>OW818033.2:105566456-106769956 GCA_942486065.2 Calliphora vomitoria | reverse complement strand
TTTGAACACCCTCCCACTCGGAGGAGTCCTTTATAAAGAAATTGTAGAAATTTCAAATAAAATTATATAAATCTGTAATTTCTAAACAAATAGTCCGTATGAAGAAATATTTAATTAAAACAAAACATTTAGTTATAAGTTTTCCTTAAGCTACAATACACATATGTACCATATATTGTAATTAAACAGTTAATAATGCAATTTTATTAGATTTTATTGCATAATAAAAGAAGAAATAAACAAATTAATAAATTGTGTAAATCCCCCTAAGATCACTTAATTTTCCACAATATTTTTTTTTTTACTGTTGCATAATTCTGAGTTAAAAGCAAAACAGATATAAAATTAACGTTTGTTTATAAGAGCAATAACTCTATATTTTAAACATTCTTTTCTATTATAATTTTTCCTCATAAGAACTTTATTTTAATCTGCTTAAACTGCAAACATTCTTAAAAACATACTTACTACACATACATACGTACTCCCACACATAAACATACCTAAATGCAAAAGTCTGTGATTTTCCCACAAATATGTTTGCATATACACAACTACATACAAATATAAACAGAATCATGAACACACATGCATATTGCATATGTACACATATGTATGTATATGAGGGTGGCCCTTATTTAGCTATTTTTGAATTTTTGATGCTCCAAAGGTATTAAGTTGTGCTCGGTCATTTACCAAAATCGGATAACATTTGGAGGTTTCACATTTTATTTGAAGTTTTGAGTTTTGGGTTAAACTTGCAATATTTTTATAATAATAAAATGTTAATTACAAATTCAATTAGAAAGGGTTTGTGTATTTCATTTAACAATATATCTTTAGATATAAGTAAAATACAAACATTTTCTGACTTCAATAAGCCATTATAACTTGAAACCAAAATAAAAATGAGGAAAATCAAAAATTTTGGGAGAATCGTTGATATTTCTAATGACATTTTATATTTCTAGTGAAAAAAAAACCTGTGAATCCGAAATCTTAGGTTACTAATTTTTCTTTGATGTATTTGTTAGAAATCTCTAACTTACAGATTAAATCTAACATAAACTAGAGTCACGGAATTCTGTAAATTCGCAGGGCCTATAAATAATCGTGTTAATACTTCTGGCTGAAAATTATAAGGAGACATACAAGTGAAACCGCACATTAGTCAAATAAATTTTTTACAGTAGCATTTAAAATATATTGAAAATTGCAACAGTTTAAGGTATATCTTGTAGATGGCTGATTATCAAGAATATAACACCACCAGAATTGCAGTCGATTTTTAGAAAGAGCATGTTTCCGCGAGTGCCATTCTCAGATATCTTTGATTTTGGCTATCATCATATCGCGTAAACAGAATTTCTTTATAAAGGACTCCTCCCAGTTAGAGGAAAAAACGTACATATTTTTCAAAGGAGGCAAGGTTTGTGGAACCTCTGAGGAGTAAATAAAGGTTTTTTATATAAGTGTTTGCTATTGTTGAAAACCATAGGACATGAAGATTGATTGACAGATATTTATAATGTTCTCATAACACAACTTTTATTAAAAAGTTTGAGAGAAAAATTTTAAAATTTTGAAAAATGTTAAAACGTATATAAATCTTTTTTTAAACACGTACGTGTTTAATACTTATATAAAAAGCCTTTATTTACTCCTCAAAGGTTACACAAACCTTGCCTCCTTTGAGAAATAAGTACGTTTTTTCATGTATATAATTTTTTTTAAAAATTGGCCAAGTTTGGATTGGTCTGGGGGGTATTGTGTCCGCTTAAGTGAACCAAAATTTACGTACACGCTTTTGCATTAAATTTTCTTTCCGGATCATATACAAATTGTATATAGTCCCGAAGAAATTTTTTTTCTACGAAAGAAAAAATATAAGGCCCTTTTTGGGAAATAACTTAAAAAATACGGCACTTTTTACATGTTCCAACTTTTGATGCGTTTAACTTTTTATAGCAAGTTGTTTGTATTTTATTTAGAATTTTATCACGAATATAGATGATATTTTAGAAAAAAAAGTTACCCTATGTATCGCACAATTTAAGAATCAGCGTTGCCAGACAAAAAAAAATCGTCCGAACTGTTTAAGATGTATAATGAACAATATGAGATTTTACATTTTTAATTGGGGAAAAGAAATGAAAGTTTACGTAAAATGTAATAGTATAGGTTGCCTTTCCCTGTTATAAATACTTTTTAATAGGTATTGCAAAATGTGGCCGAGCGTTGTCATGATGGAATATTACGGTGTCTGGCCGCATATTTAGCCACTGATCGCTTCGAACGAATCAATTGCATTCGGTACAGGTTCCCTTATGGTCTGTTCAGATTTCAGCAGCTCATAATATATAGTACACTTTGGCTCCCAACAAATACAGAGCTTTGGTATCGATTCGGCTGAGTGACCGGCTTTCACTTACGATCTCTTACGCATCAGGTTATCGTAATGGATAAATTGTTCATCGCAAGTAATGATTCGGTGCAATAATGTTCAATAACTAAGTGAGAATAAATGAATGATATATACCCTTCGAAATGACATATTTGTTATTAAAAGAAAAAAATCAAAAACAGCGTTCAAGAAAATATGCCATCTATTTAAATCCCGAAGCTTTCAGTCATACATCCAATATAAACAAGTAAGAAAGTATGGTCGGTCAAGCCCGACCATATAATACCCTATACTAAGAAATGAGCAAAAACATTTTTCTTTCAAAATTTCAATAATTTACATTCGTGAGCGATTTTCGGAAGTGAGCCTTATATGGGAGCTATGACCAATTATGGACCGATCACCATGAAATTAGGTAGTGTGATTAATGTCTATATGAAAGTTATTTATGTTGCATTTTATGTGTATACCAACATTTTTAGGAGATTTATGATCGTTAAAGTGATTATCGGAAGCAGGCCTTATATGGGAGCTATGACTAATTATGGACCGATCATCATAAAATTTGGTGACATGAATTCTGTATATATAAACCTTATTTAGAGAAAAACGTGTGTAGATACATATATAAATTAAACATTTATGACCGATAAAGTCCAATTTTGGTAGGACATTTGTATGGGGGCTAGGAGAAATAATGAACCGATTTCAGCCAGTTTCAATAGGGTTCGTCCTTGGGCAGAAAAAATGATATGTACCAAATTTTATCGAAATATCTTCAAAAATGCGACCTGTACTCTGCGCACAAGGTTTACATGGACAGCCAGCCAACCAGCCAGACAGACGGACGGACGGACATCGTTTAATCGACTCAGAAAGTGATTCTGAGTCGATCGGTATACTTTACGGTGGGTGTTAGACTAATATTTTTGGGCGTTACAAACATCTGCACAAATCCATTATACCCTCCCCACTATGGTGGTGTAGGGTATAAAAATCGAATTTTTATTTCCAATACACCAACAGTTATCTCCAAAATGATTTTGTATTCAGACACTTGCCATGATGCATCGGATTATGAGAAGGAAAAAATGCTAATTTTTAGTTCGATGGGAGAGTTCCCGCCATATTCGATCCGCCATTTTTAGTCTAAAAAATTGTACCTCAGATGCGAATTTGAGAAATTTTACCTCAGATTCGAAATTAGCAACCTTGAGAACCCTCGTATACCGATTTTCATCCTTGTTCAGTGATTCCTCTTGGCAACAAAAATGGGTGAAATTACCTATAGTTCGATGTATGAATGCCTTCAAAATTAATGTCTTAATAAAGCTTTAATTAAGCTTGATACCAAAATCGTGTGGGCGTTAACATATTTTAAGGACTTCAAAAAATATCTTTAATATTTCAGATTATATTTCGAATTTGTAAGTGTTGAATACAGCCACCTTCATAAAAAAAACACTTAACTCAAATACAAATTTTGAAAGCGGCGAAACATTCACAGCAAAATTTTAACTTATCTAGTAAGCCAGCTAGTAATATTGAAGCAACGTATTAACTACTTATTATTTGATTACTTATTATTTGATGAATTTGAAAAAATTCATGAGTCCTCCTTAAAAATGTATTAGCATTCAACACAGATATAAGTAGTTACATTCACAACAAGAATATGTAGCTAAAAAAACAAAATAAAATATTGCCTTGTGTGGGAATCGAACCGACACAATATTTTCTAGTGGTTGATAGTCTAGCTGCTAACTCACTGATCCATTTACTAGTTATTTTATCGTAAATTAACGATGGTTTTAACATAAACATATAAATTGGTATAAAATGAACAAAAGAATGAATGACTTTGACTGGTGTCGAACCACTAACGTCTCGTTTTTCAGTCAAACACATTAGATAGCTGTGCTAAATGCAAAAGTTCATTACCAACCTATATAAAAATAAGTACCTACTCTACTAAATTTCAAAATAATGTATGTGGTAATATGTTGCCAATATCAAACAATATTTTAAAAAATATAGAAACTTTTTTCCAATTCTACTTAACGACTAATATAGAATTCAACATTTTTGAAAATAATTTTTAAGAAATTTGTGACCAAAAACTAAATTTCTTCAAAGTCCGCCAATTCAAATTCTCATTAGGTACAAAATTAAAATGTTGACCTTGGAAACATCAAAAACATCCCAATAGAGAATAATAAGGGCCACTCTATTGTACATAAGTACATATAAGTTTAAACATATCTACAAGTAAGTAAATATAAATATTTTACAAATTTTCATTATGCATATAACAACTTAACAGTAAAATCACAAACACACACACACATACACGCTATTAAATACATGCATTTGTATAGGATATTTAACTTACCAACTATACAGATATACATACATACATACACATAGTTATGCGGACGGATATTTAGGATAGACCAAATGTTTGTGTTTTCAGTAGCAACATTATAATTGCATAAAGATCTTTAAAACAAACACAAATCAGAATAAAGCAGGATTTACTAAAAAATAAAAGTAGCATTTGTTTGTTGAATAGGAATAAAAAGAACAAAAACACATACATACACATAAGACAGACACTGGAGACATCTGCCACATCAGTAGTACGAAGTGGCAGTAGTCATAGTTATGGACTAAAGATTTTTCCAAGAATTGAACACAGACTTGAACAGACCAAAAATAGATTAGAAAAGACAAAAGCATAAGAAAAAAGAAAACAAGACAAACAGAACGTAAAACATGACAAGTTGTATGTCTAACATATAAAAAAAATAGATATATGGTTATTTAAAGGGGCTTACAATAATATATGTTATTATGAGCACTACACACAGAAAAAAAATATAGTTGTGCATGTTTATTGTAATCATTTAAACATTTGTGCATGTTTACTGAAATTATTTCATCATTTTTAACAATATTATAGTCACAGTAACTATTTACATGATTGTGGTAACCATAATATGGTTAACTAACGAGTCACATGATTGTATCAATCATATATATGGTTACAGTAAACGAGTATATGTTTGTAACAGACCCAGGAAAGCGTTGTACCTTAAATAAAGCTGAGTACCCAAGAATGGAAAAATGCTTTATAAGTGGTTTGTTTGTAAAACAAAGGGAAATATGTTCCTATATCAGCAGCGATTTTACGACCAAAAGTCATTTGTATTCCAAAATTTATCAAACCAATTCATGTTTCAATGCCAGTGAAGAATGGCATTGGCGAGAAATTGTCTTCGAAGTCTCATCTTATTGATCCATGTGTGAAAGAGTTTAAGGATTACGTTGATGAACAAGGATTGACTCTTCACCAAATCTACAATGCCAACTATTCCAGTTTATATTATAGGATGATTCCAAATCAAACTCTTGTGACATGTAATGAGTAAACGGTTCCCGGAAGAAAAATATTGTTACGTTTTTACCTTTTAAAAAGGGGGGTTTATTTCCTTTAAATAAACCGGATACTTCTGATTGCAAGTAAAAAGCAGTTTTAGTAGTTTAAAATGTGTAAAAACTCTTTATTTATTTAAATGTACACCAACAACAGTTCAGATATTCACTCAGTGTCTTTATACACATTTATCAAGTCGCAGAAATGCACACACACTTTATAATGTACAAAGTCAAATGTACACGACAGTTGATGTTAACTCTAACAGCGCCAATGATAAACTCAACTCACTACTGCCAGCTCTGCCACTATTTATACACGCGCCATCTATCCGGAATCTTCTATAATGCTCTTAACGGAAATACTAGTACATTCGAATTCTAGAGCTTTCGATGTTAATGTTAGCAGCTTAAACATACAGTGTTGCCATACTTACAAACAATGCTAATAACCGCATGCTATCAACATTGTTGATAAGTAGAAGCTTCTACTGATGGACGTGTTTATAAACATGATGAATGTTGCAGGCAGTCGTTGCGGACCGTTAAATTCAAATCGCTATTGTACATTCGTAACACGTAAAGAGCGAATAACTTATTTGCCCTGTTCAAATGCGAATGGCACAGAAAACTAAAATTGTTGTTTGTTGGAAAATCAAAAAACCCTTTAAATACTTTTTCAATAGTACTGTAATATACAACTTCAGTAATAACGCCTGGATGACATCATTTATATTCAAGGACTGGTTCCATCATGAATTTGTTCTCCACGTTATTTAATTTTCACCAATTAGTAAAAGTAAGTAGTTCATAAGTAACAATTTTTTAAGTACGAGAATTTTTGGCTTCAAAACTTCTGCCGCAAAAAGCAGTTTTGCTTTTAGTTAACGCGACATGTCACCCAGTTGAGAAACTAAAAAGTGATGACGATTTAATTATAGCAATGAATCTGCCACATAATTGCACAGCGGTTATTCAACGGTCAGAGCAAAAGGTTATAAGCTTCAAATTAATCTGTTTCCTCTGTGTATAAGCAAAATTTTAAGTTTTCAATTTTTAGAGACGTTGTACGCCATTTAAAAAAAAAATTCCGAGTGATACTGATATTTTCTTGTTTGTAACTGTACATAAGTATATGAATGTTAAACACTTTTAAAAATGTATAAAATCTTAAAGAATACTTAAAAAAAGTAATTATACAGTTGTAAAAACATTTTTGATTAAAATGCAAAAGTAAAAAACTGTTGAGTTGCTTATAAGAATTCCACTATTCCCCAAAAACGTTTCAAAAATCGAAAAAATGGGACTTTGTAGATTTGAGGACATAAAAATCCATATAAATAAAAATCTTTTAAATCGGATCGAATAAAAAATAAAAATGCGTGTTCAGCGGGCTAATATTATATAAAAAAGATGTTTCGCACGAGGAGCCCTTTTGGAGGATCGATCATATTAAAATTTATTTCATTATAATTTTAGGTGTATTGCATTAAGGGCTCAACATTGTTGTTTTTGTTCGAAAATCCTCAATTCTCAGAATAGTGACATTCATGTCCACTACTTAAGTAATAGCACTTTTTGATAACTCCTGTATTAGTGTGAACCACTAACTAACTACGTATATGTATTCTTATATGTGTGTGTATGTATGTGATCATGGGTTTAAGTGAATGTGTTTAAGTGTGCGATTATGTACCATAGGAATGTTCGTTATGTTAAGAACATCAAGACGACGGTTTTTGTTTTCTTAAACGACACAAAACACAAGAAACTGAGTTACAAGAAAGTTGAGCAAAAAAAAAATTAAAAAAAAATAAATAAAACAAAAACAGCAAAGGACTACACACAACCAACCAACCAACCAACGAACCAAACATTGCTTTGGCTGTGACTCTGTCTCTGGCGCTGGCTGTTGGCTTTATTATAAACTATAAGTATTTTATAAAGAAGTGGGTAAATATAAAGTTAAATGAATGTTGTATACATATACCATGTCTATGTATGTATGTATATGTGTGTAGGTGTATGTGTGTGTGAATGAGTGAGTGAGTGTATGTTTTAAGCATTATAACTCTTGGTATACATAGACACGCTTTTCAAATTGCTTTGTGCTCTAAAATTCAATTTTCTTTCTTGAATGATGTAAGCCATGTTTACTCTCAACGTTCTACGTTCCTTTTTTTTTTCGTTGCTGCTGCTGTTGTTTTCTTCTTTAGAATACAAATACACTTATACAAACACTCACACAAATTAAGTTACACACATTTTTATACAAGTATTTATATATGGATGTGTGTGTGTATATAAATATGGGAGGAAACAACATTTTTGCTGTTTCATTACTTGCGATAAAAAAAAATGGATCCATTACAATAACCCGAATCGTAAGTGAAGCCCGGCAAACCATCCGAATCGACACCAAAGCCCAGTAACCATGTCGATAAGGTAATTCTCTGCTGCTGAAATCTGACCATACCATCACAGGGAACCTGTACCGAATGCATATGATTTGTTTGAAGCAAGCTTAGACCGAAAAACTCCCAGAATATGCGGTCAGACACAAAACCATAATATTCCATCATTTTGAAATACCTGTTAAAATGTATTTAAAATTAAATGGTTTTGCTTCACTTTATAGTCAAAAATATATTTTTTTATTAAAATTTTTCATTTCGTCCCATATATGTACAATGTACCTATTTAGAAGAAGAAAATGAGAAGCAGTGGATGTATGCGAGTATTTTTCATTTAAAGTCAACTAAAGCATATGTTTAACTTAAGCAGTTTACTTACGTAGTACCTCGTTATTGTTGCTGTATTAGTATAGGTATGCTATGTATAGCCGTGTGTGTGTGTGTGTATTTGTCTGTTTGAGTTGTTTGTACATGTGTATTTGCCTGAAGTCTCAAAGGAATCTTCGTTGTGTATTGGTTTGAGCCTCATAATACAGCTTTTGGGCTTGAAATGTACAAATTTTAACTCTTTGCAAAATCAATTTTAAAATATTCTCGCTACTAAAGCCTCAACTTCAATTCGTACACCGATATAAAGGTACATGTACTTATGAGCATATAAGAGAGCAGCGTAGCAGTTTTACAAGTTCTTTATGAAAAGGCCCTATTACAAAAGAGTTCATTTTGAAAATGAAAATGAACCTGTCTGTTTATTTAAATTTCTTTAAATTTTAAGCATTTTGTTTTTGGAAAAGTATAAATAGAATTAAAAAAATTTGAGTGAATAATCCTAACACATCATTATTTTTCCACAACATTTTTTAGAAATAATTGTGTATATGGGACAAAACGAAAAATATCGATAAAAAAATGAATTTTTAAAACCATACTCTTTTGAGTTCGATAATATTTGGTATTCATGTTTTCCATTGCCATACAAAATTTAAAGATCTCCAGATTTTCAGTATTCGCTTAAATGATGAAGTTTGCGTAAACTCTAATCTGCCTTCAGCTAATCTGATTATGTTTGTGCAATTATGTTTGCATATAGGTTGAAACGTAACTTTTTATAAATTCCAAATGTTTTGATATTTTGAGTTAATACTGACTAGCTGTTATTATATATATATATATATTAGAGCTCTGCTTCATGATAGTGGAGCATTCCAATCTATATGCTTTGCAAAAAGGGCGTATATGCGTCCTAATAGAAAGCACATGCGGATATAGATATGAAAAGAGGGGACATCAGTTACTTCATGTCAGATAGCATTTCCGTAGTAAAATGGATGGACAGTCGTGGTATCTACCTCATTTTAAATTTTATTGACCCAACAGCACTACTCAAGGTCAAGCTGCTAAAATAGATATTGATTGCCCCCTAATTATACAGCACTATAACAAAGGAATGGGAGGAGTTGATCTAAAGGACCAAAAAAAAGTCTGTTATGATTATGATTGTAGAATTAAATGGTGTTTTGATTTATGTCTGTTCTTCGACCTTTTCGAGTTATGTGTTTATAATAGCAACATAATATATAAAAAAACTCATATTGGCCAACCGTTCCTCTGTCAATGTGACCTCTATCGATTTTCGGACAGCTTTAGCCAAATAATTAATAAGTAGCTTCAATTCAAGAAAGCGTGCCTTTTCAGCGGTAACCAAATCTGGAACTCGTTTTATAAGCAAGCCCAAATCTCTCCATAAAATGGAAAAGAGTGAAGGATGGAAACGTTGTTCTAATTGCACTTCCAATTATAAGTATAGTCACACAAAGGTTTTTTGCGTTCAATGCAATATGTTCCTTCGCTTCGTCCCGTGATTGTTTTGGAATGTATCATGAACAACACTAATAATATTGTATTTTACTGTAGATTTAAAATAAAAACTGTTATTTAAATCTTTTCTGCAATTAAATCATTTGGGATAAAAAATGTCCTTTCAACCCATAGGCAACTATGTTTGCCAAGCGAAATGGGGGACTAAAGAGAACAGATTTTTTTTTTCAGATCTACTTAAGGCCATATATTATTGCAAAAAATAAATCAATCAAGTTAATCGCTGCAGCCGAAAATGTATGGGTTAAAAAAAAAGTTAAATATTTTTAGGTAAACAAAATTTAAAAAAAAAAAAAATAATAATTTGTTAGTGGAACAAATTTTAGTTCCCAAAATTTTTTATTTCTTTAAAATTTTAATTAAAAAAAAAAAAAAATTGTGATAAAAATTTCATAACAAAAAATTAAAAAAAAAGTTTTCCCCGATTTTGACGAATTGTTACTCCATTTACTTTGGCCTTATATACGCCGTTGTAAAGGTTTTTGAAACATCTATAATTGAATATACATATTGTCTATATTAATGACTTAGTAATCCAGATATAGATCAAAAATGGGTAAAAAATCGAGATTGTCCCGGTTTTTCCTTATATCTCAGCCGAACCAGCCCGATTGTGTCGATTTTTTAATGTATGAATCATGAATGTAACTATTTGGAGGCTATGGAAAGATAATTTCCAGTTACATACGGACATGGCCAGAATATATATACTTTGAAGGGTCGCAAATGAAAAATGTACGAATTACAAACGGAATGATATAAGTCAACCCTTGCCATTCATGGTGAAGTGTATAAAAATACATGTTTTTATCTTCAATAATTGAATTTAATGAAATCTAAAAAAATTTAAATATAATAGGAATATAATTTAGGAATATGTATTTTAAAATATCCTTACTTAATGATATTGTTTAAATTTTAGTGATATATTCTAAAAAGTGTATGTCCCTAACATTTTTATTAGGCTATAAATTGGACGACTAATTACAAAGATATGCCTAAAAATATGTTTAATTTTTTATAAGTTATTCTTCTAAATCCTTTGTTCAAAGGGATTTGATTGGATTAACCCTTTCAGCCACGGTTTTTATGGTTATAAGTTTAAAATTAAAACAATTGTATTTTTACTTTAAGTTTATTCTGAAAAATAACAAAAAATAAATAAAAAAACATCCCCATTCCAAGGTTTTTATGAAATGGGGTGGTTAGTTTACTAACCACCATGGCGTTTAGCATTAAAAATTTGTTTGAAAGCTAATCATTTTGACTAAAGTTTCTGACCAAAATAAACGAAATAGGAACACTGAATTCGATGAAGAAAGAAAAAAAAAAAAAACTGCGGTTTACAATACAGTAAGACCTCGATTATCCGGAATGGTCTGGATAATAAATTTTCCCGGTTAATTGAGTACCAATTTTTAGTAGTGTTTTAATAATGACAGTTTTTTGATAATGACATTTAATGCTCCATATTTCTCACTGATCCATCGTTTGGATCAAAGTCGTCCAATTTTGTGGAAAAAATTTCACAACAACGTTTTCAGCATTGAAATCCTGCACGTCTAGATGTTGTCCAATAGCTGAATAATTTTACTATAATCTTTTAGAACGATTTTCTTAAAATTCTCTCTAACTTCTGGTACTAAGTTATTATTAAACCATTCTCGTGGACATTTTTTAAAGCTCTTTCCAATAACTAATGCTTTGCACTTCTGTGTATCAGCAGCATTAACTCATACTAATGAGGTTAGTCTCTCCTTTGAGACCTTGTGTCATTCTTTGAAATTTTCATTATGGCAAGCCAAACTACTCTCAAGTAAGCACTTTCCATTCTCCATTATCTCATTGGTGAGTTTTTTCATTGGTTTGAATTCATTTCATCATTTAATCAGCTGAATATTTTTCTTCTGCAGCATTAAGTTTGTGAATACAATGTCGTTTTTTTCTTAAATTTGGAGTGGAATATTTTAGGCTTTCCTTCACTGTTAATCCAGAAATTGGAGTTCCTTTAAATAGTTCCTTCCGGAATCACTCATAAACTGCAAAATCTTCTTTTGGTTCTTCAACAGTTTTTAAAGTTTTTCGGTTTCCAAAGCCAATAACAGAATCACTTTGTTTTTTATAATGTCTAACACTTCTTACGCCAAAAGCTATCGAAAAATCGATGGCACAGTATCAAAAAATTTTGGCCTTACAAATCGATCGTTCATTTTATTCACATTGTGTTAGATTGTCCAAAAATAATCGGAAAACAAATTAAATCGATCCAAAAACATTTTCTTTTTCTTTCCCGGATAATTGATGTTGTCAGTTAATCGAATCACGGATAATCGAGGCCTCACTTTATTTTCAAATTAATATATTAATCTAACCAGAGCACTCTGACGGCAAAGTTTAGCAAAAAACATGACTTCATGACGATGACTTCAAAAGATTTAATTGTTTATCCAAATGCCAATAGATGCCAATAAACTAAATACCACTATAGAAAAAGGTGGTTATAAAAGTGACCACTAAACCGCAAACAGTTAATATCCTGTGTTCAAACGTAAAGCATTTTTAGGATAATATATTGAAACAAGGGTACATGAGACCAATATTGAAAAAAAGTTTATGTGAATTTCAATATAAGACATTTAAGAAAACATGAACAAAAAGCAATAATCGAAGTCTTGATACGCACTAATACCGTAGCTAAAATCCGTAGTTAGATGACCGAAAGCCAAAACATTTTTCTTGTTTGATAGCTAGTAATAGCCAATAAGTTTTCGATAGCCGACGAGAGCTGAAGAATTTACATGCTTGTATTGCATCTATATATATATATTTACCCATAATTAGTCGTCGGATTGCATTAATTAGCTAGCCTTAGCTTATAGAACCAACGAATTCGTCTTCTCAGATTGCATCCGTTGCATTTACTTTCCCATAACAAATCGTTAGCCTGCCGAGAGCCGATGTTTTTATATCGTAGAATCCTCTATTTGAAGCTTCGTCCATTAACAATCATATCTCAAAAACAAAAGACAGCTCTGTAGTAATGAAGATTTCAGAGGAAGCAAACATTTGAAGAACAGACTAGGCATACCTCTGATGGAAACAAAAACTGCATCACAATAGAACTGAAATTCTCGAAATTTTGAGAAACCAAAGCGAATTAAAAATTGATGAATAACTTAAAATTTTGTGTGACCATGAAAACCATGTGTGACAATTTTAAACAAATTTGGATGGAGTAAGGTTCCATGGCTTGTCGAAAAATGTTGTTTCCTCCCATAAATTACTATTAAAATACATTAATTTATTGAATTTTCTATTATAAAGGGCCCTTAATAAATTTCCCACAAGCCAGCATTTGTGTGCGCTCCACACGCAAACAACGTCATTGTTTGTCTAACAAAACCATACATACACACATACACATTTAAAATACAAAGTATTTGTAAAATTAAATTAAAAGTCTGTCACACACGTACAATCTACTCAGCAACTCAAACCTTGGGCAAATAAATCTCTTTCTCTACTGCACAAAACCAACCACATACCCATACATATGAACAAACACACCCACATAGATTGACGAGAATGTAAGTGTGTTTGTATTAGTATTTTATTATTATTATCAAATGCACCATGTTTGTCATTTGTTGGCTGTTTAGTTGGTTGCTTTTCATCGTTGTTGGTCGAATATGTGTTACACACACACACACACACGCACACAATCACTCACTTTTTGTATATGTATGTGTATTATTACATGTACAGTATGTGTGTGATATATCTTTAATGTCTGAATATAGTTTTTGTTTGTTGTAGGATAATAAGTCAAATGCATGAAGGAATCGTTCGTTTTCTTGTTTTTTTGTTTCTTTTTTGCTTATTCATGGCATACAAAAGCAGAAATGTACCAAGATTTTTGTAATCAAACCGAGTAAATGTTTGTTCAACGTGAAAATAAATACTTACACATTTATACCCATACAACTATAAACAGCCACAGCTTTTATAGAGTAGACCTAAAAGGATTTGTCAAGGAAAAAAAAATATATATAGAAGAAAAGAGTAACAGAGTAAATCTAATGTTGTCAATGAATAGAATTGTTAAACAGTTTTTAATTATAAATCAAATTTATGTAAGTTGTAAAGAAAACACTGAAGTGAACTATACTTACTATGAATATTGAATTAATTTAACAAATTTTTAAATAACTTCAACTTAGATTGTAATTTGTATGATCTAAAAGTTATGGTAAATTTTCAAGGTGTTATATTCTTTTTTAGAGTCTATGGTGTACAATTTGATGAAAATCAATGCTGACATAAATCCGAATATTGCAGTGTAAGTATTAAAAAAAAAAATATTTTCAAAAATGCATATTAAATGTATCAAACTACATTTTGAGTGGAGTGACTTATATTATATAATTTTTATAATTACAAAATTAATAAAAAAGGCAGAAATATAATTTGTTGACAACGAGTTTGTGTTGTTTCGTTACTAAGCACTGCTACCGATGTTTTCTGCCGAGTTTTTGTGCTAATTAACATTTTAATTATGCGATAAAATATTTATTTATAAATGTTTTTGAATCAAATTGTACAGTTATGTTTAGTGGAGAGAAAATTCCCTTTGCAAAATAATTGACAAGATATTGGGATATACACACACAGAAAAAATAAATTCATATTTGGAAAGAATTTTGAATTTCGAACATTTTTTCATATCTTATATCTATATCTATCTATCTTAACTTCAATTTCCGAGCTCTGTTTTTGGCCTTTAAATTTTTAGCAGCGTTCCTGTCAGGAACTTTTTAAGCCTTGTATGTTTTTAAATCTGCATTAGCTTTAACTTTTCGTACCAAATAGTCCGAGCACTGAGCTAACCGGGCTGCTTTCCTACCGGATGTGTTGGGAGCTCTTCTGAAAATGCTTTCTATTTTTTTGGCTTTAGAAACATCATGTGGACCATTCCTTCAACCTGAACCAGGTTTTCTATCAACGGACAAGTTCTCCCGGTACTGTTTGATAACATTGGAAACAGTTTGACGGCAGACCTTTGAATGCTTGGCCAACTTTTTGTAGGACCAAGTAGGACGTATTTTTTTCTGGTCACTCATTTTAATCAGATTAACAACAAATGAATATAATTGACATTAAACATAATAACTGACATGTTTTACAAAGGTAACTTGATAAAAAAAATCAAATAATACTTTGGTTAAAAGTTTTAATGAAAAACGTGTGTTAAGAATTTTACGTTCTCACTCCTTAGTTATAATTTAATTAGTCCAGCCGTGCCGGACGAAAAATTGTTTATTCATTGTTGCTTTGATTAAATTGGCATTCTTCCTTCAATTCTTTGGATTAGGCCTGCTGTGGCCCTCCTTCTTAAGGACGTGTGGCCAAGGTTATTTAATACATCTCGATCGTCACCTTACATGGGAAAGTCATATATATGCATAGTTGACTCAAATGAAATTAAAGCAATTCAAATTAATTGGCTCATTGGCAGAAACTCTACGCTTAGTTTAGATTGTAAACTTCTACTTTATAACATGATCATAAAACCTATATGTTGTTATGGCCTCAGCGTAAAATATAGAAAATATCCAAAGACGCAAAAAAAAGCTTTTAAGAGTGATCGCAACTGTGATCACCCTTGGAATATCAAAAACTCGAATATACACAAAGAACTATACGTGCCCCTTGTAAAAACTGAGATCACGAAAAATGTAGAAAAATATTTGAAAAAAATTCAATAATTAATTTTTATATCTTCCAAAAAAATAAAAATCATAATCTGACAATATTCCTGACCAAAAAAATAAAAATCAAAAAATAACAATTATTTATGACAAAAAAACATAAAAATCAAGTAGTTAAAGTAGTTTATAATCATATCCATACTAGCTAGTCACTCCGCTAATTCATCGAAATTAAAAAATTTCAACCCATGGGATCTGAAGTGCAATTGATATTATAGAATGCCAAATTTAAACTTCCAAAGTTTTCGAAAAGTACGCTCTGAAAATTAATACTTACAGTTGTATTTTCATGGGAGTGTTGTTGAATCAATGGTGAAAAATCCTCAAAATCATTGCCCTGGATCTAATGAAGTAGTCACGAATGCACAAAAAGCGTACGTATTCCTTAGTTTTAACCCTTTAGCTACAAGTTTTTACTGTATTGCTAAAAAAAATCCAATTTTTTGGATTTTGACTATAACTGACCCTAACAACAACAAAATGCTCGATTTTAAAAAAAATTTACCCTAAATGTGTGTTTTGGACTGTATCGATATGGATACATATTTCGGTTATGGTAAAGAAAAATGTTAGTATATTATGTTTTTATTTTATATTTGAGCTTTTGTTTGAGTATTTCAGTAGTTTTAATACATACAATTAATTTTTTACAATAAAAGCAAACACTGTAAATATTTACATAAACAAACTAAAAATTGTAAACCTAAAATTCATATAATTACGATAAATAAAAACAAGGAAATTTTTACAAAATCAGTTCTACTAAAACCTTTTCTAGAACCGGTTGAACTATCACCGGTTTCATAGAACCGATTCTGCAACTGGTTACTGTGATCCAAAAACGGAAGCGTTTGTGATGCAGAACTGGTATTAAAGCTGACTCTAGAACCGGTTCCCTCAGTACCTGTTCTACTTTGGAGGAATATCACCGGGACAAAGCTCATACAAAATGAACCGGTGTGGAAATGGTTCTGCTTCACAAACGCTTCCAATTTTGGTTCACAGCAACCAGATTCAGAACCGTTTCTTTGCAACAGGTAATAGTATAAACGGATCAAAGAAAGTCTTCTGTAAATTTAGGTAAAAAAAAAAAAAAAAATGTCAAAAATTGTATGTCTTGAGTTACAAATCATTTATTCCGTTAGATATCCCACTAAGCGACCAAAAAGCTCTTAAAGGAAATGGCCTAAGCTTTCTTTTGAAAAAAAAATTCCATTTTGAAAAAAGTCAAAAATGTTTTTGATTTTGGAAAAAAAGTAAATTTTTTTTAAATTTTTTTTCAAAAGATTGAATAAATAGCTATCTATACTATTGGGACAAATGTTGCTAAGCACAATATGTAATAAGTTACATGGATGAGAAGAAACACCTATTGGCTAAAATGTCAAATTTTGATCCCCTCTTACTCAGAGAGTTCTTGACCGATCTAGTTGAAAAATTGTGTGAATTACTATCTAATAGGACAAACCTTGGTGCAAATTTCAGCCCTATGGATGACATCGATTTCAAATGTTTGTTCACTTGACATGAAACCCCCCATATATTTTGAATCCTTATGAAACTTAAAGACGATCTTGCTATTTAATTTATTCCTGTTTGCGTTTTATATAACAACTATTGATACATTAATTATGGAAAGTGGAAAAACAATTAATTGGTCGTTGTAAAAAATATTTATTACAATAAAACTAATTTAAACTCTTAGTTTTGATTTATACTTGCAAACAGCACTTAAGTTATAAGAGATAATCTCCTTTATTCTGTTTGGCGTCGTCGAAACAACACAACGCCGTTTTTAATCGTTTGTTGTAAATCCGTATTCCCGTTGACAATATTGCCATTTATCGATGACTGTCAAAATTTTTCTGGTATTCTGTAAAAATAATTGATGTTGATGTTGCCTTTCGTTTTGTCGACGCTTTTTTGGTATCGTCTACACGCAGAAAAAGAATATAGTTGTGCATATTTTTATTGATATCATAATCTGAGAACAACATATTATGATGAAATTATTAATCATAAAAATGCTTGTTTACTGTATATACATATATTGGATCCTTATAGATAGCGTAGTCGATGTCCGTCTGTCTGTTGAAATCAACTTTCCGTAGCCCCAAAATAACATACAAATATAATTGATACATCAATATATCGAGAATTCTTCCTGCTCGATTGCTATTTAAAATCGAGAAAATCGGCCCACAAATGGCTGATATATAAGCATATCTATATCTATATCTGGATTACTAAGTCTTTACTATAGACAATTTGGATATCTAATGATAGATATTTCAAAGTCCATTGCAATGCTCTATATAAGGTAATAGTAATTTGGACCTACAATGGGTAAAAATCGGGAAAAATATTTTTTAACCTGAATTTTTTTTACCAAACAAATTTTTTTGTCATACATTTGTTTTCATTAGTAAATTAAAAAAAAAAAAACAATATTAAAGAAAAAACTATTTCGAAAAAAAAAATGTTGAAAAAAAAAATTATTATTTTCTAAATTTTGAAAAACAATTTTGAAAAAAAAAAATAATTTTGTTTACCTAAAAATATTTAAAATTTTTATTTTAAAGTATAATCTGATGAAGAGCCGAAGTAGCTCTCTTACTTGTTTGAACTATTTTTAAAAATATTTTTACTTTATTTTATTTGAATCAGCTGACTCAGATATTAGATATGTGTGTTGTATGTATCAATGTACAGTCAAAATCGTAATAAGACTGTTAGGGAATACAAGATTAGCATTGACGTTGTGTTAAAGTGATATTTATTTAAAATTGTCGACGATGTTCACAACGCCAAATATAATATGGGTGAATCTATAGGAATTAGTTAGAAGAACTTAACTGTTAGATTCCATGTAAGTGCACTATTTCGTATCATATCAGTAAAGAAAAAAAATTAAGATCATTTTAATTCAAAATTCCATTATTATAGCCGTGAGAATTTTTGTTACATTCGGTGTATCTTTTTAGAAATTACAGATTTATTTGCATTTTATTTCGAACTTCTCCCAATGTGCTACGGAAGCTATTATCACCACTTAGGTTTCTATCTTACCCTTTACTTATTAATTTAATAAAGAAAACTAAATTCTTACTACTTTTTATCTCATTTCAATAATTCTCTTAAAAAATAAAGTACATACATATAAGAAGAAAAAAACGGTAAGGAAATACTTAAGTAATATTTGACTATTAAATATTCATATGCTACAAAATGTTTTCACAAAAATGTATACACACACTGATTCAATGAATAAATGGTTTAAAGGAAAACTACTGAGTACTGAAAGTACTTAAATAAATAAATGAACAACTAGGTAAAAACATCTTGGTAAAAGGTACAACTTAAATGTCATCATACACTAAATAAGTAATGAAAAAAAGTAAAATAAAATAAAAACGAAGAGTTGAGTAGAGAAGGGGAGCAGAGCTGAGCAGAGCAGAGCAAAACACAACACATGCAGCTAAATAACACATTACAGAAATTTAACTTTAATTTACTACACAACTTAAAAAAAAATGCTTTCGAATGCAATGCTCGTCCGTTAACCAGCCATGACCGCAAAAAAATTTCTGTTAAATATTGATAAAAAACTAACATTTTACTTTAAAACTTTAGTATTTTTGTTATCTTAAATTCAACTTCCAGTGGCCTTTAAATTGCAACATATGTATTGTATAATAAAGGAATTTTAAAACAAATATGTATCTCAAGAATTGTATTATTAGTTTTTGTGAAATAAATTTATAAAAATAAATTCACTTACTGTCTCCTCTATCCAATGAAATTTTTACATTAGTGCTACTAAAACAATTTTTAAATAAAGATATTACTTTTATTACTGCACCTGAGTCTCTTCAACTGAAACGCACTAAACTCAGTTTTTGCTGCCAACAAAATACTTGACATTTCAAAAAGTAGAAAATGCTTCATATAAACATGACTCTTTAATGTATTTTACAAACAATTTGACCTTAAAGTTTTCTTTCGTTTTATTTTTTAAGTAATGTTTATGAACAAACACATTCTCTTATACATATATGCAACACATTTGCTTGTTTTTTCCACGCTTGCTGTGCAGAAAAACTTCATTTAAAAAAAAAAAAAAAAAATTCGCTCTTATAAAAGGAACTTAACTGTTGCAGCGTAAAAATATGAAACTATTTGGAAAATAATTTTGTGAACTAAGGAAATTGCAAGTTAAAAATATTTTGCAAACATTTTCCAGTATTTTTTTTAAATGTTTTGTAATTTGTTTAATGCTAATTATTTACTGTTGTTGATAAGAATTTATATATGAAAATAATATTTGTTATTACAGCGTTTTGCAAAAGATTTTTTGTTTTTGATATTTTGGAATAAAAATTCCTCGCCAAAATCAAGTTTAAATTAGCTTAGTGTTTTTCGTTATATTACCGGTCTTCGGATACTTTCAATAGTATGGGAGCTATGACCAGTTATAAACCGATCGGAATGACATTAGCTCGAGTGATTGCTTTCTATATTTAACTTACTTGTGTTGAATTTTTCCTGGATACCAACATTTTTAACAGTTTTATGCTCGTTAAAGTAATTTTCAAAATTATGTAGAATACTGAAAATTACAACTGTTTTTGTACAATGTTTAAACTTCGATTTGAGGGGCGGTCTGTGCAATTGACACTATCTTCGAATTCTTCTTTTTTTCATTTAAGAGCCGTTCGACATATGCAGAACAAATTCTAATACTTATATATGATTCGTCGGGAGGTTTCGGTGGCAGGTTGAGCAGCCAGTTTGAGATTTTTATCAAAATTGATAAAAATCTCAAATCTGGTGTTCTTAGCGGTATGTTTTCCGAGCAATATGTACTGAGATATTTTTTATATTTACGCCAATTTATTCTTGTGCCTGTCATCGTTAAATTATCAGTCGTGGATACAAATTCTCGAACAGTCGTGATTCCTAGAATGTGTGCTCAGCATTATAATTACCAGCAGGCTGCAATTTTTAATCACAAAATATTATATTATCTTTCTGTTATTGAAAACCTAGGGTGTCCGTATATCGATTAAATCACTAAGTTTCGATGAAACCTTCAATACAGATCATAGTAGCTTGAAGATAACCTTCGCAAAGATCACACATTAAGTAGTGTTTGCTTCGAGCCTCTACCTCTGCACAGTGGGGCAGAATCAAAATTGTTTGGAAATAAATCTGATATTTCTAAAGGGCTGGCGAGGTAAAATTTTAAATGGGCGTAGACAAGGAACATTTTTAAACTCGTTATTAAAATGGGCTCTTCAAATGGTCCAAGGGCGGCGGTATGTGGACCCAAATTTTTAAACACATGAAAAGCGCTCGTCTAGGTGAAATTGAAATTTTAACATTTTCTCATAACTTGGTCCGCTTTATTAAAAATATAGGGTGTAGTTTTTGACCAAATTTTTTCTGTTAGTTAGACAATTAAATTACCAATAATATACAAACGATTTCAGAGCAATTCGTATTTTAACCCTCTAACCGGTAAGAACACCTCAAGGCGGTCTTCGATGTTTGGGCCCCAGTGCTGTATTAAAAATTTTTTCGCTTCAAAATAGTGAAAAGTGTCTTCAGACAACACTTTTTTACATTTTCTTTATACCTTCCAATATATGCTGACAAGTCGTTTGTCAGCTATGATCAATCAATTGCAAAAAGTCATCGAATTAGCATCGAAAATTATTTCGCAAATTTAACTATTAAAAAACAACATTTAGAATAAAATGATCGACATCAAAATTTTACGGTAAATAGTTTTAAATTTATACTTAAGTTTTAAAACGTATTTGAAGTGAAAAAAAAAATAAAAAGTTTGATTTAAAAACGAAATAGCGAAGGCCTCCTCAAGGCGGTATTGCCGGTTTGTGTGTACAAAAATGTCCTCCTCTCTTACATTGTAGGTTTCACCTTTTGTTCACAAAACTCGATTGTTATTATTATTTATCCTTTTATTTTACTATTGTGTTAAAGATGGATATTACTAAACGTCCTTATGCAAAAAATATAAATTTGGAGCAAATGTATGATGAACAATTCCTTCGTCAATTCTGCACGTAGAAAAAAAATATAGTTGTACATTGTTACTGTAACCATTTCAAATTTGTGCATGGTTACTGTAACAATATCAAAATTTTTAACAATATTATAGTCACAGTAACTATATATATGATTGTGGTAACAATAATATGGTTAATTTAAGATTCACATGAATATTTCAACCATATATGGTTACAGTAACCATGTATATGTTTGTGACAACCATTTATATGATGAAGGACTTACCATATTATGATGCTCTCATATCATAATCTGAGAACAACATATTATGATAAAATTATTCATCATATAAATGGTTGTCACAAACATATACATGGTTACTGTAACCATATATATGGTTGAAATATTCATGTGAATCTTAAATTAACCATATTATTGTTACCACAATCATATATATAGTTACTGTGACTATAATATTGTTAAAAATTTTGATATTGTTACAGTAACCATGCACAAATTTGAAATCGTTACAGTAACAATGTACAACTATATTTTTTTTCTGCGTGTGTAGAGTTCTGTTAACATCATAGATGAAAGTATTGATAGTGATGACAGTGTTGCTGATTCCATATATGTTCCAAAGACGAAACACCATTTTGGAAAATACATGTCCAATAAGCCGCATAAAAGAGGGATCAAATTGTTCGTGCATTGTGATTCAAACGGTTCTGCCTACCGGTTTTAAATCTACAATGGGTCCGAAGATAATTTACCTGTTATACCGGACATTGGAGCTACATACAATGTTTGGAGATTCCTAATTTCATGCATCACATCCTGTATTTTGATAACTTTTACAAATCGAAGCCGATGTTAGTCTATTTACAAGCTAGAGGAATTTATGGTTTGGGCACAATGAGAGGTACTAATTATGTTTTGTCATATTTCTTATTGATCATGATTTTCTTTTGTGTAAATTGTGAAATGAATCAAGAGAAGAGATGATTTTGCGTAGAATACATGACCTCAATACATGTAGTCGATGTGAATACAGTATTATGGAAGGAAAACAAATATGTCTTCCCGATTCAGAAGAACTAATCCTGACAAAGAACAATCAAAGGTTCCTCGGTATGATAGGAAGCAGAATAAATTCATCGAAATCAACTGATCTCAAATTATTCGAGTATACAATGATCGCATGAGTGGAGTAATCTCATGGATGGTCTTTAGGGTCGATACCATATTTGAGCTTAGACTCGCAATATTATTGTATAAAATCGACAATTTTATACATAAAATTATAAAATAATTTTATTATTGTTAATCTCAACTAACTAAAAACAAAGTTAAAAAACATGAATTTTTAAATTAAAATAGAAACAATTTTTCTTCATGTGTATAACTATGAATTACTAAAACTTTATATATGTAAAAACTATTGTGAATTATAAAAACTCTGTACTAATTACAACTTGAATTGTTTATAAACAATGTGTACAAGAATAGTACTAAAAATGAAATGTACTTAGGTTAAGTTATTACTTATAAGAATTAAAAAGATCATTAACATATCACCTTCAACTCGAATAAGATTGAACTCTCTCAAATTTAAAACTTAAAATATAAATTAAATTTTATAATTAAAAAAAAAACTTACAAACTAATTAAAAACTTACAAACTAATTAAAACCTTACAATTTAATTAAAACTTAATTCTAAAATAAATAATTAAAAACTCAAGTGAAATCACAAATTAAAACATTATTGAGTTTTCATTAAAAAAAACCCATACCTTCACACACATCACGAATCCCAAATAAGGTGAGCACACAATCATACATACACAATCTCATAATACCATGTTAATCTCATATCATATACCCAATTGCATTCCCTTATAATAATTGTAAATTTTCTTCCCAAACGCACTAAATCAATTTAATTCCCCGTTCTATCGAGACATTACATACGTAATTCGAGGAATTGATGCCCATTCACATCCTAAACATTATTTACAGTCCACTTCAACCCATATAAGAACGATTAGACACCAATCTTCCCAAAATACAGGAAGCGAATTTATGCATGGTCCATTCTAGCTGAAAAAGAAAACCTCCAGTTGGCATCACTGTATCATCACAAAAGAGAATGAGGTAAAGTAAAAACCAACCCTATTTATCCCATACTTATTATCCCATACTTAAGCTAAGAAATTAGTTCTCACATAAAAACCAACAAATAAACACGCGATCGCGACGGGTAAAAACAAAATAAGTAAAAAAAGAAAAAACAAAAACCTAAGTGCAAGAACATCTAAAAAACAAAAAAATACGTATTTTTCGAATATAATGCATATTATAAGTGAAAAATAGAATAAAAATCAGAAATATATTCAAAATATATAAAAAACAAAAAAAAAATTTTAAGCATAAAAAATCCGCTATTTGACAAAAAAAAATACGTACAAAAAGTCTATAAAAAAAAAAAAAATCCGTTAATTTGCAGAAAATCTTAAAATAGAACTTCTTAAAAATTTAAACAAAAAAAAGTTACTTTGTGCAAAATCTGTAAAAAAAATCCGTTAGAAAACAAACAACAACAAAAAAGTTGAAAATAAGAATCAGGTGCTTGTGCAAAAATAAAAAAAAAAATCCGTTACAAAAAAGAGCCAAAATTATTATATTGCAAGAAAAAGAAAAATTGATGTACATACATAACGAATGTAAAAAAAAGAGAAAAAAAAAAAAAAAAAAAAAAATTAAAACGGTGTGTGAGTGCAAACAAAAATCAGTTGAAAAGAAAAGGTAATTAAAAGAAATCTAAAAACAATTTTAAGAGAAAACAAAATTATTGTGAAAATAGATTTAAGTAGCAATAAATAAGTTCAAAGCAAAATTTTTTTTTTCATATAAATAAATTTACAAGTGCCTAATTTTGATCACCACTGTACTCAAAGAAGAAGTAAAAAAAAAAAAACAAAACCATAAAGCATTCAGTTGTACAGGGTTACCGAGTGTGTGTTTTTTCGTTCACTAAAAATATTTAAATTAAATGAATTTATTATAATTACAACTAGATTGAAATTAAATAAGACAAATTATAAATAAATTTAAATTAAATAATACCACAGATTAAACAGTTCAAGCAAACAAAATACACATTTAGTTTACAACAAAACAAAATTTATTACTCTGGAAACAATGTTTTATATAAATACATAAATAGGAAATAACATTTAGAAAATACTAGTGAAAACAATCAAATGTGTATAACAAAATAAATTTAACAATTGAAACCGTAAACGTAAACGTTACACAAATAAACCGAAACGTAATCGCTCGTAATAACACAAACAACATTAATAAACAATCAACAAAACATATTTTTCACATGCAAACAACAGAACAAGGTATGAAATAATTGTTTATAACATCTACAATAACTTTTAGCTAACTAATTGGGAAACATAAAACAATATTGCGCTAATAAAATTATAATTAATTATAGAAATATAATTAATTATACATAAAAAAAAAAATATTACAATTTTTTTTACATTTAACAACTATTATATACATTTTTTTTGAGACAAAAAATCTATTTCAAAAAAAAAGATTGTATGATACTTTGCAAGTTATAGTTTAACTTATCTCTGTTAATTTACGTCTGCCCCTCGTTATTATATTAGTTCGGAATATAATATATAATTTCAATATCTCAAATCAATTTCTTAAGCCTCTAAGTGAATTTAATCTCCTCGTATAATAAATATTTAATTACTTTACATTGCAACAACAGTGAAATTTCGGCACAATCGTATAAATATTTATTACTACCTACATTTAAACGTTTATTTATACAACTAGCTCCATAATTCACTTAGGGCGGATTTCTAATTGATCTACGCATTCCAAATCAACTTTATAGCTTAAAAGAACAGTTAAAAAATGAACCCTACTGCGGAAAAAACATCGATTAGCGATACTACAATGAAGCATGAAAAGTTCCTCTTTGATTGCGATCATCTGATTATGTTTTGTACTAATTTCGGGAAATCAGATATCGAGGACCAGACTGATTCAGTTTTAGAAACCAAATTACAGGATTTGGAGAACAGATGGAGAAAGTTACAAGACTCATATGAAATTCTTATGATAGCCCCAAATTTAGAAAACACTAAAGATTTCAAAGAAAATGCGAAAATAAATTTCAATGCGTCTTCAGAAACTTTTTATACATGTAGATCACATATTATGGATCTACTGAAACTTTCAAGGGCATGTGAACCTCAAAATTCACTATCTCGAACTAGTATCAGTCCCCAATTCCCAAATATGACATCACGATCCTTCATTAAACTACCTCCTTGCGATATCGATACGTTTACCGGTAGTTACGAAGAATGGCCAGCATTTCGGGACATTTTCACTACCGCTTGCATAGAAAATGATGAAATTCCTAAAGCTCAGAAACTATTTTACCTACGGCTAAAAACAGGAGGTAGTGCCGGCGCGATCGTCAAACGTTATACACTATGTAATGAAAATTTTGATCACGCATGGAATACATTGAAGTCACGATTTGACAATAAGCGAGCACTAATTGACAATAAGCTCAAAATTCTTTTCAATATCCCAGTCGCTACGTCTGAAAATAGCGAATCGATTCAAAGAATTCATTCCACAGTCACCGATTGCTTAACGTCGCTTAAGGCCCTCAACGTAAAGGTAGATGGATGGGACCCTATTCTTATTTATCTAGTATCAACAAAATTACCTGACGATACTCTGGCGCTCTGGGAACAGTCATTTAAAACTCAACGAGAAGTGCCAACATGGTCCCAAATGGATGTATTCTTAGTAAACCGATATGAAGTTGTTGAAAGAATTTCGTCAATAAAAACAACGAAAGAACGATTCAGTCTACCCTCTCTGCCACATGCTAAAATCCAATCATACTCGTCTCAGGAAAAACTAACTTATACTTGTACACTTTGCAGCGGAGATCACCATTTAAGGACTTGTACAAAATTCAAGAAGTACACAGTGCAACAGCGAATAGATTATGTTTTTGAAAATAACATTTGCAATAATTGTCTCTCCTCAGGTCATAGCAAAAATAAATGCTCTAGCAAAAACACTTGCTTTATTTGCAAATCCAGACATCACACTCTACTACATTTGCACAAATCTCGTGAAACCCCCACACAATTTCAAAATAATGAAACCTATAATAACTATGAAAATTATTCAGATCAAAATAACAAGAAATCATTCAGAACCCAGCAAAATAATGATAATGATAATCTACCTTCAACCTCAAAAAACAATCAGATTCAAGCCAATTTCTCATCAAACAACGATAATATTTTGCTACGTACAGCGCTAGTACAAATAGAACATCTCGGTGAATTATTTACAGTTAGGGCACTAATAGACCCAGGTTCACAAAGAACGTTTTTATCGGAAAGAATTAAAAACTTGCTCAAGTTACCTTATCATAAATCTGAAGTTGAAATTATTGGAATTGGCGGCCAAGTACAATCAGCAAATAAAGAATGCCATATTACATTGTATGCTAAACGCTGCAAATTAAAATTCACAGTAAACGCCATAATTTTACCAAATTTAACTAAACGAATTCCGTCTATATCCTTTAAATCACCCAATTCCCCTCAGCTTTCAAATCTTGACCTCGCAGATCCGAATTTTAATAAATCTTCTCAAATAGACTTGATTCTTGGCAATGATTCAGAACATCTAATAAATATTGATGGCATTAAAAAGAATGTGTGCGGCACAGCGTCAGCATATAATACAATATTTGGATGGGTACTAAGCGGCCCAACTCAAGCCAGCACAGTGCACACATTTACAACCACAGTGACCAATTCTGAAAACAAAACTCTAAATGATACCCTAAGAAAATTTTGGGAACAAGAAGAGCTCCCCTCTAAGACAACAATCTCAGAAGAACACCAGTATTGTGAAGAATTTTATAAACAAACTACAACAAGAGAAGCAAGTGGAAGATATACTGTAAGACTTCCATTTAAAAAGGAATTTCCCAATTCCAATTTTCTCGGACCATCACGAATATTGTCTCTATTTCAATATGCTCGCATAAATCAATCTCTTGAAAAAACTCCAGAACTCCAAAAAGAATATAATGCTGTTCTAGAAGAATATCTAACCCTTGATCACTTGGAACCAGCTTCTTACCGAGAAATTGTTTCAGATGGCAAATATTTTTCGTTCTACCTACCACATCACGCAGTAGTCCGCCCAGAACACAAGACTACCAAAGTAAGAATAGTCTTTAATGCTTCCCGTAAGACGAAATCTGGGTTCTCACTTAATGACGTCTTACACACTGGCCCAACATTACAATCTGATCTAATAACCGTAATTCTCAACTGGCGAATTTATCATCATGTTTTTAGTGGCGACATACAAAAAATGTATCGACAAATTTGGGTTCATCCAGACGACAGACAATTTCAACGAATTATTTATCAAAATGCGAATTCAAGCTCACTCAAAGACTACCAGCTCAAAACTGTCACATTTGGAGTCAACTGTGCACCCTTTTTAGCCATTCGGACTCTACATCAACTTGCAGATGATTCCCAAGAAAAATATCCCAAAGCTTCTGAAATCTTGCGCCATGAAACTTATGTAGATGACATATTGTCTGGCGGACACACTATCGAAGAAGCTATAGAATCTCAATCTCAAATTCTACAAACTCTCAAATCTGGTGGTTTTACATTAAAGAAGATTACAGCAAATAACAAGTTATTGCTGACACATATCCCAAGCGAAGATCTATATGATTCAGAGCTATTAAAATTTCAAGAAACTAGCGCTACTAAAACTTTAGGTATCAAATGGAACGCTCTTACTGATACCTTCAGTTACACTTTTTCACCAATATCCCAGTCTGAAAGTATTACTAAACGAAAAATTTTATCTGGTATTGCTTCTATCTTTGACCCAGCAGGTTGGATTTCCCCCGTAGTAATAAGAGCCAAAATGTTAATGCAACAACTATGGCTCGAAGGTCTAAATTGGGATGATAATGTGAACTCTGAAATTTTAAATCTTTGGAATAAACTCATTGAAGATCTCTGCCACATTGATGAAATACAAATACCAAGATGGCTACAGTACCAACCAAAAGACACTATCCAAATTCATGGTTTCTCAGATGCTTCCAAAGCAGCATATTGCGCAGCTGTATACTTACGATGTCAAACTTCATCCCATGTCACATTTACAAACTTAATTGTAGCCAAAACGAAAGTGGCTCCTATACAACCTACTTGCTTACCCAGGTTGGAACTCTGTGGCGCAGTGTTATTAGCCAAGCTAGTCCAATATGTAACAGATTCTATTAAATTACCTCAATGTGAAATATTCCTATGGACAGACTCCTTAATTGTTATTGGATGGCTATCTAAACCCCCATGGTCCTGGGAAACATACGTCGCTAATCGCACAGCTCAAATACACAATTACGTACCTAACGCACATTGGAATCATGTGCGTTCACACGACAACCCAGCGGATTTAGGCACTCGTGGCTGTAAATCTCAAGAACTCGCAAACAGCATCTTATGGTGGCATGGACCATCATGGCTCAACAAACCACAATCAGAATGGCCAAAGAAAACTTCGTTGCAAACACCTGAAACTAACAGGAAGGTCCAATGTTTGCAGACATCAGTACAAAGTACTGATATATTGAATCAATTCTCATCATATCATAAAGCTCTAAGAATTTTATCTTATGTATTCCGATTTTATCATAACAGTCTCAGTAAATTCAGATCACAAATTAATCATTCCCAAACAGATCTTACTCAAAAGGAAGTAAAGTTCGTTAAACACAGATTAATAACTTTGTCTCAAAAATCACACTACCAAGCTGAATTTAAAGACATTTCAGAGTCTCTGCCAATCTCTGCTAAAAGCTCTCTAAAAACACTTAACCCCTTTTTAGACTCCGAAAATATCCTACGAGTGAACGGACGCCTGTCAAATGCATCACTCTCATACAATGAACGATACCCAATAATCTTACCAGGAAATTCCAGAATTTGTCAACTTTATTTAGAGCATTTGCATGTTTTTTTAGCTCACGCTGAGTGTAATCAAATATGCAGAATGGTACAAAGTGAGTTTTACATATCTAGATTGAAAGTTCGTATTAAAAGGATTATTCGCCATTGTAAAACATGTATTATACATAAACAACGAGCATGTTCCCAAATAATGGCTCCTTTACCTCCAGACAGATGTAGTCTCTCAGTTCCATTTCAAACAACTGGAATAGATTTTGCTGGACCATTTGAACTTAAAAGCTCTGCACTGAAAAAGGCTCCCATAATAAAAGGCTACGTAAGCGTCTTTGTATGCTTTAGCACAAAAGCCATCCATTTAGAAGTATGTTCCGATTTATCCACAGCGGCCTTCAGAGCAGCATTTTCTCGTTTCATTGGAAGGCGGGGACTCCCTTTCAGGATATACTCAGATAATGGTCGAAATTTCGTTGGGGCTAGTCGTCAACTAAAACGAGAATTTGACACATTCATTAAAACAGTATCAACAGATATTGCTCAAAAACACATATCTCATGGACTAGAATGGATTTTTATTCCTCCTCATGCGCCTCACATGGGTGGACTATGGGAAGCAGCTGTAAAAAGCTTTAAATTTCATTTGAAACGAGTCACCGGTTCATATAAATTCACATTTGAGGAATTTTCTACTATCTTGTCTCAAATTGAAGGCATCTTGAACTCACGGCCTATTTCAGCTATGTCAGAAGATCCCACTGACTTGTCGGCTCTAACACCAGGTCACTTCTTAAGAGGAGCTCCAATCATGAGTTTCCCCGAACAACATGATCAAAAACTTGGTTTACGTAGCCGTTGGGAAAGACTCAAAGTATTGCATCACCAATTAGCAATCAGATGGAAGCAAGATTACCTAAACACACTACACAAACGTTACAAATGGAAAAATGTATCTAAAAATTTGAAACCAGGTGATCTAGTCGTTGTTATGGACGACTTATTACCTCCATCTGAATGGCGGCTAGGTAGAATAGAGAAAACTTATACTGGTAGTGACGATAATGTCCGTGTAGCGGATGTAAGAACTGTTACGGGTATCATAAAACGACCAATTGTAAAGCTCTGCTATTTACCACTAGATGACGATCAAGTGTAGTAGAAACACCTTTACTTATACTTATCCATATTTACTCATTATTCTCATCTCATCAAGAATCATACCATTGATTCATACAATCAAACCAATTATTAATAACCTATTCGATTTCTGTTTTTTCCTCCCTTTATTACTTCTACTTACAGCGGAACAATTGTAACCAATCGCCAGCAGCGTAATCCGAATGTTTACCAGTGTAAATTGTGCTATCGTCATCATTCACTGCGATTTTGTAGAAGGTTCCTGGAAATGAATTCTACCGAGCGGAATGAGGCAGCTCGTATACATGAATATTGCATCAACTGCCTAGCACGCTCACATACCGTTTACAGTTGTGACAGTCGAGACAGTTGTATGTACTGCGGATTGCTGCACCACACCTTATTGCATCCCAGCCGAAATCGGAGAAACACCCCTTCCAGGCACACGGTTTACGACCGCCCAAGAGAGCGCCGACAGGCACGAAGCCGCACCAGCAACCACAACAACAGCGTTCACCACAACAATGGCAATCGCAGCATCACCCGCAGGCAAATCATCACCAGTCGTCGCAGCATCACCCAAAACCACAACATCACCAGTCGTCGCAGCCTCAACAACACTAATCGTCAACAGTCATCATCGTCTTACCGCAGATCTAATCATCAATACTATTCTGCTCAACGATCACGTAACCGCTCTGTTGCAGCTACAATTCCAAACCAACGTATAATTTCAGAAGCTATACGCTCTTTAGCAGAAGTTCTTTGTGTACAGCCCAGAAATTCTGCTCTTGGCGGGCGGAATGTATAAAATCGACAATTTTATACATAAAATTATAAAATAATTTTATTATTGTTAATCTCAACTAACTAAAAACAAAGTTAAAAAACATGAATTTTTAAATTAAAATAGAAACAATTTTTCTTCATGTGTATAACTATGAATTACTAAAACTTTATATATGTAAAAACTATTGTGAATTATAAAAACTCTGTACTAATTACAACTTGAATTGTTTATAAACAATGTGTACAAGAATAGTACTAAAAATGAAATGTACTTAGGTTAAGTTATTACTTATAAGAATTAAAAAGATCATTAACATATCACCTTCAACTCGAATAAGATTGAACTCTCTCAAATTTAAAACTTAAAATATAAATTAAATTTTATAATTAAAAAAAAAACTTACAAACTAATTAAAAACTTACAAACTAATTAAAACCTTACAATTTAATTAAAACTTAATTCTAAAATAAATAATTAAAAACTCAAGTGAAATCACAAATTAAAACATTATTGAGTTTTCATTAAAAAAAACCCATACCTTCACACACATCACGAATCCCAAATAAGGTGAGCACACAATCATACATACACAATCTCATAATACCATGTTAATCTCATATCATATACCCAATTGCATTCCCTTATAATAATTGTAAATTTTCTTCCCAAACGCACTAAATCAATTTAATTCCCCGTTCTATCGAGACATTACATACGTAATTCGAGGAATTGATGCCCATTCACATCCTAAACATTATTTACAGTCCACTTCAACCCATATAAGAACGATTAGACACCAATCTTCCCAAAATACAGGAAGCGAATTTATGCAATTATGATTAGGTTGTTCTACTATTTTGTGGGTGTGGTCTTTACAAATGCATTCTCTTTATACAAACGTCTGCAGGCTGATGAGGCCAACAATGTGTCCGATTAAAGAACTGCATTTACAGCTTCCAGATTTGCAGGAGGAAATAGCTGCTGGATTTGTTTCCATCAAAAATATACGGTCTGTAGGAGGACTATCTGTTCAAAATCTCGGTGAGCCTTTATCACTACAGCCTGACATATCAGGTATTGGGAAAAGAGCTGCTCATCAAGTAGCTGATGTTCAGTTCGATGCTAACGATATTTTTCTTGTTTAGGTGTAGAGAAAAGCCAAAAAAAGGTGCAACATTGCAAACTATGTGACACCCAAGTCATTTGTTCTAAATGAGACCTGTCTTTATGCGGTCAATTTGATAAAAATTGTTTCTGGAACTACCACCATCGAAAATAATGTGTATTTTAACTGTGTTTGTTATCTTCTCTCAATAAAATTAGTTTATATATAAAATTCACCTCTGGTGCAATATTACACGTAAACTGGCAAGACCGCCTACAGGCGGCCTTCACAATTTTTTACGTTTCGATCGTTTAGAATGATTTTTTCTCCTGAAAATTTTAATTACGGTTCTATTGACAACTTCTACTTGAACAAAAATTATTGGCTTCATCAGATAATTTTTACGGCCTTGCAAGTTAGAGGGTTAAATTTAAAAATTAAAAAAATAGTAGATTTTATCTGTTTTTGGGCGAAAAGGTAACTTAACTCTTTTTTTATTAAAAAAAATATCTTTATGAATATATAACGGTTTTATGTTTTTCTGTAAGATATTTTTACGGAGAACATTTCCGAATTTGGCCTTTTTTTTATAAAAATTACATCTTTAGGCCACATGTTCTAAAATTCCAAAGCAGGGATCAGAAAACGGAAAGCATCGTTGTAAACTCTGATGTGTTTCCTATTTACCCACAAAGTATTTTCCTAACCCCAAAGGAAATGTGGACCCTATGGGTAAAATTTTAAAAATACCATTTTTGGGATTTTTGCTCCAATTTTTAGGAATTGCGGGATTCCCTTTGACCGTTTGACAAGTTTTTTGTACACTTTGTTATTTAGAATGTCAAATTTAAAAAACGTTGAAAATGACATTGATTTTTGTCAATAAATAATGATTTTTTTACATATTTATTGAGTTTCTAAAACTAAAATTTGTATCAAAATTTTAATAGGATTGCAAATATTAGGAACAATTTTAGGAACACATTTATTCAAAACTAGCTTACCGCACCGGCTCCGCTCCTTATCTATTTACTAATGTTAGTTCTTCAAGTTTCTCCAAAAAATGTCTTTTAGTATGAAAAATGAGAAGTGAAAAGGAGGCAATATATTAAAAATTTAAATTTCTGAATTTTTGAATTTTTTTTTTCTTTACAAACCATCTCCCAAACATTTCAAATCGAATAAAAAAAATCATCCAAATCTCTCCAGCCGTTCTCACGTGATGACATCACATACATGGACCATTTCATTTTTATATATATAGACTAATTTTAGGCAAGTTAAAATATAGTATGTATGATATTTAACGTATAAGTTATTTTTAATTGTTCAGCATTACTTATTAAGTATACGCCATGCAACTACTAGTAATAGAAATATTTTTCACTGTATGTATTTTAAAACATCTACTTTAAATCATTAAACATTTACCACTAATGTTTAAAGGAAATAAAACAAGCTAATACATACGAATATGAGTATGTAAGTTTTAAACCACGTTTGCTTAACGAAAAACCTCTAGCGCAATGTTAGTTTTCCTATTTCCAAGGCACTTTAAGAAACCAAATGTATGTTTTCATACATACATACATATATAGGTAAGAGTGAGTGTTGCTAAATCTCTCCACAGACTTAACCACATTATAACATTCCGCAGCAATAAAATGATTTTGTCGAGACATACGAATGTTTATTACGTGACTTTTTAACAACACACATGATATTTTAAAGATTTTTCAACATATTTTTTGCATTTGCTTTACGTTTGCGGTATGTAAATATTAAAAATTGTGGTAAAATAAAACAACCATAACAAAAATAAATAAAAAAAAAACTAAGAAAAAAACCAAACTATAAATGCGAACTGCAATAGTAATGATATAGTTAAAATTTATACAAAATTATAATAATATTTTTGAGGAGGTACCTAAGTCAAAAATAAGGAGTTCCACTCAAAACAGACTTCTTCATGAAAATCAGTCAAATGCATATAATGATAGTAATGTTATAACTACTATTTGTATAAATATGTTGTAAATGTACTGGTACTCGTATATTTAAGTTTTTATTTATATTTGTGTTTTCTTATGAGTTGGCAACAAAAGAAAAAAACAAAAAAAAAAGAAGAAAATAACCAAGTGCTAGCTAAGAAAACTACTTAAATTCTAGTTTTACTTTTATGTGTACAAATATTATCTCCGTTTTATTGTTGGTTTTCTACATCCTGTAAACAATTTAAACTACCAGGACTCACTGACAATGGACAGTACGTTTTCTTCTGCATTGTATTGTACATTTCATTTGCTGTAAGTAATAAACAAACAACAAAGTCGGTGTAACAAACATAAATAAAGGAAACAGACAGACAGACAAACAAACTAACAAAGACAAAAACAAATACAAATAAAGGGTGTCTCAAAATTTTGTATAGTTTTTAATTAAATAAATAACACGGGTTTTTTCTTTGGATTGCTATTTTTTATTGAATGTACGGGCTTTGCTGGAACATACGCACTTTTTTGTTTTCGTTCAAGTAACCTCATAAAAAGAAATCCAATGTTGTTAAGTCACACGATCTAGCTGGCCAATTTTAGTCATAGAAACGAGAAAATCCGAAAATGTATGATGGAGTATGCTATTTTGATTTATCGTATTGTTAAAACTACTTTTCGTTTACATAAATGTCGTTTAGGCAGTATAAACACCGTTATCATGCACTGTGAAAAAATTGTATGTCAGAAAGTCCGTGCCTTTTTTGAATGAAACACAGGTTTTTAGATATAAAATTATTTTGTTTTTCGTCATAGTCTCCTTTTAGTTCTATGAACTTTGTCCTTGTGAGGTTGAAAAAAATCATGTTCCCCTAAAAAATTCTGAGTAAACCTATTTTGCAGGAAATTATCAAACGATTTCAAATATACTACTTATTGCAATTAGATTTTTGGTTCAGAAGATATAACCCTTGATTTTCTGTTAAAAAAAAAAACATTTTTCGAATAACGGGTAGATAACGGGTCATCATTATTTTTCATTCTCTTGATAGATATATTTATTATAAAAAAAAAATTGTACTGTTTGCTTTGCGTTTGTCCAGGTAAATCGATATTTACCAACTATCTATTTTACCAATATTTCACAATTGTGATGGAAAATAAGGTTAACAAAATAAATTTTTTTTCAAATTGTTTTTCAAAATTTCAAAAATTTTTTTTTCAAAATTGTTTTAAATTTTTTTTTTTATTTTTTTCCAACTTTTTTTTTAATTTTTTCCAAATTCTTTTTAAATTTATTAGTGAAAAAAAGCTATAGAAAAAAATTTGTAGTAAAAGAATATTCGAGTTAAAAAATAATTTTCCCGATTTTGACCCATTGTAGGTCCAAATTGCTATAGCCTTATTTAAATCGTTACAATGGACTTTGAAATATCTATCATTAAATATCCATATTGTCTATATTAATAACTTAGTAATCTAGATATAGATAAAAAATAGGCCAAAAATAGAGGTTATCCCGGTTTTTTTCCTTATATCTCAGCCATTTATGGGCGATTTTCTCGATTTAAATAGCGACCGAGCCGGAAGAATTCCCGATATATTGATGTATCAATTATGTTTGTATGTTATTTGGGGGCTACGGAAAGTTGATTTCAACATACAGACGGGCAGACGGACATGGCCATATCGACTTCGCTATATATAACGATTCAGAATATATATGCTTTGTGGGGTCGCAAATGAAAAATGTAGAAATTACAAACGGAATGACAAACTTATATATACCCTTGCCACTCATAGTGAAGAGTACAAAAAAATTAAAACTTTTTTGGAATAATTTGAAATTATAAAAGCCTTTAAAAAGAAACATAAAAATCAAAAATATAAAAAAATATTTTATTTTACTTCCCATAAAATTGATTTTTCCACAAACTTTAAATTTGTTATCCCATTGGTATGCACTTAAAAGGCGTAAAATACTTTACAAACACTCATTTCATAGGCTTATCAATTATCTATCATATGCTTTTTAAACTACTTAATTATCTCATTTGGTTCAAAAGGTATGGTTTGTACCGTTTTGTGCACCCGATTGTGAGAAAACGCGGAATCAAACTTGCGGAAAGCTTACTCATACCCAAGTGATCATTCAAAATTAAAACCAATGAGCCATGTGAGATGCCTATCGCTTCCACAATCTCTCGCACTTTCAATCTCTGATTGGCCAGTACCATATCGTGATTTTTTTCGATTGTTTCGGGTATAGAGACCTAACTGTATGTATGGTCACAACGAAATTCAGTAAACCATTTTTTGACCATTAAAATTTATGGTCCAAAGTAACCATAGTATTTATTATGCTTAAGCTTTATTTGAGTCATGGTTTTTTTCGGAAAATATAATGCATTATGATAATTTTTTCTAATTATTTTTCAAGTCATGAGGTGGTGTGCTATGAATGGCTGTCAAACACAAACTAAGTGACGCTGCTAGTTCAAATTGTGACAGCAATCAACTGACAGAAGCTTGTTGACAGGTGCAGTGTTGACCTTTCATTTAAGAATTGAAAAATTTAAAAAGTCGCGGACTTAGTGACCTACCCTCATATTTTTACTCTCATAATCTTGTAACTCAACATTAAAATTAAATGTTTATTTAAAACTAGTGTAAAATGTTTTGTTATCTACATTAAAATTCATTTAAGTCTAATTTTTTGTTTTGTATATATAAAAAAATTTCCGTTAAAATTAGAAATAAATAAAAAATATGGACGAGACATCCATTAAGAGAGAAGCATAGTTGTTAGACGGGCCTCGCCGTTCTTTTTTTGTCAAGCTATATATTGTTACGTTTTTACCTTTTAAAAACAGTGGTTTATTTCCTTTAAATAAATCGGATACTTTTGATTGCAAACAAAAACAGTATAGTAGCTTAAAATTTGTAACAATTCTTTATTTATTTAAATTTACACAACAAATAAAATATTCTCTATTTAAATACACCCACTTATACCACACACTTTAAAAATAAATTTTATAATGTGTACAAGAATGCACTTGTTATGCAGTTGATGTTTACTCTATGATAAACACATTAACTACTGCAACCGCAGTCACTATTTATACACACTCGGTCAAAACTAGTATATTCGAATTTTAGAGCTTTCGATGTTAATGTTGTCAGCTTAAGCATTTAGTGTTGCCAACAAACAATGATCAACTCAACAATTTTATTCAATGTTGTATGTTCGACAGCTATGTTAATAATATCCACAGATATGTTAATATCTGTGCAACTTTACAAAGTTAAGGACCACTAAAGTAAAAATTACATTTAATCGAACCTTAATTCAATGACTTCATAACCTTTGAAGTATGGGTTTCTATATGCTAAACATATGATGTATAAGTTATTTAGTTTATTAAGATGTATATTTGTTACGAAAGCAAAATGGCCAATGAACAGTTTAACAGAGCAACTTATTATAAAAAATATATTTTCGAAGATTATTCTGAAGAGAAAATTTTTATAATTTTATTCATCATTGCAGTCACAGTGCATATCGGCATATCGAGCACCAGTAACAGTCACTGCTTGATCAGTCTCACTTTCGAAGAGATATGTTCCACTGATGCCTCCAGCATCTGTTTTTTGCAAATAACATGTTGAAGCGCAAATGAAATATTGTTCATTAATGAAAACATCTTATTCACCATAAACTGTAATCAAGACTTTACCGATGACTGTGAACTCAAATGCTGCTGGAATTTTGGGACTCCCTTTACATAAATAAGGTCCAGTTAGAAAAAAGTTATTATGGAATAATGAAACATATATATATATAGTTACTTATATAAAATGATAGCAATATTGTTACGCTTACTTAACCACCAGGAAAAAACTTACATTTTGTAATGGAACAATAGCTAGTGATAAGTAAAATAAAATATGAAAGCTTTTAGGTAAAGTTTGGCCGGTTTGTTAAAATACTTCTTTTAATTTTTGAAACTTAACTCTTCTGAATTCGATAATATGTTTTCCATTACCAAACAACATTTAAAGTTCTCTAGAATTTCGAAATTCTCTGTAGTTTAATTTTTTATAAAGGTTCGAAGTTCATATGTTACAGTGAAAGTATAACTGTTAATTACTTTAAAACTTTTAGATAGATTTTATAATTTTTGATTTCATATTAAAGATTTTAGCGTGATTTTCTAGAAATACATTGAAGCAGGAAGAAGCTAATCCTGAAAAAGAAACGCCAGAATGGGAGTACCAATATCAGTCATTCAAGTTTTTATAAATCATACCAAGTAAGTTATAAAACTGCATTAACATATTTAAAAGCTATTTCATAACGCTTTTGTGTCTCTTCTTTAAAATTTGTGAAAATAGACTAATCATGTTTGCACACCAAGCTATCGTTAGCTTTTAAGCAACATTTTAATGAATATATTAACATAGCAATAACGAATAAATGTTTTTTAATGTTACCAACAAAACAACAAATTAAATATGCCCACAAATAAACTTGGACCAAAAGGAAAAGCTAAAAGATAAAACGCAGGAAAAGTACTGCAGCAAGCTGCTAGACTAACAGCATTGCAGAGCTACTATCTAAAGGACTCATGCTGATACACACATTATAAGGAATACCTTGGTAAGTTCTACACTTTTTAAATTATTTGTTTGTTTGTTGGTTCTTTCTTTTCTTCTATTTATTTTGTTTGTTTGTTTCCATCTTTTGTATGTGCATTTCACCATGAAGTCTTAATACTCGTACGACTTTTCACTAGAATGTTTGCTGTTGCTTTTATTGTGGTGGTCTGTCTGTAAATGGTCTGCTTCATTTCCATCTAAATGTGTGAATTATGCATTCGTGCATACGGCGTTGAACTTGGCTAGAATTTCAATAACACACAGGTAGATTTTCATATTTATTAGACATGACTGCTGTTTGCAACAAAATTTTTAATAACTTTTAAAATAGTTTTATACGAAGGACATATTGTGGTTACAGAAACTGGCTGATATACATTTACGGAGATGGCGTAATATTTACGCTTTTTGTTTGTAAGATAATTAAAATGGACAGAATGTTTTGAAGTTGGACTTAAGTCTCAGGTTCAAGTTTAGGGGGATATATTTTAAGATGAATGTTAGTTTAAATTGATCACAAAAAAAGTATTTAAACAAAATTTATAAATAAAAAATTGCTGTTGACGCCATTACAAAAAACAATTACCCATTGGAACGTAATTCGTATTCGGCAGTTTTGAACGACATTCATAGAGATGCCAACAATACCGCAGTTACAGGATGTGGAATGTTGTACTTGGAGGTCAACCACCACTCATAGCAGACCCAGAGAAAAACCTGCCACGAAAAAGAAGAGTAGCTCTGGCACAACTAGTGTTGGGATAGAGCAACAATCTGAATGCCTACTGGTCCCTCATATGCCGTCTCGTCTCGAATGTTATATTTTATATACCCTTCACCTAAATTGTACTTTAAAATAAAAATTTTAAATATTTTTAGGTAAACAAAATTTAAAAATATTGTGGAAAAAATGTTAATTTAAAAAAAAAAAATTTTTTTTCACAGTTTTTTTTAATAAAAAAAAAAATGTTTTATTTATTTGTCAAAAATTTTTTTTATAAAAATTAAAATTTTTTGGGAGAAAAAACCTTTGGGGTAAAAAATATTTTTCCAGATTTTGACCAATTGTAGGTACGATTTACTTTGGCCATATATAAACCGTTGCAAGGGTCTTTGAAATATCTATTATTGGATATCCATGTTGTCTATATTAATGACTTAAAGTATGGTCACTTAAAGTATGGTCACACATGGCGCAACCACTTTTTTACCACAAAAATATTTGACGTGTTTATTCTTACAATAAAATGAAATTGTTTGTTTTGAATCATCATAAGTAAAATAAGTTTTTGAAATTAATAAAAGAATTCAAATATATTTTATTTATTGGTTACGTCTTTTTCGTCAAATATTTGCCATGTGTTTACCTTTAGTGATCCAGATAAAGATAAAAAATATGTCAAAAGTTGAGGTCATCCTGGTTTTTTTCTTATATCTCAGCCATTTGTAGGCTGATTGTGCAACCGAGACGGAAGAATTCCCGATATATTAATGCATGAATCATGCAAGTAAGTTATTTGGGGGCTACGGAATGTTGATTTTAACATACAGACGGACATGACTACATCAACTTCGCTATCTATAGCGATCCAGAGTATATATACTTTGTAGGGTTCCAAATGAAAAATGTAGAAATTACAAACGGAAAGACAAACTTATATATCCTTTTATATATCTTTTTTACTCATGGTAAAGGGTATATCAAGACTTTTCATATAGTATCTTGTTATAAAACTTTTCACCGGTTCAAATTATTTTGTTCATTTTTGGACACATTTGTGCCTTATTAATTAAGGGTTCTAGTATTTTAATTGTTTTTAAACGTGGGAGGATTTTGCTCATTATACTACTCGACAGTCAAAAAGGGCTTCTCGTGCAAACCGCTGAACATAAATATGATGGAAAACTTTTTAAAATCGTATGGTTAATTTTCTAGATATTTCTGCTTTTAGATTTTTACAAACCACCTTGTTTTTAACAGTTTTATATCAGAAGGTGGAATTTAATTGCTAATGTTATAAACTGGAAAATTCTAGACAAATTTTTTAGTTCAATATTTAAGGCAGTTTGTAGGATTACACTGTGTGTAATTTTTTGAGTCATGGAAACATAACCATATACGGCACCACTACGTTATAAAATACAAAAAAAAAGACCCTTGTTACCCAGTTTCACCCAAAGTCATGTCCTTTTTTTTATGGGCCCCCAAAGATTGAGGCCTCGGTGTCATTTTTGCGAAAAAGTGAACATTTTCTCAGGCTCATATCTTGCAAATAGTTCGGAATTTTGATTTACTCTCTGAGTAGTAACAAAAATTTTGAACATATAAAATCAAAAAATCTTCATCCTCAAGATCCAAATCGCAAAAACTTTAAAAAATTCGAAATAAATTTAGAAATAATTTGTTTAAATCTGCCTAAAAGTGTCCTATATAGTTTATGGCCCAAAACACTTAATTCCTTTAGTTTTTATAACGTCCACCACCACAAGTGGTGAAAGAGGGTATATATAAGTTTGTCATTCCATGTGTAACATTGAGAAATATTCACCTGAGACCCAACATAGTATATATATTATTGATCCTTATAAAATTCTAAGTCGATTGAGCAACGTCCGTCTGTCTGTCTGTCTGTCTGTGTAAAACACTCTCACGTCCAAAATACATAAGCAAAATTAATGAAATGTATACCAAAATCTTTATAATTTGTCTAAGCAGTTTGGTATTGAAAATCAGCAAAATCGAATTGGTAGAACCATGGTTATGGATCAAATGTAAGACCACCTCCAAAAATTTTGATAATTTTCCCATGATTTTTGTGACTTTGGGTAAATTCATTGCAGAGAATACCATGAAATTTTGCTCTCATTATTTATATGATAAAGCGAAAAATTCTGTTAAAAATGGAAAGAATCGGTCCATAATTTCTCGTAGCTCCCATACAAATTTCTTCCCGAAATATGGCACAACTAAGATTTATGCAAAGAGAAATCATAGCCCTCATATAAAGTTTACTTCCGAAAATCACTTAAGTACACTTAAATATCTTATACTAGCTTGACCCGGTGCGCTTCGCTACCCCTGTCGTAGTCTATGTTGGAAATTTCAATAAAATCGTTTCGGCCGTTTAGTATTTATTGTTTAAGAACTAAAGGTACCAATTTTACCGGTTTTCCCCCTGTTTACCCCTTTCTGGTTCAAGTATTGAAAAAAGTTATAGCCTGTTGGATCTATCTACGTTCCAAATTTCAATAAAATCGATTCAGCCGTTTAGGCGTGATGCTCAAACAAACAAACAAATAAACAAACAAACTTACAAAGACATTTATATATTTATATAGATATATCGGTATCAGGTTGAAATGCACATGAAAAATCGCTGTAGAGAATTTCATGAAGATCGGCCCATAAGTGGTTATAGCTCCCATATAAGGACCGCTTCAAAAAAAACGCATTAATTTTCATAAATATCTGAAAAATATCGTTATCGAAATAAAATTTTACAGAGATCTGTAGTATTAATTCACAAATGATACTACTAGATTGTGTGAATATCGGTTCTTATTTGATCATAGCTCCCATATAAGGTGCATTTCCGAAAATTACTTAAATACTAATAAATCTCTTAAAAAAGCTTATATCTGGTTAAAACTTCAAATAAATATTTCCCATATATACGAAAATCGATGTGTTGAATTTTATGAAGATCGGCCGATAATAGGTCATGAAGTTTGACTAAATATATTTGTATACCCTTTTTAATACAATTTTTCATCACTTGTGGTGAATAAGGATAATATTGATCCAATCGGGCAATGATAACCAATTATTAGGCCAAATGTGATACGTTATAATAGGAGTAAAACTCTGTTGAAAATGGTAAGAATATGTTAAAGTTAGTTAAAGTATCTTCTGCTTAAACTAGTCTTTCTAACAATTGTTATATACTTACCCCCTTATTCATAATCAATTTTTAATTTTATAAAAGGTTTATAAAACAGAATTTCCATACAAAATTTGTTTTATAAACCTGTAATAAATTTAAAAATTGATTATGAATAAGACCTTTATTTAACAGTATTTCAATAACATTGTCTTAATACTCATAATAGCGGAGTTTATGCCAATGTAACTTCTAAAATTCTCATCATATTTAGGTGGAGGGTATTTAAGATTCGGCACGGCCGAATATAGTACTCTTACTTGTTTCTTACTCACTTATATTGGTGTTAAGAATCATTCCTAGGAAGTTCATATGTTCTAGAAAGTTGTAATACTGAGATCTTAGGTACATTTTTGTGCTTGATTGTTTCTTTGAATTTTGAACGATTTGCTACCTATGGACCTGAACAGAGGAAAAAAAGTAACAAAATCGAATTTTTTTTTTTGCGATTTTTATCTTGAAGGTGAAGTTTTTTTGATTTTATATGTTTACAATTTTTGTAAATCAGAGAGTAAATCAAAATTCCGAGCTGTTTGCAAGATATGAGTCTGAGAAAATTATCACTTTTTGAAAAAATTACACCGAGGCCCCAAATCTTTGGCCCAAAAAAAAGGCCCACAAATGCCTTTTTTTTGTTTTTTATCACGTAGTGGTGTCCGTATGTAATATATATTGTATAGTTATTCTTATATGGTTATTCTTTTCGTGTTGCACTGTGCAATTAATTACAGAATTAAAATATAACACTTAATTTTCAGTAGTTTTTAACACAGCAAATTTATTTAAGTTTTTTTTTTTTAACAATATTAATGTTATTAATATTTTGCATTCGGCTCAGAATTTGAATTAACGATGGCTGTTTTTTACTCAGTGTTTCATACTTTTTTTTATATACCCAAATATACAAAATTATATTAATTTTTTGAATTTAGAGAAACCTCTAATAGTTTTCACAACATAATATCTACATACTTTATTATATCATTGTTATACATAAATTAATGTCAAATAAAATATTCCTTTAAAAACATTACAGATGTTACAAAATTCCTTTTAAAAAACCTTCGGGTCGTATGAGTTATCTTGAATTGCATACGTAAATTAAATATTACTTATACGACTAGGGGGCCATGAGTATTTTTATAATTAGCATTTATTTTTAAATAACATTTCTTTAATATTAATGTTATGTATGTAAGTACATTTAAAATATAAATGCCGCATAGCCAAAGGTCATCACATCATCTTTTATATGTTATTTACCACAAACAGAGATAAACTGAGAAAAATAAAATTAAAAGTGTTATCAGTTCTGGTCTGTTGTATGAGCCAGCAGTTCATAGATTTAATTTTAACCTTAACTTGAGATACGTGGTTTATATAAAAATGAAATTAAAATAAGTGAGAGAAAAACAAGAAACTCTAGCATATGTTATATACTGAATTAAATACATATGTACATATATGTATATGTATTTATATAAATATATATGTATTAACTAGTGGTAACTACATGCCTACTTAAGTACATATATGAAAAAGCATGTGCTAGTGCTTTTGGATGTTGTTGGCACAACTAAAATGTAGCCAGCCATATAGTTATAATGGGTCTTGCTTGCATTTTATATGGTTTGCAGCCAGTAAAAGCCATTCAAAAATTTTACGTGATCAGATTTTTTTAAGCAACGACGACGATGACGCTATTTATAACATCAGTAAACGTTGAGGTAAAGGCCTGATAGTTATTATTTCTTCTAAAGTATAAGTACTTTTTGTTTTAAGTTACATAGAATTTCATTGCCTGGTTTGTAACATACCATACCAAAAAATGGATTTAAAAAAAAAAAAATAATAAAAAAACTTTAAAATATTGTATTTTTACATTTGATTTATTTGTTTTAAAAATAACTTACATTTTTTAGTTCATTTAATTAGAAAATACTTTAAAATGAGCTCTATCTAAACTTACACTAATTTTCCTGATTTTAAAAGTTTGGGATTAATTTGCCTCCAAGTACGTTTAAGGGTTAATTTGAATTTTTGCACTGTTATTGTAAATGTTGAACTTTTAGCTATATTTTTCTTAAGTTTCATAAATATCGACCCAAAATTATATTATACTAGCTAAACCCGATCCGCGATGCTGGGCCTTAGGAAACATCTGCATTATATTGCATCCTCATCTCGATGTTAATATACAGTGTCGGCGAAAATCGGTTATCTAACCTATAATAATAAAACATGTGGTGGTAGTCCGGCTGGTTCCAATGAATTCAAAAATTTAGTAGGATAATCGACGGCTAGTTCTTCATTCATTCGATTTGTATTTTATTGTTTTGCCAGGCAGTTTCAATTGTATTTCGATGGCTTAATATAGAAAGTTCGTATCTCGTTTTTTTCAATATTCTGGTAGACAAAACTAAAATACACCTCTCCTAAAAAAATCAGTTTCCTATGTTGACGAAGAACAGATTTACAGTAATTAAAAAAACCCTAACTCATTTCAATAATAGTTTGAAAGAAAAAGCGCTACTCATTTAATGTTGAATGTATATTTTTTGGTTTATATTAAAACAAACAACTTTTCTAAAAGTATATTTCGATATATTAAAAATTTTTAGTTGTTTATTTTGCACTTTCACTTTCAGATTTTATTCAGTTTTTTCCTTCTCCTGTTAAGTAACGAAAAGTTGAAATACGACCTTTCTATATTAAGGCATCAATTTGCTCATTGAGCTTGGTAACATCACAATTTGTTGGTGCCAAAATTGGACGTTCCCAAAGCGTACAGACGTTTGGGAACGAAATTTCATTTGTGGCGGGATCGATTGGAATTTTTCCATTTCCGATGCCCAGCAATTGTTTTGAGAATGTTTCGGCAGAAGGGTATTACAGCAAATGCGCCTGCATGTTCGTTGATAGCGTTCGGGTTCTGTAGCTTAATTTCCAGTGAAATAAATTTGAAGGAACTTCGCATCGTCATTGAGAAGCGGCAGCAATGATCCAATTCTGTGGAACATTTGGCCTTGAACTTTAAAGGTGGACATAAAGCCGACGTTATTTGAAAGCATGAGTTGCACTTTTGGATATTTTGAAGGAAGTTCTTGGAAATAGGATTGGCCACGCAAATCTAACTTAGAAGCAGCTGAGGTGGCTCAATAACTGGTGGCAGAATAACTTTACCGTTCGAAAAGCATATTCCCGGGGATTCCTTAGGAAACTTCAAAACGCTGCAATTTAAGCAATGTTTGTACATTGCACCAATCAGCACGTCCTTGTGATTCCTGAAGTCATCATACGTATTGTAATAAAATTCCGCCAACTTTAAATCGATTATTTCTCTTTAGCGAGACATTCGGAAGCGATTGGCTTCTAGTATATCGGTATGCTGTTAAGGAGTCTCTGCAGACTCGATGAAGATGCACTGCGACGCATTTGCTGAAGCCGTGATTCTCGTTATCTTCCCGTTTCCGCGGCTCTAAACGCAGAGAAAAAAAGTCTTTTAACAATACTATAGTCACAGTAACTATTTACATGATTGTGGGAACCATAATATGGGTTATTTACGATCCACATGATTGTATCAAGCATATATGTGGTTACAGTAAACAAGTATATGTTTGTGACAACCATTGTTATGATGAATCTTTATATCATAATATGTTGTTCTCAGATTATAATATCAATTAGCCGAGAGCAACATAATATGGTAAAACCTGAAAATGGTTGTCTCAAACATATAATTGTTTACTGTAACCATATATATGATTAACACAATCATATGAATCATAAGTTAATCATATTATGGTTACCACAATCATGTAAATAGTTACTGTGACTATAATATTGCTAAAGGACTTTTAAAAATGTGGAAATGGTTACTGTAAACATGCACAACTAAATTTTTTCTATGCGTGTAGACGTCCTTTGAATAAAACCGTTATTTTTTATTTAAAGTGTAATGTGGAGAGTTATTCAAAATATTATCATATGAAAATTTCTTATTCATGCGCCTAATATGTAAGAGTAAACAAAATTGTTTATCATCGATTGAAAATATAAAATAACTTTTATAGTACCGCACAAGAATCCCGTTCCCGAAAATCCCAGGATTTACTAAATCTCGAAGCTAGGGATTTTTTAATTTTAAATCCCGGGCTTCTATAAATTCTGTTTTCCAAAAATAAATAGAGGAAATTGTAATTTTTGTGTGCCTTTTTCATGCATTTTGACATTCTACATGCCCGAATATCGCAAAGTGATGTTCAGCTGAGTTGTTAAGCTCAACGCCATCTAAAACATAATTAATAAAGGAATGCGGTGTTTTTGGTTTTCCTTGAGTGGGGATGAAAACTTTCATTCCTACAAAGCAAATTTCGATTAAATCTATGGAAAAGTCCTGGTTTAATCAGAAGTGCAAAACTGCAATCAGATCCAGAGAGGAAGCGTTCAGAATCTGGCGTGGTAATAAAAATGCCGAAACTGAATCGCTGCGCAAAAAGGCGAGATCTTCGTGTGCCAAAGTGCTGAGACGTGAAAAATCTCTTCACGAGCAACGCCTCCGAGCTAAAGTTCTTGCTGCTCCCCGGGGCAGCAAAAGCTTTTGGACATTCGTTAAAAGAATAAAGGATAATGCTAGTTCCTCAATTCCTACTCTTTTAAAGGATGGCCAATCATTCACTGACCCGGTTGATAAAGCTAACCTTTTAGCTGAATTATTTGCAAATAATTCAAATTTACAGGAAAGCAATCAACCACTACCCGAGCTTGAAAGAGTATCAGTAACTATGCCGAATATATTCTTTCGCGCTCGCGCAGTTAAAAGGGTTTTAGCGGATCTCAATACAAGCAAGTCTCCTGGACCGGATGGTATACCAGCACTGGTCTTGAAGCAGTGTTCTTCGACGCTAGCCCGTCCGTTAGCAAACCTTTTCAGCATATTATACCGTGCCGGTGAATTTCCTATATGTTGGAAGGTTGCTAATGTAACGCCAATTCCAAAAAAGGGAGAGGCAAACAACCCTGAAAATTATCGCCCAATAGCAATTTGTTCTGCACTTTCCAAAGTTATGGAGAGTATGGTTAACCACCATCTTGTGAAATATCTAGAGTCGAACAATTTACTTAGCGACCGGCAGTACGGATTTCGTAGAGGACGCTCTACGGGGGACTTGCTTGCCTTCCTATCGGAAAAATGGTGCCGTTCCATCCACCGTTTTGGCGAAAGTAAAGTGGTGGCTCTAGATATTTCTAAGGCGTTCGATAGGGTGTGGCATGGTGCGCTCTTATCGAAACTTATTGCTTTTGGTGTCGGTAATGACTTCTCTCGATTTATATCGAGCTTTCTCAGAGATCGCACTATACGAGTTGTTGTAGATGGGATCTCATCAAATGAGTTCAAGATTAATTCAGGGGTACCGCAAGGCTCCGTTCTTTCTCCTACTCTATTCCTTATTTTTCTAAATGATCTTCTAAGTCAAACTTCCAACCCTATCTATTCTTTTGCAGATGACAGCAACATTTGCCATTCATATTCATTCAACTATAGGCCAAGCCTTTCGGAGATTGGGGCAATGAGGCAAAACATGAATGATACACTTAACCAAGATCTTGTGACAATCTCTGAATGGGGTTATGCGAACAGAGTCGATTTTAATGCACGTAAGACTCAATGTTGTATGTTAACACATAAACGCACGACAGATCATGTTGCTTCATCTGTTTCTATGGGTGGTGTAAATATTAAGGAATCAGAAGCTCTCGATGTTCTAGGCATGAAAATTCAGTGTGATGTTCGCTGGACAAAACACATTTTTCAAGTGTCGAAAGAAGCATTCAAGTGCCTCGGTTTTCTAAGACGGTGTAAGAAATACTTCACTTCATCTGATCTCCTTACTATTTACACCACTTATATCCGACCCAAAATGGAATACAACTCTCATGTGTGGGCCGGTGCTTCAAAGTCTATTTTGGAGAGGGCGAAGGTGCTTATCGGTGACAGTAGGGTATCCAGCTCTATTGATTCTCTGGAGCATTGTCGCAATGTGGGTTGTCTTTCACTGTTCTATCGATACTATAATGGAATGTGTTCTGATGAAATTAGGAAACTCGTTCCCGAAACCCGTAGTTTCTTACGAAATACGCGTTCATCATCGGGGGCTCATCCATTCGTGGTCGATTGGTCAGTGGATCGCACAACACACTACAGAGAAAATTCGTTTTTTAGCCGTACCGTCCGTATGTGGAATAAGCTTCCTGACGAAGTATTTCCTGTCCCTTACAATGTAGGAAAATTCAAATCAAATGTCCACAAACACTACTCCCTCTATCCTCCTTCCCATAACCTATTTTCCTAGTTCCAACACAATGCATTGCATGAGTAGGGGTCATCCCCTGAGTGCTGGTCCAAGTAAAAAAAAAAAAAAAAAATGAAACCAAATTATAAGGTAGATTTGCAACTTGGAAAAGAAATATATACAACATATATTTATTTACTACAATCATATATACAATACCGAGCATTCAAAATGCAACGCTATGCTACACGCAGAAAAAAAATATAGTTGAACATTGTTACTGTAACCATTTCAAATTTGTGCATGGTTACTGTAACAATTTAAAATTTTTTAACAATATTATAGTCACAGTAACAATATATATGATTGTGGTAACAATAATATGGTTAATTTACGATTCACATGAATATTTCAACCATATATATGGTTACAGTAACCATGTATATGTTTGTGACAACCATTTATATGATGAATAATTTTATCATAATATGTTGTTCTCAGATTATGATATGAGAGCATCATAATATGGTAAGTCCTTCATCATATAAATGGTTGTCACAAACATATACATGGTTACTGTAACCATATATATGGTTGAAATATTCATGTGAATCGTAAATTAACCATATTATTGTTACCACAATCATATATATTGTTACTGTGACTATAATATTGTTAAAAATTTTGAAATTGTTACAGTAACCATGCACAAATTTGAAATGGTTACAGTAACAATGTTCAACTATATTTTTTTTCTGCGTGTATGTGATCTTCAACTGGTGTAATTTTTCTTATAACGGAATCCAATTCTCCCCATCTGCTATTTTTGTATTCTTTGTGGACATAGTCAATTATTGTTCGACATTTTGTCCAATATTTTTGTATGTAAAGATAAATATAAAATTTTTAGTAAAATCAATAGTAAATTTTTACGAGCAAAAAAAAATGGAACTCTAAGGAAATTGACTTAATTTTTAAAAAAATTATTATAAAAATTGCTAAAAACTATAATACTGTTACAATACAGTGATTTACTGTTAAAACTAATAAATTCAAGGATATGAAATCTATAAAGGATTACAGAATTAACGAATGATGCATTTTCCGTTCAATATGTGAATTGTTCGAAAACCAAGAACATTTTAAGAATTTTTAATTTATTTATCAAATAATTGTGGTATTGTTCCTAAAACTGAGTGTATGAGAGCTCAAGATCAAAAGGATATGACTAGTTAATGTTAGTAGGGTGCTGAAATTTAATGCTAAAATAATATTTTCACAATCATATGACATTATGAGGTCTGTAAAAATTACAAATAAGGAAATCATATTCAAATATCCATTTATTTTGTTGAGGAAGACAAATGTAAATAATATTTAATTTGACACTATTCCTATTTCATAGAATCCTATCTTTAGTTTACGTGATTACTAAGCTATCGCAATTTTTTACTATTTTAATTCAATATTTAAAGGAATATCTCTGACCAGACGGCCTGAGCAACAGATCTAAACTATCAAACTCGAATAAATTAAATTTAAGTTAATTGACCTTCTATATCATACGAGTGCACTATTTTAAATATAAAGGACCTGCTTCCAAAAGCATAGGCGCTTAATTTATTTCTGTAAATAATGTATGTTTTACTAGATTGGTTTCTCCTTATTATATTTTCATCCTTAAGTTATATTTTAGAGGTTGCAATAGTCTTAAAGGTCCACATGTGTTCGTTTGGGTAGCATCAAATATATAATTTTACCTTACATGGATCAAGTAACACAGCCTTGATTACTTCAATGTCTAGCCTTTTAGTTTTATTCAATAATATGCATTTCAAAACTAGCCATCAAAATTATTTCTGTTCTCTAATCATAACACAATTCTTAATTATATCTAAATTTGTATAACGGAATAGGAGCATGGCGTTTTTTTGGTTAAAATGTTTATCCTTTTGAGTTTTTATGTATTTAAATTAGTTTGCATTAAAAGTAAACGATGGTAATGCAACATTGTTATAGTTTTTCCAATTTTTTATAATTATTTTTTTTAAAAATTTTAAACATTAAGTCAATTTCCTTAGAGTTGAATTTTTCTTTTTTGTTCGCACAATTTTTCTACTGATTTTACTAAAAATTTTGTTTGGACAAAGTGTCATGCAATTATTGCGGATGATCAATAAGAATACAAAAACAGCAGATGTGGACAATTGGCTACCTTTTTAAGCAAAATCAGTGCTGTTGAAAATCACATAGCATTGGTTGCATTTTTTTATGCTGTATGATAGCTACAATGATGTGAATGGTAACATAAACATATTATGCTTACCGCAATCATATAAATAAATACAGTGATTATAATACTGTTAAAAAATGGTTATGATAAACAAGTACTCATATTTTTTTAAATTTTCAAAACATAATTGTTCAATTCACAAGGTCTCTTATCATGTCATATTGTCATAATGTCCTAATATTTCACAATGGTTTTTATTGCTTTTCAAGCAAAAAATGTCCTAAGATAATACCACTTTCTATACTATGTTTATTGTGTAATCGTATCGAACCAGCACAGACCAACGCCGGATACCTAAGAGTCGGTTAACTCGAGCCGCCGAGTCGTGATATATTAGGACACTATGAATATATGACTGATAATAGACCTTGTGAATTGAGCAAATATTTGAGTCGAAAAGTCTAGGATTTGATGAACACTTTCAATACATAATAACTGTTATAAATTTAGTTAAAATCTCATACAAAAAATTCGAAAAGTTGTTTGTTCTATGTCGTATTCAAAAAAAAAAAAAAAAAAAAATTCTGGATAAATCCATCTTGAATTTGAATAATTTTAATTCGATTCCTTTGAAAAGAATAAATGCTTAAGATCTCTTTTAGTTAACTTTTATAAAACTTAAAATTTTTTATTATCAAAATCACAACCACTAGAAAAACATTAACTACACAGCACATGAGAAATTCCAATCTGCCGAGTATTTTAGTTATCGTAGTGCTACGTTTTTTTCCTCAGTCATCTTCCTCGATTTCTAAAGCAGTTGTCGTATTTTAAAATTTTATTGAGCGTTTGAACGTTGAACATCTGAAACGTGCCCAACGTGTTTGGTTAAATGATGAAAAACTGCAACATGGCATGTGGTAAATGAAGCACAACTGCTAATATTGCTGCTACATATAACGGCTAATATTGCTACTCACTCGATGTAGTTTTTGTTTTTCTTCAGTATGCATTTGCTGTCTACGTTAAACATGCTATAAACTGCAGATTGTCACTTTTATCAAAAGTAATCAGAAAAAAACTTGAAAAAAAAACTGGATAAAACAATATAAAAAGGAAGTGCTTTAACTTCTTATGGACATTTGTAATTTTGTTGCTTGTTTTTTATTTGCTTCACTTAATGTTGGTTGGTCATGTTGTGGCAGTAAATTTTCATCGTTTGTAAGTCAATTTTTTAACTGTTTAACTGATGAAGTTGATAATGGCCGTCAACTATCACATAGACATGTTGGTCTAAAGCGGCATACAGACAATAATTTCATTATAAATGACGTTAAGCCTAATAATGTTGAAATTTACAAAAAAAAAAATAAAACGTGACCAGTGGAAGGAAATTTCAAAACTCATGAAATCATTTAATGCGTTATAGCAGACACAACAAATCTCCAGCAACTAGACATTAAAGCTATCGAAACTATAATGAGAAATTATGGACCAACATTAAGTTGGCGAAAATAAATGGTTAACATGGTAAAATTACAAGAAATCGTTAGAATTTTTAGACTTAATTTAATCATGAACTTAAAACTTGTAATTGGTTTAAATATCTGTTCATTGAACTGATATTATTTATGAACTGCAACTGTTCTGTTCTTTTATGCAACTTTAAACTTATTTATGGTCAATAACTCCTTGGCCTCAACCGACACTCACAATTTAATTTTGTGTAAATTATGTATAATTTTTTCTCTATAAATTTAAGTCAAATTTTTCACTAGCGTAATTGGTTTTTGTTTATGCAGTTGTTATGTTTTTTCTCTCTTCGTTCTTGCATTTTAAAAGAAAAACTTTTAAGTTCATTTTCATATTTTTCCGCCATGAAGCAAAAACCAACAACCAAAAAAAGTTAAAAAAAAACAAATATTTAAAAAGTAAAAATATGAAGTATTTTCCTGTTATGTCTAATTACCCAGTAAATGTGATAAAAAATAATAAGCAACGCAGAAACTTCTTTCCAAAAGAGAGCGTAAAAATAATCTGCTAGGAAATAATATTAAAAAAAAAAATTGTTTAAAAAAAACAAACTGTAAAGTTAAGTACTCGCAGAGCTGCTTAAAAAACTAAAGAACTCGGAAAACTACTACAAATAATAAGAAGGCGCAAAAAACAACAACGTTTGTCACATTTTCCAGGAAAAGTTCATTACAGTTGCTCTTGTTATTATTAAAAAAATAAAAACTTTATAAGCGGCCTTTTACTTTACACGCAGTTATTTTCACTTCCGCAAATGTTTCGCTTCAATCTATAAAATGACGCTTTAATTAACAAATGCAAACACATTCAACCAGAGAGACAGAAACACAGCACTCCATCCATCTGTCTGTATAGCAAGTAACAGTGACAAATTAAAGGAAAAAATATAGAAAATAAATATGTAAACAAATAAACGAACTAACGAACCTAAATGACAATAAACAAATAACAAAAAAAAAATAAATAAAACTTGTAGTTTTACTAGCAACAATAAAAGCTAAAAGTTATGAACTTAAAAAAAATCAGGAAGTTAATTTTTTCTGTAATATGTCTGGTAGTACTGTGTATTTCTTTGTGTTAACAAACTATTTTTAAATACTATTTTTAATTTAAAAAAAGCTAACATGGCACATAGCATACTGGAACCGATTGAAAAATTACCTGAAATATAAAAAATGTTAAACAAGCAAGAATGCAATACCCTACACTGAGTACATGAGCAAAAACATTTTTCTTTTAAAATGTCAAAAATTCATTTTTGAAAGTGGAGATCTATGAGTAATTATAGACCGACCATATATCAATATATATGCCATAGATCTGACTCGGCTGCTATTTAAAATTGAGAAAATCGGCCTACAAATAGCATAGGTATAAGGAAAAAACCTCGATTTTTTAGCTATTTTAGATGTATGTCTGGATTACTAAGTCATTAATATACACAATATGGATATCTAATGATAGATCAGTCTAAGACCTTAGCAACGGCGTATATAAGGCTATAGAAGTCGGACCCGGTCAAAACGGCACAACTATTTTTTAACCCGATTGTTTTTTTTTTTTTTCACCAACAAAAATTTGCTGTCATAATATTTTAATACCCTTCATCATGAGTGGCAAGGATATATATAAGTTTGTCATTCCGTTTGTAATTTCTACATTTTTCATTTATGACCCCACAACCAATATATATGCTGGATCTTTATCGATAGTGAAGTCGATATAGCCATGTCCGTCTGCCCGTCTGTATGTTGAAATCAACTTTCATCAATATATCGGGAATTCTCTCGCTCGGTTGCTACTTAAAATCGAGAAATACGGAAAAAATCGAGACAACGTCGATTTTTTATCTATATCTGGATTACTAAGTCATTAATATAGACAATATGTGTATCTAATGATAGATATTTCAAACACCATTACAACGATGTATATAAGCCTATAGTAATCTGGACCTACAATGGGTCAAAATCGGGAAAAATATATTTTAACCCGATTTTTTTTACCAATCAATTTTTTTGGTATAAATTTAAATTTCTTTTTTTTTAATTAAAAAAAAATATAATTTTGAAAAACAATTTTTTAAAAAGAATTTTTTTTAATTTTGTTTAAGTAAGAATATTAAAAATTTTTGTTTTAAAATAATTTTGTGAAGTGTAAATAACATTTGACACAACCGAAAAAAAAAAAAAAATTAAATAAATAAAAAAATTTGTTTGGTTAAAATCTCTTTCACTAATAGAATAAATTTTAAAAAAAAAAAAAATATATGTTTGTAAACTTTGTTTACCTAGAAGTATTTAAAATTGTTATTTTAAAGTATAATTTGGTGAAGGGTATATAAGATAAGTACTTGTTATAATTTATATTCGCATATTTGCAACACTATGTTTTGTGCAAAATATTGGTTTTGTCGATTAGTTGTTTTCCAATGTTTTAACAATAAATATGATATCCCGAACGAAACAAAAAATAGAACTCGTTTTCGGTTGCCTCTAGAAAAATTCAAAAATCAGCGAATTTAAGACTTTTTATACCCTTCACCTTCGTGAGAAGGGTATATATAAATTTGTCATTCCGTTTGTAATTTCTACAATATAAATTTTCCGACCCTATAAAGTATATATATTCTGGATCCTTATAGATAGCGGAGTCGATTTAGCCATATCCGTCTGTCTGTCTGTCTGTCTGTCTGTCTGTCTGTCTGTCTGTCCGTCTGTCTGTCTGTCTGTTGAAATCAATTTTCTGAAGACCCCAGATACCTTCGGGATCCAAATCTTGAATAATTCTGTCAGACATGCTTTCGAGAAGTTTGCTATTTAAAATCAGCAAAATCGGTCCACAAATGGCTGAGATATAAGGAAAAAACCAGGACAACCTCGATTTTTTACCTATTTTTTTTACCTATATCTGGATTACTAAGTCATTAATATAGACAATATGGATATTTAATGATAGATATTTCAAAGACCTTTGCAACGACGTATATAAGACCAAAGTAAGTTGGACCTACAATGGGTCAAAATCGGGAAAAAATTTTGAACCCGAATTTTTTTTCACCAAAAGTTTTTTTGGCTAAATATTAAAAAAAAATTTAAAATTTAAAAAAAAAGTTTTGTTCAAAAAATTAAAAAAAAACAACTGGAAAAAAAATTAATTTTGTTTGCCTAAAAATATTTAAAATTTTTATTTTGAAGTATAGTTTGGTGAAGGGTATATAAGATTCGGCTCAGCCGAATATATCTCTCTTACTTGTTTATAATTTAAATGGAATAATGTAGCTATCAATTGAGAATTGTCTTGTTGAAATGTTTTGTTTTACAACTTTTAGTAAGATTTATCACGCGACATTCGTAAAACGACATATATTTCCTTCATATTTTCCATACCGATTATTCAAGTAAATTTCTCTCAAAGTTTCTTAAACTACAAACAACTAATGGACTAATGTAATAATAGAAATCACAATACATATAAAGCAAAGTGACTAAAAATATCAAATGTTATTTTGCATGAGCTGCTGTTAATAACAAATGATGTCGCATGAGAAGTAATGCAATTTTCGGATGACGGTAATATTATGTAACGGGTTTTCCAGCAAGAGGTGTTGTTTTGGTATTCAAAGAAAAATAGCATCTTTTGAGATAAATGATCGGATGTTTATTTCATAATAAAGTGGAAGGTAGGCCAAATGGCCACCACGACCACGCTTACAGGACCAAATCCTTTTCATGATATTTTCCATAACCAAATCGCAAAGTGGCCTATGTCCTCGATAGCCTCACGAATTATATTTTTGAGGTCTTGAATCGACACTGAACTGTTGGCGTAGACGTAATCTTTCACGTGGACCCAAAGGAAGAAGTCGCAAGGTGTTAAATCACAAGATCTCGGTGGCCAATTGTGATCACCTATTCGTGAGATAAAACGGTCCGAAAACTTTTCCCGTAAAAGAGCAATAGTTTCGTTGCTTGTGTGGCACGTTGCGCCGTCTTGTTGAAAGTAAACGTTGTCCAGATCAATATTATCCAAAATACGGTATAATGACGTTTGTGGAATGCCCAATTCCAAAGAACGACGAGGAATGGACAAACCTGGGTTTTCTTCAACACTTTGGGCTACAGCAGCAATATTTTCAGTTGTTCTTGAGCGATGTGCTCTGGTTTTATTCTTCACATCACTAACTTGTCCCAACAGCTCGATTTTTTCCACCAATTTCTGTATTGCGGTCCGACAAGGTGCTTTACGACGACCCAAAAATGCTTTAGTTTTGCGAACTGTGACTGCAAGATTTTCACCATTTTTGTAGTGAATTTTAATAATTTCAATGCGTTGTTGAAGCGTGTATCGTTTGTTGAAGCGTGTATCGTAATGGCGTATTTTGTACTTGTCAAATGTCAAAGAATGAAAGCATCAAATGTGCCAGCTAAATACCTAAAAAAACCCTACATAGTCCTTCATATTTCTGTTGAAGACATCTCCATAGTTATGTAAGCCCCAGTTATTTGCTATCGTGTGTAGTTGAAGAAAGAAAATCCATAATTTAATAGTATTTGTTTTGATTATTACAAAAACTTCTCTTTTGACAACTGCTCCAACTCGAATGCAGCTTTTCCACAAGAAATTCCGAAATAATTCCATTTGATTGTTTTGCAGCCGAATTGAATCAAGAAATTGGATAATCTTCAAATAGTTTTTTTTAATTGGCAGCTATGTCCGAGTATACAAATATATTTCGAAAATCCCTGAACAACTATATCTAATCTCAGCGCTATTCCAGAAGTAGTTTTGCTGGATGTAGCATTTGCTGTTTCAACAAGCTTGTTATTTAGGACTTCAATACCATAAACTGACTTCATTAAGTCCTCTGGTAGTGCAATTTTTGTCGTCTTCTCAAACTTAATTAATTCTTTATCATTTTTTTTTATTTTTATCACACATATCGCACTGGTTCCTCTAAAGAGAGTCAACACAAAAGTTTTACATTTTCACTGTAAAAATCTTACATCATTTTCTCTAATCCTTCGCCAAAAAATACAGTTGTATCCGTCTTCAACTTTCATTGTAATGTATTTAAATAAAAAGAGTTTTTTGCCTCTACTGAAAATTTTTAAATTTTGAGTTGACTCTCTTTAGAGGAACCAGTGCGATATATCTTATAGATTAATTTTCATAAGACAAACATTTTCATTAATCGAAAACTCTTTTAATTTTTCCCTAGTACCATATTGTTTAATTCCTTCTTCTTTTGGCATACATTTTACTCATCTATATATTGTTATGATTTTACCTTTTAAAAACGTGGTTTATTTCCTTTAAATAAACCGGATACTTTTGATTGCAAATAAAAAGCAGTTTTAGTAGTTTAAAGTTTGTAACAACTCTTTATTTATTCAAATTTACAACAACAGTCTAAATAGTCATTAAGTGTCTATTTACAGAAATTCACACACACTTTATAATGTAAAAAGTTAAATGTACAAAACAGCCTATGATAAACTCAACTCATGACTCCAACCTCTGCCATTATTTATACACGCGCCATCTATCGGGAATCTTCTACAATGCTCTCAACGGACATACTAGTACATTCGGAATCTAGAGCTTTCGATGTTAATGTTAGCAGATTAAACATTTACTGTTGCCATACTTATAAACAATGCTAATAACCGCATGCTATCAACATTGCTGATAAGTAAAAGCTTTTACTGATGGACGTGTTTATAAACATGATGAATGTTGTAGGCAGTCGTTACAGACCGATAAATTCCAATCGCTATTGCACATTCGTAACAGTATGTTAAAATATCAAAATTATTGGTTTTTGAGAAAAGATTAAAATAATATGTTTAGTGTGACACTGAATTTTTATTTTAATTTAAAATGTCTGCTACTTTACTACAACGATCTCGGAGTACATATAACAAGCGATGATTTAGATACCGGAACGTGACATTGGAAAATGAACTAAATTAAATAAAACATTTTCACTTAATCGAGCTTTGTTCGGCTTCTTTTAATTTGTTTGTTAAAATTTTGTTGTTGATAAAAGGTTTCTTTAGATGAGTACAATCATGGTATTAATATTTGAACAAAAAATACTTCGTCCTTGGGTAAATAAAAAAATTTGTGCTAAATTTTGTTGCATTGTCTTTGAAATTGCGACCTGTAGTTTGTTTACAAGGTTTACATGGACGGACTGACATCGCTTAGTCGACTCGGAAAGTGATCCTGAGCAGACTGGTATACCTTAAGGTGCTTGTTGGGACTACATTTTTCCTCCTTGCAAACATCAGCACTAAACCAATATACCCTCCCCACTATAATAAAAAAAATATGTAAGAAAAACATTCAGTTTTGAAAAATATAGCCAAATGTTCCATTTAATTTTTCTAGCCAATTAAGGAACTGGCAGCTATTTTCTTCCAAATAGTAAATAAATAAAATGTTTAAGTAGATACTTATTAGCAAAATCTTTAAGGAAATGGAAAATAAATAAATATAAAATATTCTGCAGCTTTTTTTTAAAAAAATTTATAAAAAATTGACTTAAAATTATTTCCAAAAACATAAAACAAATATTTACTGCTTAGCTGTGCATTCCATATATAACAATTACTGCCAAAACATTGAACTCAAGTAGTGGCAAAGATTCAATAAAATTTAAATTTGATAAAAATGAAAAAAAGAACAAATAAATAAGTAAAACAAAAAACATTTAGCACGCACACAATGAACAAATACTCGTAAAATAAACACAAATGCACAATAAAACAAATTGTTTGTCTGCACATAAATTTGCTGTTCTTTTCGTCAAATTTCAGCGAAATGTGAACATTTTTTGTAATATTTTTTTGTTTTTATATTTTTTATTAAATATTTATTATTCATGCTCACACTAAACTATTACGAATAAAAACGTCTGTAAGTGAGGAAACGAGGAAGTAGTGGGACAAACTTACATACATAGATTCATACATGCAAGCTTTACAAAAATGGCGTTAGTATTGAGAATATATGTGTGAGAGAGATTGTGAGTATATTCAGAAATAATGTTGTATGTGTTTTGCATACAATACATAAATTTATTTATATATTTATTGTTTATTATCTTTTTGCTGTTTTGTTTTTTTTTTTTTTTTTTAAATTCATCTTATATGGTAAATTTTATTTTTATTCTGTTTAAAAATGTTTTTTGCCTTTAAGCTAAAAATGCCAAAGTAGGAAATGCTATGTACTCGTATGTTTCTGTGTAAATTTTGTGGTTGAATATGCTGGTGGATGTGAGTGTGTGTGTGTGCATATGTAATATACATTTGTATTTGTGTTTATTTATTGTTTGTTAATTTTTACGCTTGATGGTATTTTTGTTTTGTGAATGATGTAAAAATGTATGGAGTGTTTAGTAGAAAAGTAATGCGGGACGAAATATTTCAATAAAAGTATTTATTTTTGAAACTTTACTATTCTAAATTCTATAATATTTAACATACATGTTTTACATGAGCATACAAAATTTAAAGTTCTTCAGAATTTCGAAATTCGGTTTTTATATAGGTTCAAAGTTCATAGCTTGTAATAGATGCCTGCAAAATACCTAAAGTAAAACAGTCTTTAGTTTAGTTTAGTTTAGTTTGAAAGGGGTGTGGAGTATATGCCCTTCTACTTGGAAACCGTAAGGTCCATTGTGATTCCCTTCAAGATCCAGATTCAGAAAAAGGTATGACATGCCTTAATAAGTAGACATAAATATTAACTTTAGATAGTTCTTCAGAGATAGCAAAAGGAGAAACAAAAAGAAAAATCCAAATCTGCGTAAAGAGTGTGAAAGTGGGTACAGATTTGAATTCATCAGTAGTACATCCTTTAAATAGCCAATCTATTCCCCTGATAAAACCTATTTTGTTGTTCAATTTACAATTTAGTTAATCTAGAACCTAGCCATTTAAATCTACGACTCTGTAGTCTAGGGCAGCTGCACAAAATGTGTCCTACTGTGTCCAACTCCTCTACATTAACAAAAGGCTTTAGATACTGGAGAATCCGTCCTAGTATTCCAGGAATGGTTGGTGTAGCCCAGGAATATTTCAATAATTTGTATACAGTTAATAGCTTTAGAAATGTAAGTCTGATTTCATAATTAATGAATCGTTGATTTAAAAGTTTTTTCTAGAATTGCTTTTTTCATCAGAACAGGATAAGGCATGGAAAATCATACTTGAACAAAGGATAACTCAAGCAAGTAAGAGTGCCATATACTTTTATTATAAATATTGAAAACTTGTTTTATTAAAAAAGAATGTTGGTGAAAAATTTATAGCTGAAGAAAATGTTTGGTGAAAATCAAAAAACTGTGATGAAAAAATCGCCTTTTCTTGCTTATAACTCAGTCAGCCATTTGTGGGTCGATTTAAAATAGCAACCTATGTTTGACTATAGCGGCTAAATTGACGTATCAGTAATGTATAAAGGTTACTTGGAAACTTTGTAAAGTTGATTTTAGCAGACAGACGTACATGGCTATTTCGACTCTGCTATCTATAACGATCCAGAATATACACGCATTGAAAACATATAGTTGTGCATGTTTACAGTAAAAATTTCAACATTTTAAAAAGTTTTTTTTAACAATATTATTGTCACGGTAACTATTTACATGAATGTGGTAACCATAATATGGCTAACTTACGATTCACATGATTGCATCAATCATATATATGATTACAGTAAACAAGTATATGTAGTCACAAACCATTGTTATGATGAATTTTTATATCATAACAAGTTGTTGTCAGATTATGATATCATTTAGCCGAGAGCAACATAATATGGTAAAATCTTAATCATAAAAATGGTTGTCACAAACATATACTTGTTTACTGTAACCATACATATGATTGATACAATCATGTGATTCGTAAGTTAACCATATTATGATTATCATAATCATGTTAAGAGTTACTGTGACAATAATATTGTTAAAAATCTTTTAAAAATGTGGAAATAGTTACTGTAACCATGCACTACTATATTTTTTCTCTGCGCGTATATATACTTTATGGGTTGCAAATGTAAAATGAAGAAATTACAAACTTATATACACAGTTATCACTCATGGAGAAGTTTAGAAAAAGGTATCTTCCACTTTCCAAGGATTTTCCTTAAATATTTTCCAAATATTTACTCGCATCATATTTTAATATTATTTGTGTCATTCATTATCATTTTATATAAATTTTTGTATATTATCCAATATGAAAAAACATACAAACTTCAGTCAGTTGAAATGTTTATAACTTTTTAATTTTTTTTTGCAGGTTATTAACAATTTAATAAAATTTTATAATGTCATCATACTCAGCAAGAATGTGTTAACATTTTTTAATTTTTCTTGCGAGGGTAAATGACAACTTTTTGAGCAATTTCATTTAAATGGAATTGTTTATAAACAGAACTGCTGAATTTGGAGTAACCAAAATCCTAGAGCAGTACATCAGCGACAATTACACCTTCTCAGATGCTCGGTTTGTTGTGGAATTATGACTGATAGAGCTATTGGTCCATATTTTTTCGAAAATGATGATTTCTTAACAGAATAAACCAACAATTTATAATAATAAAGAATACACTATCAGACCAAGTAAGCAAATATCAATTGGTGGCTGTTACTACGTTTATACGCACGTCTTATTCACAAATAAATACATTGGAAGTAGAAAAAATTGCCGTTAACTCACTAAAACAATTCCTGATTAACGACACTATTTGTAAATAAGATTCTAAACATTGCCATAAATTTTAATGTTTTTATCATATTTATACCCTTCACCATGAGTGGCCGGGGTGTATATAAGTTTGTCATTCCGTTTGTAATTTCTACATTTTTCATTTGTGATCCCACAAAGTATAAATATTCTGCATCGTTATATATAGCGAATTCGATATAACCATGCCCGTCAGTCTGTCCTTCTGTATGTTGAAATCAACTTTCCGTAGCCTCAAAATAACTTACAAACATAATTGATACATCAATATATCGGAAATTCTTCCGGCTCAGTCGGTATTTAAAACCGAGATAATCGGTCTACAAATGGCTGAGATATAAGTAAAATTGCCCTATTTTTGATCTATTATATCTAAATTATATTAATATAGACAATATGGATATCTAATGATAGATATTTCAAAGTCCATTACAACGATTTATATAAGGCTATAGTAATTTGGACCTACAATGGGTCAAAATCGGGAAAATTATTTTTTAACCCGAATTTTTTTTCCACAAACATTTTTTTTCACTAATAAATTTTAAATTTTTTTTTAATTTAAAAAAAAAAAATTTGGAAAAAATTAAAAAAAAAAAATTGAAAACAATGTTGAAAAAAAAAAAATTTTTTTTTTAAAATTTGGAAAAAATTAAAAACAATTTTGAAAAAATTTTTTTTTAAATTTGAAAAAAAAATGTATTTTGTTTATCTAAAAATATTAAAAATTTTTATTTTAAAGTAAAATTTGGTGAAGTGTATATAAGACTCGGCTCTCTTCTTGTTTTTCTATAACATTGCTACTAAATTAATAAATTTTACCATCCGACATCACATAAAACAAGAATTTTCCGTAACTAAAGTGACATATAAACTAAATAAAAACGCAAATAATTTTTATTTGCGAATAGGCCACGTATCAACGTAGTATTACAATACTATTTTATGAACTTGAACCAAAAAGAAAATAAATAAATGTTATGTGATATAATTTTATTTAAAATAGAACAAATGTTAAAACATCTCTATATAAAACGCCCCATAATGTATATTATAATATTCCCTTGGATATATATACATTAGGCCGACTCACAGAAAAAAGTAATGATAATAATCGTTTGTTTGATTTAGGATGTCAGCCAAAATAAAAAAATGTTTTTTTTTAAATTGTCTAGCTCAGAAACGGGTTTCACTTGACCCAAAATATTTTGGGAGACGCACTAAAACAGACCAAGGCTTATTTCCCTCCATACGAAGTGTCATTTCTATAGAGCCAAGATAAATTGTCAATGGAATTTTAAAATAATATTGTTTATTTTTGTTGTAATATCATATTCAATTATAAGAGTTTTCCAGCAAGAGGTGTTATTTTGAATCACCCGGTATTTCGGTAGCTGTCGCTTTTGAAGCTTTTATTCTTTGACATTTGACAAGTAGAAACTACGCCATTACTAAACAAAAGGATACAGTCTTCAACTACTGAAATTATTAAAATTCACTACAAAAATGGTGAAAATCTTGCAGTCACAGTTCGCAAAACTAAAGCATTTTTGAGTCGTCGTGAAGCACCTTGTCGGACCGCAATACAGAAATTGGTGGAAAAAATGGAGCTGTTGGGACAAGTTAGTAAGAAAAAATGAAGCATTTTTGGGTCGTCGTGAAGCACCTTGTCGGACCGCAATACAGAAATTGCTAAAGAAAATGGAGCTGTTGGGAAAAGTTAGTGATGTGAAAAAAACCCATGCACGTCGCTCAAGAACAACTAAGAATATTGCTGCTGTAGCCCAAAGTGTTGAAGAAAACCCGGGTTTGTCCATTCCTCGTCATTCTTTGGAATTGGGTTTTCCACAAACGTCATTACAGCGTGTTTTAAATGACATTGATCTGGACAAAGTTTACTTTCAACAAGATGGCTTTACGTGCCACATAAGCAACGAAACTATTGCTCTTTTACGGGAAAAGTTTCCGGACAATGTAATCTCTCGAAGAGGCGATCACAATTGGCCACCGAGATCTTGTAATTTAACAACTTGCGACTTCTTCCTTTGAGGCCAATGAGAGATAAAGTCTACGCCAACAGCCTAGCGTCAATTCAAGACCTCAAAGATAGAATTCGTGAATCTATCGAGGATATAGGGCAGCCATTTGGTTATAGAAAATTTCATGAAAAGGATATGGTCTTGTAAGCGTGGTCGTGGTTTCCATTTGGCTGATTTTGTTTTTCATTTGGTTTCCATTTGGCTGATTTTGTTTTTCATTATATGCGACATACCTTCCTCTTTGTTATGAAATAAACATCCGATCAATTATCTCAAAAAAATATCATTTTTCTTTGAATACCAAAATAACAACTCTTGTTGGAAAACTATGTATTTTGAGATCAGATTATCAATATATTGCATCTTAACATGAAGCACATTTTTATTTCAGTTGTAAATATCGAAACCAGAGTCTTTGGAGTAGAGATGAGCGATCCCATGATTCATAAAGAACTTTGTTCTCCGTGAACGTGAATTATAAATCACTGTTCCTTTAAACAGAGACCGTGATCAAGGTTTGTCTATTTGAGGCAAAATATCGCCAATATTGAGAAGAATTATTATTATTATTATTATTATTATTATTATTTTATTTTTTAAATCTGCTCATATGTTAACCAAAATCTAATAATGTTTTTAAAGGTCTGTTAATAAAACACCGGGAGATAAAATAATTTTTTAAGCAAAGAACAACAAGTTTTAGTAACTGTTTTACTTATTATAATAGAGAACAGAGTACAAAAGCAAACAAAACAAACTGAAAAATACGTTTCTCTATTTGTTTTGTACTCAAATGTATGACTGTCACAGTTAATTAAATAATGCACATGAGTGAAAAGGTAATTTTCTCTGTTTGTCACTTGAAAATTGTTTGTTTTGATTTTGCTCATGTACAATATATTTTAAAAATTTTGATTATTTTTTTATATTTTGCAAAAGTTTGCAAAATGTCTTATTTATTTCAAAAATGTGAAAGAACGACATATAAAGTATGTAGCTCTTATTTCAATAATAGTTGTTACCAGTAATTTTTCATTCAAGGTGATTTAATCACAAGTATTGATCTCATCTGTACTTTAAGGTCACCCTAATGTACATGCAAACGTATATTTTCATTGCGTTTTCCCTATTGGTATTGTACCCTAAAGCTGAGAAACGTATGTGTGGAAACACTTACACATACAGAAAATACTATTTAGAATACATGATGATCATATTTTAGAATTTTTGTTAGAAACGCATGAACAATTTATACTATTGTTGAAAATACTTGTAGTATTACAATATGTGCAATACGAGCACACAAACAAAAAAATTTACATGAAAATTTAATTTTAGAACTTTGCAGTTGAAGTTTTCTCTTCGCCCCACGAAAACAAGTTCAAGCGGTTTTACTTGTTGATAAGTTGCGCGAAGATGGAATAAAACAAAAATAAACTTAAATTAATAATAGGGCGTATAGTTGGTATTTTAAGCTATAAAAGATATTTTAATTATAGTTGCAACAATATCTAATTTTACAACTCTGCACTGATTACAGTTCAAATAACAATTATACTTACATGTTAATTACAAATTATGCATGATGAGATTTATCTAAGGAAATTATTAAGAAATTTTCGTAAACCATAATTATGTAAATGAAAGTCTCAACATGTTTTTTGTTTAATGAAAAGAAAAATTATTTAAACGCCTCGAAACGCCAGGCAATATAAATAGTATAGAGCACCTAGACGTATGCTGTATATATAATTCAACCCATCAACACTCATACGCCGTGTGGTTGAAAATTAAATTATAAATTTCAAAAAAACACTGCACATTCATATTAATTTATTCAATTGATTCAATTGTAATTACACAATTTTGTAATCAAATTAAAAACATTAATATCACCTCTTTTCAGCCCTTTATACTTACAAAACCCTACTACAGGTTTATTAATGAACTGATACAACTACAAATAGATACATTGTTTATATATATATTAAGCTGCACAGCAGTAAATGAAAGCAGAACATGAAGATTCTTTTGTGATTTAATTGAATTAATTACGAATTTTCTAATATTGTTACAATTTGCAAACTCAAAAAGAAAGACAATGATTATATTTATATGTATTTGGGTGTGTAACTACGAGACAATACACCAACACCAGAAAATCATTATACTTATATATTTATATGAGGAAAATCAAAAATGTTGGAGAATCTTTGAAACTGAATTCAGATGGCTTGTCTTTTGTTATAAAATAAATAAAATCAATAACACATAATGCCAAAACATAGGAAAAAACGCGTGAATCCGAAATCTTAGGTTACCATTTCATCCAACTCTTAATGTTATGGTCATTTACAAGTTGAAAATTAAAAAATATGCTATGAAACTTACAAGAATATTTTCATTAACTTGATATCTGTGTTAACGGTTTCATACTTGCAACTTAAGTCCGACATCACTAGATTTTGGACATTTTATAGTTAATTGTGCTAATAGTTCTTACCGCTTTTTAAAATTGTTATGTTTTTTTTTTTTTAATAGATCGAGTATGCGCATTAGCAAATACAATTTTGACACTAGAATTTAAATGATATTGAACTTTGCAGCAGTTCTAAGCAGAGTAGCAGGAAATATTACGGTTTAATATTCTGGGCTTTTTACGGTCAATGCTCGCTTTAACTGAATCATATGCTCGCTTCAACTGAATTAGATTCGGTACAGATTTCCCGTGATGTTCTGGTCAGATTTCAGAAGCTCATAATATATTGGGCCCTTTTGCTCCCACCAAATACAAAGAATTAGCTCCATGGATATTTGGCTTTGGTGACGATTCGGCTGTTGGCCGGGCTTATCATAATAGATACATATTTCATGGCAACTAATGATTCGGTACAAAAATTATTTTTTTTATAGCGTTCAATCAGCATTCAGACATGCTTGCTGCTTGCAACCACTTTGAAATTGTTGATTGAGTAGCAGCTCCCAATAATTTTACAAGCTCTTGTTTAATTTGACATCAATCTTCATGGACTAATGACTACAATTCTAGGCATAGAATAATATATCCTTAGAAGCGTTACTGAGGGGGAAAAACCTAAGTCATGAGAATGTATTAGTACATAGTCATGAGCATAGAATTATATATCCATAGAAGTGTTACTGAGAGGACACTAAGTCGTGAGAATGTATTAGTACATAGTTTTGAGGTTGTATTGGTGCCTTTTTAATTTTCACCAGACACACAGAGTTCCATAAAAATGTTTAGGTTTTAATTTATTTCAATTTTCTTTTATTTTAAATACCAAAAATAGAAACTCTTTTCCAAAAATTAAATTCTACCACAGATAAAAAAGTGTCAAAGATTAATAAAAAATAAATTTTTTCATTTGTAAATAAAAGTGTCCTGCAAAGTATTAAAAAATTGGCAATAATTGTGTACAAGTGTAACAAAGCGGTTCGGTCTTTATTTTGTCGGAAAATCGAAGTTAAAATTTCAAGTATTTTGATGTGTTAAATTCTCTCACAAGTATGACGAATTCACATATCACGAGTACGTGTGAAGAGAGTAATTATTATTACTCTCAGCTTACTCTCAGTTGCCCCTCTAGTTGTACCCTATGAATATATCCATAGAAGAGTTACTGAGTGGGAAAAAATTTAAGTCTATTGTCAAAAACCTAAGTCTTGAGAATGTATTAGTACATAGTTTTGAGGTTGTACTGGTGCCTTTTTAATTTTCACCAGACACACAGAGTTCCATAAAAATGTTTAGATTTTAATTTATTTCAATTTTCTTTTATTTTCAATGCCAAAAAATGAAACTCTGTTCTATAAATTAAATTCTACCACAAATTTCAAGTATTTTGGTGTGTTTAATTCTCTCACAAGTATGTTGAATTCACACGTGTGAGAGAGTAATTATTGTTACTCTTAGCTTACTCTCAGATGCGCCTCTAGTTGTACCCTATGGTTTACACTATAATGTTCTATAACATAGTGAGAATAAATCACAGATATGTACCATTCAAAATGACATATAACTTATTAAAAATAAAAATACCGCATTTTTAAGTCATACACCAAATAAATTAAGGAAAATTATCATTTAACTTTTTAACTACCCCTTTGGGTCATGTTATACCTTGGTGATTATTCCTTAATGTGGAAAAAGCTTATTTATCTAAACTTGCAGCTGATAAGAGACTTTATCTGGTGCTTTGGGGATTCAGTAAGCCCCAGGACTTGTCCAGACTGGATCATTCGAGAGGTCATTTTGGTAAGCACGCAGTGGCTTTAGTTTAAAATACTTATAAACTTGGGACATCCAAATGCATCTTACTAAGAGATACTGCTGACTCAATAGAACCATTAATATATAGCAAAATGCATTTGGCTCAATGCATAGAAAATGTCTTGGAGTTGTGGTGAACCAACTGCAATACAATTCTGTATGGATCGTGATAGCACCCACTTCGACTTATATTGGCTGCGTATTTTTGAAGTCAGAGATGATTTGATATCTGTCCGAGGCTTTGTTGATTGACTAAGCAAGGTGCTTATTAGGGTTCTATAGTTAAAACAAAAAGTCGACTTTTTAAATGTTGAATGTTATTATATCGACTTTTAGACATTTTTTACTATTCGACTTTTGCGATTACTTAATCGATTGTTCGACTTTTTTTCCGACAAAAAAGTCGATTTCGACTTTTTGACTTTTCTCAGCAAAAAGTGCTTATGCATTGATCCATGCACCCAATGTTTAAAGAGTGTCCATTTGTATGATACTTGCAATTTCGGTAACTCACGCTTTGTTTCCATACGGTGATAAGACCTTTGTAGGTAGGTCGAAACTATTTAACCAACAATGATATTCATTTAAAAAGCATTGCAAATTACGTCTATCTATATATGGGCAATTCCACGAAAATGTCAACACCACGACTGAAAAAACAAAAACCCTTGAAATTTTTTTTCAAGATGATTTGAGCAGGAGAAAACACTAATATTTTAAACTGACTGTATTTAATTTTTTAATTTAATTGGTATGTTTTAGCTTCCAATTAGCATTTAGTATGAAATGAATTTGACTCTGATTGTTTTTTTGTTATTATCAAATTGTTTATTGAAACCGAATATATATTTCCTATTATTTTTTTTTAGTTTTTGTATACATATATTTACAGAATATATATTGTTTTACTAGAAGAGAAAAATCTGTCACGTACGGTATGTCACGTACGATATTAAATTTTATTTATTACAAAATCATCCAAATCGTTTATTAAAATATGATGGACTGTAAAGGTAAAATATTTATTATAGTGTAAGAAATTAAAAAAAAAAAAAAACATAACGCTTCTCACGATCCGGAAATTTTCACAAAAAATCATCCAAATCATTTATTAAAATATGATGGACTTTAAAGGTAAAATATTTATTATAGTGTAAGAAATTAAAAGAAATCATAACGCCTCTCACGATCCGGAAATTTTCGCATATTTCTACATGTACCCCAAAATTACTTCCGTTTTATGTCACGTACGATATGTCCTTATTTCGCTCGTTATTTTGGACAACAATATTTCGAAAGGACTTATTATTTTTTTTAAATGTAGTACCCTCTGAATGGAACATAAAGACTAAATTATTTTTCAGATTCTCTTATTTTTGCAAAATCTATTCCACTCTATAGGCGTACAAATGTCACGTACGATGACATGGATTTGCCCATATATAAAAATGAAATGGTCCATGTATGTAGTGGCATCACGTGAGAACGGCTGGAGCGATTTGGCTGACTTCTTTATTATTCGACTCGAAATTTTCTGGAGATGGTCTGTAAAGAAACAAAATTCAAAAATTCGGAAATTTAAATTTTTAATATTTTGCCTCCTTTTCACTTCTCATTTTTCTTAATTAGATACATTTTTTGGAGAAACTTAAAGAACTAACATTAGTAAATAGCTACCGAGCGAAGCCGGGGTGGTCAACTAGAACTATATAAATATTAAAAACAATGTTAAGCAGTGTATTTGAAAAACTATTAAATATGAAATAAGTAAATATTTCAACATACTCAGATAATTCCGATATACTTCTATGAACTGCCATCATTTTACCTTCAGTTAAGCTAAAATTTTATTTTTAAGACCAACACTAATTATTTTTACACCCATTGATTAAAGATATTAATGCGAACAGTTTTACCATACAACTACTATAACATTTTGAAAAATATTTTTAGTCAAATTTTTTTGATTTTTCTCATATAACTCTACTTGTTTAATGACAATATCACTAAGTAACTGTATCCGTTGAAAATCGAAACTAGGTCAACTTAAATAAAGCGAATTATTAATGAAGTCGCTGCGAATGACAATAAAGAAATGTAAGTTACAATCTCTGGCGGAAAAAAAAGTAAAAACTATAAACTAATTTAAGTAAAAAAAAAAAAATTACTCTAAGAAATAAATTAAAATATTCCATTTAAGCATTTTCGTACATGTATATTGTATTATAAGAAAAAAATCTTAGAAATGCTTTGAAAATACTTTCAATGAAAGGGGAAGAAATATTTTTTGCATTAAAGAAAGGAAAAGTGTAATAATAATGCAATGTAATATAAAAATAAAAAGTTTTTGATTAATGTTTTCAGTAATTTTCCTTAATATCGCTAGCTTTGAGCAGGGTACCTAGATTTTTGCCCTAAACTCAGATTTCCTTATATCCAAAAATCCCCTGTAAAAAAATATTAACAAAATACTTTTGTATTAATTTAAATTATTTGGTTAATTCACAAGGTCTCTTATCATGTCATATTTTCATAATGTCCTAATATATCACGACTCGGCGGCTCGGCTTAACCGACTCCTAGGCATTCGGCGTTGGTCTCTGCTGGTTCATTACGATAACACAATAAACATTGCATAGTAAAGTAGCTTATTGCTTGAAAAGCAATCAAAACCATTGTGAAGTATTAGGACATTATGACAATATGACATGATAAGAGACGTTGTGAATTGACCAATTATTTTTTTGGTAAGATTTAGTTTTTTGTGCTAAATTCCTAATTTAATTATTGGCAAATTCACTGAAATTTATTTCAGATGCACATTTTACTGGTGTCTTAAGCAAGATCATCAAGAAACCTTTTCTCAATATAAGCTTTACTTGAAACATGTCTTGAAATAAAATCGATAAACGTCAGCTGGAATTTTCAGAATAAATTTTTAATCAACTCAAAATAATGAAAATAAATAGAACTTTTAAATTATGTTTTCATTTTGAAAGTTTACATACTATTTAATAAAGTGTGATACATATTCACCCATATCGTGGTTGGCGTAAACGTCTTACGCCTACGGCTGTTTCGTACTAAATTTGATATAAAATGCAAACGTCGTAGGCGTATGACGTTTACGCCAACCACGATAAGGGTGATTATTTAGTTTGCTTTAATTAAATATACATCGCAAGTATAAATAAAACTAAATGAAATTAATATCTAATATAATGAGACTTGAACGATTTTTTTATTAAGAAATTCCTAAAATGAATAATCCTTCGACAAATTAATTACTTGTGATATGTTTAAAACTTATGTCATTTTTAAAGGTACATATCTGTCATTTATTCTCACTTAGTTATTGAACATTATAGATTAAACAACAAAGTTTTTTTTACTTCAAAATAGTAGAATTTTGTAAAACCAGAGCGTCATATGCCGGAAGTTTAGCTTTACTTCTTTAATTTGACAGAAAGTGCCACTGAAGCACAACGATTGCTCACCAAAGCTTATGGTGAATGTGTTCCATCGGATTCAACGTGCCTTACATGGTTTGTGCGCTTCAAAAGTGGCGATTTTGATATGGAAAACAAAGTTCGCACAGGCTAGCCAAAGAAGACCAAGAATTGGAAGCATTACTCCCTGAAGATTGTTGTAAAACTCAACAAGAGCTTGCAAAATCATTTGTAGCTACTCAAGCAGCAAAATGTATGCGTGCTGCAGGATTCATCCAACAGGCAATTGGGTACAATACGAATTAAAACCGAGAGACTTTGAATCACGATTTTACACGTCCGAAATGATGTTTGAAAACTTTAAAAGAAAGCTTTGTTCACCGGATCATCACTTGGGATGAAAAATGGATCCGTTACAATAACCCGAAGCGTAAGAGATCGTATGTGAAGCCCCGTCAATCGACACCAAAGCCAAATATAAATGGCGCTAAGGTAATTTTCTGTATTTGGTGGGAGTAAAAGTATTATGAGCTAGTGAAATTTGAGCAGTCCATCACAGGGAACCTACACGGAACCCAATTGATTCATTTGAAGCGAGCATTGGCCAAAATCCATGAATTAGGCTACTAAATTCTCCACTTTCCGCCCTATTATCCGGAGTTAGCACCGAGGAGCTATTTTTTGTTTCCAAACCTGATGAAATGTCTCTGCGGAAAGAGATTTGACTCCAAAGATGTAATCATAAAAATACCTATCGTTACGAATGTGCAACATTCATCATGTTTATAAACACGTCCATCAGTAGCATGCGGTTATTAGCATTGCTTGTAAGTATGGCTACACTAAATGGTTAAGCTGATAACATTAACGTCGAAAGCTCTACAATTCGAATGTTCTAGTTTGTCCGTTGAGATCATTGTAGATGATTCACGACAGATGGCGTGTGTATAAATAGTGGCAGAGGTGGCAGTCGTGAGTTGAGTTGATCATTGTCGCTGTTAGAGTTAACATCAACTGTCTTGTATGTGTATACTTGTACATTAGAGAGCGTGTGTGTGTATTTCTGCGAATTGATAGACGTGTATAGAGACAATGAGTGAATATTTGAACTGTTGTTGGTGTACATTCAAATAAATAAAGAGCTGTTACAAATTTTAAACTACTAAAACTGCTTTTTATTTGCAATCAAAAGTATCCGGTTTATGTAAAGGAAATAAACCCCGTTTTTATACCCTTCACCTTCGTGAGAAGCGTATATATAAATTTGTCATTCCGTTTGTAATTTCCACAATATAATTTTCCAACCCTATAAAGTTTATATATTCTGGATCCTTATAGATAGCGGAGTCGATTTAGCCATGTCCGTCTGTCTGTCTGTCCGTCTGTTGAAATCAATTTTCTGAAGACCCCAGATATCTTCGGGTTCTAAATCTTGAATAATTCTGTCAGACATGCTTTCGAGAAGTTTGCTATTTAAAATCAGCAAAATCGGTCCACAAATGGCTGAGAAGGAAAAGGAAAAAACCAGGACAACCTCGATTTTTTACCTATTTTTTTACCTATATCTGGATTACTAAGTCATTAATATAGACAATATGGATATCTAATGATAGATATTTCAAAGACCGTTGCAACGACGTATAAGACCATAGTAAGTTGGACCTACAATGGGTCAAAATCGGGAAAAAAATGTTAACCCGAATTTTTTTTTCACCAAAAGTTTTTTTGGCTAAATATTAAAAAAAAAAATGTTAAAATTTAAAAAAAAAGTTTTTTAAATTTAAAAAAAATAAAAAAAATGGAAAAAAAAAAATTTTAAAAAAATTAAAAAAAAACAACTGGAAAAAAAATTAATTTTGTTTACCTAAAAATATTTAAAATTGTTATTTTGAAGTATAGTTTGGTAAAGGGTATATAAGATTCGGCCCAGCCGAATATATCTCTCTTACTTGTTAAAAGGTAAAAACGTAACACTATTTTGATAGGTATTTTTTGGAAGGGGTAACAAAATTTAAGAAATGTTGTACAAAATTCATTGAACTCAATTAGATTATGTTGAAAACTGAAAAATATTTGCATCCAAAAAAACTGCGTTTCATTAAAAAAACACGGATTTTTTAACCCAATCTCATATATGTCCGTTTTTTGTACAAGTTGGGACCTCTATTATGCTTTTATATCAAATGTTACACAGTGTTTATGAAAATTCCGAATATCACTAAATTATTAAACTATAAACTGAAAATGAAATTTTCATTTGTTTATGAACACAAAAACAAACTATATACAACCTTAAATAACTTAAACACACTGTAACAGTGGAAATGTACAGACAATAAAACTGTAAAGATACATGATTCTTTTTTTGTTTTAAAGCCAGTTGGCTGATTCACAGAATGCATGTTTAACAAAATGTTAATTATACACCGTCTTTACAGAATCCTTTGAATTATTTTTTTTTTTTTTTTGCTTTTTTCACTTTTGCAAAATTTTCTAGGTAACTGCTGGCAACGAAGTTGCAAAAAATGACAAAACATAAAATCATTGCACAAAAACAAGTGAAATAAAACAAAGCAGACTAGCTGAAATGAAATTAAAATCAAAAGGACACATTTAAAACCAGCCAAAATGCATAAGTATAAGTACACCAAGAAAATAGTAAAGAGGAGAAGAAAAATTCACCTAGTACTTAGAGCCAGCGTTAGAAACAATGAATAACTAGATTTATTCATAGAAATTGTTATGTGTGTGAGCAGGAATTAGAGGCCACCATACATACATTTATATGAAACTTTAACAATTTGCTGCTCATGTTCTCATCTATCAACGGATGAACGGATTTAGTTTTGAACAAACGAATAAAAAGTAACACAGCAACAGACCAGCAGCAAATTGTATATAAAGCTTTATATTAAGACGACATAGAAGACTAAGAAGAAGAATAAAGAGAATACTATTGCAATGAAACATAATTCAACAGGACATGGACTGACAATAAAATTTAGTGCCGAGTGCGCACAATAAACTAAAAATGTAGCCGCCACTAACACACATTTTCCTACATACACTCGTATAATGGAAATACTTTGCAGTTAAGTGAAAATGTTCCAAAAGACATAAAAACAAAATTATGGCCAAAAGTAAATCTTAACTAAAGTCAAAAATAACTTAAAACTAGAATTACAGGGAACATGAGTAAAACAAAGCCAAGAAACAATTACAAAGGACTGACTGACCTACAATTTCCATTTATGCTAATATTATTTAATAAATAATTGGTGAATTCACAAGGTGTCGTATCATGTCATATTGTCATAATGTCCTAATATTTCACAATGGTTTAAAAATGTTGTTATTGCCTTTCAAGCTAAAAATATCCTAAAAGAATACTACTCTGTATGCTATGTTTATTGTGTTATCGTAACCAACCAGCAGAGATCTCCGGTTAAGCCGAGCAGCCGATTCGTGTAACATTAGGACATTATGACAATATGACATGATAGGAGACCTTGTGAATTTGCCAAATGCAGTTTAGGTCAGTGGTCAGCATAAAACCAACATGGAATATGGATTATTTTAACATGTACTGAACTTTCTTTCTTTGTTGCAATTGACCAGCAATTGATGGAAATGTTAAATAACCGAACGCGTTTGGTGCCATGGCTTTCAAGGGCGACCACTATTTTAGATACAAAAGTAAATTAAAATTTTGGCTACAATTTGTCAAACATCTTTGCTAGAAAACCAAGGTTTCTTAGTTTTTTCAAGGTTAACTGTCAAACGAAAAATCATACTGCACTCTGTTTTTGACATTTATGATCAGTATATTTTGGCAAATCATCATGAATGGATTAACGCTTGAAAAAAGATTCCAAATTATCGAAATTTTATCTGACAATCAGTCATGGATTGCGCAATTTATAAACGACTGTTTTATCCCAAAATTGTGTTTACCAACGAAGCTCACTTATGGCTTAACGGGTTTGGAGTAAAACTAATCCACAACAGACCCTACAAACTCCATTTATCCAGAAAAATACACTGTTTAGTGCGGTTTATACGCTGGTGGAATCTTCTAATCTTATTTCTGCAAAAATTATGCCGGAGCTCACGTGATGGCCAATAGAGATCGTTACCGCACCATGATGAATAATTAATTGTTTGAAAATATGGATGAAATTGATCCATCCAAGATATGGTTTCAACGGGAAGATGCTACGTTCCATACGACGACAATTTGGCGATAATTTGATTTCGAGAAATGAACCATACAATTGACCTCCAAGCTCATGCGTTTTGACACCTCTCGATTATTTCCTGAGCGGCCACAAGAAGTCACTGATCTATGCTGATAAACCAGCAACAATTGTTGCCTTGGAGGGCAACATTGTTTCGTGACGTACGGCCGGCAATGCTCGATAAAGTGTCCTAAATTTCGCGCTCGGAATGCGCTTGGAAGCATTGAAAATAAGTGTAGGGTGCACACATTAAAGTAACTAGCTAATTATCTAACTGGTGGTGATCCTAAATGATATGTAAACTCACTAGTTCAGGACAGTCACCCAGAACTGCTGAAACTTAATTAAACATTCAATATGTATGTTAGAAGAAACGAAAGAAAATTTAAATTATTTCCTTTTACAAATAAACTCGCATAAACACTACTAGTAGTTAATTGACCATTTGGGTGCAATTTTAAACGTACTTGCAACTACGCATACTAAAACAAGTAAGAAAGTTTGGTAGGTCAAGCCCAACCTTGTAATACCCTACACTAAGTAAATGAGCAAAAACATTTTTCTTTTAAAATTTCAATAATTTATTTTCGTGAGAGATTTTCAGAAGTTGACTTTATATGGGAGCTATAAGTAATAATAGACCGAGTGACATGAGGTAGAGTGATTTTTTTTTTAAATTTTTGAATTTCATAATTTTTAAGAAATTTTTGCTTGATAAAATGATTTTAGAAAGGGGCCTTATATAGGATCTATGACCAATTATAGACTGATTGCCATGAAATTAGTTTATTTCTGTTGAATTCTATATGCATACCAACATTTTTAGGAGATTTATGCTCATTAAAACGATTTCCAGAAGTGGGCCTTATATGTTAGCTGTGACTAATTAGGGACCGATCATCATAGAATTAAGTGATTTTTGGTTGTAACAAACATCAGCACAAACGCATAATACCCTCCCCACTATGGTGGTGTAGGATATAAAAAGAAACAGCTTTTACCACTCTCCCTTTCACTCCCACACGCACACAATACTACACAAACTCATAAATACAATAACAGAAAACAACGCACTCTAATCAACACTAATACTGGCACAAACATAAATCCACACAATACCATCCGGCAGCAACAAACTAACATGACATTGTCTTTTAAGCCACGTAATTCCAATGAGAAGTGGGACAGAGGAACAGAGCAAGCAGCCAGCAGCCAGAGAGTGAGTGTAAATGTAGTGGCATTTCAACACTTGACATTTACTTCATTTTCATGCTGTGTTGCAGTTTAAGCTGTTTATAGCCAAGTCAGTCACAAGACCCCTTTGGCTTAAAAACGCAAAAATAGAAACAACAGAATATATTAGCTAAACGAGATGAAGTAATTGTATATGAAGAATATCAAAAATTTTTAGGAATTTTACATTTTGTCTTTGTATTCTGCCAATACTTAAGTATGCTTACACTGCTCGCATTAATAATTTTGAAATTTTAAAAAGTTGAAAATTAAAAAAAAAAAAAATCCAAAAGTTAAGCGTTTGCTTAAGTTAAACTAAAATGACGCCAATTCATAGAACTCGCTCCGAACTATCGGCGTATGTTAAAATATGTATTACATATTAAATAACACTATGAGACAAAAAGAACTAAAGTAGAAATACCTGGAAAGTAATATTATTTTTCTGATTGGCTTTATCAAGTACAATAAGATTATGTTTTTGAAATTAGCAAAACACCTCTTGAGAACGGGTAAAAAACCGGTTTTTCATACCTTTAACCCTCCGACGGTTGGGTCATCCGTTGCCCTTATACGAAGTACAAGGTCCACAGGGAACTATTTCTATTTGTATGGAATTTTATATGAAAATGCATTTTTTTTACATATTTTTTGTTTTGATTTATTATTATTTACTAATTATACATGTATAATGAATGTTAGAAAAAATTTAAGGAACACGTTTGTGATGTGTTCAAACTATAAAACAAGCCAAAAGACAGTGCATTTATTAACGATTTCTTGAAATTTCAGTTCCCGTACTAAACACATTTAAATCTCAATAGAAACTAAACTATTGGTCGGATTGCTTTGATTTTTTTAAACGATTCTAGATAAAATTTCCTTGGAATACCGGGTATACTTCCCATGGACCATGAAGGAGTAATTTCAGTTTGAAAATGAAAAAGGTCCCCAGGGACCTACTCACCCCCCGGAGGGTTAAGCACTTATAAGCCATTAACTAAGCTGATTCTCAACCGAATTTAATTTTTTAAAAGGATTTAAAAAGAAGAAACTATAGCCTTGTCAATGGTATATATATTGTTTAAGTATTTTGACAAGATTTGTATGCATTTCTTCAGCAAACATATTTTTGTTTTTATTTTTTCACCATTTTCTAACTTTTAAGAAGATTTAACATAGTATTTTATAATGGAATCGTACTATTTATGCATTGATTTAAAAAGAAAGTTTATTTATGCGTAAAACGCAATATTGTTTTTAAAAATCCATTAGAAATTGACAAAGTTATTAAAGATTGTACTAAAACAAAATTTTTGAAAAAATATCTTTTCTTGGTATTTTACTTAGAAATGTTTGCTTAACCGCTTTCTTGTTAACTCGTTATCATTAGTTTGCCGTAAAATTGACCATCAATATTTGGAAAGTAGTTTCCTTATGGTATTTCCTTCGAAACGTTTTTCTATTGTGACCATTTATTGGTGAAAACGTTTGCCATGTTCGTCGCTGAACTGCCCCAGATTATCTGGAAAGACGACCAAATGCGAATGCAGGAAATTAATTTTTATAGACATGTTGCAGCCCATTTTACCATAGGCACTCAAAAATTCATTAACCACAGCGACATCGCAATTGCATCTTTTATTTCCAAGAAAATTTTTACATAAGGAAACTACTTTCCGAATACTGCTGGTCACTTTTACGGCAAACTGATGATAACGAGTTAAAAAGAAAGCAGTTTCATTAAGCGCTTTCTATCTTTAAATATAACTAAAACAAGGTATGTGTGAGATATCATCGAAATATTTTATTTGCCATTATGTATGAAATATAGCCTCTTTCAAATGTTCGCTGAGGCTTCACTGGGTGAAGCTCATAAATTAAAACTGAATTTGACCGATGGGTTATGTTGGTTTTAAGGGCCTTTGTGGCTTGTCGCATATTCGCATAGACATGCGATTTAAGAAAACCTCACAAGAAATAATCTAGTGGGGTCAAATCACATGATCTCAGATGCCAATTCGCAACACCACGTGAGATGACCATGCCCTCAAAACGCTCGAGCATGACGCTCTAATATGGCATGAGCTGTGTTGCATGTAGCGCCGTCCTGTTGAAGCTACATGTTCATATCATCCACTTCAGGCCAAAATAAGTTAGTTATCATCGTCTTATGATGCTCGCCGTTGTCGGTGATGCCCTGGCCACCGTCGTTCTCAAGGAAATATACACGATGATGCCACCAGCCCAAAATCCACACCAAACACTGACTTTTACGGTATGCATTGGATGCTCCTGGATCTCATGTGGAGAGGTATTGTCCCAAAATCCACAATTCAGTTTGTTGACGTACCCATTCATCGAGAAATAAGCCTCACAGCGTAAAATGGGTGAAGAACCTAAATGTTACCTGAATAGAACACCCATTTTTATGAAAACAATTTTAACATTTGCACGTGTTTTGAACGCTATTTCCGTCCACGGTGATTTCGCAAAATAAACTGAATAAATGAATGCCAATTCGACAGATGTAGCTTCAACAGTATGGCCCCTATCGACTGCTTAAGTTCGGAAGCCCCTATTGAAAGACCACTTAGCTAAATGAAAGCTTTCTGTTTGAGCAGTCATAAATATGTAGATTATGCGGCAATCCTTATACAATTTTGCTCAAATTAGTTCTAAGTACTCTGAAATTATAACATAAAATCTGACAACATTTTTTTCCTAGTCCCCATACAAAGTCTCTGTCAGAAAATGACTTGAACATTCATAATTTTCTTATAATAATTAATATAATAATGAAATTGCACATAAACAAGTTTTATACTAATTTTTGTAAGGACCAGTCCATAATTGACACACCACCCATATAACCCCTATACTAAATATTTTATTGTCACATAGTGATGGTGGGTATACAAAATATTGTCTACCGATATATTTCACTGATTTTTTTCATTTCGAAACACACAAGAAATACGCAATTCTGTAACTTTTTATACTTTCCTACCGATGTCGTTAAGTAACGAAAAATATCGGTTGCTTTAACGTATTTAATATTCACTGTTTGAAGTTAACGATTTCTAGTAATAGCTTAACTAGAACATTTTTTTTGTCGTTAATCTACCGACAAATTTCGTTATCTACCGACTATTTCAAAATTTAATTCGGAATATCTCTTAACGATAAAAATTGTTAACTAACGAATTTTGATTACTTAACGACAAAATTTTGTCGTTAAAAAGATACAGAATTGAGGTACTGAACTCACTTTCAACCATTTTCCAAAATTTTTGATTTCCCTCATATAGTTTTAGTAGGTAGTAATGGTGCAAGTACACTTAATGTATGCGTTGAAATGCTAGTAATTCATTTTGTCATTATGATGACTTGCTAAAGCTTTAAAGATCTATAATGTATGTATGTGTGTGTGTGTGTAAGTGTAATAAGAAATTATGTTAAAATGTCTAGAAGCATTTCAGAGAGTAGCAACCAATCAACAGCCAACTACTAACTAAAGTAACCAGAGCTTCATGAAACATGAAAAACATGTTAAGCCATGTTGCGTTACGCGACAAACATACAAGAAAACTTTAAATCTTTTACTCTATTTGCAGCTAAAACTTAAAAAAAAAAAACATACAACTACCAACAGCAGCAACCAGCTGAGTAGCTGAGTGTAATACTGCCCCTTAAATATGATGTCATGTACAACAACGGCAAAAACATGGCCATCGCCATCAACATCTTCATTCATTCGCATTTGCCACAGCACCAACAAACAAGTTTATTTTATTAAACCTAGCAGAGAACTAAACTTTATGTATTACGGAAAAATAAAATACTTACAACATGAAATAAAACTCCCCTAAATGCGCTCAATGTAGTGCATATGAATGTCTTTCTTTATGCTCGAATATTGCCTTCATTTACTCCACAGCTCTACTACGTTTTGATAATTTTCTTCTAGTGCTGTGCAGTAGATTTTGAACTGTCTCAACTACGTAAAACTTATCCGTATGTATTTAGCGTTTTCTCTGAGGGATTGCTGCATAAAATTAATTTATAATTTTTACTATAGTTCCTGTTTCTTTTAATAGTTTTGTTTTGCGTTCTTCTTTTTTTTTTTTTTTTGTTGTTTTTGCCAGCTAGTTTTCCATTTGTCAACTTTTTTTTCTTAATATATTTTAAAAACACACATACTTTTGAATGTTGCTATACATACATATGTAAACAGCTGAGATTGAATAAATAGCATGGTATAATAATATAGTATTACATTTTCTAGAAAGTTAATTGAGAAAACAATCTATATATATAAAAGAGTAACGTTACTGACTGCCTGACTGACTGATTCATCATCGCACAGCCCAAACGACTGAAGATAGAATCATGAAATTTTAACTGTGGGTTCCTCCCTACCCAAAACGATCCGATAATAAGGGATTTTTGGAACTTTGAACGTTTAGGGGGTAAAAACGGGTAAATTCGGTAAACTTATATCTTCAAAACTAATAAAGATACAAAAACTCCATTTAAAAAATAAGCTGACAGGTGTTTCGTACTTTTTCGAAATTCGAACCTTTTAGAGGAGAAAACGGGTAAAAACTCTATTTTGGTACTTTTTTGGCACCCTATGTATCTTTTAAATTAATAAACATAGAAACACATTTTAAATCGAATTCTTTACTTATCAAAAAATAAAAAATACAAGTTTGGTACTTTTTGGAAATACTTTTTGGAAAGGGATAAAAATTGTGTTTATTTTTGGTACTTTTTCATAAAATATTTTTTTTTATAATTTGATATAGAGATACGAATATTTTATTATGAGCCCCCACCACGATACAGAAATTTATTTGAATATAATTTTACCACCGTAATGGGGATAAACTCGGGAAAATACATTTTATTTGAAATTATGAGGCCAATTTTGATCATTTTTTTAACCTTTTTTCCAGGATTGATACAAAAATTAACTAACGGGTTGTTATTTGGAACTCTTGGGCACATTAACCCGGTTTTTAAACGTTTGAGACATGTCTTTAGCAAAAACAATTTTGGCAAAATGGAATATTTTTAAATTTCAAACTTGAGGGGTGTTCAAGGAGGAAAAGGGAAATTGGTACTTTTCTCCTAATGGTACTTTTTTAATATTTTACATTATTTCACGTATCGACATTAAAGTTAGCTGATATGCATCTGAGTGAAGTAAGTGTTAGGAATAGGGAATAATATTTAGGTACCAAAATGTGACTACTGAACTATAGGTACTTTTTTATTGTTCTAATGGTACTTTTTGAATTTTCTATAACAATGGACTTAGAAACATGAAATTAAGCATATATGGTCCTAAGTGAGTTTGAATTCTAGGGGGAGGCTTTTTGGTACTTTTTCTGTATTCGAATGGTACTTTTTGTAATTTCTTCACCAATAAACCTAGAATCATGAAATAAAGCTTATATGGATACGAGTGAGTGGGAATCCACAAGTGGCTGCTTTTTAGTACTTTTTATACCCTTCACCTTCGTGAGAAGGGTATATATAAATTTGTCATTCCGTTTGTAATTTCCACAATATAATTTTCCGACCCTATAAAGTATATATATTCTGGATCCTTATAGATAGCGGAGTCGATTTAGCCATGTCTGCCTGTCTGTCTGTCTGTCTGTCTGTCTGTCTGTCTGTCTGTCTGTCTGTCTGTCTGTCTGTCTGTCTGTCTGTCTGTCTGTCTGTCTGTCTGTCTGTCTGTCTGTCTGTCTGTCTGTCTGTCTGTCTGTCTGTCTGTCTGTCTGTCTGTCTGTCTGTCTATCTGTCTGTCTGCAAAATCGGTCCACAAATGGCTGAGATATAAGGAAAAAACCAGGACAACCTCGATTTTTTACCTATTTTTTGACCTATATCTGGATTACTAAGTCATTAATATAGACAATATGGATATCTAATGATAGATATTTCAAAGACCTTTGCAACGACGTATATAAGACCATAATAAGTTGGACCTACAATGGGTCAAAATCGGGAAAAAATTTTTAACCCGAGCCCAGCCGAATATATATCTCTTACTTGTTTATTCTTCTAATGGTACTTTTTGAAATTTCTATAACAATGGACTTAGAAACATGAAATTAAGCATATATGGTCCTAAGTGAGTGAAAATTCAAGCGGATACTTCATGGTACTTTTTCTTGATTCTAATGGTACTTTTTTTTAATTTCTTCACCAATGAACCTAGAAACATGAAATAAAGCTTACATGGGCCCGAGTGGGTGGGAAACCACAAGTGGCTGTTTTGTGGTCCTTTTTTGTTTATGAGTGAGAATTCTAGGGGGAGACTTTTTGGTACTTTTTCTTTATTCGAATGGTACTTTTTGTAATGAATTAATAAACATGAAACTAGCGACATGTTATCCTGAATTAGTATTAATTCACAAAGAGAGACTTAGTACTATTTATTTCATCCAATATTCAAATGTGCCGAATAACAAATAGCCTTCATCAAAGCATTTAAGAAACTCAAGAAAAAATGTAAAAATCATGTTTTTAAAGCTGAATTCACCCATGTGTTTCTGAAACATTCTTTTTATATACCAAATATGTTCTTGGTAAAAAAAGAGCTTTTTGGTTTAAAAGATGTGAAAAACAGATTTAAAAAATAAAATTACCAAGACATGAATTCCCACCTGTACTAGCAATATTTTTCATGCTCTTCAAGCCACAATGGCTTTATTGAAAATTCATTTTGGTGAGTAGCTAATTTCGAGTTCCGGACCTCTCAACTAGCGGCCAAGATCGTGTGATATCACTCTTCACGATTTTTTCTTCGTGGTTATATGCAGCCAAAGTCATAATTTGGGAGATACCGGTAGCAACGCTGGAAAGAGTGATCAAAAATTGGACTCCATATACCATAGCCGCGGCCAACATTTTAATGATACTTGTTTCTAAATAAAATAATCAGTTTGGCTGACTACATAAACGCATTATGTAAAGCAACACTGCAATGCATAGTATTCATAAACTCAATATATTTTGTTTAGACAATGTCTCAAGTTCATTATTGCATGACAATGCTTTTCAATGCGCAACATTTGTCAAATTTGAGCATTGCTTTTATTTATGATTTTTTAATACTTTGTTTTAGTGCTTTATGGAATTATTTAGGCGGTAAGCAATTTATATGTTGGTAGAAATGACGGATTTATGATAAGTTGAATTTTTGTTTGTAAAATATGTAATTTTACGTAAATGTACAAAAAAATATTTATGCGTTTATAAATGTACTAAAATGTCATTGCATATCTTGACAAATTCATAATCTAACTAATCATCTATTACGATTCCTTGCAAGAACATCTTCACAAGCTGCTCACAATTTACACCCAATTGTCTATAGTTTTTCTTCTTATACATTTTATTTTTTCGTTGGCTCTCGTATTCAAACGGAAGGTATAATATAGCAACGTTGCGTTTTGTGTTGCCTTTTAATAAGTGCAAATTCTCTATTGTTGCATTAAGATCTTGTTGCCAGTTTTTCATTTTTCTTTTGTTGCATTTTGCTACTTCTCATTTATTCCTTTCATTTCAGCACAATGTTTTTTTTTCATACTGCTTGCAACTCGCTCTATGAATGTAAGAATGAATGTTTGTCAAGTAATATAAGATGGTTGTTGTTGTAGTTGTTACTACTCTTATTATTGTTATTGCTGTTGTTTTTGTTGTAGTTGTAGTTGTCATTGTATCTTGTGTTTTTTTGAGAATGTTACTATTCTAAGTGTTGCCGTTGTTATTATTGTTGTTGCTTGTTGCAGTCAACAAGCAGTGTTCCCAAGTCAACATGTTCATTTTAATGTTGTCCGTTAAGAAACATAATTAAAAATTTAAAACGCAATCAAAGCAAAAACTCTGCTAAAAAAAATGGCATAAAGCTCAACAAAAAAAAAAAGCAAATGCCAACATACTTAATGGCAAAGGGGATAAAATGGCACAGAATTTCTTTCATAAAGAAGTCGTCAAAATGAGTGTAGAAACAGCAGTAATATAATAATGAATAAAAATTAAAACATCTTCAAATCTAAGTAAGTATGCAAAGAGTTATTTAGCCATTATTTCATTAAAAACAAAACAGAAAAAACAAACTTTTGATTTTGTTTATGTTTGTTTGTAAAATCATGCCTCTTTCAGAAATTTTATTACTACGAATGAGCTTCATTCCATGCTTTAGGTATTTCATTTACAAAATTGAATAATCTTACAATAAAATGAATTGAAATTTTTTTTAAAAACACAGTGAAACAAATAGTTTAAACAGCTAAGTTGTACTTTTGAAAAGCTCTTCATTTGTAAAACGAAATTTCGAAGGTATTGTTTTTTTTTAATGTTTTACAGGTTCGAAAGGAAGGCGTTTTTTTAATATTTTTTTAAATTTATTTTAAGACAATTTCACAACAAAAATATGTTTTTTTTTTATAAGAAAAAGCTTTTTTTGAAACAAAAGCTATTTTGATTAATATTTTTATAGATAGAGTAAAAAGCTTGTTTTGTGTAAAAGCTCTTTTTATGAAAAAAATGTTATCCATCAAAAATCTTTATTTCGCTCATTTGCTGCAACAACGTCATAATTCGAAAAAAGTCGTTTCGAGAAAAACGGCTTTGAATGTTTTATGGCATTTTACTAGTTATTGAATAAATCTTCAACAGATTTCAGAAATAAAACCTTATTTAAATAGTAGATGTTAATATCCTTCTAATCTGTATTTAACCCATATTTGTTCTTGTCAAATTGACTTTTTTTGAAAACTGATGAAACTATATGAAAGACTATAGAACGGCGCATATTTTGTATTACTCAGTTCAAAAAAGCAGGGACTTTATGACGTTGTTGCAGCAAATGAGCGATTTGTGTTTTTTTTACAAAAAAGTAATTTTGAGTGTGTTATTTGCTAAATACCTTTTTGTGAGAAAGCTATTTGGTATAACAAGCTTTATTTTATAATTTTACAAAATTAATTTTACAACTATTTCGAAAGACTAAAAACAATTTTTTTTGTAAAAGCAATTATTACAAATAAAACTGTTTCAAAAATGTTTCATTATTTTTAATTTTTCGAAAATTGTATTTTGTAAATGGCCTTTTTTATGAAAAAGTTTCATTTTATGATTTAACAAAAATTTTTATTATGTTTTACACCCAAAACGTTTCTAAACTTTTTAGCGAACCATATGTTTGGTTAAAAAAGCTTTTTTTTGGAAAAATCGGTTTTTTGTTAAAAATATATAAAAATCTGCAATTTTTATGGAAAAGCTTTATTTTTGTTATTATATTGTTACGAAATTGCACTATCAATTTAAATTTAACGTTCTGTAACGACTACTTGCAACATTCATCATTTGTATAAACATTTCCAGTGTTCGAAACATATACTTATCAACAATGTTGATGAGACGCTGTTATTAACATTGTGTACAGATATAACAACATTAGCTGTTAAAGCTGCTAACATTAATATTAAAGCTGCTAGAAGCTCTAGAAATAGAACATTCTAGTTTTGTTTGTGTATACTTATAAATAGTATCAGCAAGTGGCAGAGTTAGTTAGAGTATTGTAGGCGCTGTTAGACTGCATTACCAGTGTGTTTTTAAAGTGTGTAATTTAAATGTGTGTATTAAAGATAGTAACTATTTAAATTGTTGTGTTATTTTAAATAAATAAAGTGTTGTTACAATTTTTAAACTACTGATCGCTTTTATTTGTATTTAAAATGTAATAATATTGTAATATTAATTTCACAACAATTTCAAAATAAATACATGTTAGATATAACAATATTTTTTTCTTATTTACATTTTCCCATGACATATTTGCAGCACTTTGTTTTGTGCAAAAGATAAGTTTTGTCAATTAGTCGTTTCGAATATATAAGCAATAGACATGGCATGCCGAACGAGACAAAAAAATATAACTCGTTTACGTCTGCCTCTAGATAAATGCAAAAATCAGCGAATTGTGACATAATTTGTTAAATAATTTTTTTTTTTTTTAAATTAAATGGAATAATGTACCTATCAATTGAGAGATGTCTTGTAAAAATGTTTGCATGGGTTTTTGTTTTACAATCTATAGTATGATTTGTCACGCGACATTCGTATCTCGTCATGTTTGTCACAACGATTAGTCAAGTAATACAGCTTATTTTAAACTTTGTAAAACTTTGTATTTATTATATTTTTGAGTAATGTAATAGTATATATATCACAATTAGAGATGCTAATCGGGACTGATTTTTAAAAATCCCGGGGTTATCAAAATAAAATGTTTAGTGTGATTATTAGATTCAGTATGTTACTTGGTTTTCAGTTAAACCCACTAAATTTTGATTTCAATTAAAATTTTCAACAACTTTATTAGAATAATCATGGAGAACTGATAATAAACGATAATTTAGGTACCGGAACGCGACATTGGAACATGAAACAATTCAAATGAAAAACTTAGATTTGTTCGGTCTATTTCTTTGCTTGTTATAATTTCTTGTTGATAAAAAAATTTGTAAGATATAAATATTGTTACGAATGTGCAATGACGATTTGAATTCAATGGTTTGTAACGACTGCCTGCAGCATTCATCATGTTTGAAGGCACGTTCATCATTGACATTGTTTGTAAGTATGGCAACACTAAATGTTTGGGCTGCTGGCAATGACATCGAAAAGCTCTAGAAATCGAATGTGCTAGTATGTCCGTTAAGAGCATTGTAGAAGATTCCCGATAGATGGCGCGTGTATAAATAGTGAAAAAAGTGCCCGTGAAGCACAGACTGTTCAACAAAATGTACGCGGCTTCCATAAAGATTGTTGTCAAACTCAACAAGAGTTTGACAACAATCCTTGGGAGCTACTTAATCTGCAATTTCAAGATGATTGCAGCAGGATTCCTTTAAAACCAGGGAAATACGACTTTGCATGTCCGAAATGGTGTTTGAACGCTATAAAAGAAAATTATTTTTACACCGAATGATTATTTGCTCGGTATCCATATGTTGCTAGAAAGATGAGAAAAGGTCATAGCTAACATTGGCCAATACATTCAATAAATTTATATTGTACAAATGTTTTAAAATAAAAGCAACAAATTTTAGAAAATTCCGCATTTTTAAGTACTTTTAAAAATTTTCCAGTTACGATTTTCTCACATGTTTTAAGAATTAAACGAAACGGTACGAAAACTTTCAAAAAACAATTCATAAAGACTCCAAAATATACTCAAGAAACATAAGGGTTTCTATCAAATTGTATTTGTTTCCTCAAATTTAATCCATCTAGAATCAATAGATAAGTTGCAGATGTGGATATTTCCTTAATCCATATCACTGTCTTAACCCGCATCTTTAATGAAATGAAAACGTAAACTCTTAAAAGCAACTAGAAAAATGTAAAAAAAAATAATCAGCAAACTCGTGTGGTACGAGTAAAAGTAGAAGAAATGAATTCTTCAATTCAGCACAATTTTTGTGAACAATCATCAATGCCTTATGAGACCGAAAAACTGTAGAGAAGTAATGCACTTTTGGTAACATTATAAATTCAGTTCTTAATACAAATGTAAATACACACATACACACACTCTCATATTCAACTTATACACATAAGGGTGGCCCAAAAACTTTATTATACAAAAAGAAACTTAAGAGTTATAGGTAAAACTTAACAATTACTCTGCCTTCCAAGGAGAGCACTTTGCAGTTACATTCTCATATTTTAAATTGTATTAACTATGTTGAATAAATCGGTTTTTTGGAATACCCTTAACAACCAACAACGATTCATTCTTACCGCTCAACACTTTTGTAAGTAATTTCGATTTGCTTCGTGCTTGTCTTTTTTGCTCCCTCAAATTTCTTTAATTTTCTGTGTTGCAATTGTTAGATTTCATTGCAACTTGCAGACTACGAATGAGTAGTTTTTCTTATTTGTTTCTTGAATTTTTTGCTCTTGTTTTTTAATAGTTTAAATATAAATTTCTTTCATTTAGTCTTGAAAGAAGCAAAAAAAAAAAAATAAAAAAACGAGAAAAATAAATAAAAGAAAACATACGCCTTGCATTTGATGAAAATAAATAAATGAAGGAACAATAAGAGAAAATTGAAAGGAGGAAAAAAGGTCCTGAAATGAATGAAAGAATGAATGCATGAATACAACAAACCCAACAAGAATATTTTGCGGACAAATCAAAAGTTTGTTTGCCAGTTGATTATAAGATTGATGTTTAACAATAATCTTTCTTTTATATATTTTTTTTTTTTTTTTTTTGTGCAGTAGATTTCACTGAATACATGTCAGAATAAGAATTAAACTGTTAAAATGTATGTACAAAGATTAAAAGCGTAAAAAACAAATTTTACTAAATATGTAATTGAAAAAAATTTATTAAAAAAAATTCCCAAGAGGATATAGATGATAGAATTGCAGTGGTAGTGATTTTGTAAGCACAATATTAAAACAGGAATAAGCGTAAATGTTTTGGTTAATATTAAAAAAAAAAATATCTTTCAACCATGAACAGATTACCTTAAATTAGCCAGAATTAATAGACGGCAACTGTTAAATAATAAGTTTTAAAGTCGTATACATATTTAAAAGTCAAAGACCAAACTTAACAATATTTTCTTTTAATGCCATACATTATCATTAAGTGTGTAATTTCTACAATACTAATTAACAAATCTTTGAAGAAAATATACAGACAGGAGGGTATTTTTAACAATATTCCTCTATTGTTATGCTGCCTCCCAGAGTACCATATAACCTTTTCATTTGAATAGGTGGATACTTTAAGAATTTTTCAATAGGAAATCAGCAATATTAATCCAAAATTCTCTTTTTAAATATAAGCTTATAGATATCTCATTACCTTTTATGTTTCACACACTTCATATAAAAAATCGATTTTTGGTTGAAAATTTACTTGATTTTACTTGATTTTCATTTAAAAAATCAATTTTTGGTTAAAAATATAAGTGACTTTGGTTAAAAATATAAGTGACCCGGTGCGCTCCGCCACTCCAATTGTATGAAAGAAATCGTACTATTAAGTCTCCCTTTGTGAATTAATGCTAATTCAGGGTAACATATCTCTAGTTTCATGTTTATTGAATCATTGTAATGTGGCTTCTAGCCACATTGAGGCTGGAAATACAAAAGCCGCATTTTGTATTTCCACTCAACATCTAATATTTTTTGTATCCTCAGTGTCATATAGATTGTTTAGTGACTTTCTTTCTTTACTCAGAAGCATATCAGTAAAATAACCACCGTCAAGTTTTTTTTGTTTCGATAACATTTAATATTTAATAAATTATCACAAAACCGAACCGAAACCGATCGGTTTTCAATTTTTTAAAATCGAAACCGCGGTTTTGAAATTCTTCGGTTTTTTGGAAACTCTACTATAAATGTATTTAAAAAGTGCTATTATAACAAAGCAAAAGTACCATAAAGTCTCCAATTTAATTTTTACTCACTAAGGAGCATATATTTTATATTTCTAGGTCCATTATTATAGAAAATTAAAAATGTACCATTAGAATAATGAAAAAGCGCCATAATGTTCCCGCTTATAGAAACCTACTCGCTCGAGTCCATATAATATTATGTTCATGTTTCTAGATTTAATTTCATACTTCTAAGTCCATTATTAAAGAAAATTTAAAAAGTACCTTTATAATATAAAAAAAGTACCATAAAGACTCCCCCTTGAATTCTCACTCCCTTATGACTATATATGCTAAATTTTATGTTTCTAGGTCCATTATTATAGATAACTTAAAAAGTACCATTCGATTAAAGAAAAAGTACCAAAAAGTCTTCCCCTAGAATTCTCACTCACCTAGGACCATATGTGCTTAATTTCATGTTTCTTAGTCCATTGTTATAGAAAATTCAAAAAAGTACCATTAGAATAAAGAAAAGGTATCAAAAGGCAGCCACTTGTGGATTCCCACTCACACGGGTCCATATAAGCTTTATTTCATGTTTATAGGTTCATTGGTGAAGAAATTACAAAAAGTATCATTCGAATAAAGAAAAAGTAACATGAAGTGTCCGCTTGAATTTTCACTCACTTAGGACCACATACGCTTAATATTGTATTTCTATGTCCATTATTACAAAAAATCAAAAGTACCATTAGAATATAGATAAAGTACCAAAAAGCCCCCACTTGTGGTTTCCCACTCATTCGGGTCCATATAACATTTATTTCATGTTTATAAGTTCATTGGTTAAGAACATACAAAAAGTACCATTCGAATAAAGAAAAAGTACCAAAAAGTCTCCCCTCACTCACTTATTACCATATATACTTAATTTCATGTTTCTAGTTTCATTATTATAGAAAATCAAAAAGTACCATTAGAATAAAGAAAAAGTACCATAAGTACCACTCAAAAAGTACCATTAGAAGAACAAAAAAGTACCCATAGTTCAGTTCTTACATTTTGATACCTAAATATTATCCCCAACTCCTAGCTCTAACTTAACTCAGATACATATCAGATAACTTTAATGTCGATAAGTGAAATATTTAAAATATTTAAAACAAGTAAGAGAGATATATTCGGCTGGGCCGAATCTTATATACCCCTCACCAAACTATACTTCAAAATAAAAATTTTAAATATTTTTAGGTAAACAAAATGTATTTTTTTCCAGTTGTTTTTTTTTTAATTTTTTGAAAAAAAAATTTTTTTCGATTTTTTTTTTTTTAATTTTTTTAAATTTAAAAAACTTTTTTTTAAATTTTAAAATTTTTTTTTTAATATTTAGCCAAAAAAACTTTTGGTAAAAAAAAATTCGGGTTCAAAATTTTTTCCCGATTTTGACCCATTGTAGGTCCAACTTACTATAGTCTTATATACGTCGTTGCAAAGGTCTTTGAAATATCTATCATTAGATATCCATATTGTCTATATTAATGACTTAGTAATCCAGATATAGGTAAAAAAATAGGTAAAAAATCGAGGTTGTCCTGGTTTTTTCCTTATATCTCAGCCATTTGTGGACCGATTTTGCTGATTTTAAATAGCAAACTTCTCGAAAGCATGTCTGACAGAATTACTGAAGATTTGGCTAAATCGACTCCGCTATCTATAAGGATCCAGAATATATATACTTTATAGGGTCGGAAAATTATATTGTGGAAATTACAAACGGAATGACAAATTTATATATACCCTTCTCACGAAGGTGAAGGGTATAAAAATACCATTAGGAAAAAAGTATAAAATCCCCTTTTCCTCGTTGAACACCCCTCAAGTTTGAAATTTAAAATTATTCCATTTTGCCAAAATTGTTTATGATAAAGACATGCATCAAATATATGAGAAAACATGAATTTTAATTTTGACGTTTACAACAAAAATACACTCTCACGGATAAAATTATTGACTTTTTTGAAAACTGATAAAACTATATGGAGACTATAGAACGACGCATATTTCGTATTACTCAGTTCAAAACACACGGATTTTGAATTATGTCGTTGTTGTAGCAAATGAGCGATATGTCTACATCAATTTGTAGAAAAACATAGTTTATGGAAAAAAATTCCGAAAATAAACACAATTTTTATCCCTTAGGGGTTCGAATTTCAAAAAAGTACCAAACTTTTTTATTTGAAAATGCAGTAAAACATAAATGTGGCTCTAAGATGGTAAATAGTGGTCCTAGTGGGAAAAGTATGATCCTCTGTGATCACTTATATTTTCAACCAAAAATCGATTTTTTATATAAAAACCAATTAAAACATAAATGTGGCTGGCTATAAGTCGATAAATAGTGGTCCAAATTTAAAAATGCAGAACATCTGTGATGTCGAAAACTTAAGGATTAACTACAGCTTGTTCATTAATTTTTCTCCAAAAGCAAATGTAATTAAACATAACATTATTCGTTTTTTAAATGATTAATAATTTTTGCACTCTTTTAAATTCTTTGTAATTGTATATCATAAAAGTCTGCAAGGATTTAATCCATTTACTTAAATAATAAATAAAAGAAAATATATAATAATCTTGTTATGTTTCTTTTTCTGGACAGCCTTCAAATACTAGTTTCATGTTAATTATTTCAATTTAAGCGTTACATTTCTCACATTTTAACTACTTTATGGTCGGTCACTCATACGGTCACCTAAACACAATCATTAGCCTGAACAACACTCGTTTAAATCTCAAACACTCTCGACCAGTTTTCCGTCTGCGACTAGACAATTATGTTGGATCAAAGGCGCAATGATGACGTTGATGGTGGTAATGGCGGTGATGGTTTATAACACCTTTATGCAACATATAAGTTTAAAAAGTGCCCACATCCAGGCATCCGCTTACATTTAATATGTTGGCAGTGTCCAGACGACATGTTTTAACTAAGTTGCAAGTACTTTCCTGTTTATATGAACCATTTTGTTTTACTCTCAACTACATACACACAAACATAAAGGTAAAGGCAAACTAAATGAACAAATATGTTGTATGAATTTTCATTATACTGGTTGGCTGTTTGTTTGCCTTGTTAGTAGAAGAGTAGTGTTGTTGTAGTTTAACAACAACGAAAAAAAATGAATGTTGTTGGTTTTGTGGTAATGACGTTTACTTGAATGTCATTTTCGCGCCCGGACATTTTCATTTCAAGCCAAAGTAAGTGTAACTACAGCTACTTTCAAACCACACTTCCGGTTATTTAGGCTTTTCCATCCGTTTGTTTAACACACTCATTTCCGGTTTTATAAGCCAGCCAGCCAGCAAGTAAGTCAGTAGCTAAAACAGCAACAATTTACAACTAAATTTCCTTTAACAATGTAGTTTTGCCTCGTAAAATTACCCCAAAAAGTCATTTTTCATAATTTTAGCAAAATTTTGATGAAAACCCACAAACATGTAAAGTGACACACGAGCTGCAAGTGAAAACCCCTTTTTTTTGGTATAATAATAAGCCTTAAGTTTTATTAATTTCTGTATCACCAGCTTTGTCAGACACATCATCCAATTATTTTATAATTTCTAACCAAAAACATATTAAAAGTTATTCTTTGTCTTTTGTGTCTGTTTCATCATCATCATCATAATTTATTTTATTTTTTTCTCTATTGCTCTTTGGCAATCAAATGAATTTTATTCAACAATTTCATGGACTACTCCGTTCTATACGCACGATTTCACCTTGTAGACGTGTCATACATTTAGTGTTTTTGCGTGTCATGCTACAATTACTGAAGTTTTCTTTACGCTTTTTTTCCCTAAGTATTTGTAAGTACTTTGCATGAATGTATGTGAGTTTTTTTTTTTTTGCAAAAGTGTCTTTATTATTTTCTGTTTGAGAATGTGTCTAATGCCAAGACTTGCTTGCCATTAATTCCAGTACTCAAAGTTTAAGTTACTTTTGTGCAACTAAATGAGGTTCAAATATATGCAGAAGTATGAATATTAAATTAATATTTTTATGTAATGGAGGAGACAGGTGCTGAAAGAGGGTTTAGATTAGATGAGAAAAAATGTAACTAGTATTTCACTTTATATCAAAGAACTAATTAATGAAACGCAGTTGGGTTGAGAAATTTCTTTTGTGGAAATAAAATAAAAACATTTTTGTTAAAATAAAACAGTTTTACAAAACTGAAGGAAAAAAATTGCGGTGGTTCTTTTGTAGCAATTTTGTTTCATTGGAGTCCATAGATTATGGAAATAATTATAGGTTTTATCGATCACTTCGTTTAGTATTCTTAGACCCATTTTCTTGATCTCTGACGATATACTGACAGTTCTCATACAACAATTACATTAATTGGATGTATATCGATATGAATAACGATAAATATCATTACGAAATCAACTTTCCGAAGCTCACAAATAGATACATCACTATATCTGCTATTTAAATTTGAGAAAATCGACCCACAAATGGCAAATATAAGCAAAAATCCACGGCTAATTTTCTATCACCAACATTTTTTTTCACTGTAGTATGACTTCAAAACGCGGCATTTACAATTGATAGCGTATCTTTTGAACGCGATTTGTGTTTTTAATAACTTATACAGTACCGAGCATAATGCAATCCAATGCTATATGATTTTCAACAGTACTTATTTTGCTCAAAAAGGTATCCAGTTGTCCACATTTGCTGGTTTTATATTCTTATTGATCATAGGCAATTATTGTATGACATTTTTTCCAATATTTTTGTACGTAATTTTCAAATTTTTAGTAAAAACAGTGGTAAAATTGTGCGAGCAAAAAAAATGCAACTCTAAGGAAATTTACTTAATTTTTAAAATTTTGAAATAATAATTATAAAAAATTGCTAAAAACTATATTAAAATTTGAAAGGATAAACATTTTAACCAAAAAACGCCATGCTCCTGTTCCGTTACACAAATTTAGATATAATTAAGAATTGTGTTATGATTAGAGTGCCGAAATAATTTTGATGGCTAGTTTTGAAATGGATTTTATTGCAATAAAAGTACGAGGTTAGGTGAAATTGGAAGGTGAAATTATATATTTGATGCGACCCAAACGAACACATGTGGAGATTTATGACTATTGCAAATATAATAAGGAGAAACCATATATTATTTACAAAAATAAATTAAGCGCTTATGCTTTTCAAAGCAGGTCCCTATGATATGGAAGCTCAATTAACGTAATTTTAATTTATTCGAGTCTAATAGTTTTGATCTTATACTCAGGCCATCTGGTCAGAGATATTCCTTTAAATATTGAATTAAAATAGTAAAAAATTGCTATTGCTTAGTAATCATATAAGCTAAAGATAGTATTCTATGAAATAGGAACAATGTCAAATTTAATATTATTTACAATTGTCATCCTCTGTGTTGGAATTCGTTTACTTAACAAAATAAATGGATATTTGAATATGATTTCCTTATTTGTAATTTTTACAGACTACTTGATGTCATATAAGTGTGAAAATATTATTTTTAGCATTAAATTTCAGCACCCTTTTAACATCAACTAGTCATATCCTTTTGATTTTGAGCTCTAATGCACTCAGTTTTAGGCACACCACCACAATTATTTGATTTCCTTTTCATAGAAAATATCCGCAAGATTTTAAATTGGTAAAGAAATAAATAAAAATTCTTAAAATTTTATTGTTTTTCGAACAATTCACCATATTGAACGGAAAATTCATCATTCGTTAATTCTGTCATCCTTTGTAGATTTCATATCCTTGAATTTATTAGTATTAACAGTAAATTACTGTAATGTAACAGTATTATAGTTTTTAGCAATTTTTTATAATTATTTTTTTCAAAATTTTAAAAATTAAGAGAATTGGATTCCTTTATAAGAAAAATCATACCAGTTGAAGATCACATAGCATAGCGTTGCATTTTTTATGCTCGCTACTGTATGTAATTTTGAAGGGTACATATCTGTCATTTATTCTCACTTAGTTATTGAACATTATAGTGTAAACAACAAAGTTTTTTTTTTGCTTAGAAAATGTCGAATTTTGTGCCAATAAAGCGTCATATGCCAGAAGTTTTGTTTTACTTCAAAGCTTTTGGTAAATGTGTTTCATCGGTTTCAAAGTGAGAGCTATAGTTTCTTCGGTTTAGAAGTGGTGGTTTTGACACGGAAGACAAAATGCAAGCCCAAAAAGTTTGAAGACCAAGACTTAATCTATGAAGATTGTTGTCAAACTCAACAAGAGCTTGCAAAATCAGTGGGAGCTACTCAGGCAGCCAATCGAGAAAAACTATAAGTGTTTGCTAACTCTATGTATTCCAATAAAACTGAATTGTTATAGAGAGAAAATATACATAGAGCGGAAACTAGAAAGAAACACAAATAAAAAAATTACTCAAAAAAGTTACACATACGAGTGTCGTTTTTGTTTTCACATAGTTTTTTTTACTAATACATTCTCACCACTTAGGTTTTTGACAACTGAGTTAGGTCTTTGACAGGAGAGTTTCCGCTCAATGTATACTTTTTTTTATACGACTCCTGCATAGTGCAATTATTTGGAGTAAAAATATTATTCTATGTTTTAATCAGCTAATTTTGTGAAAAAAATGCTTGATTGAAAAAGTAAGGACTGAGATCGAAAAATTCTTAACACACGTTTTTCATTAAAACTTTTAACCCAAGTATTATTTGATTTTTTTTTTTTTACCATGTTACCTTTGTAAAGCATGTCAGTTATTATGTTTAATGTCAATTATGTTCATTTGTTGTTAATCTGATTAAAATAATTTACAAGAAAAAAGTGCGTACTAAAATTATTAAATATTTTTAAAAAAACCCAAATTGGTCCTACAAAAAGTTGGCCAAACAATCAAAAGTCTGCCGTCAACCCGTTTCCAATGTTATTCAACAGTAACAGGAGCACTTGTCCGTTGATATAAATGCTGGTTCAGGTAGAAGGAATGGTTCACATGATGTTTATTAAGCCCAAAAATAGAAAGAACTTTTAAAAGAGCTCCCAACACAACCAGTAGGAAAGCCGCCCGGTTCGCTCAGTGCTCGGACTATTTGGTACGAAAAGTTAAAACCAATGCAGGTTCAAAACCATACAAGGCTCAAAAACTTAATGACAGGAACGCTGTAATTTTAAAGCCAAAAACAGAGCGCAGAAATTGAAGTAAAATTTTATAAAATAAATATTCCTGCTGCATAATGGATGACGAAACTTATGTTCTGGCAGACTTTTCGCAGCTTCCAGGTCAAAATTTAAATGTTGCTGATGCTCGAGGGAATGTTGAAGAAAATTTTAGGACCCAAAAGCAGACAAAATTTCCCAAAAAGTTCTTGGTATGGCAAGCAATATGCAGTTGCGGCAAAAAAGCCAAACATTTGTTACAAAGGGCTCTATAAATGCCGAAATTTACATCAAGGAATGTTTACAAAAATGGATGTTTCCATTCATAAGACTTCTTAGTGTATCCGCTTATTTTTGGCCTGATTTGGCAACCCTTGAAAAGAACAATAATGTGGTATTTGTACCCAGAGAGGCAAATTCTCCAAACTGCCTGTAGCTAAGGCCAGTGGAGAAATATTGGGCTCTTGTTAAAAGAGAATTGAGAGCACAAAAAAGATGTCCAAAAGTGTGATAGATTTTAAACGGAGATGGACAACCTGTTGGAACAAAGTGACAGAAATCACTATAAAAACCATAATGGAAGGGTTTCCGAAAAAGGTTCATAAAAGGTTGTAATAATAATTTCAATCAAATAAAGAAAAAAATCAAATCTGCAAATTTAGTGATTTCATTTTTATTAACATATATGTATGTTAAGAATTTTTCGATCTCTCTCCTTAAGTTCACTATAATCTCACTTCTCTCCAACTTTTACGGCTGGCCGTTCTTTTCTCCAGCTGCCTTACGTGTTCCACTTTATTTCATTTCAGAGTCTTCTTAGACTGTGACTAACCGACCGTGAATTTCGTGTTTTCATTTCTATGGCAATTGGTTTCTGATAAGTTTGTTTTCAAAGCCAGATCAATGAGATAGCTCAGGGCCAAACTATTTTTAAAATCTTTGGTTTTCAGTGACTTGAATCCTTTGCATATCTCTTGGGGAAGCGTTCCACTTCTCGCAGCCGTAAAATAGAGTTTATTTGACGTTTGTGTTGAAGATTGTCTATTGTTATTGTTTCAACATATTATACAGCTGCCCCGGTTGATACTGAAATATTCAATTTAATGTTAGGTCGAATAAGCTTTATTCTAACTGACAAATTCCATCTGTGTCTATATAATCCAAGTCGTTTAAGCGACCTTCCAAGCTTATGTTATCCTTTTTCACGATCTTATCAAATACTAAGTATATAATAAATGCGTATATAAGGTTGAGCCTTGATTTACAGTAGCTTCCACATTTATTGACACCTAATAAGTGACATAAATTTAAATGGAACATTCAAATACCTTAGTTCTTTCCATGTGACTCAATATCTTAGTTTGTCGAAGACTTTTTCAAATTCTATAAAGCAAAGTGGTGATCGCCATTCTACCGATTGGATGCTGTTTATGTGATCAATAGTGTTTTTGTAAGGTCTGATTTCCTATTGCTTTTGTCTCAGTTCAGAGTCACTTTAACTGAGATAATTTGTAATAAATACCAAGCAAATTATTATCGTGGTTAATTCGATGTAGGCAATTGATTGATTTTCACCAATTTTGTGCACAGTTGGATAGGTTGAAGGAATATCTGGTTATTATTCACATTCACAATTAAAGCGAGGTAGGCTTGTATTTGTCAACAGTATTTCACTGTAGAATTTTTCCCAAAAATCTAGCTTTCGTTCCGTGAATATCACAAACTAACCACTTCGTCCTATCAATGATATTCGCGATGTTGGATAGCACTTGATTAACTTTCTTAAGCATCGGAACATTTTTCCTCTGCTCTAATGTTATTAAAATGGACATGGTTTAATCGAATTATGTATCTATGAAGATATGATAATGAGAAAAATTGAATGCAAAAAGCTATAGATTAAAATATGTCCTTCCGTCTGTCCCTCTGTTTGTGTAAAACACACTAAGGTTCAAAATACATGTCCGAAGTTAAAAAGATTTCCCCAAGAATGATTATCATTGCCATAAGCAGTTTGGTATTGAAAATCTGCCTAATTGGTTAAGTAGACCAAAAGTTAAGAACGATTTGCAAAACATGGCATAGTGGAGTCTATCGCAAAATAAACAGTAATAAATAAGTAACTTTATTTTAAATAAAATATTTTAAGCCTTAAGCCTGTTTCATAAAAGTGAACAAAAAAACTGAATTCCCCATATATAATATACATGAATTAACAAAATAGAAGCTTCTTGCTTATTCCTTGACATTTTGTTTTTCCTTTTTTTATATTCATGTCTATAATTTTCCTCACAATTTCTTAACATTTATACGGCATTTAACCAAGTCAAATTCTCAAAGCCATAAATATGCAATCAAATGTAAAATTTTAATGTATTTAAAGGGAGTTGCAGCGTAAAATTTGCGTCAACATAATTCAGACGTAAAACAAGCGTAAAAACATACACAAACCCTCATATACTCCAGCAAACACAGCCAATATAAAAAGGCAATAGAAAACAGCCAATACCAGACATACAAAGACTTTTGAGTTTTATATTAAACCACTCACAAATATACAAACAAAGAAGGCTAGAAGGGGGATACAAGCTCATATAAAGAGAAGAAATTGAAAACGAATAAAAAAAAAAAAAACAACAAGTAAGAAATCGGCAGACTCATGCAACAGCAATAACGACAAAACAATATTTTCTAATCAGCTGCTTGAACTGTTTTTATCCTAGTGAGATAAACAAACAACAAAAATAATAATAACAAAAACACATACAACAAGAGCAGCATTTTTAGCAAAAGGAGTTCTCAACTGGAGTAGCTATGGGAATATTTTTTTTTATAAATTTTAGCAATAAGCATAACAAGGTTTAACACAAATTGGTGTTTTTTACTGACAGCAGCAGTAACACTGCAATAACAACAAAAACAATATTAGCAGCAGTATTAAAAAACTACTTTGACTTGTACTTTAGGTCGATGACAACAATAACGACGACGACGACAGCCATAACAATGGTTAACGACATTTACAATAATGTCAATATAAAAAACTCAAAATATTTGCCAATAATACAACAATGACGTCGACGACGACAACAACAACAACAAAGGCATACGAAGAGCCAGGAATGACAACGAGTCTGGCAGAGAGACTAAAGATACGTTTAGTTCTGGTAAAAGAAAGAAAATCTACAAAACAATTCGACATAATCCACAAACTAAAAGAATTTCTAGAACAAAAGTCAACAACAATCCGATGCTGATAATGATGATGATGATGATGAGGGCAAAGACTAAACACCAAGTAAAATTTGCAGACTGTGGCAGCAGCTACATACAGTCAGTCAGCAACTGCAGCGGCAACACAACAATCACCATAACTTATATTTTTACAGTTCCATTTTGGTTTTAAACGCTTAAATGTCTTTCTTGTTATATCCACCATCAACAAAAAAGATGGGGGGTATATTGTTTTTGTCATTCCGTTTGTAACATATTGAAATATTGGTCGCAGAACCAAAAATAATATATAATTGTATTCATATATCTTTGATCCTCATAATATTCTAAGACGATCTGTCTGTTGAAAACACGATAGGGCCCAAACGAAAGTACATAGCTGGCCTAAATTTTACACAAATACTCTCTGTTGATAATGTATGTTTGGTATTAGAACTGGTCAATATCTGCCTCTGATTTCACCAAGCCCCCATACAAATATCGCCCCGGAATACTGTTTGAGCAGTCATTAATATGTTTATTATGCGGCAGTCCTGATCAACTTTGGACAAATTTATTCTAAGTACTCTGAATTTATACTGTAAAGTATGGCGAAAATGGGCAACATTTGTCCCTAGACCACATGCAAGGTCCCCCCAGTCTTATAACAATTATTATCGTGATGAAATTGGACATAAGCAGGTTTTAATACACAAAATATAAAACTTGTTTATGTCCAATTTCATCAGGAAAATAACAGTTATAAGACTGGGGGGACTTTGTATGTGGACTAGGGATAATTAAAGTGTTGAATTTGGTGCCATATGCGTGAAGTTCTACTTGACTTCTTTAATTTCAAAAAAATTAACGTGCAAGAGATGGTTTGGTATGTTCACAAGTGGTGATTTTTACACGGAAGACAAAGATCGTCAAACTTATCAGCAATTTCAAACGTTTGCGAGCAACAGTATTCATCGAAAAGCAAGGAAATTGGGCACTATACAAATTGAAGCCGAGATATCTTGAAAGACTATTTTTCATGTGTGAATGCTATAAAAGAAAAACTTTTTTTTTTTTTTTTTGTAACGAATTATTACTTCCGATGAAAAATAGACCCATTACGATAACCCGAAGCGTAAGAGACGTATGTTCAACCCAGCCACCAGCCGAATCGAACCAAAGCCAAATATCCATGGCGCTAAAGAATTCTCTGTATTTGGTGGAAGCAAAAGGGTCCTATCTAGTATGGTGTTAAAAAATAATATTTTTATCATTAATAGATAACTTATTCTGAATAAAATTAAGTCTTAGTTTACTTGTACAAGGAAAAAGTTATGGTATTTTTCATGAGTAAGGAAATTTAATGTTTACACATACACAAATCTGGTCAATTATGTAATCAATTAATTTTATAATTGTATGTTTTTGCAGTATATAGAATTTAAAATATTTATCTTTTACTTCATTTTTAATACAGTTTTATACAAAATAATCTTTTCATTAAGTATAACAAAAGATACGCATTGGAATACATGCGCTTATTATAATTTCGTAATATAATAAATTTAAATTAAAATTATCACAAACACATTTTAGTAATTATATATTTTTAATTAAAAAGCTAAGTTTAGCCAGAATTTTTTTTTGTTTTTGCAAAAATAATAATTTTTAATATAAAAGTAATTAGTTTTTGGAATAGTTTTGAAAAAAAGAAGTGACATGATAATTTATACTCGTACATTGAAAATATTTTTGTATTTTACAAAAGGCTTTGAAGAATTTTATATACCCTTCACCTTAGGATGGTTTTTATTTTAACATTTGCCACTAATGGTGAATAACGTCAGTTATGTGAGAGTATTTCAATGATTGTCAGTTTCTTTTAAACTTAGGTCACAAATATAAAGTTTTTCAAATTCCTTTTCGACAAATGCATTAATTTTCAAAATATTAAATTATTTTCAATAATACACCATTTAGTTAAGCTGTATATTAAAAAACAAGTAAGAAAGTATGGTAGGTCAATACCCTACACTAAGTAAATGAACAAAATCATTTTGATTTTAATATTTCAATAATATGATTTTCGGAAGAGTGCCTTATATGGGTGCTATGACTAATTATGAACCGATCGTCATGAAATTAGGTCGTATTATTTATGTCTATGTGAGATTTATGCTCGTTAAAGTGATTTACGGAAGCGGGCCTTACATGGTAGCTATGGCTGATTATGGACCGATCATCAGAAAATTAGGTGACATGATTTCCGTATATACAAAACTTATTTGGAGCTTAATTTGTGTAGATATCTATATGAATTAAACATTTATGACTGCTTAAGTCCAATTTCGGCAGGACATTTGTATGGAGGCTAGGAGAAGTAATTAACCGATTTTAGCCAGTTTCAATAGGCTTTGTTCTTGGGCCGAAATTATTTTACGTATCAAATTTATTCATAATTGCGACCTATACTTTGCGAACAAGGTTTACATGAACAGACGGACGGACGGACATCCTTAATAGACTCAGAAAGTGATTCTGAGTCGATAGGTATACTTTCAAGTGGGTGTTAGAATAATATTTTTGTGTGTTAGAATAATATAGTGGTGTATGGTATAACAAATATTTACAAAAGTATAATTATTATGTGTGGTTACGGATTATTTCCAAGTAAGCAGAAAAATAACGTTTTGTTTTTATTAATTTAATTTATAATCATATACATATATCTTTGGCAGAAATACATAAGTTTGCTATAAAGTAATAAATATATTTTGTACAATATTATTGCTTTCTTTAAACAGTGCTTAAAAATGGAACAGCAATGAAATGCACAATAACACATTAAGGATCTTCATGTAAAAAGCGTAAATGCCCCGTAAACTGTGCAATCTCTCGCAAATGAACTGTTAAAAATTGTACGGAAATTCATTTGCACAACTCTGATGATAAATAAGACTCGCAAGCTGCTTTTGTTTCAGCTGCTTTTGTTTACTCTTATTTATAAGAAATAATACAAAAATGAAATGGTCCATGTATGTAACGTCATCACGTGAGAACGGCTGGAGAGATTTGGATGATTTTTTTTTATTCGATTTGAAATGTTCAGGAGATGGTTTGTAAAGAAAAAATTCAAAAATTCGGAAATTTAAATTTTTAATATATTGCCTCCTTTTCACTTCTGATTTTTCATAATAAAAGACATTTTTTAGAGAAACTTGAAGAACTAGCATTAGTAAATAGATAACCGGTGAAGACGGTGCGGTCAGCTAGTAAGAAATAAAAATCAATTAAAATAAAAATGTTGCATACCTGTGAAAATTGTGTGAATTTGGATCAGAATGATATTGTATATCGAAATGTTATCCAACTTCAAGAACATAAGCACAATCCTCTAAACTATGAATGTTTATCATCGTTTGTTCCAAAGATTTTGCTTTCTGTAGACATTTTTAGAATTTAATTTTATAAAATTTTGAAAAACTTATCATGAAGCTATTTTTTTTTTTTTAATTTTTAGCAGTCACTCCATTCTATTTGACTATTTAAAATTGCACAAAATTTAAAAAGGTTGGTTCATAGACAACCTCTTGCATATTTGCACATTTGCACAAATGGGAAATTTAAGCGTTTAAATGAGTACCTTTTTAATATCTTTTATATTTTTTCAGGTGGTCTCATATTTTGGTTTATATTAGCGGTATTCACAATGTAGAGTACTTGGCCTAGTAAAAAAGCAGAAAAGCTATTTATTGACAAACATTTAAATTTCTAATGTATTTTGTTTTTAGTTTTGTGATATTGTGCTCTTTTACTACATTACCAGGTCAAGTACTCTACATTGTGAATACCGCTATTTTGTTCTACTTACTTGATTTTGGTGATTATTAATACACTAATTTCGGTTGTGTATTCTATAGGTGCGAGTGTTTTACACATAAAGTTCGACATGGTGCTCAATATTAGTAAATTATTCAGACTTGAGTTCATAAGTCCTTTTCCTTGGAAAGACAATTTTATTTATTAAATTTTCGTAATTTCAAATAATACAGAAAAAGTTATAGTTAGACCAGTGTCGAATTCTGCTGACGTTACTTTGGTACACTTACACTATAGGCTTACTTGTGTGTTTCTTATAATGATCATGTGTTTGTTGCTTTGTTTTCATCTCAGAAAACAACATTTTTTTCTTTCAGTCTCTCAGTGTATGACATTCATATGTTGAGTTGAGTTTTATTCTCCGCTGTTTTACCAACACAACCAAAGCTTTGATGGTATGTGTTTGGGCAACACTGATATAGATATACTGCAAAATGAAATGCAGTGGCCCGAATTACTACTGCGTTATATATGTCGTTTCAAAGGTCTTTGGTTTTTTTCTTATATCTCAGCCATTTGTGGGACGATTTTTTCGATTTTAAATAGCTACCGAACCAGGTCTATAGCGAATATATTGATGTATGAATCATGTATGTAATTTATTTGGTGGCTACGGAATGTTGATTTCAACATACAATTGGACATGGCTAAATGGACTCTGCTATCCATAACGATCCAGAATTACAAACGGAAAAATATACTTATTTATACTCATGCCACTCATGGTAAAGGTTTTAAAAGCTGCAAAACTTAAAAAATCGGTATATTTTGGTTTCACTTGTATTTATACTTCCATGTAATCTTCCAACAAGAATTATATATAGGCTATAAAAATTTCCAAAATCTAGAGACTCTAATTAATGTTTGATTTAATCTGTAAGTTAGAAACTGTTCGTACAAACATTAAATTAATGAAATAAGACTTGTAAGTTTCAAAACATATTTTTACATTTTCATCACTTAAATGACCACAACACTAAGAGGTAAATGAAATAGTAACCTAAGATTTTGTATTCGCAGGTTTTTTTTCTATGGTCTATCGACATATTTCAGTGATTTTTTTTTTTTTTTCATTTCGAATCTCAAAAGAAATACAAGCCATTTGAATTCAGTGTCAACGAATCTCAAAATTGTTGATTTTCCTCATATATCTGTGGTAAATTACGTTGAAATCGGAAATGACAAATCTGAAAATAGATATTTTTTGTCTGTCTGTTTGGGAATGTTTTAGAAAAGTCAGCAAGAAAATTAACTTAATTTAATATAAAAAACTATATTAACTATATTTTTAAATTTATTTTGCGTGATTACCTTTACTGTTAGTGTTTAAAGAATTTAGATGTTTTTTAGATGTTTAGACATCTATGTCAAAGACGTCATAGAAAACAAATCTGTTCGAGTGAAAAGTTACATTTTGCTACGAAACTAAACACTAAAATATATTGATGTCATTAATAATTAAAATTAATTTCATTATACCTATATTAATGAGTTATTGGTTCAATCAGTCAGCCAGTTTGTCATTTTTTAAATTACATCATCGATGATTGTTCAATTGATACAAAATACTAATTGGATGCATATAAAACACAGTAAGTTCAAATTTTTATTTTAAATGCAAACATTTAAATTTGGTATATTTTTTTGTTAAGATTATGACGTATGAGTAATATTAAACGATATGAAGAAATTCATATGAAATTAAATATTTATCATACGCTACCAAGGAAAAAAAACCAGAGTAGATAAAATGCGTATTCGCAAACGCGATATTATTTTTGTTTATTCTTTAATATTTAAAATTTAAATTTTATTTTTAAATTTAAGATTTTATGCTTACAAACATATAAAATAAAATAACACACATATGTATGTATAAACATAGATTCCCAGCTGTTTGGTAATTGGCTATTGGACACTAGCTATATTACTACTCGTAAAACAAACTAGTTCGCGGTGGCTGCTAAAGTGGTTATCATTTGTACTACATTTCGCCAGAGTATTCAGTAACAAACAACAGTTAGATATTTGTACAAAGTTTGTAACGTGTTTTGTCGTCGGCTAAGGCAGTTCAATCGAGTCCAGGGTAGACTTACGGATCCACAAACCTTAAGTGATAACACAATTGCTTTACCCTTTCTGGGGGTCGATAATATCTTTATTGAGTTAATATTTAATACAGTTTACATATAATTGGTCAATTCACAAGGTCTCTTATCAGTCATATTGTCATAATGTCCTAATATATCACGACTCGGCGGCTCAGCTTAATCGACTCTTAGGCATTCGGCGTTGGTCTTTGCTGGTTCGTTACGATAACACAATAAACATAGCATAGAAAGTAGTATTATTTTAGGACATTTTTTGCTTGAAAAGCAATAAAAGCTATTGTGAAATATTAGGACAGTATGACAATATGTCATGATAAGAGACCTTATGAATTTCCCAAATATGTTTATATAATGAATTACGAACAGCTACGATAAAACGCTCGGATGCAGGGTTATTACTACTAAAATTCTACGTTCGGATGTAGACGGTTCTAGCGGTAAGATGTATTGGCATGACTAACTGACAGTATGTCACAATCGGTAGCTACGGATTTCTGGTGATGCGGTTCGTTGGTGCAGGATCGTGTGATAACTAAAATTATAATATTTTAGATACTTAGTCTATAATACACTTAACTAGAAGGAACAGTTAGCCGAAGCTCCTGTCTTGAACAGTCGACCGAAGCCTCTGTACTGAATAGACGGCCGAAGTCTCAGTATCGAACAGCTGACTGAAGCCTCTGTCTTGAACAGTCAGCGAGGTTATGAGTTGAACCCCGCTCTCTGAAATATCTATGTTTTCTTATTTCTGTAGAGCTCTGGGTGTAGAAAGAACTCGCGTATTTTTGCCATTATCACTTAAGGACAATCACGCCTTCCTTTCGCAGCCTACGAGAGTTTTGCGTTTCACTCTCATATTGGTTAATGTTTGGCATCATCTAACTGTATCGCATTACGGTTTAAGAAGTTTCTTTGCACGAACTAAATTTTCTCGCGATAAAAAATCAATTCGAGCATCTTCAGAACTCTGAAAAATATGGACAGCATTAGTAACATGTTTATTTGATTACTTATAGACATATAACAAAATTTTATATTTTTATAATTAAATTTGGTTGTTGGAATATTTATTCAAGCCACTGTACCATAAAATCCATTAAAGTTTGAGCTTGGGATTTAGTCGTTAAATTATTTATATAATTACACTTGTATATAAACATAAATATGTACATATATTGCATTCGCACACATTTAGGTTCAATAAAATGACATTTTTATTTAAGCTCAAGCGTATTTAATTTTAATAACAATTTAAAGCAATTGAAACATAAAATAAATTTGACCATTAATTAATGTGGTTGCTGGTAAAAACTAGAAAAAAAATGAAAAAAAAACAATTTAGCCAACCTTATAATACCTTGCATTCTTTGAACTAAAACTGAATGCACTGTGGAAGAATTTGGAAAAAATGGAAATAAATGAGTTTTTTCTAAATGAATGGTTTGCTTTAATAAAGAGTCACAGTTGATTTTAAAGTTTTTACTTTAGAACTTATAAAATATCGCGGAGGGAGTTCCCAGGCCCCAAAGCGGTCAACCTTGACTAAATACAAAATTTAAAACGATCTTAATTTTCGGAAAGATTGAAATTAAAATTTAGTTTTTCTGACCAACCTTTGTCTGGATTTTATAGCCACCATCTTAAAAGATGGGGGGTATATTGATTTTGTCAATCCGTTGGTAACGCATTCAAATATTTATCGCAGACCCTCATTAGTACATATATTCTGGGTAGTCATAACATTCTAAGACGATCTACTTATGTCCGTCCGTCTATCTGATATAGGGCCCAAACAAACGACTGAAATTTTCCACAAATACTTTTTGTTGGGAAGGTTTCTTTGGTATAGAAAATGAACAATATTGGCCCATTGTTTCTCCTAGCCCCTATACAAATGTCCTCCCGCAATTCAGCAGTCATAAATATGTTGATTATGCGACAATCCTGATAAAATATTGTACAAATTAGTTCTAAGTACTCGAAATTATAATGTCCTTAGTCCCCATAATTGCCTTATACTAACTAATATCGTGATAAAACTGCACATAAAGAAGTTTTATATGAACCTAAATCTTTCTACCAACTTTTGTGAATTGTTGACCAATCCATAATTGACGGACCATATACCCTCCATATCAGTAACAAATATTTTCTTGTCAAATACTGAATATAATACTTTTACTTGTTTATCCTGCAATAAGGACTGAGATCGAAAAATTCTTAACACACGTTAACATTAAAACTTTTAACCAAAGCATTTTTTTTTTTTTTTTATCAAGTTACCTTTGTAGAGCATGTTAGTTATTATGTTTATTGTCAGTTATGTTCAGTTGTTAATCTGATTAAAATTATTAAAAAAGTGCGTACTAAAATTATTAAACATTTTCAACAAAACCCAACTTGGTCCTACAAGAAGTTGGCCGAACAATCAAAAGTCTGCCGTCAAACTGATTCCAATGTTATTAAACAGTATCGGGAGAACTTGTCCGTTGATAGAAAATCTGGTTCATGTAGAAGGAATGGTCCACATGATGTTTCTATAGCCAATAAATAGAAAGCATTTTCAAAAGAGCTCCCTACACATCCGTTAGGAAAGCAGTCCGGTTAGGTCAGTATTCAGACTATTTGGTACGAAAACTTAAAGCCAATACATGCTTGTATGTTACAAGGCTCAAAAAGTTCATGACAGGAACTCTGCTAAAAATGTAGAGGCCAAAGACAACTTGCCTTTAAGTTCCTAATAGTAATAGTTAATTTTAAGCAATAGGAAAAGTTACCCTTAAAGTTAACTTTTACTATTACGAACTTAAAGGCAAGTTGTAATAATGGCCGTAAAAATAGTATTTTTTGTAAATTGTAATAATAATTTCAATCAAATAAAAAAACGTCTGTAAGTTTAATGGTTTTATTTTGAATAACATATATGTATGTTCATATTTAAGGAAAATCTTTGAATGCAAGATATCTTCTTTGATAAAGGGTTATTTTTAGCCCGATAGAACTTTACAATGTTGGTAATCCAATGACTTCAAGAGGCTCCACGGGAAATAATCGGGAGGTGTCAAATCTCATGACCTTGGGGGCCAATTGCAAGTTCTATTTCTTGAAATCAAGTTATTGATCTCAATAAATTGATAGTGACCATTGCTGTATGAAACATAGCGCCATCAATTTCAATCCACATATCGCCCGGATCAATACCATCCATATTTTCTAACAAAAAATCATTGATCTTGGTGCGATAACGATCTCTATTGACCGTAACGCGAGCTCCGGCTTCATTTTTGCAGAATGCCTCCTCAGACCGCATCAAACGGTTAATTTTTCTGGATGTAATGGTGTCGGCAATTTTATTTATTAACAAGCCCGCTGAACACAAGTTTGAGATAAAACAGTCGTCTATAATTATATCTACTCGATGACTGTTTTTCAAAGTAAATTTGGATAATTTGGTAGCGTTGTTCAAGCCTCACTCTATTCATGGTGATTTGCCAGAGACTTTTTTTCTCCATTACCCCCCTTGGGTCATTTGGCTTCCACAAAGCATCTCCATCTTATATGATTTGTTGCTGTAGATTTTCTCGTATTTCCCATGTGAGATTGCACTGTCCTAGTTATTGGATTATCTTGCGTCTCCATGTACGATGTTGTCATAACATCCAGTCTTTTTTGTATCATTCGTTAAACGGTTGTTGTTCCAGCTAAGTAGATGTTTGGTCTGCTGTAGTGGATCCTATGATACATGTACGATGTTGCCAGTCTGTTGTTATTATTGCCTTGTATCAGTTTCGCTAATCAGTTGTTGTTTGGTATGCTGTTAGTCTAGGATAATGGAGGTGTTATCTGTCGTTGCCTAGAAACAACGCCCTCTGTGTTTTTGGTGTAATGGTGGGGAACCTTGCTAATATTTGATTCCTACTTTTTCCTTGGTGGTGGCGGGCTGCTTGACCTTTGCCATGATGTTATCCTCTTTGTCAGGCGGAGAGGTGATCAGGGGTCTTCGTGGGTGGATTTTTCAGAGGTGGGTTAATTATTAAAAACTCGAACATCATGATGAAAATTTGTCGTCCTCTATCAGGGATTTAACCTGGGGTGCTTGATTTTGTAGGCAAGCACTTTAACCACTACACCATTTGCCAGAGTATACTGATCCCAAAATGTCAAAAGTGAGCGCAATATGACAGTTGGTTTGACAGTTAACCATTTCGAAAGTTCTATAGGGCTTAAAAACACCCTTTATATACTTTGTTCAAGGACAATTTTCTATGCAGTTTTGATGGAGAGCGAATTTCTGAAAAAAAAGAACTTAAAATTCTACGATTATTATCTTTAATATGGGATCAAAAATAATAAAGTCTTACAAGCAATTCTAAAGTTATTAACAGTTTTTATTTAGGTATCTATTGAAAATATGAACTTTGGTCTTATATCAAAGCCAGTCTAATTAGAATTTGGAAATTCTGGTGAGCTTTAAACTTTGCATGGCCATGAAAAACATGCATAAAACATTTACGGTCATGGAAAACATAGAATTCAGAACAGTAAAGGTTCACATTTTTATACCCTACACCACCATAGTGGGGAGGGTATAATGGATTTGTGCAGATGTTTGTAACGCCCAAAAATATTTGTCTAACACCCACCTTAAAGTATACCAATCGACTCAGAATCACTTCCTGAGTCGATTAAACGATGTCCGTCCGTCCGTCCGTCCGTCCGTCTGGCTGGCTGGTTGGCTGTCCATGTAAACCTTGTGCGCAGAGTACAGGTCGCAATTTTGAATATATTTCGATAAAATTTGGTACATATCATTTTTTCTGCCCAAGGACGATCCCTATTGAAACTGGCTGAAATCGGTCCATTATTTGATCTAGCCCCCATACAAATGTCCTCCCGAAAGTGGATTTTATCCGTCACAAATGTTTAATTTATATAGGTATATACACAAGTTTTTGTCCAAATAAGTTTTATATATAGGGAATTCATGTCACCAAATTTTATGATGATCGGTCCATAATTAGTCATAGCTCCCATATAAGGCCTGCTTCCGATAATCACTTTAACGAGCATAAATCTCTTACAAATGTTGGTATACACATAAAATTCAACATAAATAACTTTCATATAAACATTAATCAGGCGACTAAATTTCGTGGTGATCGGTCCATAATTTGTCATAGCTCCCATATAAGGCCCACTTCCGAAAATCGCTCACGAACATAAATTATTGAAATTTTGAAAGAAAAATGTTTTTGCTCATTTACTTAGTGTAGGGTATTATCTGGTCGGGCTTGACCGACCATACTTTCTTACTTGTTTATCTAAATTTTTTGTAGAGTCCGTGCAAACTAATTTTTTTTGAAGTCATCCTAAACGTAAGACTCATGTCAACTTTAGTGTAGCGTATAAAATTTCACTCATGCATTAATTAAATATACAATTATGTAACAAAATTATTACGACTTTTTTTATTTTGTTTCGTTTTATGCAATCACAGAAAAATATAGTTTACTGTAACCATTTCAAAACTATTACAAGTTTTTTTTAACAATATTATGTTCACTGTAACTATTCGCATGATTGCAGCAATCATATATATGATGGTAGTAAATAAGTATATGTTTGTTACAACCATTTTTAAGATGACGGATTTACCATATTATGTTGTACTGGTTATCATAATCTGAGGACAATATATTATGATATAATGATTCATCATGAACATGATCGCCATAAACATATATATATTTACTACAATCATATATACAATCATATATACATATATACATGTGAATAGTAATTTTAACATATTATGTTTACCGTAAACATATAAATAATTACACCGAACATAATATTGTTAAAAAAACATTGTAAACATTTTGAAATAGTTACGCTCAACATGTACAACTATATTTTTTCTCTGGGTGTGAACAAACAAATTCTATTGGTTAAAAAAATAAACTAAATTCTCATTTAATTTTGCCAAAGAATATGCCATATAAATTTGCAAAAAATTCCACTATCAAAATTTATATTTAATTTTTAAACATTATTATAGCTTAAGTTTAATAAAAGTTTATTTTTATCCAAAATTGCTTACAAGGAAATGACAAAAATAACAAATAACACCTTGAAAAACAGTCTATCAGCAGACTCAGAAATGCAAGTGTGTGTTTCTACCTTATACACATGCACGTATGCTTTAGTTAATTTTGTCTTCTTTTTTTTTTTTTTTTTTGTCGTCCCCCTTTTCGCAAAGTTTGACTTGCTGCAATAGCAGTGAAATTTAAGTTGATGAAGATCTCACCAGTGACATGTTGGCAAAGGTAATTTAACACTTTAATACATAGCTGTTTGTCGTCCTCGAAAAATTCACAGACATGCATGCTAAAGCAACTACAAAACAAAGAATGGAGATTTTTTTCAACACTTTTTCTCATTTATTTCCTTTATACTAGTATGTAACTAGAAAAAATAAAACAACAAATTATATGAGTCCTATATGTATGTATGTAGCTATGTTTATTGGTTGCTATGACGACAGTGAAATTTCTTTAAAAGGATTTTATGCTACAGCATCTAAAAAGTTAATTTTGTCATGCAAAATATACTCAAGGGTTACATTTTTTCATATATTTAATATGCATTAAATTGTGTTACTTTTCATAGGAGATTTTATCATTTTTAAAAGTTTAAAGTTATTGGGCCTCATTCATAATCTATTTTTAAAAATTTTAACAATATTTGAATAATAACGAAAGTTTGATTCAAACATTTTAGGATTCACAACAGACGGCGTATATGTTGAATGCGGTTTTTGTTTTTAATAACTTATATGTCATTCAGTCATTTCATTCATGTCATTTATTTTCACTTACGTTACTGATCATTATATTGCAAACAACAAAGTTTTTTCTGCGAAATTGACGAATTTTGTACCAAAAAAGCGTCAAATGCGAGAAGTTTTGCTTTACTTCCTTAATTTAAAAAAAGTTCCGCTGAAGCACACCAATTGCTTACCACGGCTTATAATGAATGTGTTCCATCGGTTTCAAGGTGCGAGAGATGGTTTGTGCGGTTCAGAAGTCATGATTTTTGACACGGAGGACATATTTCGATCATGCCGGCCAAGAACTGGAGGCATTAATCCATGCAGATTATTGCAAAACTCAACAAGATCTTGCAGGATTCATGCAAAAGCAGGGAAATTGAGTACCATACGAATTGAAGCTTAGAGACCTTGAGAGACGATTTTGTATGACTGAAATGCAGCGTGAAGGCTATAAACGGAAATCATTTTTGCACCGAATCATTACTTGCGATGAAAAATGGATCCATTACGATAATCCGAAGCTTAAGAGATCGTATACAAAGCCCAGCCAACCAGCCGAATCGCCACCAAAGTCAAATACCCATGACGCAAAAGTAATTATCTGTATTTGGTGGGAGCAAAAGGGTCCTATATATTATGAGCTGCAGAAATCTGACCAGACCATCACAGGCAAACTGTACCGAATGCAACTGATTTCCTTGAAGCGAGCATTGGTCGAAATACGCCCAGAATATACGGCCAGACATGAAACCGTAATATTCCATTATGACAACAGTATTTAGAATGAAGTGGTTGGTCCGACTATTATTTGTTTCAATGTTGCATCTCTGGGAAACGCTTCACATTAGAACAGGGTATCTGATATTGGCATGATTCGTTCTTAGCCTCAAAAGTTGAGCAGTTTTTTCGGCTCGTAATTCATATGTTACCAGAAAGATAGGAAAAAATCATAGCTAATAATAGCCAATACGTTGGAATAAATTTATATTGTACAAATGTTTGAAAATAAAAGCTTAAACATTTTAAAAATACTGCATGATAAATAATGATCAGCAAATTTAGTTCTCCGGACCTGCCAACTGGCTGCCTCGATCGTGTGATATCGCACCTTTGGTTTTGTTTTGTTGGCAATGATGGAACGAGTGATCGGAAATTGAGCTTTCCAAATGGAAATTTTTATGAAATTTACATGAAGCAAATTATACATAAATTCAGCTTAAATTGGAAACAGTTTGTTAAATGATTCTAGAAAATAAAACATTTTTATCATTTGCTACAATTTAAGGAAAACTTAACGAATTACATACAACATCCTTTTACATTTCTAATCGTATAGATAGTACAACTAAACAAGTAAAATATTCATTTATAAAATTATATACAATTTTGTCTAATAAATACAAAACTTTACAATTGATCATTTAAGCACTAAATGAAAAAAAAATAATAGAAAATACTTCCTACTCGCTTTTCAGACAGTGACACCGAAACCCTGAAGTAAAATACAGCAACTTGAGGCAAATAGTAGATGTGAATGAATGCTGGCAACAGCTGCTATTGGTTATAGTATCTTAATAAAAAAATAAAAAAAAAAAATAAAAAAACTTTGATTGTACGAACACAATACAAATGTCTGTATCGTCCAGCCAACATAGCAACAAGAAATTATTCTACTATTTGTTAAGATGATGATGATAATATTGGCGTTTTTGTTGTATCTGGTATTGATGCTGCCGTTGTTGTTGTTGCTGTTGTTTGCTGGCAATAAGTAATCAAGATTGTGTAGCAAATTTGCTAAATAACAAAATATTGGAAATGAGAAGAAAGCCACTCTCTACCAGCAATAGCAATATGGCAAAACCAACAAAATAGACGGACAGACAGACAGACCAACAACAAACAATAAAAAATAACAGCAAATATACAAACAAACAACAAACACATTTTAGTAGACAACAATTGTTTGGGTAAATATTTTAACAACTTCAACAACAAGAGCCACCAACAAACACAAACAACTACAAAAATGCCACATTAAAAGCATTAAATGAATACCATTCTCGAGTTGTTCTTCACTAACTAACCTTAAAGAGGAAAATGAACAAAGATATGGCCGCAACATTATCATCATTATCATTGTTATCACTGATGATTCGTTTAAAAGCGTGCACCGACCAACAATTGACATTTAAACATTTTTGAGGTGTACGTAGGTACTACTGTTTGTGCTAGAGGCAACTGTGTTTGTGTTCACCCCACAAAAAGGTATTGTAGTTTTACCTTGTATTTTCATAGTTAACTTAAATGAAGATTTTTATATTACTGTGTGATGTAAATTTAAAAATATCGCTAAAAACCATCTTCCGAATTCGTTAATATTTGATAACATATATATTCCATTTACATACAAAATTTTAAGTTCTTCAGAATTTCCAAATTAGCTTTAGTTTGGTTTTTATATAGGTCAAAATAGTGTTAATAACTCTAGAAATGTTTTTAATCTAATTTTAAAGCTAATAAATCGTAAATATTAAAGTTTTTTCTAAAAATCAGTTTCTCATCCAAACAAAATCATGCTTGATCAAAGAATATCTAAAAAAGACATATTCCACTTTCAAAAAGTTTTCCTTAAATATGAGCCTCGACTAGAGTATCCAAAACCGAAAACAGGTCAACCGATTTTTTCATCTTTGTAAACTCGACCGGTTTCGCTTTTCTTTACATTTTCGGTTTTTTGACAAACCAGTTTTTGCAAGACGGTTAACCGGTTTTAATAAAATATATTTTCTAAACCTCATTTAAACAAAATTTTGAAAAACTTTGATACCATTTTTAAAAATATTGAGATTTTTATAGAAATTTCGTAAAATATATAAAATAATTGCATAAAGAATTCAAAAATGTAAAATTTCCGAGGATTTAGTACACAATTCTTAACATATTTCTTATTATCATCCACAAAATTGAAATAGGATGGCAAAACAATAAGGATATTGCATAACAATTTAATATAAACCGGTTAACCGGTTTTTTAGATGACAAAAACCTAAACCCGTTACCCGGTTTTTTTAAAAATCAAAAACCGAATCTGGTTTTTTTTCAAAAACACACTTTTGTGGTTAAACTGGAAACCTGATTTTGGAATTTGCCGGTTTTTTGAACACTCTAGCCGCGACATATTAAAACACACACCTCAAAAGTAAGTAAACACAAATTATTAGTTTTTTTTAAGTTAAAATCTATCGGTTTGTTGGAGATTGCGCTGAATAATAGGTTCGGTTCTGAAAAAACAGGATTTAAGTCGAACTATATTTCATGTTACATTTTCATGTTCTTAAAAAAAATTACAAAATAATCCCTGGTATTTACTCACCTTTGAGGCTGTGAGTATTTACATGTGTATATTTTTATAAATCCTTGAACAAATTATTTTAATCAGAATGAGTATAATTATTATGATTAGGGTATCAATGATATCGCGAAATGCATGTCCTTAATTTTTATACCCTTCACCTTGAGTGGCAAGGGTATATATAAGTTTGTCATTCCGTTTGTAATTTCTACATTTTTGATTTGCGACCCCACAAAGTATATACATTCTGGATCGTTGTAGATACACGCAGAAAAAAAATATAGTTGTACATTGTTACTGTAACCATTTCAAATTTGTGCATGGTTACAGTAACAATTTCAAAATTTTTAACAATATTATAGTCACAGTAACTATATATATGATTGTGGTAACAATAATATGGTTAATTTACGATTCATATGAATATTTCAACCATATATATGGTTACAGTAACCATGTATATGTTTGTGACAACCATTTATATGATGAAGGACTTACCATATTATGATGCTCTCATATCATAATCTGAGAGCAACATATTATGATAAAATTATTCATCATATAAATGGTTGTCACAAACATATACATGGTTACTGTAACCATATATATGGTTGAAATATTCATATGAATCGTAAATTAACCATATTATTGTTACCACAATCATATATATAGTTACTGTGACTATAATATTGTTAAAAATTTTGAAATTGTTACTGTAACCATGCACAAATTTGAAATGGTTACAGTAACAATGTACAACTATATTTTTTTTCTGCGTGTAGCGAAGTTGAAATCAACTTTCCGTAGCCCCCAAATAACTTACATACCTGATTCATACAACAATATATCAGGATTTCTTCTGGCTCGGTCGCTATTTATAATCGAAAAAATCACAAATGGCTGAGATATACAGAAACAACCAGGACAACCTCGATTTTTGGCCAATTTTGTATGTATATCTGGATTACTAAGTCACTAATATAGACAATATGGAAACCTAATGCTAGATACTTCAAAGTCCATTGTAACGATGTATAAGGCTATAGTAATTTGAGTCAAAATCGGGGAAAACATTTTTTAAACCGATTTTTTTTTACCAAAACAATTTTTTTGGCAAACATTAAAAAAAAATTTTTTTTTGTAAATTGTTTTTCAAAATAAATTTTTTTTTTTTAATTTTTTTCCAATTTTTTTTAATTTATTAAAATTTATTAGTAAAAAAAATTTCAGAAAAAAAATTTTTTGGTAAAAAAAACAAATGTTTCCAAATTACTATAGCCTTATATACATCGTTGCAATGGTCTTTGAAATATCTATCATTAGATATCCATATTGTCTATATTAATGACTTAGTAATCCAGTTATATATCAAAAATAGGCCAAAAATCGAGGTTGTCCCGTTTTTTCCCTTATATATCAGCGATTTGTAGACCGATTTTCTCGACCGAGCCGGAAGAATTCCCGATATATTGATGTATCAATAATGTTTGTAAGTTATTTTGGGGTTACGGAAAGTTGATTTCAACATACAGACGAACATGGCTATATCGACTTCGCTATCTACAACAATCCAGAATATATCTATATACTGTGTGGGGTCGCAAATGAAAAATGTGGAAATTACAAACGGAATGACAAACTCATGGTGAAGGGTATAAAAATTGGAAAAAATTAAAAAAAGAAAAATTTTTAAATATTTTGGAAAAAAAATTTTTAATTTTTTTACCTAAAAATATTAAAAATTTTTTATTTTAAAGTATAATTTGGTGAAGGGTATATTAGATTTGGCACAGCCGAGTATAGCTCTCTTAGTTGTTGTTTCCATAAAAATTAGTTTATACTGTTGCGAAAAACATGCCAAACTATGGAAATGGCTTTCTAAGGATGTCATAAGATAAAGATTACTTTTGCAAACTTCCTACAACATTTGCTAATAAAATATTACTTAAGAAGGATCTTTTTATTTAATATATAAAATATATTACAATGTTTGCATTTAGTACAATACAAATAAATATCTTTTAACATACTTTATTATTATCTGTATCATTCATTATCTCTTTACATGACATTCTCTAAATTATATCTTAAATATCACACAATAAGAAAAAAACATTAAAATATTAATTTTAAACAAGTAAGAGCATTATAGTCGTCAGTGTCGTATCTTGAATATCCACCATCAATAGGTGAAAACAAAATATTTTTCTAATATAGGGATTTAGTAGAAGAAAGATTTAGTTTCATATAAAACTTGTTTATGTTCAATTTCATCACGAAATTAAATTTTATAAAATAATTCTGAATGTTCAAGGCATTTTTAGAGGGGGACCATTTATGGGGACTAGGGGCTACTATTTTCGACCTATTTTCATATAATTTCCAAGTACTTATAACAAATTTGTGCAAAATTTTATCAGGATTGCATATTTATGACTGCTTAAACAGTATCCGGGGGAAGATTTGTATGGGATCTAGATGAAATCATGGACAGCTAATTCCCATTTTCAATACCAAGCTAACTTTATCAATAGAGAGTATTCGTGAAAAATTTCAGCTAGCTAGCTCCTTTTGTTGGTTACCTATCGTGTTTTCAACAGACAGACGGACGGACATAGCTAGATTATCTTAGAATTTTATAAGAACCCAGGATATATATGCTTGTTTGTGTCTGCGATAAGTATGTCGATGTGTTACAAACCCCCCATCTTTTTTACATTAAAAAAAGTTAATATTATTGTTTTGTCAATTTAACGCTTTTTAACAATATTTGAAAAAATTAAAAATTCTACATAGTTGGAGAACATTTCTATAAATTCATCAAAGCTCAAATGTTTGTGATTTTGGAGATTATGGAATCTAGAGAATTGGAAATTACCTCATTGAACCAAAACCAATGCCAATCGATTTCTTTGCTCAATAATAAACAAAAGTTTCCAACAACTGAAAAAAAAAAACAACAAATGGAATTTATTGTTTATTTTTCTGGAGTAAGAAGTTCTTACCAGTATGAAGTTCTGATTACAATAGATAGTAGGTGTATAAAATCCAATGATTTTATAAAAAAAAAATCATAAATATAAAAAAAAGTTGTATTTTTTTTTGTATTTATAATTTGCTAACTGAATTGTACTAAATGAATTATTATTATAATTATAACGAATAACTTCACAATTGTAACGAGTAATTAAATAATTGTAACGAGTTTCTATTGTGAATTATTAATTTTCGAACATAAAAAGAATTGTACTAAAATGAAGAAACTAAACCTAATTGCTATCCTCATAAAAATTGTAACTTCACTTATTTTGCAACCTTAAGATTGATAACATCAATTCTTAAAAATACATCTAAAACTTAAAGCTATTTTCAATTTAATAAAACTTATATTTAAATAATTAAAACTTACCTTTATTTAAAACTTATATCTAATTAAAACTTATATCTAATTAAAATATAACACCTAAATAAAATTTTGTAATATAAAATTGAAAAGAATTATTATAAAATCTTTTTATTATACTACACACATACATACACACACAAGCACAAGGTGAGCTCATACATCCACACACTCATACACATTCATACATCCACACATTTTCTTATATACCTAAATCCACTAATTACCTAACCTTATTTCTAATTGCATTTAACCAACCCTCGTATATTTTTCCCAATGCGTTGAGAAAAATATACCTTATGAGAAATTGGTGTTTCATAAAGGTTTCCATAATCTCGATCTAAAATACAGTCCACCACTCAAATCCCCAATATATCCTCAATAATCGCCAGAGAGACACACCAAATTTCTTCAGTAGGTATTTCTATGTTTTAGCGGAAAAAAGTAGCTGATCGATCCATTTTATTTGATTTTTCTCAGGGATAATTTTCGTTCCAGTTAGATAGATTAATATAGTGAATTTATGCTATACACTATAAAACTTTAAGCTTTAATGAAGCACAATTTCAGGGTTAATGTTAATTCTATATTAGGAAGGTTTAAATGCATTTGCATCTTGAATGCCTTTTTCGAAAACAAATATTTTTTATAATTTTAAATACATCTTAAATCAATCAAATCAAATATTAGCATCATAAGATACGAATATTTAAAATTACAGCCCATGAAAATTGTCTTGATATAAAAAAAAAATCGTAATTAAAATCACGAATTGAAATCCATAGTCTTTGTAAGTTTGTTTGTTTGTTGGTTTGTTTGAGCATCACGCCTAAACGGCTAAATCGATTTTATTGAAATTTGGAACTTATATAGATCCTAACTTGGAAAGGCAGAAAGGGATAAACAGGGGGAAAAACTGGTAAAATTGATACCTTTAGTTCTTAAACGATAATTACTAAACGGATGAACCGATTTTTACTACGACAGGAGTAGCGAAGCGCACCGGGTCAAGCTAGTTTAAAATAATTGTTCAATTCACAAGGTCGCTCGACTTCTCATATGCTTTAGATAAACTTCTCACCGCATTGCAACTAGAGTGTCCAAAAAACCGGCAAATTCAAAAAACCGGTCTGGTTTAACCGAAAACAGTGTTATATAAAAAAACCGGTTTCGGTTTTCTCAAATATTTTTAAGTTATATGTTCAAATAAGCTTTACGAAGTATTTCGTTAAAACCGGTTAACCGTCTTAAAAAAACCGGTTTGTCAAAAAACCGAAAAGTTAAAGAAAACCGAAACCGGTCGGTTTTACAAAGATGAAAAAACCGGTTGACCGGTTTTCGGTTTTGGATACTCTAATTGCAACCCTACCCACAACCCATTGAGAGCGATCTAAATGAATTAATGCATATTGTCATAATGTCCTAATATTTCACAACTCGGCGGCTCGGCTTAACCGAATCTTAGGCGTTCGGCGCAGGTCTCTGCTGATTGGTTACGTAACAAATATTTTAGGAAATTTTTTGTTTGAAAGCCAATAACAACATTTTTAAAACATTGTGAAATATTAGGACATTATGACCTTGAGAACTGACAAAATGTAAATAATAAAAGGACTCCAAAGGGTATGTGCTTTTAGAACTGGAAGACTCAAGGTCAAAAACTTGTGGATTCTCTACGTTCTTTGGTGGAATTCATGTTATACATATTACCATGAAAATTTTATAGTTATTTTCTACGTTTTCAGAGTGATGTATCTGAATTTACTATATTTAGATACATCATGCTGAATATTTACTAGAAAATAGTTTTAGGAATGCCTTTTTGTAACATAATAGATAGTAATTTAATTTTGCTTATTGTTCTCAATTGTCCATACTCCATAGAATTTGGTGATTTGCTGTTGAAAATGTTAGATATTAGAGTTATCCTCTATGAGTGCCGGCAGATATATATACATATAATAAAAAATTTGTTAACATTTAAAGATTATCTCTAAAGTTAGTAATGTTCATGAAAAAAATGCCCAAAAGACTTGTAGACAAAATGTACAAAATCACAAAATCAATGTAAAAGACACAACTTTTCTTACTGTAACTAAAATTTCGTGCATCATACGGGTTTTAGAATTCACATTTTGTGTTGTTGTTGTTTCTCTGTCCGTACTTCCATCCATCCATCCATCCATCCCACCGTCAGTCCTAAGTGTTTTGTGTCTGTTGATATTCTCCTGGTTCGCTATCCAGGCGCATGGAAGGTTTGTTGGCTGGCTGGCTGGCTGGCTGGCTAGATGAATGAATGGGCCCAGCTGTGTTGTTTTTGTAAAAAGTACAAAACATTTAACTTCAACCGGATGTACAGATGCACAAATTTTGCAATCATGCCATTTGTTATTTCCGCTTTGATGCAAAATGAATGGGCAACATTTTTAAATGTTTGATACAAATAAATAAATAAATCAATTTGATATTTGTTGACAGCTACCAACGAAAAAACTAATAATTCGTAATAAAATCAAAAAAACTACAACGGAAAGACAACAAACCATCTATGAAGATTGTGGGGGAAATGGTTATTAAATAAATATTTGTTAATTTTAAAATTTGTACTAATGAAGCAGTTTTTACTATAATGTATATAAGTGCATGATACTCAAGTTATACAATTATTATGAAGTGTTCATATTGTAGCATATTTTGTATAAATTCAATATTATGTACAACAGTTTTTATGTTTTCAGTTATGGCAAGCGAAAATCTAATATCAAATTATGCCATAGAACAACACTTTAAGCTCTTTATATAAGTATGCATATATTCTTACAAATTTTTTTTATAAATATAAAAAATTTATTCAATTACACAATTTTCAATTTTATTATTTAGCGCCAAAAGTAAACTAAATTTTATGTAAAATGCTTTAATATTCAGGATTATTCAATGAAAAAATAACTTCTGAAAATAATTTTAGTATTTCAGAAAGGTTTTAGAACTAACATTGCAAAAATTTGAAATAAAAACCTTAAATGCCCATGAGATTCAAAATTTTTGGAATTTTCGAAAAGTTTTTTTCTCAATATTTTTTATTTTCATTTTGATATAAAAAATTCTATATACCTGTAAAGTTTCATTAAAGCTGTTCTAGTAGATTCTTTATGTTAACCAATCATTCAAAATCGATCAAAAACCAAAATTTAGCACCCACCATAAAAAAAGATGGGGGTATATTGATTTTGTTATTCCGTTTGTAACACATCCAAATATTTATCGTAGACCCACAAAAGTATCTTAGTACTCTGATAGTTCTAAGGTATCAGTAGATAGGTTTAGGGTATCCAATAAAAGGTCGTTCTCTGACCATTCAGAACTTGACAGAGAAACTACAATTTAGCACGCCAAGAAGGACTGATTGGTTCAAATTTAATGGGATCCTTAGACATACACTTAAGAATACGACAGTTGTTGAAGATTCGATCACTGGTCTTGAAAAAATAGAGGAAACCTTTAGTAAAACTGTTGTTAAAGCTTTCGAAGTTTCCTGTCCAGTCACTGAGGCTAAGAAAAGCTTCCCTCCATGGAGGAACTCGGAGCTATCTAAACTAGTTAGGGAAACTCGTAGGGCCTTCAACATTAGCTATAATAGTTAATCATGGCAACCATATCGTGATCAATTAAAAGCCTACAAGAAAGCTATAGTATATATAGTGAATCTATAGATAACACAAAGGACTCTGCAAGACTCAGCAGAATTCTAGCCAAGGGGCAATCCAATCCTACTTATATCAAAAGAAAGGATGACTCCTGGTCTGAATCCTCAGCAGAGTCACTTGACATCCTACTACATACCCACTTCCCAGGCTGCAAGGATGTTGCTATGGATACTGAGATTGAAGGTAGGACTCTATCCAATATCGACAGTAACATCGTCTCCTATCATAGGCGATTGACAGTTTCTCACCATTCAAGTCACCTGGGCCGGAGCATATCATCCCCTGGCTTCATAGAATATTTACGCTCTGTCATTCTCTCTCAACCATGTTCCGGTTAACTGGAAGAGGGTCAAGGTCGGTTTTATTCCCAAAATTGGCAAAAGAATTCATGAGAAGGCGAAGGATTTTCGTCTGATTAGTCTTTCTTCTTTCCAGCTTAAAACGTTGGAAATACTCACTCTCTACACGCAGAAAAAAAATATAGTTGTCACAAACATATACATGGTTACTGTAACCATATATATGGTTGAAATATTCATGTGAATCGTAAATTAACCATATTATTGTTACCACAATCATATATATAGTTACTGTGACTATAATATTGTTAAAAATTTTGAAATTGTTACAGTAACCATGCACAAATTTGAAATGGTTACAGTAACAATGTACAACTATATTTTTTTTCTGCGTGTAGTCAGCACGCCTACCTTAAGGGTCACTCTACAGAGACAGCTCTGCATGAGGTCTTAAGAGTTAATAAGAGATCTCTCGAATTTAAACGGTACACAATGGCAGCCTTCCTGGATATAGAGGGTGCTTTCTTGCAGTTCAGCAAGCTCTTACTAAACTAGACGTTGAAGAATATATCAATAACTGGTTAGTAACAATGCTAAAATCAAGAATAGTTACAGCAAATCTTGGTAGTACCATTAAGCCCACCTCAGGGCGGGGTAATTTCTACATGGCTTATCGTTATTACCTTAATTCTCATTGATCTAGACAGAAAAGGGATAAAAGTTATCGCTTATGCGGACGATGTGGTGATACTCGTATCAGGACTGTTTCCCGACGTGATCAGTGATATAATGTCCTCTGCTTTAGGGATGCTTGACAACTGGGCCACTGTAAGTGGTCTTGGAGTGATTCCAAGCAAAACGAAACTTGTACTCTTCACGACAAAGGCCAAGATTCCAAGCTTCAAACTTCCACCGACGAAAAACTTCGAAATCCCCCTTTCAAATAAATTATCTAGGTATTATACTGGACTCTAAATTATCATGGAAACTGAATACTCAACATAGGGTTAAGAAGGCAACGGTGGCCTACTATACTTGTAAGATGTTTGGTAAAAAATTGGGACTTAGTGCCAGCATAGTTAAATGGATGTATACGGCTATAGTATATCCAATTCTTACTTATGGATCTCTTGTATGGTGGACTGCAACGAGAAGGAAGTATGTGGTAGACCAACTTTACAAAGTCCAGAGATCAGCCTGCATTGGTATAACTGGCGCACTAAGAACTAGTCCTTCAGAGGCAGTGAACACTATACTCCACCTTGTGCCATTAGACCTTCACATAATGGCAGCGCAACGAGGCTTCATGCATCTGGTTGTTGGAGATCAAGAACATATGGCTATGCGGGGATTCTGAGCCTATTGCCTTCGATAGTTCTCCAGCCTTCTGACTATATTACTCCATACACAGACTTTGATAGTGTGTACAAGAGCTCGATTACCTCCAGAAGTGAGTGAGGTAGGGGTAATCTCGTGTACGACTACGACACTAGGTTATATACAGACGGTTCTAAAATGAGCTGTGGTGTTGGTTCTGGCGTTTTCTGTGACGAACTTGGGGTAGGCATCTCATACCGCCTTCCAAATTAGTGTAGTGTTTTCCAGGCGGAAATTTATGCTTGCAATACACTTCATGATCATTATACTCGTGGCAAAATAGGTATAATTGTCGACAGTCAGTCGGCACTTCTCTCAATGAAGGTCTACACAACTACATCATCATTAGTCAGGCAATGTAAGAATTCTCTGTCACGGCTAAGTCGTCTATCTGACATTACTTTGGTTTGGGTCCCTGCGCACAGAGACCACTACGGTAATGAACAGGCAGACGAACTAGCCAGAATGGAATCTGCCTTAGACACCTCCAATGCGGTCTCAGTAGCAATTCCACTGGGGACTATCAAAGCCATTATATTCAGACACTTTCTTACAAAGGCTGAGAATAAATGGCGTAATTTAGACACATGTAGAGTAGCCAAGTTGATGTGGCCATCTTTTAACGAAAAACATACTATGCAACTGATAACCCGGAATAGAAGGGATATATCAAGGTTGCTGGCAATATTAACGGGACACTGGACGTTAGGCAAGCATGCAAATCGCCTGGGTCTCCCTTTTAACGACCATTGTTCCAGTTATAAGGATAAGGAAAAAGAACAAACCATTTTCCATCTGCGAATGCCCAGCCCTGAGTGTCATGAGACATGAATTCGTGGGCAACCATATACTGGCTAACCTTGGTGAGGTAGCCGGGTCTAAACTCAATGACCTACTGAGATATCTCCCAGCTTCAGGTTGTGTCTAATAAACTCGACCTTTTTTTTTGCATACTTTTTGCATACATTTTATATACAGTGTTTAAAGTCCAAATTCAGAACTCAGACTCAACTACACCTGCTCAAAAAATCGGACTATTCATATATAAGTTACAGATTTATTTCCACTTTTTTCAGTTTCCCCACTATGCAGTGGGGGTGCTTCATATGGCCGACTTGAGAACAATGTTCTTTCTGTCTAAATTTAATGAAATTAATGTTGAAGACATTTGATTTGAACAAGATGTTGTCACTTGCTATACAGTTCCATAAGAAATTTCCTGGTCGTACACTCTCTTATTTCAGAGATCAAATTCAAGGCTGAATCAATGAAATTCAGCAACATTAATGCAAAATAGTAACGGACAATTTCGGCAAAACAGTGAGTATGTTTTGGTACACCCTTTATTTTAGTTTTGGGATATAAATACAATACATACACTTAAATATGAATATAAATATTACAAATAGAAAATTGTTATTCATAAGTGCTTTTATGAATATTACAAACATATTTTTTTTTTTTTTGAACTTTGAATTTTGAGAGAATTTTCAAATAGTTACTGGGTTACATTGATATGCATTTTTAAATTTTACTAACAATTTCAGGTATTATGAAGTGAAACATGATGTAAACATATACAAAAAAATTAATAAAATACATATATAAGCATATCAATTGGCCAAACTACCCAATTGGCTAAATTGACGTTGAAGTCATTGTGTTTGACGATTTATGTAAGACATTTCTTATATCAAAATCAACTGAAGGGCAAGACAATGTTTTCAGGTATCTCTTTAATGATACGAATTCTTTAATGAAGTCTTCAGTCAACTTATAGCCCATATTTTCATTGTTATAAGATGATCGGCAAACTCAGCGGCATTATCTATCTTTAAGTCGGGCACGATGTTTGTGACATTTATTCGTAAACGTTGTTGACGATTTGTTCTAGCTGTCCATCCTATGTCTTCGTTTAATAAACATTTTAGTACACGTATCATTGAGAATGTCTTGAAGATGTGGCCAACTGGGTATACAAATAAAACATACATTTTTCTGTATATTTGAGTATATTAGAATATGACACACAAGTACTCTATCTGGGTATTTAAACACACATGTCATAAACGTTTGTGTAAGTAGTTAATTCAAGGATATTGAAAAATTTTCTCATCATTTCTATATTTTTTTAACAACCAAATTGAGTTTGAACAACTTTTCAAATGCTTCAGTCATCAGCATCCTTCATTATCATATCGAATGCATAAAATTGTGGTTGTAATAAAAGGACATCCGTTTACCGTGGTGCCCTGTGCATGTGTGTAACAGAGTGCGAAAGTAATCACATTAAAATTGGCAGAGAAATCATTTTGATTGCATTACCGCCGTACTTCCGGCATTCTGTGTGGTTACCAAATCTAGCAACACTTTTCTTTTTTCTTCGCATTCGTTTAGTCAATCATATTTAGGGCCCACAAAGTCATATAAGGATTTGTACTTTAATACAAAGAAGCAAAAAGACACACACATGTGTTTGACATTATTTAACAAGCATGAAAACAAGGTATCAACAAATTCGACAATAAGGGTTAGATTTATGCCAAAGACAACTAATATGTTATGTGTATAGTTATGCCTGTTTATAAACTAATTTTTAATAAATTTTTATAAAAAAAAAAAAAAACATGACCAAAGTAAAAGTGTAACGAATCAATTTGTAATGATAAAAATCCATTGTTCAAACTTCAGAAATGACACAAGGCTTGTTGACAGTTTTGTTAATATTTTTTAACCACATTTATGTATGTCAACTAAGTAGTAAATCAGTGTGGTTGAAATTATGAAATAGATTTTGCTTTAAACTTATTTAAAACAACTAAGTAATTCAATAAGTAAGGAAGTACAGTCGGTTATGCCCAGCTGTTTTACTAGTAGTAAATATATCCCTTTTAGACAGCAATGTTCATAAATATAGAATTACTTGTGGCATTACTCCAATTTATATATATTGTTGGGTTATATGACAGGAATGCGCTCTTTGCAATACAAAGAGAAGTCTATACTATAAACTTTGTTGTATTAAAGATTAATTGACCGTTAGCGATCTTAATTGTTTATTTTCATTTTACTTTCGGGTTTAGGGATTACTGGCTAACAGGTATATTTTGCTGGGTGTATTATCATTTTACAGACCAATGTTAGACCAAGATGTAGTCTTTTATAAAGTAACTATTTTTATATTTCTTTTTAAGGACTAGTTATCCAAATTTTATAGAGGAATGTCATCATCCGAATCAAAATATCCATTATTTTTATGTCACCGAACACCATCATTAGATCGACTTGCTCCTAATAATTCTCTTCTTCGTCGGGTTCAAGACTGCAAACACATTCCCATCTGAAGGTATACTTTTGAACAAAATATGTTCAATATATTGTTAATTGAGTAGTCGCGGCATCCTTACAAAATAACATAATATTATGTAGAGAAACACATTATATAAAACCTATTTCAGTCACAGTGGTTAGTAATCTAACCACTCTATTACTTAAGTTATTTATCAAAGAGTATGGTATGGTAAATAATTTAAAGAACACTCTGACTTTTTTTAATTTAATGCGGGAAAATCATTAGAAAAAACTGTGGCTTACAATATTTTCAAATTTATATATTAATCTAACCAGAGCAAAAAAACTTAAACGATTGTTTAGCAAAATGCCAATAGATGTCACTAAAGATTGACTAAAGACTATAAAAAAGGTGGTTAGACAAGTGACCACTAAACCGGAATGATTTAAAAGGACATTTCTTTATCATTCAAGTAAAATTTAATGTTGCACATTTAAAAGTTATGTGCAGATAAGTTTGCACACTTTTGTGAAATTTAAATTTTTTTTTTAAATTTTAAGATGTAATATTTTTGGACCGGAAAACGACTCGTGACAAAAAGTTATATGATTTTATAAACACTTGCAATTGTGGTAATTTTTTTTAAAATAGTAGATGACAGCTCCGACTGCTGTCCGCTTTGGGATGGATTATTCCATATCCCATAAATTTGTTCGATTCTAATAAATGCTAAATGAAAATTTCACATTTTAACGGTTGTATGGGCTAAATTTATTAGTGAAAAAAAATAGAAAATCTGGGGAAATTTTTTTTTAAACAAAAGTTTTTAAATTTATAAGTGAACAAAATTTGTTTGTAAAAAAAAACTCGGGTATAAAATATTTTTCTAGATTTTGAACCATTGTAGATTCGACTTACTATGGCGTTATATACGTCATGAATATATCAATATTGCCTATATTAATGATTTAAAAATCCAGATATAAACAAAAGTAGGTAAAAATCGAGGTTGTTCCGGTTTTTTCCTTATATCTTAACCATTTGTGGGCCGATTTTAAATAACAACTGAACCTGTTCTATAGCTAATATATTGATGTATGAATCATGTATATAAGTTATTTGGGGTCTACGGAAATTTTATTTCAGCATACAGACGAACATGACTACATCATCTCCACTATCGCAGATGAAAAATATAGAAATTACAAAAGGAATGACAAATTTATATACCCTTGCCACTCATGGTGAAGCGTATAAACAGTAAGAGTGTTATATTCCGCTGTGCTCAATCTTATAAAGGATTTTCCAACAAGAGGTGTTATTTTGGTATTCAAAGAAAAATGCCATTTTTTGAGATAAATGATCGGATGTTTATTTCATATTAAGGAGGAATTTATGCCGTTAATAATGAAAAAACAGCAGCCAAACAGCGTTCCTATTCATAAAATTTTCCATAACAAAATCGCAAAGTGGCTGCCCCATGTCCTCGATAGCCTCACGAATTCAACTCCGGCTAGAAGAAATTATTAATTATCTCTCGATAGTGCAATCCATTCACCGTAACTGTTGATCAAACCTCATTTTCGAAAAAGTAAGGTCCAATGACCCCGCCGGACCACAAAACCGCACCAAACAGTCACACGTTAAGGATGAAGAGGCTTTTCAACAATAACTCTCGGGTTTTCCGAGCCCCAGGTGCGACAATTTTGTTCCGACAAGGTGCTTTACGACTACCCAAAAATGCTTTAGTTTTGTGAACTGTGACTGCAAGAGTTTTACCACTTTTGTAGTGCATTTTAATAATTTCAATACGTTGTTGAAGCGTGTATCGTTCCATTTTGAGTAATGGCGTGGTTTCTACTTGTTACCAAACGTTTCTAATCAACAAAGAATATTTTCAGCGAAAATTTACTCCCTATCGTTATAAAGTTATTCTCGAAAGTGGATCTTATGTAAGACCTATGGCCAATTATAGACCGATTGTCGCAAAATCCAGTAGTATGATTTTTGCAGACATTCTACTGATCTGCGAACAATTTTGCTTCGACATTGATAGTTACCAGATAGTTAATGTGTTTTTCGGAACTGGTCTTTATATGGGTGCTATGACCAATAAAATGCCGATCTTCATGAAATTTGGAACTTCGATTTTTGTCTACATATGGAGAATTATATTTATAAAATATATTCACAACATCCATTAGCATTATTTTTAAATACATATTGTTACGAATTTGCAATAGCGGTTTGAATTCCACGGTCTGTAACGACTGCCTACAGCAATCATCATGTTTATAAATACGTCCCTCAGTAGAAGCTTCTACTTTTCAACAATCTTGATAGCATGCGGTTATTAGCATAGTTTGTAAGTATGACAACACTAAGTGTTTAAATTGCTAACATTGAAGAAGATTCCCGAAAGATGGCATGTGTATAAATAGTGGCAGAGGTTTCAGTCGTGATTGAGTTGATCATAGGCGCTGTTAGAGTTAACATCAACTGTCTTGAACATTTAAGTTTGTGCGTTATAAAGAGTGTGTGAATTTCTGCGAATTGATAAACGTGTATAAAGACACTGAGTGACTATTTGAACTGTTCTTGTTGTACATTTTAAATAAATAAAGAGTTGTTACAAATTTTAAACAACTAAAACTGCTTTTATTTGCAATCAAAAGTATCTGGTTTATTTAAAGGAAATAAACCAACGTTTTAAAAAGGTTAAAACGTAACAATATTAATTATTAATGTAAAATGTTGGTTTTAAAATCGATTTTTATGTAAGTTAATGTGATTTTCGAAAGAGCTCCTTCTATGAGAGCTATGACCAATTATGAGCCAATCTTCATAAAATTTGGTAGGGCTATTTATTATATATTGGGATTATTTATGTAGAATTTTAACTTGACAACGATATTTATAAGAGAGTTAACTGATTTCGGAAGCGGATGTTATATGGGGGATATGGTGAAATAAGGACCGTTCTAAACAAAATGTAATTTTCTGATTTCTTTTTTCATAGAACTTATTTTTTCTGAATTATGTAAGGATACTTTTTCTAATTTTTGACAATGCAATATTCTGTTCGAAAATTCGAAGTTATGTTCGACAATTTTTAAATGCATGAGCCTGATGGCAATGAAATTTTATGTTCGAAACTTCGAAAATTGGATCTTATTTTCGAACATTTTTGAAAGCTGTTGATATAATCACAAATCATAATGATTCTTAAAAAAAATTTGTGAATAAAATCTTCTATTTTCTAATTTCGAATTTAAGAAAAAATATAAATTAACATGAATTTTAAAGTATTTTCAATTAGTTTCAGAATATAAGCTTTTAAAAATATGTTCGAAAATTCGACATATTCAAGGTGAGCTAAAAAGAAGGAATTAAATTAATAATAAAAAAAGACATTTTTAAAACAAGCTTTTATTTAAATGCTCTTAAAATAAGAAAATAAACTTTATTGAATTAAATAATATTATGCACATAATTAAAAGTTTAATAAATTTATATTTTGTTGAATAAATTATCACAAAACTAATGGCGAATGAAGATGCAACACATCAGCTAAGAGGTTTAAAAGATTATTATAAAATTTCAATTAAACGAGCAAATTCAACAATAAAACCAATAATTCTAATAAAACTTTATCTTTATGGCCATAGTATCACACAATATAATAATTAAAAAAAAAAAAAAATAGCAGAACAACTTCATATTCGTACAAGTAAAAGTTTGATGGTAAATTATACCACTATAAATTAAGTAAACTTAATTGCTTCTTTAAAATGTTCAAACATTTTAGTTTTAATTCTGGAAACTTCTTTAATTTATCTATAATTATGGCAGAATTGTTGTGAGTACTCTGTGTTTCTATGCTAAAATAAAGAAAGACTGGCATTATTATGCAATACACTACTTCCTCACCACGTATTGCAGCTCTTGCACTTAAACGAATGTGTTTATGATTATGAACCAAAAAAAAAACAAAATTCTTAAACTAAAAAAATTAAATAAAAAAGGGGAAATAATATATAAAATTGTTTGGTTGGCTGGTTAACTTTGCTGTGCTACTCAGTCGTATATTGGCACCCACTTGAAAATTCATTGCTTTTTATTGTTTTTTTTTTTTTTTTTCCTTTTTTTATTTTCTACTATTAGTATTATTTGTAGCTAAAACTTTTGTTGTCGTGTATGTATGTGTGAACATATGTATGTATATGTGTGTAAGTTTGTAGAAAGTATATTGGTTTTGGAAACTTCTATAACAACTATAAGTTTATGTATATTGGCGTTTATATTGGAATTGTTCAGCGGTTTGCAAATCGAAATCAACATTTCGCATTGTAACAATTTTAAATAAAAATAAATATAACAATTTGAAATGAATTGAAAATTACACACAAAAACACACATACACACACACACTTCGCTTTCTCATTTTGCTGTTGATTTTCATGTATGAAAAGTATGAGTTTCCTGTTTTTTTTTTTTATTTTTTTCATTTCTCTTTCACATTCATATGAATACAAGCGTAGCTGGAATCTTAACATTTGAAAATGTTTCATATAGTATATATGTACATATAAACAATATTTGAATTTGGTTGTGGAATTTTTCAGCTGAAACTTGTTATTGTTGCTACATGAACTATAGCAATTGTAGCGATTTCATGCTGCTTTTACTTCAACTGATACGAGTACTTACTGCTGTTGGTATTGTAATGCTGCGCCAGCTTCTACGACTGCTGCTGCCATGGCAAAAATTTATTGTTACATTTGTTGCAGTCAAAAGTGTGGAAAAATAAAAAGTTTTTGCATCAAAACTTTATCACTTGTATATGAATATTGGCTGGTTGTTTGGTTAGAAATAGCTGCAACTTATTTATTTGGCCGCCCTCGCTCCCGCCCTCTTTCTATCTACCAGCAGCTGTGATGAGAAACTGTTAACAAAATTTAAACTATGAATTTTGTGTTTGCTCCCGGAGAAAAGTTTGTTCGCAGTCTAAAGATTAAGCAACCACGTTTATAGGCAATACATTTTACATGTTTGCTCAGTTATTCATTTATATTGCATATTTATTTGGCAAGTGGTAAGAAAAAAAAAAATAGAAAATAAAGTTTTTCTGCTTTATGCGAATTTAAATATACGATTGTATACAATTTTTAATGGGTCTCTTACACTATGAAACAAATGGATATAGGACAAGTCAGGATGCTTTATTCGTCGTGGCTAAATCTAATATACAGTGCACTCGCGGTAACGTGAACTAATTAAAACCAAAGGAGTTCATGTTAGTGAAATTGTTCACGTTAGCGATTGTCGAATTTCATGGAAAAAATATAAAATTTTATAATATAATCCTGTGTTTTACACGCTAGAACGTGAAATAAAACAAAATTATTGATAAAAATGCATTACAAAACAAAACGAGATCACGAGAAACTATAAATTGAAACAAAATTACATAGCAAATAAAATTACTCATTCGTTGCCACTAAAAAAAAATAATTTAGAGGATAAAACACATTTTTTTAACATGGGGATTCTCAAAACTTTAAAAATTGAATTTAATGTATGTATTGAAGTGTTGTCTACATAATTAGAAAACACATGCAGTGAAAAAAATTTGTTCACGTTATAGAGCTTTCTGAGTTTGTTCACGTTACAGAGTAGTCAATGTAAGCAAAAGCTTGTTCACGTTAGGCGGTGTTCACGTTAGACGTTGTTCACGTTACCGCGAGTGCACTGTAGTCTGAATCTTAAATCGGTTCTTTTAAGTGGCAAAAATTAAAAATGATGCCAAATATTTGTTCTCGATTCGATTTGAAATTTTTATACGTATGGAATGTAATAGAAGAGATATGTAAAACACATTTTTATAGCTATATATTATCTCTTATAGTTTACCAGTTATTCGCATTTGAATATTGATATTCTAGTTTTTTTAGCTACCTTAGTCTGCTTTTTTGCTGATAACGGATCCAAATCTTTCCCGATTTTCGTGAGACCACCTTATCATCGAACCATAAGTATAATGGTTTTCACAAGGGACTTCTCTTTGATCTCTTTTTATAGCCTTCACCTTCGTGAGAAGGGTATATATAAGTTTGTCATTCCGTTTGTAATGTCCACAATATAATTTTCCGACCATATAAATTCTGGATCCTTATATATAGCGGAGTCGATTAAGTCTGTTTGTCTGATGAAATCACCTTTCTGAAGAATTTTGTCAGACATGCTTTCAAGAAGTTTCCTATTTAATATCAGCAAAATCCATCCATAAATAACGGAGATATTTTTGGCCTATTTATTATCTATATCTCGATTACTAAATCATAAAAATACACATTATGGATAACTAATGATAGATATTTCAAATTCCATTGCAATGATGTATATAAGGCTATAGTAAGTTGAGCCTACAATGGGTCAAAATCGGGAAAATATTTTTTAACCCGAATTTTTTTTACAAAAAACATTTTTTTGTCATACATTTTTTTCACTAATAAATTAAAAACAAAATTTTTTTAAATTAAAAAAAAATTAAAAAAAAAAATTGGAAAAAACTTTTAAAAACTATTTCGAAAAAAATTATTTTAAAAAATTAAAAAATTTTTTTTTTTTAATTTTATTTTAAAGTATAATTTGGTGAAGGGTATATAAGATTCGGCAGAGCCGAACATAGCTCTCATAATTTTTAATATTACTGTGGTGTTTAAAAAACCTCATGCTTGAAATCTTTACATACTCAGTTAAATTTGTTTCAAAATAAAGCAAATTTTAACAAGTTTCTATGAAAACCAAAAATAGTTTAAAATTAATATTAATCATACGCAAAATTTAATTCGCTATTTTGTTTAGCAAACTTATAAAAAAAATTAAAAATTAATTTTAAAAAAAGTCAACAAGTTTTAATTGAATTTGATTTTAAACAACTTTCAAGAAATTTTTCAAAACTTGTATACAGATTTTATAAAAGTTTGTAGTTTTATTTTGATATAAATTCCAACGATTTATTTAAATTGCAGCAATTTTTAACCAAGGTCGAGGAAAAACAAAAATAAGTCTTAATTAATATTAATCATACGTATACTTGAATTAAAATTTTTGTAGAAAACTAGTTCGCAATGTAAAATTATTATCCTACGATCACTGTGCATAATACCACTACAAACATTCAGATATCCTACTGAATACGATATTGGTCTATGTTAATCATTACTAAATTAGTCTAAAAGTTATAATAAATTTAAATTTTTTGGTTTGTTGGATAGATTTGACGTAATTCTAAGTGGTATCTATTATCCTCATATGGAAAAACTATTTCATACTGACATATGGGAGGTGTTTGAAGTTTGAAGACTCTCCCAATAATAGTTCCACAAATAATCCATTATATATATTAGATTTGCGTGCCAATTTATTTATTTCAAACAGTTATATAAAAAGCTAATAAACTTATATTACAAAGATATACTCACGTAGCTCCAAGGGCAAATAGTTCCACCGACGATTCACTCGTACAACAAATGAGCTTTCAAACAATATGTTATTAATCATTGGTTTAAAAATCGGTGGGTTTCTAGACGAATGCAAAAAAATAAATCTTGAGCAAAATTGTGTCATCCCACTTCTAATAACCCTGCAGAAAAAAGCAGATTACGCTAGTGCATAAAACTATAAAAAGTACAACCAAGATCTCACCGAACATGACCACGCCTACTGAGTAATACCATAAACATACCGTACAATCGTTTTATAATGCGATTCAATCGAGAAGTAATAGAGATCAATGTACCCGAACCAATCTCAATGTCGTATAAATTCTGCGGCATGAACACACTACGTGCCAAGGCAACTAAATGCTTGTTCAATCAAATCTTCGCAAAATACCAGAAATACAGAAACTAATTTGATTAAGTGTCCCTCAATATATATACCTAAACATCTCATCCTTTCAAGAGCCCAATAGAAATAACAAAGCCATGAATCTCCAAATAAAATAGCTTTAGTCTTTGAAGAACTAACCGAAACACAATTATCCTTTGACCATCATAAAAGTTTCATCTCCACTCCGAAAAAGATCAAAAAGTAGCATATCTTCTGCGAACATCAGTAAACTGCATTATATCAACATAACCCGGCAGGTCATTGACATACAGAATGAAGAGAAGAGGACCCAGAACTGATCCTAAGGAACACCTGCGAAAAGGCTAAGTATTCTAGAATAATCATCATCAACATTCACAAATTGAAATCGATCAGATATCGAAAAATTCAAAAAATTCTTCGTGAGCCAATAATTTACAGAATTGAAAACCATAGCTAAATTAAGTGAAATTAGTGTCACAGCACTATTCTCATTCAAACCAAGCCTTATATCATCAGTCATGTTAAGCAACAGAGATGCTGTATTATGGCCACGACGAAAAGTATATTGTGAACTAACATTGTGTTCATTTGTAAATGAGAGTATCTGATCGCTCCACTACATTAGATAAAGAGGAAATAATAGAAATAAGTTACAAATCTTCAAATACTCGATAATTTCCAGATTTAAATAGTGGGAAAAACTGAGTTAAACAATATTATATTAACATGATGAGTAATAATGCGGGAAATATAAGGATACATAGTTTTACAAAAATGAATTGGAATCAAATCTATAGCAACAGATCTAGACTAGTTCCGCGACGTCGAATTAGTTAGACACTGAGAACTACCACTAGTGAATTTTCAACCCACTCGCAACATTATTGACTGGTGAATTTAACACGGGGATGTCATTGCAGGTGGCCGATTGGCACACTCTGCATAACACTTCACTATTAAATTCAATAGTAAATTTTTCATAGAGCGGGGTTGAACACATAACCTCTGGTTTTGTAGTCAAATGCGCTAATCACTAAGCCACAGAGCTCTTATTTGTACTGCTCTCAATTTGTTATTAAGAATTACATGTGAGTCTACTCTCAATTTTTGGTTTTTTTCATCATCAGTGAGAACGAAAATACCAAACGGCCACATTCAGCATTACATGTGGCCATCAAAGTGGTATATTTTAGAAGACTTTACCAAACGGCCACATTCAGCATTACATGTGGCCATCGAAGTGGTATATTTTAGAGGATTTTATTTTACTTGAATTTATTTTCAAAAACTTAAGGCGAATATCCGACTATTGTTTGTTACTGAATACGCTAGCGAAATGTAGTGCAACTGATAACCATTTAACTACCACTTTAGTAGCCACAGCGAACTAGTTTCTTGTGCAAGTAGTAATATAGCTAGTGTAAGGTTTCCAATTGGCACTTTTCAAACTTCTGGGGTCTCATACAACTCATACTCACTTACACATCTAAAAGAGAACGATCCGTCTACATCAGTGATGTGCGTTCATATTGTTCAGATTACGAAGATTTTCGTGAATTTACACGTACACAACACGATTGTAATCAAAACACACAACAAGAGCGTAAAGGTAGGGTCACACATGACAAATATTTGCTCAAAAAAGCGTAACCACTTTTTTTGGCACAAATTTGTTTGACGTGTTTACTCTTACAATTGTTTTGTAAGATCAAACAGCATCAAATAAAATAGAACTAAATTGTTTGTTTTGAATCATCCTAAGTAAAATAAGTTTTTGAAATAAATAAAAGAATACAAATATATTTTATTTAGTGGTTACGTCTTTTTTGTCAAATATTTGTCATGTGCGACCCTACCTTAAGAAATACAAATATTTAATTTAGTTGCTTGACAGCATTCAACGAAGTATGTGTGTTGCGGATATTTTACTTTTTACCCATAAGTACATGCACACAAATTAAATTTCTCTTTTTGCCTATGAACGATCTACATTATCAAAAGAACAAATATCAAAAATTAAGTCTTTATTAATATAAATTATATAATACTGTTATGATTCCGACCATTTTTTCCAGCTATTTAAAATGATGAGGAAGTAATTCATACAAAGTTTGAAGACTCTCACAATAATAGTTCTTCATTCGAAAATAACTACTTACTACGTATTGAAGGTCTCTGATCCCTCCCAACTACATACAATGATATCAAAATAACTCATGCAATGTATTAAGAATCACAGATATTTAAAAATAACTGTTTGATACTGGCAACAATGATATTTTCATAAAGTTTTGAGAATTGCCCTGTTATAAGTAGTTCTTCAGATATTCGATAAAAAACCTTTAACTAGTATGGGAGTGACAATGCACACTGTTTCACATTCCCACAATTAAAGTTCATCAGAGATTCAAAATTAACTTTTTCTTCGGTATGGGAGTTGTCACGGCCGCCCTAAATATCACGTCAATTTGCATTAGAAATACAAAAAAGTATTATAATTGGATTTTTTTAATTATTTTGAAAATATTTCTACTTTGACCCTAAATTGAAACTCCAAATAAAATAAGCAGCCTTTAAACGTTACCCAATTTTGCTTAAATTTTCAGCATTTGTTTTTTAAATCCAAAACTGCAAAACAAGGACCATCCTAGTATATAGACATCCTTTTTGAATCTAGAGTAAACTGTATAATTTTATTTACAAATAATGAGTACCTTTTCAAATAACTCACAGTGCATTGAAGAAATTTTTCAATTCTCCTGAATATTTTCATCTCATTTAAAAGAAAACCCCAAAAATTTCCGCCACTTTTCCAGACATTTTTTTATTTCTTGATTCACTTCCATTTGAATTCATTCATTCTCCAATTAAAATTTTATTTTACTGCATTAAACATCTTCTCTATTATTGCGGATTGTTATAAAATTTTCCATCTACAATTACAACTTTTTCATACAATGTGTATAGTTTTTTTTTTTTTTTTTTTTTTTTTTTTCTTTTTTAGTTCAATTTTCAATTACGTCGATAGTGTAACAATGCATTTATGATTTTACTTCCTATTTCCGTTATTGATGGTTTGCTGAGTTACATGAGTCTGTCGAAGTGCGGTGAAGCTTTAATAATATTTTGCTTATTGGCGCCTTCGCCATTTTGTTCATGCTGGGCAAACTTGTTTGGCAGCAGGAGAGTGACGAGGATGATTATGATTGTGATACACTTGAAGAAACTTGCAAATTAAACATTTCCCAAACAAACAGGCTGATTATTTTCAAGTGCGAGATCCTGGCTGCAACTACTATTAGATTTCATAACACTTACACATATACAGATTTACATACAAACGCCTTTCTACTCACAAAATGCCAAAGGCTATCAGTTTTGATTGGAGAAGTTTTTTTTTTCGTTCTTTGATTATTATTGACATGTTGTGGCTAAGTTATTGGCAAAAAAAAAAAAAGTTTTTTTAATAGCAATAAATTGAGAAAACCGCAAAATAGTTTTTTTTTTTTTTTTGCTAATGAGTAACTTTAAGAATTTAAATATTTAATATTCAATACCTTTTTGAATTAAGGGAATTATATACAAAGGATATAGAAAAAAAATATGGTTAAAAGTTTGCGTTTTATTAAATCTATGTTTATACCCACCACAGAGAGATGTGGTGGATATTGATTTTTTCAATTTTTTTAGAACCAATGAAATTTTAAGACGATATGTCAGTTTGTTTGTCTGTTGAAGCCACGATAGGGTAAAGAGGAACGGACTTTGGTTGTGAAATTTTTGTAAATGCTGCGATTGTTCTAAATCTGTATTTTATATTACCTTCTAAAATCGATTTTTAGTAAATATTAAAAAACATAAATAACTTGTACACAAATCCGGGTAAACTTGAGTGTAAAGGGAAGTTGGTACTTTTTTTCCTAATAGTACTTTTAACCCTCCGATGGGTGAGAAGGTCCCTGAGGACCTTTTTCATTTTCTAACTGAAATTATTCATTGATGGTCCATGGGAAGTCTATTGAGATTTAAAGGTGTCTAGTACGGGAGCGTGTGTGAAGTTTGTACAGTTAAAAAAATAACCTTTTAAAGAAAGTACCTTTTAAATATAGTACATTTTAAAGAAAGAACCTTTTAAATATAGTACATTTTAAAGAAAGAACCTTTTAAAGAAAGTACCTTTTAAAGAAAGTACCTTTTAAAGAAAGTACATTTTAAAGAAAGTACCTTTTAAAGAAAGTACCTTTTAAAGAAAGTACCTTATAAAGAAAGTACCTTTTAAAGAAAGTACCTTTTACAGAAAGTACCTTTCAAAAAAAGTACATTTTAAAGAAAGTACCTCTTAACGAAAGTACCTTTTAAAGAAAGTACCTTTCAAAGAAAGTACCTTTTCAAGAAAGTATCTTTAAAAAAAATACCTTTTAAAAACAGTATCTTTTAAAGAAAGTAGCTTTTAAAGAAATTAGCTTTTAAAGAAAGTACCTTTTAAAGAAAGTACCTTTTAAAGAAAGTACCTTATAAAGAAAGTACCTTTTAAAGAAAGTACCTTTTACAGAAAGTACCTTTCCAAAAAAGTACATTTTAAAGAAAGTACCTCTTAACGAAAGTACCATTTAAAGAAAGTACCTTTCAAAGAAAGTACCTTTTCAAGAAAGTATCTTTAAAAAAAATACCTTTTAAAAACAGTATCTTTTAAAGAAAGTAGCTTTTAAAGAAAGTAGCTTTTAAAGAAAGTACCTTTTAAAGAAAGTACCTTTTAAAGAAAGAAACTTTTAAAGAAAGTACCTTTTAAAGAAAGTACCTTTTAAAGAAAGTACATTTTAAAGAAATTACCTTTTACAGAAAGTACCTTTCAAAAAAAGTACATTTTAAAGAAAGTACCTCTTAACGAAAGTACCTTTTAAAGAAAGTACCTTTCAAAGAAAGTACCTTTTCAAGAAAGTATCTTTAAAAAAAATACCTTTCAAAAAAGTACCTTTTAAAAAAGTACCTTTTAAAGGAAGTACCTTTTCAAGAAAGTACCTTTTAAAGAAAGTACCTTTTAAAGAAAATACCTTTTAAAGAAAGTACCTCTTAAAGAAAGTAGCATTTTTAAAAGGTAATTTCTTTAAAAACTTTCTTTCTTTTGCTGGAACTTTAAATATACAAAATTATGGCACTTATATTTATTTTCTTTTAGTGTTGTCTACTTTGAACCTATTCTGTTTAAAATTTAAAAGTTTTTTTTTTTAATTTAAGAATTTACATTGTACAACAACCTTGCTATTTAAATACCTATAAATAAGATGCATTGTAATATTAAATATTAGCTTGTATAGCAATGTTAACTCATTCTAGTATTTTCTATAATCTACACAACTATATAATGTATAGGTATTTATTATTTATTTATGCAAATATCAAATGTAAATATACATTGTATACATATTATATTATAACTATAGCTATGTATAAATATTTAAAAAAAAAATTAATATTTATATTTATTTTTGTACAATAACTTAGGTAAATATTAATAAATAGTTTGAACTTTTATCAATAACCACAATGAAAGAAAAAAGAGTAGGAAAAGTTCAGATTGCTTCACCTTCTAGCCATTGTTTTCATAGTACGAGGGCCATGACAACAATTTTGTTGACATAAAAAGAAAGATATTATTGTATAATATTGAATGTTACTGCCAGAGTTCCCTTGTTTTACTTCATTCATTTGTTTGTTAAACTAAGTACATAGTTCGTTAAATTAGTGAGAAAATTTTAATTTTAATACTAAACGTTGAAATAAGTAAAAATACACAATTTGCCTAAAAAATTTACATTTGTTTCGTTGTTAATCTTATCTAAGTCCATTTTAGTTTGTAAAAATTACAAAATTATTATATCAGTCAAATGCAAAATAAGTAAGGGAAAAAGACTTATAAGTTACTAACGTACTTCTAAAACTAATAATTTTAGAACGCTTTTTGTAAAATTTGTGATGAAGCTCAATTTGGAGGGTGAAAAAAGGAAAACTGAAAATTTTTAATATAAAAATAACAAATTAAAATAAATTTTACTTTTTTGCTTGAAAATATGTATGAAATTGATTCGGGGAATGCAACCATGGATTTATTGAAATCAAAATTTGGCGATAACTTGATTTGAGAAATTAACCTGTCAATTGGCCAGCAAGGTCATGCGATTTAACACCTCTCTACTATTTCCTGTGGGGCTATGTGAAGTCACTAGTTTATGCTGATAAACCAGCAACAATTGACGCCTTGTTGGCTTCACATTATTCGTGTTATTCGTGACATATGGACAGCAATGCTCGAAAATTGGACGTCCAGAATACGCTTCATCAAATACAACCGCTGCGGCCATATGCCCAAAATCATTATAGAATGTTTGATCCTTCGAATAAAAAATTTGTTTGATTAAAATTTAGTTTCTTGTGTTATTTTTTACAATTTCAAGTTCTTTCTATCGCGCTTAAAAATATATATATTTCTTTATCGTTTTCTCCGATTTTCGGATTGACCTTCGTACAATTATAAATATGCATCATTTTTCATTTTAGTTTGTATAGATTTCCCAGAAAAACTTCTATTTTAGCATGTTGCAACTTATTACCATTATTATTTTTTATTACAAATTGCACTTATTTAAATGTTATGGCCAACAAAGTATTTATTTAAAACATTGTTAAACAAATATTTTAAATCCAAGAAAAATTGTTAAATATTTATTTATGAAAACTTTTTTAAAGAAGTTAAAAACTTTAGAAATAAAAAAATATAAATTGAAAACTATAATTTCGTGAATAAACAAATATATTTATATGAAATTTACAAGAGTCTTAAAGATTTTTTTAAATGGGCTATATATAGGGGGCTAGGCTTATTTAGAGCGATTTACACAAAATTTGATAAAGATTTTTAAGAAATATATGTTAATGAGAAATAATTTATTGTATTGCTTCTATTTTAATTGTACTTGAGGTCATATTTATAAAATAGTATAGAGTTTAACTAATTTTTTTGTTTAACTTTTTTTTATTATGTTTCTTGTGTTTGTATACGCAGATTCTTAAGCATGCTAAAACTGTTCGCGTTAATCATTTGTATACCCTTCACCATGATAACTTACATACATGATTCATACATCAATATATCGTGTCGGTTGCTATTTAAAATCGACAATGGATTACTAAGTCATTAATATAGACAATATGGAAATCCAATAATAGATACTTCAAAGACCTTTGTAACGGCGTATATAAGTCCAAAGTAAGTCGCACCTACAATTGGTGAAAAATCCGGAAAAAAATTTTTTTCCCCGAATATTTTTTTCATCAAAAAAATTTTTTTGCTACAACATTTTTTTTACAAGTAAATTTAAAAAACAAAATTTTAAAAATTAAATAAAAAAAAAAATCCAAAATTTTTTTCGATAATAAATTAAAAAAAAAAATTTAAAATTTTTTTTTAAATTTTGTTTTTCAAAAATATTTAACTTTTTTTTATGTATAATTTGGTGAGGGGTATATAAGATTCGACACAGCCGAATATAGGTCTGTTACTTGTTTAAATTTGTATTTGGATTAATTGATATTTTTATGCATTCAATACTTTTAATTTCGAAATATTATAAACAATCTTGAAGGAATTTTTTTGAGGTTATAAAAGTAGATTTTGGTGATCATTATTGTAAGTCCTTAAAATATTTTAACGGCCGCAGGATTTTGGTATCTAAAGGATTTTTCATTAAACGCTATCTTTAAATTTAAATAAAACAAAGTATGTGAGAATATCATCAACATTTTTTATTCGTTTGAAAGGTCACAAACATATATTTAATTACTGTTACCATATATATGATTGATACAATCATACGAATCGTAATTTAACCATATTATGGTTACCAGAATCATATAAATAGTTACTGTGACTATAATATTGTTAAAAAGCTTTTAAAAATGTGGAAATGGTTATTGTAAACATGCACAACTATATTTCTTCTGTGCGTGTAGCATCGTTCAATTGTCCGTTGATGCTTCGCTGGATGGCGCGCATAAATCAGTCTGAATTTGACCAATGAGTTATGTCGGCTTTGAGGGTCGCTGTAGTTTGCGGCTTACTTGCATAAACCAGCAACCTAAGAAATCTCCACGAATATCAGATCGCACGATCTCTTTTTCGGGATGCTCTTGAATCTCATGTGGTTTCCTCCATCCAGAAAGTAGCCACATAGCGTAAAATGGGAGAAACGCGCGAAACGTTGCCCGAACAGAACACCCATTTTGATAAAACTATTTCATCATTTGCACGTGCTGTTGAAAGGTATATCCGTCCATGATTATTTGCAAACTGAATAAATAAATGACTGCCAATTCGACAGATGTAGCTTCAACAATAAAGACCCTATCAGCCGCCAAGTTCCGAATGCCCATATTGAAAGACCATTTTGCTACATGAAAGCATTCATTTGACACTAATTATGATACAATTCATACGTAAATACTGATGTACTGGAAATAAATAAAACAAAATTATAATATAAGTTTTATGGAGATTCTTTACAGATATTTTACGATTTTATCATATCACAACTTTTATTAATAGCAAACATCATCGAATTATCTTTAAAATGATGACTTGTATTTTGATTATAAAGATTATATGGCCAGACGAACTGACGGACATCATTAGTTCAATTGAGAAAGTGATTCTAAGTCGATTGGTACACTTTTAAATGAGTTTCGAACCCTTAATTTCTACCATATTGACATCAGCACAAACGCTTTATATTGTTACGAATTTTAAGTAGCCATTTGAATTTAAAAGTCTGTAACAACTGTCTGCAGCATTCATCATGTTGATAAACACGTCCATCTGTAGAAGCTTCTACTTATCAACAATGTTGATAGCATGCGGTTATTAGCATTGTTTATAAATATGGCAAAACTAAATGTTTAAGCTGCTAACATTGACATCGAAGGCTCTAGAATTCGAACATACTAGTTTGTCCGTTAAGAGCATTGTAGAAGATTCACGAAAGATGGCGCATGTATAAATAGTGGCAGAGCTGGCAGTAGTGGGTTGAGTTCATCATTGGTGCTGTTAGAGTTAACATCAACTGTCGTGTTCATTTGAGTCTGTAGATTATAAAGTATGTGTGTATTTCTGCGACTTAATAAAGGTGTATAAAGACACTGAGTGACTATTTAGACTGTTGTTGTTGTACATTTGAATAAATAAAGAGTTGTTACAATTTTAAACTGCTAAAACTGCCAACGTTTCGAAAGGTGAAAATGTAACAATATCCTCTACTTTAAGGTTGTTAATTAAAGGATAACTGATTTTAATTCTCATTAAAGTGCTAGAATTAGAAATCCTGATAGCCGCTAAAAGTAGCTGCTGTCAATTTATAAAATCTCTGCCTAATTAACTATAAACTACTTATGTGTACTTATAATCTTCTATTAAATTCTTTGCAATATTTATGCTAATGAGTTTATATAAATTTATGAAGCTTAAATACATTTAAGTTTCAAATAAACTTCTAATTAAATACCACCCAGCGGGAAACAGATGCAGTAAAGAGGCCTTATTTTGCAGACACAAAGACAACCAGCCGCATTGCAAAATCCTTTAAATTTTACAAACCGCGGCGTGTCATGGGGGCTAAAACCTTGCTTAATCGCTTTTTTTATAGGTCATATAGAAGGCCTACATAGGACGATGCTGAATATTTCATTTTAATTCAATCACATGTTATTAAGTAGAAGCATATTCATACGTCTTCTAGAACAGTTTCTTAGTGAAGGTTCGGTGCAATGAATATCTGATCTTAAAGAATACGTAAACAGGTTTTTTAGAAGGCCTACAAAGTAAAACCCTAGCATTTTCACCAGCAGTTCATTTAACATATATAAACAACTTAATTCACACATGTAAACACTCTCCCACTACAATAATGCAGAAACGTCAAGAGTCCACACAAAATGTTGCAAAAATTTACACAAATCCAACTTATGCCTAACGGCTTTCCTTAAATAGATAATTAAGATATATAATAATAACATTATTAATGATTTTAAACTAACAAAAACTTAGCAATTTGTGCATTACCAAACTTAACTAAAGACTTTTAAATTATTAGATTAACGAAATAAGCGCCTGAAAGCACACTTCAATAAAAACAAATTAAACTACATACATACAAACACAAAAATACATATATTGCGTTTAAAATCAAAAATTTTTTCTTGGAAAAAGGAAACAATTTAAACCGCACATATTGTTTTTGGGTCATTAAAAGTTTGGCATGTTGTTTTAAATATTTAATTTAAAACAGAATTCCAAGAAAATGTTGGCAGCCAATACTCAGCATATATGACTGTAAAAGAAATTAAACTTTTTAAAACTTATGTATATAAACATATGTAGACAATAATAAAAACCAAACAATGACCGGATATGGTTAATGCCAATTAAACAATTAATGGTATTTTTATATGAAAATAAAATCAAATTTTAAAGCAACTTCAATTTTATATTTTAAATATGGCTGCTTTAGTTATGGAATATAATTTTCTTGGATTTTAATGATTAAATAGAAAAGTAATCAGTGTGCATTTTTACTTCTATTGAGTACAACTTTCCACACGTCTGCCTACATCCATTGAAGGACTAAATATAAAAGAAAACTTTTAAGACTAACGAAACTGGCAACACAAATGTTTGTAGTTTTCTATGTTTGGTGTTGGGCAAGTGAGTTGAAATATAGCTGACACCTAAACAAGATTTTGTTGGGTATATGTTCCACTGAATCACATCGATTGTTCACCAAAGCTTATGGTGAATGTGTTTCATCAGTTTCAACGTGCGAGAGATGGTTTGTTCGGTTCAGAAGTGGTGATTTCACTTGCGACCCCACTGGATCGTTATAAATAGCGAAGTCGATATAGCCATGTCCGTCTGTCCGTCTGTATGTTGAAATCAACTTTCCGTAGCCCCCAAATAACTTACAAACATAATTGATACATCAATATATCGGGAATTCTTTCGGCTCGGTCGCTAGTTAAAATCGAGAAAATTGGCCCACAAATGGCTGAGATATAACGGAGATGAGATATAACCGGGTCAACCTCTGGACTAAGTCATTAATATAGACAATGTGGATATCTAATGATAGATATTTCAAAGTCCATTGCAACGATAGTAATTAGGTACCTACAATGGGTCAAAATTTGGAAAATTATTTTTTAACCCGAATATTTTTTTTTACCAAAAAAAAAAATTTTTATAATTTTTTTTACTAATAAATTTAAAATCAAATTTTTTAAAAATTTAAAAAAAAAATTTTGAAAAAAATTAAAAAAAAAAAAATTGGAAAAAATTTTAAATTATGAAAAAAAATAAAATTTTTAAATTTTGAAAAACAATTTGAAAAAAATTTTTTTTTTTTAAGTTTTGAAAAAGAATTTTGAAAAAAAAATGAATTTTGTTTACCTAAAAATTTAAAAATTTTTATTTTAAAGTATAATTTGGTGAAGGGTTAATAAGATTCGGCACAGCCGAATATAGCTCTCTTACTTGTTAATCTTGCCATGAATCATATTGAAATAAAATCTTTGGAAAATGGAAGATGACTTTTTTGAGGTATCCTTTGACTTAGGACGATTATTTAGTCTATATCTTGTTTTGATAAAAACTAAACAACATGGAAAACATGTATAATATAATATGATTGAATTAAAAAGAGTGAAGCTTTCAGCCTATATATAGCCGTACCATACGTGGTAAAACATGTGTAAATACGCACATATATTTTATAAGTTTAAGGCATGAATGTGTGATATAATTGTATGTATGTTTTTCTAACCACTTGTCCATCTCAAATATCAGATTTACATTAATTTTTTTCGATGCTGAAAGATGAAAAAAAAAAAACACTCACTACAATGACAATGTATGAAGTGACAAACGCTTTCATTACGAACGTGTTTGTCATTCGTAAATTGTACGTGATGATTTTTCAACTCTTCATATTTTACAAAGTTCTTCTTTCTTGTCCACAAATAAAAACAACAACCTACAACTAAACTAAATGTAGTACATGAGTGAATCAATGAATGATTGTAAGTGGGTGTTACAGCAAACAACATCTTGAATCAGAAAATAAAAAGATAAGAATAAAAAAAATATATATGTAAGTATATATGTTTATATTTATAAAAGTATTTGTAAATGCCCTTCGGGTCTTTCGATCAATAACTAAATAAACTAACCTCAATTATTTACTATTCATAGGATCAACACTAACTCAATATAAAGATGTTTACAAAAAAATAAAAATAAAACCCACAAATACAAATAACACGAATAATAATGCAAAGAAATAGATGTAAAAAAACCCACAACTTAGATAAAAGTGTTCATCAGAAAAATAAAGTTTGAAATGAAAAAGCCTGCTACAAAAAAAAAAGTGCAATCAAACCAAACCAAGCCCCATTTAAACAATATGGTTTATTTGCGTTATAAGTTTTATCTCTATTATTGTTAAATTGAAAAGAGCAAAATAAATAAAATTTCATTATTTTACAGGCCTTGAAAACTAAATACATACGAAATAAATTTAATAAGTTTATAGAGATTTTGGTATTACTTAAGTATATTTGAATTTATGTCTACATAAATAAGTATGTATGTATTTTTATAGGGATTAGTATTTAAGTAAATTCGTGGTATTATTGAGAATAATTTTTGTATAAATTCGATGTAGAAACCTTAACTTAATTTAAATTTTAGGCATGCAGATTTTTACTCTAGTGTCCAAGTCTATTATGTTCTAAAATGTTTAGGGAAGAGAAGGTATGTATGAATTTCTTTTAAATAATTGGTCAATTCACAAGGTCTCTTATCAGTCACATTGTCATAATATCTTAATATATCACGACTCGACGGCTCGGCTTAGGCATTCGGCGTTATTCGCTCCTGGTTCGTTACGATAACACAATAAACATAGCATACAGAGTAGTATTAGTTAGGACATTGTTTGCTTGAAAAGCAATAAAAATCATTGTGAAATATTAGGACATTATGACAATATGACATGATAAGAGACCTTGTGAATAGACCAAATGTGTATACAATAAATATTAGGAAAAAGGCTACAAAATGTGTATTTTTTGCATTTTTAATCCTCGTCAGACTCGAAAACTATTTGTTCACCAAAGCTTGTGGTGAATGCGTTTCATCGGTTTCAACGTGAGACAAGTGGATTGTGCCGTTCAGAAGTGGTGGTTTTGACACGGAAGACTAAGATCGCCCAGGCCAGCCAAAAAAGTTCGAAAACCAAGAATTGGAGGCATTACTCCATGAAGATTGTTGTAAGACTCAACAGGAGCTTTCAAAATCATTGGGAGCTACTCAATCAGCAATTTCAAAACGTTTACGAGCAGCAGGATTCATCCTAAAGCAGGGAAATTGAGTACCATACGAATTGAAGCTGAGAGACCTATTATGAACTGCTTAAATCTGACCAGACTATCACATGGAACCTGTACAAAAAGCAACTGATTCGTTTGAAGCGGTCAGTCATGAAACCGAAATATGCCATCATGACAACGCTCGGCCACATGTTGCAAAGTATTTAGAATGAAGTGGTTGGGAAGTTTTGCCTCAGCGGCGTTATAGGCCAGACCGTGCACCGTCCGACTACTATTTGTTTCGATCGACGCAGAACGCTCTCTCTGGAATTCGCTTCACTTTAAAACAGAGTATACAATATTGGCTTGATTCGTTCTTGACCTCAAAAAATGAGCAGTTCTTTTGGCTCGGTCACCATATGTTGCTAACAATGGCCAATACTTCAATAAATGTATATTGTATAAATGTTTCAAAATAAAAGCTAAAAATTAAAAAAAAAATCCCTAATTTTTAAGTCATACATCCAGCAGTATCTTGTGTTTAACTTCAAGTCGCTAAACTTTCATTTGAATTTCAACTCTATTAGAATAATCTCTGAGTACTGATAACAAACAAAGATTCAGGTACCGGAACGCGACATTGGAACATAAATAAATCATATAAAAAATTTGCGTCAATTGAACTTTTTTCGGTCTGTTTCTTTTTTTTTTTTTTTTTTTGTAAAAATTTGTTGTTGTTAGATAGATTTCATGAGATATAATTATGTAAACAATAAACACTAAAGAGAAAATGGCATTAAAAATATTTACATAAGAGCAAGAATAAAATATATTTTCAATACAATATTCTTATGATAACAACTCAGATAAGCTGAAAATAACTTATACAAATTTATATATTTGGGGTATTCACACGATTGCTATAAGGTCATATTGTCATAAATATTGAATCCCCCAATTGTACTTTTTAATATAATGTTAAAACAAAACATTCGTTTATTATTTTCAAAATTTAAATTTTTCTTCACGGTGGACCTTTCTGTGCAAATTCTAATGTTGGGAAATTTTTCAAAACAAACAGTTTAAATAGTTTGTTAAACTGTTTGTTTCGTTTTACACAGAAAAAATTATTGCTTTATTTTTTTGAATTAATTTATTTTTTGGTTTTATTTTAAACTTTAATAATTTTTTTTAATTTATTCAATTATTTTTTAAATTGGTTGTAGAATTTTTCGAAAAACAAAAAAATTTCTGACATTTTTAATGAAATTAAAATAGGAAAATAAAAAATATTTAGAAAATGTATATATGTATATTTAAGTCAAATATAATAGTTTTATATACCATGTCCTCAATTTGGACAATTCTTCTATGGATTATGTTAAGCTGTACGGTAAGTACAAACATGTTAGATTATAAATAAATGTCTGCAATTTTTAAGTATTTGTTCATATTAATAAGAATAGCGTTATGGATGTGTAAATGCGGAATTTGAAATTCATTTTCTTTTGGAGATGACTTTCCTTAAGTAAGTACGATGATATTCCTCTCTAAAATGTCCTTAATGTTATGTAAATTTTCTTTTATCATCAATTAGATCTTAATTTTTTGGAATGCGTGCTCGAGCTGACCCCGTTAAAGTTTTTTGGATTGTAATGTTTGTTGATTCTGATATTCCCAACTTATCATTCCGAGATATCTTAGGGATAATACTTCCATTTTCGGGTAAGTACTTGTTCAGACGAGAGAATCTGTTCAATCCAATGTTGAATTTCTTTTTTTTTGTGTCACCCCAAGGTTAAAATGCAACGTTCGTTGAAGGCTGCCACCGAGATGACTCCATGCTTATTTTTTTAGTTTCTATTTAAATTTTAAATGCATATGAATGTACATTAATAAAATAAAACATGTAAAATAGTGTATATCTTTTGAATGTACATATTAAATAATTATTAAAATAAATAAAATTAAAAATTTTGTTAAAATATTCGTATTTTTATTAGATTAATAGTTGAATTGTATTAAATAATATTTTAGTAGATTTTATGCAAAATTTTAATTACAAACTTAATTGATTCAATAAAAAAGTTAATTGAAATTTGAAATTTTTTCAATTAAACTTTTTAATTTAATTAATAGTATTATTTTGATGATTGGAGCAAAATCAAATATTTTTTTAATTACTTTAAGCAATTTCGTAATTGAAATTAATTTTTAGTTTTTTCTGTGCATAAAATATAGCAAACTGAGATCCATAATTTTGTAATTTGAGAAAAGCATATTGTGTATCACCTATGAAAATGTTATAAACATACAATAGCAGTTAAACTAATTCCTTTATTAATGTTTAAGAATTCGTATTAAAAGTCTTTTGAATTATTTAGTGCTTAAACTTTTTAATATTATAAAACATAATCATTAATATTAATCCTTCATTGCTAAAGATTTATTGGGTATTGGGATATAGACCAATATTGCAAAAACTAGTCGCTACAAATTTGAAATCAATTTTAACAAACACAACAACAAGAAACCTACACACATACATATGTGCAACGTAGCGTAAGAAAAAGGAAATAAACATTTTGCCTTGATGCACAGCAAAACACAATTTGCAAACACTGCCACATATACACACAACAGCAGAAGCAGCAGCAGCAACAATCAAATGAATGAATTGAAAAGTATTGTGACGTTTGCCAATGACACATACACAATCGCCAAACACAAAGAAGACACAGAGGAAGAACAGGAACAAGAATACAAACTGGATGAGGAAGTAGCAAAATCTCGAATAGTTATATACAAACATACAACAACAACAACCAATAGAAATGGCAGCTTCAAAAATAAGTGTTATATTGACACATACACACTCCAGCAGTTACACACACATACATTTACAAATACATTCACATGCATGCAATTGTAACGGTTTTGTAACAGTTTCTATTTCTTACAAAGTGAGAGTGTGTGCTCATTAGGGTGGCAATTATTTTACACTTTTACGAATTGTATGTCATACAAATTAAAGGCTGACAATTTGAGAAAACTCGGGTAATATTAAGAGGTTTCACATTTTAATTGACTATTTGTTCTTTAAATTTCAACTCATTCGGATCATAAATGGCTTTTTGGAGATTTAAAAAAAAAAGTGAGATCCAAGGTAGCGTGTAATTCTGCTAATTAAGCGTGAAGAGCTTTATTCACAACTTTGCTATCTTTGGTGACCTCCACTAAAATTTTCCGGCAAACATTTTCGTATAATATTTTAATCCTTAAATGTCCTTTTTAAAAGCTCTTTTTTTGGATTTTCTTGAAAAAAGGGAAAAATTGACCCCTGAAGAGAGGAGCTAGAGGGTTAAGGTCTACAACAAAAATTATCCCCATTAAATTCCATAATATAACTCTGACAATAAGAATTCTCACAGACATTGCTCCCTTAGATCAAAAAATTAACATTTTGACCCACTGCACGGTGGTAAATTCCGGCCAAAAATATTTTTTTTTGTTTTTAATTTGTATAAAATTTTGATGGTAAATTTTTCCTAACACTTCAGAATATATAGTATCATTGTTATTTTACTTTTGAATCGAATCAGGCTATGCTTTTTTCTTTAAAGTTTTTGTTTTACAAATTAGCACATGTTTGTAAAAAACAGTTAACTGATAAAAGTGAAGTGATTGAGAACTAGTTTTAAATCTATAGAAACTAAATTTAAAAAAAGTTTGAAAGGTCAGAAAAAAATAAAAGAGGTTGCCGATTTTCAAATAACAAATAAACCGATTAATTTGTGTCGATTAACCGATTAACCGAAATTTATATATTTTTTTTTTTTTTTTTTTTGCACTTTATATAGAAATACAGTTTTAAACACACACATTTCATTTCTTAACTCACACAGATCATATCTGCAATAATATGAAACAAATGACAGTTCTCAAAAAAGTAATATCGAACCTTTGAAAAGTGGTTTTCAGAGTGAAAGAAAAAATACAATTTTCAATAGGCAAAAAAGTCCCTCTTTTTAAATCACAACCATTTTGACTGTGTATTTTGTGGTTTTCTAGAAGTATAGCACAACAATTTAAAGTAAGGAATTTGTAAATGACGACATGATAATAGATAATAGTTTTATCAGAAACTATTAAAAGTATTCCCAATCTGAAAAACTTAAAAAAGGACTCCAATGCACAGTGGATAATATAAGGTGTATGCATCTCATAATTGATTTTGGCAAATGTTTAAAAATTAACCATAAAACAAATTCTATCGTAAAGCTAAGATGTCAAGCAATAATAATTTGCATAAATTATAGTTATTATGTCAACAGAATTATTTGAAAATGGCGATAGAACACACTACTTTCTACTTTGGGGAATTAAAATTATACCACATTCAAGGGCGTAGTTTTAATATTTATAATTATTTGTTTTAGGATTGTTTTACCTTGTTGGAAAGGGTATCTTGTCCAGATTCTATTTCCGTTATGAGTTTTGTATATATTGTTAGCAGATTTGAAATTTATTCATGTAAAATATATAATGGTTTTTGACTTACCTACACAACTTTGACTAGGATTTTAACTTTTGGCGCCTTTTGCCGCCGATCTAGTTTTAACGTAGGATTAAAGTTTAACTTATTATCTAAAAGATATATCAAATCTAGCTTCTTTTTCGTGGCTATAAACAAAAAACAATAAAAAAAATTGTTGGACTGTTTTTAATTTATTCGAACTTTTTTTCGAAAAAGTTTAATAACTTTTGCAAATATAAACCGATTTTAACAAGTAATGTCTCGTTTTTTCGCTATAAACTTGTCTTTAAAACAATGTGCACAAATAGTATGTTTTCATAGAAAAATATTAAAATAGCTATTGTTGAATTTGAAATATTACAAAAAAAAATAAAGAAAATGCTAAACTTTTTATAAAAACTTAAATAATTTCTTGAAATATACATTTTTAAATTTTATGAAAGATTAATTCCTTGCCTCTCCATTAATGTTTAACATTTTTAAATCGATCTAAAAATGTGTGAATTAGAGGTACTAAAGTACTACGGCCTACTCTAAAACAGTTTTTTTAAAAAAACTCAAAATGTTGAGGGTGTTTCAAAATCTTTGAAAACGGTTTTAAACTTTAAACTTCGAAAGCATTTTTTAAAGTATCATACATTTGCTACCAATGGAGTTTTATTTTAACCCTACTGTAGCTGAACATGTTTTTCAAAAAATGCAACCTTTGGCCTTTGTAAATATTGGGACTTCAAAGTCAAAAAAAAAAAAACTAAGCTAAGCTAAGCTGTTAACAAATGTCAGTTGTTAATACTATTAAAACTAATGAAAAAGTACATAAAAACACCTCTTTTACTTGTCTTAATATCACTTTTATATAAAAACTAAGAAAAATCAAACATGTATTTTTAACCGTTCATTACTTTTATTATTATGATTCGATTTTTCAGATTAAAAAATCAAATTAAAGCCTAAAATCCCACCTATTCAACAAAAAAATCTTACAGAAATCCTCATCCGTTCAAAAGTTACAGATTTTTGATCCGAAAATTAGCAAAATTTTCCACTGTGCAATGGTATAATTGAGAATTTTATATGAGAAATTGGATATTCTTTACTTTTGATTTCTCAAGTTTTATTAAATCTAATGAAAAAATCGTTTAAAAGAAAAACATTTCAATTATATTCTTTTTCAAGAGCTTATTTCAGAAGATCTCACTAAAATCCCAAAGAAACTCACATGTGTATAAAAAAGGATCTGAGATACCATATTTTTTTTTGCTATTTCTTTCTTTGTTAAATTGTTATGATTTTGTTGTTTTTATTTATAAAATGCTTAATTAAATAAATATACAAAATTTGTGGTTCCATTTTCAATTTAAAATAAAAATTATTCGGTTAATCGAATAATTTAAAATTAACCGATTATTAACCGATTAAATCTAAACCCCGATTAATTATTTGCTCGTTTAACCGATTAATCCAGAAACCCGATTAATTAAATACCCTAATATTGCATCTTATACTGTAAAGTATCAAAAGTAAGTACTATAAATTTCAGCTGCAATTACTTCTCATTCCAACAACCACAACGATTTCAGTGCCATCATCTTTTACACTTTTTTTGGTATTTTTTTGGTCAATTTCAAAAGTTATGTAAGTTTGAGAGTTATTTACGTCCATGCATATTTGGTCAAACCATGTCTTCGTATATCGAAGTTTTTTCAATGGATCATTTATGTTATTTTGAATTATAAACCTAATTAAAGCCATTAATTTACATAAATTACATACATTTTTCGATACTTTTATAACGTCAATATTTATTTGGCCAAGTCCTGTATGCAATTTCTAATATTTTTTGCGATGGATCAAGTGTGTTGTTTTAACTTGCACACCAAATTTCTGGTTTTACATGAATAATCAGATTTTTTAGATAATTTCAAAACGTCCATGATTGTTTGGCCAAACCTAGTATAGGTATTCTGAAATTTGTACGACCATTTTTTTCTATCACTTCTGCTATTCTTACTTTTTGAAACAAATTTCAGGCATTTGTATGAATAACCTACTTTTTTCGATACTTTTAAAACGTACCTGATTGTTTGGCCAAACCCTGTATATGTATTCCGAAATTTTAGTGACCAATTTTTTTCGATCACTTTATTTTTGGACTAAATTTCAGCCACTTACATTACTTACATGCCATTTTTTTTAAACCTTTAGAACGTCAATGCTTTTTTGGCCAAAACCTGTATTTGAACATCGAAATATTTATCGATCGATTGGTCATTCTACTCTTAATACAAATAGCAAATTTTAAACATTTTTATGAAGAAATAAAGAAGATATGGATTTTCGGCCGGAATTGAGCACCGTGCACTGTAAAAAAACTCGGACCACCTGCACTATTATCCCTTCCACTATTCTGTTCCAATCAAAAAGTTTTAATTGATACTAAATTGATGAAAACGTGGTTCACATAGAAGGAATGGTCCACATGATGTTTCTAAACCCAAAAAAATAGAAAGCATTTTCAAAAGAGCTCCCAACACATCCGGTAGGAAAGCAGCCCGGTCAGCTCATTGCTCGGACTATTTGGTAAGAAAAGTTAAAGCTAATGCAGGTTCAAAAACACAAAAGGCTCAAAAAGTTCCTGACAGGAACGCTGCTAAAAATTTAGAGGCCAAAAACAGAGCACGGAAATTGAAGTCAAGTTTTATAAAAAAAAATATGCTGCATAATGGATGACGAAACGTATGTTCTGGCAGATTTTTCGCAACTTCCTGGTCAAAAATTTTATGTTGCTGATGCTTGAGGGAATGTTGAAGAAAAGTTTAGGACCCAAAAGCAGACAAAATGTTCCCAAAAAGTTCTTGGTATGGCAAGCAGTATGCAGTTGCGGCAAAAACGCCAAACATTTGTTACAAATGGCTCTATAAATATCGAAATTTACATCAAGGAATGTTTACAAAAGAGCATGCTTCCATTTATTACACTTAGTTTTGGCCTGAGTTGCTATCTGTCACTATGGTAAGAAAGGTCTTGAGTGGTACAAGACCAATAATGTGGTATTTGTACCAAGAGAGGCAATTCCTCCAAACTGACTGGAGCTAAGTCCGGTGAATAAATATTGGGCTCTTATTAAAAGAGAATTGAAGAGCACAATAATGGTGTCTAAAAGTGTGGTAGATTTTAAACGGAGATGGACAACCTCTTCAAACAAAGTGACATGAAGCACTATAAAAACCATAATGGAAGGGTTTTCGAAAAAGGTTCAAAATTTCATCATTAGTGATTAGAACTATAAAAATAAATTTTTTATTGTAAATTGTAACAATAATTTCAATAAAAAAAAGATTAAAAACTGTAAGATTGGTAATTTCATATTTATTAACATATATGTATGTTAAAAATTTTTCGATCTCACTCCTTAAATAGATTTTTGGCGATTTTTAAAAAAAAATGTGAGACCTAAAGTGGCGTGCAATTTTGTATCTTTGAAAACCCCCACTAAAATATTCCGGCAAACATTTTCGTATAATATTTTAATCCTTAAATGTCCTTTTTGAAAGGACTTTTTTTGATTTTCTTTAAAAACGCGTAAAATTGACCATGAAGAGAGGATCTAGAGGTTTAAGGTCTTTCACAAAAATTATCCCCATAAAATTCCACAATATAAGTCTGACAATAAGAATTATCTCAGACATTAACTTACAATATTTTTTTCATTTAGTATAATGCTCCCTTCGGGCAAAAAATTAAAACTTTGATCCACTGTAAAAAAAAATCGGACCAGCTGGACTATAAGTTTATTCTACAAAAATTATCTACTCAACATGCCCTTTCAGAGTTATAGGGTCGCTATTGTGTTCCAATCAAAAAGTCTTAATTTGTTGGACAGTGTAATTAGAAATAGTTTTTTTTTATTTTATTTACCCATATATGTAATAAATAATTTGTTGACATCGACAAACCATTACTTTATAAAAAAACAAATATAAAATAATCATGCATATCCCAACAAAACATTTCATAAGCAAAATGTAACTAAATTGTAGAATAAGCTTATCATAGGAGATTTCTTACAACTTTTTATAAGCATACTTATTATAAGCTTATTTAAGTACAAAAAGTTAAATGTTTTTAAATAGTGTTTTGAAAATGCTTCACATGACAATACTTTTTACAATAGTAATTACTTTACACTTAGTTCATATAACAATTTAACAAATATGATTGCAAGTGACTTATGCTCTCAATAGTTTTGTAAGTGTTCTTGAGAATGATATTCCATTATTTGATGCGTATCTGAATTTCGTATTATTTGTTGAAGTTTTTAGTCTTAATGTTTTGTTCAAAGAGTGAAGTGTTTCAAAAAGTTTAAAACTTTTAAAATAGTAATTATTAAAATAATAAAACTTAATAAATATAAATTATAAATTTCAGAAATATTAAATTCTTATGAAAAACGTGTACAAATATTATATGGTTTTACATATTCCCAAGCTTACAAAAAATATACGAATGTAAGCTTATTGTATAATATAGTCAAGAAATATTATCGCAAGGATTCAGTTTTCATTATTAAGTAATTTGTAATAATACTTTTACAATAGTAATCACAACACTTTTCTACGCTTAAGGCTTATGTTGGTAATGGTTGTTACATGTGATTTCTAGATAGTTTTGGTTTGTTGGAATCTCCCAAATTTTATATTTACAATTTTTTTTTTAACAAAATTTCAAAATTTCAAAAAATTAAAAATATTTATTTCGGTTCCAATAAACACTAAATAAGGATCAAAAATAAAAATTTTAATTTTTTTTTCAACATTTAATTTTTTGAAAAATATTTTTACTTTGACCCAAAACTTCAAGTAAAATTTGCAACCAAACGTTATCCGATTTTGCTTAAATTTTCAGAATTTGATTTATAGATGATAGAGAACAATTTAGACCTTAAGAGCATAACAAACCACAAAAGTGAAAAATAAGGACCAACCTATTACATATAGTACATATGTTGTAAGAGTATGTGAGTTAGTATGTATTTGTATTTATTTTGATTGTCGCCATTTGCAAAGGAAATGAAAAATCAAATTGAAAAAGCGTCAAGTAAAAAAAGTAGAAATAAATAAATAGTACAACAAAGCAAGAAGTAACTTTCACACGCACTCCTACTGATTTTACTCACTCTCAGTATTTTCCTGTATTACATTCACTCTTACACACACATACATATATACTCGTACTTTGTATTATAGCACACATAACTTAAGTCTTAGGAAAAGTGTTGTTGATTTTACAAGGTTGCATTGTTTGTATTTCAAGCAATTTTAACTTTTTTTTTTTAATTTTTGGTCCTTCTCTTCCAGTTTCAATTCACATTTATTGTTATTGTTGCTGTTGTCTTGGAAATTTAGTTTGTGTCGTTGCTGTTGTTGTTATTGTTGTTTGCTGTGTTCGAGACAGATTTATTGTGTTTAGCTTTGGCTATAAGCCTAAACAAATATAAATAAAATAAAATTCTTAATATAAAGTCTATAAGAGATAACAACAAAAACATACACACTCTCTTACACACAAACACACACACACATGGACCATTTACTCACTCTAATACATTTACAAACTGATATAAAATCAATTGATTTTATAGATTTTGTTACGGTTGACTTAGCGACTATGATGATGTTGATACTGCCAAGGGACACCAGTTGTCGTTATATTTTAAAGTGTCTTCTTTTTTTTTTTTGTAATTTCGATTAAGTTTTAGAGTACAACTATGTGTGTATAAATACATATGTATTTTTATGAATGTCCAAAGTGGAAATAAAACTGTAACTTAATACTCTTAATATGTATAAAAGCTAATGTTCTAGGCTGTTAAGTGCATTTTGAAAGGGACCAATTTCTATTATTTTTAATTTTAAACTGGTCTTTCCTTTTTATACCCACCATCAAAAATCATTCCATTTGTAACATATTCTGCTTCCTCATAAGATTCTAAGGCGATCTAGCTATGTCCGTTTGTCTGGCGAAAATCAGGCAACATTTGTCCATAGTTCCCATACAAGGTCCCCCTTGAACATTCATTATTGTCTTATAAAAACAATGTGCACGAAATTGACACTTTTTTCTGTCAAGAGGGTGTAAAGTAAAAAGTGTGGCTTAAACTAATTCGGGTACGCTGAATTCAGTGGTGCTAACCGTATTTTTTTAGGTTAGCTCGTATTTTCGAGATATACTGTTATTTCTAAAATGAAGGAGGTTGCACAACTTATATTCGCGTAACTCAAAAACGGTTTAGTTTATTGAATAAACTGAAAACACCGGAATTCCGCAATGAAATTAAATTTAAGAAAGGTTTAATATGTTTTTAATCTTTGCAGTCGTTTTAGAAATATAAATTATAAAAAGATATATAAATATAAAAAGAAAGTATTATTTAGAAAAATTTCGAAATTTTTGGTTTTTAAAACGGCATTAAAAATTGGAAAACTCATATACGCTATTAATTTTCCCACATATAGAAAAGGAAGTTCCAAATAAAACAAGCCCATAATTAATGTCTTATTATAATTAATATCGTGATGAAATTGGACATAAACAAATTTTATATGAACCTTAATCTTTCTACCAACTTGTGTGAGGATCGGTAGATAATTTACCCTAATGGTGGTTATACAAGAAGCGGCACAGACGAATATAACTTTCTTACTTGTTCTTCGACAAAAAGAAATTTTCAAAATATTCGAGAATTTTAAAATCTGACTTTTATACCCTGTAGCAATGTCATAACGTCCATTAAGAAAAATACTGAAATTACTAATAAAGATTCTAGGAGAATAAGAGCTTCGGATGGACTGAGTTGCTCCTAACACAGCGCTATGGCCGAAAACCCCCAAGTAGCGGCAAAAAGTTATTTCCCGATAAGTTAGCCTCACCATATTTGGTATGCAGTCTTCTACAGTCAATATATTATATTTGAATAAAAATGGGCGGTCCACGCCCCCTTATTTGTAGTGGACCGCCCATAAGGGGGATTTTCGAAAAAAAACTTAATGCTTACAGAACTACACTTACAGAAACTCTCCCTTTATAATTTGGTAGAGTGAGTATGCAATTATTTGGATATAAAATTTACATGTCATGAATTCTTAGTGTCCCACGAACAACTAGATGTTGGAAACTCCTTTATCGGTTGTTAGCCACGGGAGTTCTACTCCACAAAAGACGATAACAATATTCACAAAAAACATCAAAATAAGTATTAAATACAAACATTTACTAAATATTTTTACAAGAGTTAAAAATACACACCTCCATACCCAAAGATTTATTTAGTACAAAGATTATTTTGGAAAACAACGTTTTATTTAATAAAAATTATATTGCTTCACAATTGATAATTGTTATTATATATTTATACAAGGTGGCGCAAAAGTAATCCTCCTTGGCCACTAATGTCAGTTCTGTTTTGACATTTGTGTAGTAAACACATGCGAAATACACGTTAATAAACAATGTTACGCTACACTGCTCCAGAACGCGGAATATTGCTGACTATTTATTTGACCAATAATCGGTCGGTGACTTTGGCACAACGTGAATTTCGTCGCAGATTTCCTGGCCGTCCAACGCCTACTGGTGAAACACTGCGACGTTTAGCCGCTCGCCTCGCAGAGACTGACACAACACGAGATGCTGCCAGGCGTGGCAGACCCCGGAGTAGCCGTTCTGCAGAGAATATTGCTGCTGTAGGCGAGGATGTCATGGAAACGCCGTCGACATCGACTAGACGACGTGCCACGCAAATGGGTGTCAGTCGACAGTCTTTACAGCGAATTTTGGTACAAGATTTGAAGATGTTTCCGTACAAAGTCCAGACGGTGCATCAGCTGTTAGCTGCTGACCGCCAATCGCGTCTAATATACACTCAAGCCATCCTTAATCACCACCAAGAGGAAGATGATTTTTCATCAAAAATAATCATGAGTGATAAGGCCCATTTCCATCTTAGCGGGTACGTAAATAAGCAAAATTTATGCTTCTGGGGCACTGAAAATCCGCGTGTAACCCATGAAGAGCCATAACACCCGCTCAAAGTCACTGTATGGTGTGCTGTTTTCGCTGGAGGAGTCATCGGACCTTTTTTCTTCGAAGACGTCGCGGGCCAAACGGTTACTGTGAATGGTGAGCGCTACAGAGCAATGATCAACGAGTTCTTTTTGCCGCAACTTAATGAATTGGGATTGGAAAACATGTGGTTCCAACAGGATGGTGCAACGGCACACACTGCACGTGCCACAACCGATATGCTGAAGGATGCATTTCCCGGGCGCCTAATCTCCCGTTTTGGCGATTTGCCTGATTTGACCGCTCCAGACTTCTTTTTGTGGGGCTTTTTGAAGTCGCGGGTTTATGTCAACAAGCCTCAGACTCTTGCAGCTCTTAAAGACAATATCCGTCAAGAATGTGAGGACCTATCGCCGGAAGTTTTGGCCAAAGTGATGGAAAATGCAATAAAAAGGGCTCAAATGACAATCAACTGTGGTGGCGACCATTTACATGACATCATATTCTCTACTTGATGTAAAAAAAATTAAAAGACCAAATAAAAATAATCCACAAGAAGAATCAAAGTTTTTAATTTTTTTATTTTAATTACAGCCAAAAAACATCGGAAGTTTACTTTTGCGCCACCTTGTATGTATATTATCAGCATTTTATGTCTTATTATGGGTTCTCAACTTTCATTATTTGTATGTATTTTTTCTTTCCAGTATGTTGGCAATTGAAAGTTATAAAAAAAAAAATTTAAATATATGAGGTTGAAAAATCGAAAATTTTGGAATTTCGGTCATAGTGCACAGTTATGAAGCCTTGAAAAAACTTTCTGTCATATATGATACAATATTATAGAAACGTTAAGAATTCCAAGAAAGAGTCGATATATGTCGAATTGGGAATCGTTGACACTGAATTCAGTTGACTTGAATTTCTTTTGGGTTTCGAAACGAAAAAATCAGTGACACATAACTGTAAAACATAGAAGAAATCTTAATTTACTAATCTTTTAAAGTTATGATTATTTAAAAGTTGAAAATTTTCAAAATAAGCTTTTGAAACATAAAAGAGTTTTCTCATTATTTTAATTCTGTATATATACAATATTTTGAGATCGGAATCGCGTTGGAAAGACCTTTGAACTACCTTTCATTTAATATACATATTGTGTATGTACAAATCATAGTATTCACGATATATCTACAAATCGAGGCACTTGTGGATTTCGCTCATATCTCAGGCGTTTGTTTATGCACCAAAATATATCAAAATATTCGAACATATATCTTTTGTATTGATAAACGTTTTGGATCCCTATATTATCTGGGATTCCTTACAGTTTTTGGTGATGTCAACTTCAAGTTATACAGTGTAGGGCATCATTTGTTCGAGAATGCCGTATTAATCTTCCTTACTGCTTTTTTTATTTTTTTTCCATTTTCATTCAGTTTAAAATTTCTGCCTACACAACAAAAATATCCTGTTGCATTTTCTTTAACCATGAGACAAATATTAATGTCTCAAGAGTGGATTTAAGTTTACAACAATCAATACAATCAAATGAAATTTAAATCCCACAAATCGAATGATGATGTTGTCAAGTGTTCAAGGTTTAATTTAAGCAAAACTAACCTGGGATTTCAAATGATTTTTAAGTATTTATATAGACAAAAAATTACAAATAAAAGAAACTAAACAAAAAAAGTTTGTATGTATAAATAAATAAATAAATGGAATTTACAGGAATTTAAAAACACAAAATTAAAAACAGGAGTCCTGCTGTTTTATGTTGCAGTCAGGAGATGACCTCTTCTCATTCTGAGTGTTTTATGAAAGAAGCGGAACTGAACTGTATAGTTGAACTAAAACGAATTTTGGCTGGATGCATTATTGTACCACACTTTTTGAAAATGAGGCTGGTCAAACAGTGAGTGCTACTGGTGATCGGTAACTCGACATGATAACAGAGTTCTTTCTGCTTAAATTGGATGATATTTATGTGGACGACATGCGGTTTCATCAAGACAGTGCGCATGCCATACAACCCGCGAAACAATTTTTACTGTACGAAATATTTTCTGCTCATGTGATCAAAATTACCCCCTGGATCGTGCGATTCGTATACCCTTCACCATGAATGCGAAGATTGTAGAGATAGCTTGAAAACAAATATAATGCTGTTATATTAGATTGAATTACATATACCATAATTTGAAAGCTTCTCATGTGCGAAATATCACATTGAGAATAAATCACCTTGACACCTTGAAAATAAAAACATTGAAGTTGACATAAAAACAATATACTGCAGTGTAAAGTAAATTCGATGTAGTTTAAATATAACTGCACTTAGCTGCTACAATATCAATGACAACAAGTATTAATGTAAATCATAGCATTAAACAAATGTATGTATTTATTTTTACTGTTTAATTTATTTTAACTTTTTGAATTGAAAATGTAAAGCCATGAAAACATTATCCTGTTTGTAGTCACAACAATTTGTATTATTTATGTAAACGTAATACTGAAATCTCTACTCACTCGCCGTATGCACATGTGTAAAAACCAATGCATGAAAAACATTTACCACATTCTGAAATAATTTATGTTAAGTTACAACACGATACACATTCAAATTACAAAATTGTATGCCACCCTACAGTTTTAACAGTATCATTTGACAACTCTATTTACTAAAGTTTCACCGAAAACTCAGTATTTTTAATTGGCTAAAAGTTGGATGATATCGAAACTTTATAAAAGAAAATTTTATATAGGAAATCATAATACAAAATGCGGCATTTATGGCGTAACTTTTGAATGCAAAGGGTACATATCTGTCATTTATTCTAGCATAGTTATTGAACATTATAGCGTAAACAACATAGTTTTTCTTTATGCTTCGAAAATGTCGAAGTTTGTGTCAACAAAGCGTCATATGCGGGAAGTTTTGCTTTATTTCTTTAATTTGAAAAAAAGTACCGCTGAAGCACACCGATAACTCACTAAAGCTTATGATGAATGTGCCCCTTCGGTTTCAATGTGCGAGAGATTGTTTGTTCGGTTCAGAGGTGTTAATTTTGTTACGCAAGACAAAGATCGCCTAGGCCATCCAAAAAAGTGACCAAGAATTGGAGATTACTCCATGAAGATGGTTATCAAACTCAACATGAGCTTGCGAAATCAATGGGAGCTACTCAAGCAGCAATTTCAAAACGCAGTAGGATTCACCCAAAAGCAGGGAAATTGGGTACCATACGAATTAAAGCCAAGAGACCTTGAAAGAAGATTTTGCATGTCCGAAATGAAGCTTGTTTCTGCACCTACTCATTACTTGCGATGAAAAATGGATCCATTACGATAACCCGAAGCACAAGAGATCGTACGTGAAACCCGGCCAACCAGCCGAATCGACACCAAAGCCAAATGTCCATAGCGCTAAGGTAATGCTCTGTATTTTGTGGGACCAAAAGGGAACCTGTTCCCAACGCAACATATTCCTTTGAAGCGATCATTGGCCGAAAACCGTCAAGAATACGCGGCCAGTCATGAAACCATAATATTCCATGACAACACTCGGCCACATGTTGCAATACCTATTAAAAATTATTTATAATTAAATGGTTGAGGAGTTTCGCCTCACCCGCATTATAAACCAGACCTTTCTCCATCCGACTACTATCGACTACCTTGCTCCGTCCGACTTCTATCGGTCGCTAAATGGAATGCAACATTTTTTTACAGTTTTACCTTCTTTCAGAAAAAGGGCGGAAAGCTAGGAACGGAGATCGATTAAAAACATATATCAAAATAACTATTGGCCTCAAATTATAGGAAATCAAATAGAAATATCGAAAAGTCATGAGCAGATAATCAATTGACACTACCTGCATTAATATAGATTAGAGCAGTAATAATAACGAGCATAGTTAGATCTACAACGAAACGACTCAAAATCTGTTTGAGTTTCGTTAGATCTTCACGTACGAACTCAGATTACTGTAATAGATCCATTTTTCATCGCATGTAATGATTCTGTTCAAAAATTATTATATTTTATAGCGTTCAAACATAATTTCTGACATGCAAAATCGCCTTACAAGGTCTCTCCGATTCAACTCATATGGTTCCCAATTTCCCTGCTTTTGGATGAATCCTGTTCCTCGCAAACGTTTTGAAATTAATAATACATTTGGACACTAGAAAGTACATAAAATTAGTTAGAGGTTGACTCACATTTTGTTCAGTAACATTTTTTCTATTCAACGGATTTTGATGATTTTCAAATAATAAACATTATAAAAATTCTTATTTAAAATTGATTAATTCCGTTTATGTATCTTGAACTTGACAGTGTTTTATACAAACAAACCAACAGACAAACATTCATAAGGATCAAGATTATATATACTTTGTTGGATATTATATGAATATTTCTCAATGCTATACAAGGAATTATAAACTCATTACTATTGGTTGTTGATAGTGTTTAAATAAGTTACCTTTGGCTACTATATGTGGAGTGGACATTTTTAATTAACAAATACAGTACAATGTTTATCACTTGTTACTTTCCTAAACCAGAAATAATGCTATTGCAAATGCATATATTTATGTATACAAACCAGTTTTATGTTAAACTTTGCAATCTTGTTGTTTCTACTTTAATGGTTTTGAAATTGATTTGATCACATGAAAAACGAAACTCAAAATTATTATATGTACAAAAATTTAACATTTAAACATGCATTTAAATATGTATGTAAGTACATATATGAACTGGTAAATGTATTTGTTTTTATTATCTAGTTTTCTCTCCGAAAATATCTATTCAATTCTCTCTGTATTTAACTTGACTTAATTTATTTCATGAAAATTCTATGATACACTTGATTGCAAATAGGTATTTGGGTTTTCTGGTTGAGTGCAACCAGTACAGACTGGCTGTAGACAGACAAGCAAGCAGGAAGAGACATACAAACAAGCATCAAATTACGCATATACATTTCAAAATTACAAACTCACGCACGTGCTTACTTAGAAATACCCTGCAGACCATGGATGTTGGCTGGAATTAATTGATATGGTAGCAATACTACAAAAAACATAATTGTTTACTCTTTAACCTTCTAATAAGGCTTTTTAGTGGCTCTGCCCAACCATTTGCTATACCATTTCCAATTGTATTTCATAAGTTTCTAATTCGATTTCAGAAAGTTTCAATTAATTTTCAGGTATTTCCAATTATATTTCAGACATTTTTTATTATACATATTTCGGAACTTTCTAATTGTATTTCGGAAAATACGAATTATATTTTAGAAATGTCTAATTGTATGACCTAAAAATGCAGGATTTTTTAAATTTTTAGCTTTTATTTTGAAACATTTCTACAATATAAATTCATACACACTATTGGCCATTGTTAGATATGACCATTTCATATATTTCTGGCAACATATGGATTCCAAGCCAAAAAAACCTGCTCATCTTTTTGGGCTAAGAACGCATCAAGCCAATATCGGATACTCTGTTCCAAGGTGAAGCATATCTCAGAGAGAACATTCTACATCGAGCGTTTTTCGGCAAATGCTCGCTTCAAACCTATCAGTTGCGTTCGGTACAGGTTCCCTGTGATAGTCTGGTCAGATTTCCGCAGCTCATAATAGAAAGGATCCTTTTGGTCCCAGCAAATACAGAGAAATACCTTAACGTCATGGATATTTGGCTTTGGTATCGATTCGGCTGGTTGGACGGTCTTCACGTACGATCTCGGGTTATTGTAATGGATAAATTTTTCATCGAAAGTAATGATTTGGTTTAAAAGTGATTTTCTTTGATAGCGTTCAAACATCATTTCGGACATGCCAAATCGGTTTAATTCGTATGCTGCCCAATTTCCTTTGCTTTTAGATGAATCCTGCTCCTCGCAATCGTTTTGAAATTGGTGCCTGAGTAGCTCTCAATGATTTTGCAAGTAATGCCTCCAATTCTTGGTCTTCCAACTATTTTGGCTGTCCTGGGTGATCTTAATTTTCCGTGTCTAAATTACCACTTCTGAACCGAACAATCTATCTCTCGCACGTTGAAACCGATTGAACACATTCACCATAAGCTTTGGTGAGCAATAAGTGTGCTTCATCTGCACTTTTTTTCCAAATTAAAGAAGTAAAGCAAAACTTCTCGCAAATGACGCTTTGTTGGCACTAAATGCGAATTTACTGGTGAAAATAATGCAGAGAGAACCAAATGATAATATTAGCATTAAATTCATGCAGCAAGGTATAATCAGTTTCACATGGAGACCCAGTAGAGTTCACAATTTAGAAGTTTAAATTAATTCTTGAGATTTTGTGTATAGAAGTGCAACAGTTTAGCATACATATGCAGAAGTGTTAGTATACTTATATTGTATTTCAGAGCTGGTCATGTAAATGACAATGCTACCTTTGGATTTTCTCAATAGTTCCACGGAAATATTATTTAGAATAAACTACTTAATTGAACATAAATAAAAATTATTGAAAAAGTGTAGTGTAAAAATCTTTTTTTTTTTAACAAAAAATAAAGAATATCTCAAAGGAGATATCTTTTCCAAAGAATAATTTTCTATCAAAATGAGAATATCGTACGTTCGACTTAGGTGTCATTTTACTAGAGTTATAAATCAGGAAAACCGGATTTTCATCGCAATTTCGTTTTTTGTGAACCGGTTAATTTAAAATCTTAATTTCTAGTTAAAATTTGTCACTAAATAAATAAAGGAATCAATAAATTTCATATTTTAGTGGATTTCTACTATATTTCTATTCATTATTATATCAAACATTTGCTCTGATTCAAGTTCTAAACTGCTGGAAAACTAAAAAAAAACAAAAGTCTCCCCTTGACCTAGTGAGAAATAAAAGTTCTTCCTTGCATGGAACAGAACAAATTACCTGCATTTTAAACAAGTAAGAGAGCTATATTATTATATACCCTTCACCAAATTATACTTTAAAACTAAAATTTTTAATATTTTTAGAAAAACAAAATTAAAATTTTTTTAAAAAACTATTTTTTTAATTTTTTTTTTTTTTTTTTGTTAGTAAAACAAATTTTATAACAAAAACCGATTTTTACCCATTGTATGTTCATTTACCCATTGTTTGTATGAAATATCCATCATTAGATATCCATATTTATTAATGACTTAATACTTAATCAAAAGTAGGTAAAAAAATCGAGGTTATCCTGGTTTTTTCTTTATATCTCAGCCATTAGTGGCCGATATTCTCGATTTTAAAACTCGTATGTTCGATTTCTAGAGCTTTCGATGTTCATGTAAGCAGCTTAAACACTTAGTGTTGCCATACTTACAAACAATGCAAATAACCGCTGCTACAACATTGTTGATAAGTAAGTAAAAGCTTCTACTGATGGACGTGTTTATAAATATTATAAATGTTGGAGGCAGTCGTTACAGACCATTAAATTCAAATCGCTATTGCAAATTCGTAACAGTATGTTATTGTAGGGCTACGGAAAGTTGATTTCAACATACAGACGGACAAACGGAGGATATATTGACGTCGCTATCTATATCGATCCAAAATATATCTACTTTGTGTGGTCGTAAATGAAAAATGTAGAAATTATAAACGGAATGACAAACTTATATATACCCTTGCCCTTTGTGGTAAAGGGTATAAAAAGGGAAGACACTAGCAATTGACGTGGACAAACTTCTCCAAAATCATTTTGGAGTAGACTGGCAAGGAATAGAAAGTTTAACCATGATATTCATTTTTATTACCGAAATTTTTCATTTCGTATATATCCTATTAGTGAATATCCCCATACAATTCATCCAGTGCGGCACATTTCCCATACCTGCAAGTATTACTTTAGTAAAAATTAGTTTTCTATAGAAAATCTTAAGAAATTTATAAATAAATGTATGCAGTTAATTGCAAGGGCAAAGGGGAAGCTAAGTAAAGACAAACGATATAGTATTTCAATGCAACTTCTTTGTATTGTGTGCTTGGAATGCAATGAACTGGTCGGAACTAAACTGCACTCAACAAAACTCTAGTATAGTGTAAGATGTAAATACTTGTATTATATAAATAATGTACTGCACTTCCTTCTTACCATAGATAAAGTACAAAGATGTCAGAGGCTCACTAAGACTATTAGAGAGGAAAGAAAGTAATTTTCTGAATGACAGGAATAATCAAGCTTTTTGCTTGATAAGAAAGTTTTGGCATATTTTACAGGATTCCTTAAAGAAAATATAATTTTTAGGTTTAGACACATCGAATATGAGTTCTTTCTTTTTTGGCATGAAATTTTTTTTATAAAATAAAAATAATTTCAGTTTGAAAACTGGAAAACCTGTTATTGTTGCGGTGTTTCTTGAAACTTTTAGCTTTTATTTTTAAACATTTGTACAATATACATTTATTCGAAGTATTGGCCATTGTTTGCTATGACCTTTTTCCATTTGTCTGGCATCATATGGATTCCGACTCAAAAGAACTGCTCATCTTTTAAAGACAAGAATGAATCAAGCCAATATCGGATACTCTGTTTTGAAGTGAAGCGTATCGCAGAGAGAACGTTCTGCATCGATCGTTACAAATAGTAGTCGGACCCGGAAATGTTTGCACTAAAGGCTGGTGAGACAAAACTTCCCAACCACATCAATCTAAATACTTTTTAACCGGTTTTGCAACATGTGTCCGAGCGTTGTCATGATGTAATATTTTCTTGTCTGGACCCACATTCTGGGCGTTTTTCGGCTAATGCTCGCTTCAAACGAATGAGATGCGTTCGGTACAGGTTCCCTGTGATGGGCAGGTCAGATTAATGCAACTCATAATAGATAGGACTCTTTTGCTCCCATTGCAAAACTGATTTTCTTTTATAGCGATTAAACATCATTTCTCATCATACGAATTGAACGGTACCCAATTCCCCTGCATTTGGTTGAATCCTGCTGGACGCAAATGTTTTGAAATTGCCGCTTGAGTAGCTCTCAATGATGTTGCAAGCTCTTGTTAAGTTTGACAACAATCTTCATTGAGAAATGCCTCCAATTAATGGTCTTAAAAGTTATTTGGCTGACCTGGACGATATTTGTCTTACGTATTAAAATCACTACTTCTGAACCACTTTGAAAAGATACGCCATCTATTGTAAATCCCGCACTTTTAAGTCATACACCCGATATATCGTAATTTTGTATTACAGCATAACTAATTTAAGCTACATGGTGTTTTCTGGATATTCATGTGCATTTTTGTGGGTTTTTTTAATTAAACTTGGTCTGGAAATAACATTGAATGCACTTTATTTCCCTATTGTAATCTGCTAGTTTGAATTTTATTTTACATTTTTATTAACTTCATATCATAACACTCGTGTTATTTACAGAACAAATTACTGTTAAAATTTGCTCCCCTGGAGGTTATGTATGTCGACCACTTATTTAGCACAATTTAGCTCTTATGACCTGGATTAGTTGCTATTCTTGATTCCTCTCACCTTAGTTAATAATATTTTTTAATATTTAAAAAATATTCCTAAATATTTAATAACTTTTTAGCTTGACTAATACTTATTTAGAAATATAACAAGGTTTGAGTTTATCAATTTATACTGTAAAATAAGTCGTCACCTTAGTTTCTATGGAAACTAATACAAACAGTCTTACATACTATATTCTCAACTGTGTTTCTAATCATCTGTATAGATATTCAGTCAGTAACTTAATGACATTTACGACGGTTGTACGATAAGTTTAATATGTCAATATTTTAAGGTTTGGTTATTCCTTATTCCTTTAAATTTTCGAGCCAATAAGATGTATAAATACCAGATCGATATAGACAGCGGAATTGATATTTTGCAAATCCTCCAGAAATCTATATTATCCTCGCATATTTTTGTTTCATTCACAAATAGTTCTGACTCTCTCTATTCTCTCTAAAAAACAGTTGTATAGTAAGCAGATGTACTAATTCCGTAATTAATTGCTTTTTAAATTCCCTGAAATGTATCAAAAATTCCCCCGCACATCCCCTCATTTTGTAAGTATATTGGTAGTCATACATAAAACTATAATTGTAATTACATATGATCGTAAGTCTTCCATTTGATACATTTGCATATATCTGATAATTTATTTAGGTTATATTAAACTCTTGGGAATTTTCACACCTGTTTTGCAAATATTCACTTGTAGTATAACTGTTTCTTTTTCTCTATAAATATTCTGGCATATAAATACAATATAAGTAAGTGTGTTAGGAAGTGAGTGTTTGATAATGTAATACATCACTGATGTTAAAATTACTGCAAATATGTGTAGATAAGGATTTGAATGGATATTAATGTCAAAGTCATTGCTAGAAATTACCTTAGAATTCTAGCAAATTAAGTAAACAGGTAATTAAAAGATAAATGGATACAAATGATGTATAATGAAATAACAACGACATGTTAGTATTTATACATTTGTTATAAATGAATTTTACGTGTATTTGAACTTTTAGATAAGATAATTTCTAATATATTATTGAATAAGTTAAATACAATTATTATTTGCATGGCACAATTTTTAAATTAAAATACAGCTTTCTAAAGAATTAACTAAAAAGTCCCACAAATCATCATGTAACTTCTGTAAATATCTAATAATTTATAGCATCTGCAATCATTTATCATACTAACAGCATAATAAAGTATTAAAATATTAAATATTTATGTACCTGTGTATAAGTTTACTTATATATTTTAACACCCTCAAACTACAATAAATACAATACATTAATAAGTCTGTGCTTTAACTTGTCAATAATGGTTAATATTTGATATTTTCAGTCAGACATACTTAAATAAAACGAACACCACACAAGCATCAATAACAAAAAACTGGCACTTGAAGAAATATGTCAAGCCTATTCTAAATATTATTATACCCAAAACACATATACTTAAGCAAGTTTTATATACACGATATTATTTGCTATTTATACATACTCAAAATAATACACACTAAACAAATTAAAATACTCGTACATTTACATGACATCTAATAAAATATAAATTCAAACATATAAATATGAATATACCAGGCAGATTTAAAGGTATGTATGTGGCTAGTTAAAAGGTTATCAAATTCGATCGCCATTAGTGAAGTACTTTTCAAATGTAAAGTTTTTTACCTTTCACCTACAAAATCGTTAGTTCGTTATCTACATTAAGTGGATGACAACCAAAAAATTACATTAGACTGTGCCTAAAATGAAGGTAATATCTTAGTAGATAAAAAGGTTGTTTTCAGGTAAAATTGCTTTTAGAAAAACAGTGTTTTATATGATCAATTTTATGTACCAGATTGTTCATTGTTTTGAGAAAAATCATTTAATATCCTCAAAAATCATAAAATTAAAGCCTAATGTCTTCTCTACTAACTACCTCTATCTAGATCAATGGCCGACACTTACAGCTACACGCAGAGAAAAAATTTAGTTTTACATGTTTACTATAGCCATTTAAACATTTTTAAAAGTCTTTTAACAATATTATGGTCAATATTATTATGCATATGATTGAGTTTGCTTAAATTACCATTTCATTGATTGTAGCAATCATATATATGATTGTATTAATTAAGTATGTATATGTTTGTGTCAACCATATTGGTGTTCTCTGATTGTTATCATATTCTGAACATGATTGCCATAAACATATATTTAAATACCACCAGCATATATATGATTACGACAATGATGCGAATAGCAACTTAAACATATTATGGTTACCGCAATCATACAAATAATTACTGTGAGCATAATATTGTTTAAAAATATTTTAACAAAAGCCGAACGCAATTGACAATGGATATGTACACAACGCAAATATGAGCGAAACTCGAAAAAAATCGTGGTTTTTGCCTATATCCCATCAAATTATGAACCGAGTTTGCTGACTTTTAATATCAAAAGGAACTTCTTTCAACCAGCAGACGGACTTCATAATAAGAAACTACCTATGTGTATGGATTAATTAAAAATCTAGATTTTTTAGTTGAACCACCTTTAATTGACCATTTCAAAGCCTTACGAGTAGTTTGATCGTTAACTTCTTCTGAAATTTATTGCATGTACAACTTAAAAATGCTTGATTTACATCTTTAGGACGCGGTTTTTGTTTTTAATAACTTATTTGTCATTTTGAAGGGTACATATCTGTCATTTATTCTAACTTAGTTATTGAACATTATAGTATAAACAACAAGTTTTTTTATACCCTTCACCATAAGTGGCAAGGGTATATAAAAGTTTGTAATTTCTACATTTTTCATTTACGACCCTACAAAGTATATATATTCTGGATCGTTATAGATAGCGAAGTCGATATAGCCATGTCCGTCTGTAGCCCCCTAATAACTTAACACATGATTCAAACATTAATATATCGCGAATTCTTCCGGCTCGGTTGCTATTTAAAAACGATATAAGCAAAAAACCGGGATAACCTTTATTTTTGGCCTATTTTTGATCTATATCTCGATTACTAAGTCATAAATATAGACAATATGGATATCTAATGATAGATATTTCAAAGTCCATTGCAACGATGTATATAAAGCTATAGTAAGTTGGACCTCCAATGGGTCAAAATCGGGAAAAATATTTTTTTAGCCGTATTTTTGTTCACAACAAAAATTTTTTCACTAACAAATTAAAATTAAAGAAAAAAAAATTGGGAAAAACTTTAAAACAAAAATGAAAAAACAAATTCGAAAAAAAAAATAAAAATAATTTAAAAAAAAAAAAATTAGTTTTATTTTAAAGTATAATTTGGTGAAGGTATAATATTCGGCACAACCGAATATAGCACTCTTACTTGTTTTTGCTTTGAAAATATCGAACTTTGTGCCATCAAAACGTCATATGCGGGAAGTTTCGATTTACTTCTTGAAAAGAAGTGCCGCTGAAGCAAACCTTATGGTGAATGTGTTTCATCTATTTCAATGTGCGAAAGATGGTTTGTTCAGTTCAGAAGTCATGATTTTGACACGGAAGACAAAGAACGCCCAGGCCAGCCAAAAAAGTTTGAAGACCAAGAATTAGAGGCATTACTCCATGAAGATTGTTGTCAAACTCAGCAAAATCTTGCAAACGTTTTCAAGCAGCAGGATTCATCCAAAAGCAGGGAAATTATGTACCATACGAATTGAAGCTGAGAGACCTTGAACGACGATTTTGTATGTCTGATGTGATGCTAGAACGCTATAAAAGAAATTCATTTTTGAACCGATTCATTACTTGTGATGAAAAATGGATAAATTACTATAACCCGAAGTGTAAGTGATCGTATGTGAAGCTCGGCCAACTAGTCGAATTAACACCAAAGCCAAATATTCATGGCGCTAATGTAATGATCTGTATGTGTTGGGACCAAAAGGGTCCTATCTATTATGAGCTGCTGAAATCTAGCCAGACCATCACAGTGAACCTGTGCCGAACGCAATTGATTCGTTTGAAGCGAGCATTGGCCGAAAAATGCCCAAAATGTGCGGCCAGACATGGAACCGATATATTTTATCATGATAACGTTAGGATAGATGTTAAAAACTAGAAAAAAGTGCTTCAGAAGTTTTGACTCACCCGCTTTGATGTCCAGACCATGCACCGTCCGACTACTATTTGTTTCGATCGATGCAAAATGCTCTCTCTGGGATACACATCACTTTGGAACAGAGTATCAAATATTGGATTGATTCGTTCTTGGCCTAAAAAGATAAGCAGTTCTCTTATCCAGAAAGATGGGAAGAATGGCCAATACTTTGAATAAATTTATACTGAACAAATGTTTTAAAATAAATGTTAAAAATTTTAAAAAATCCCACAGTTTTAAGACGTGCACCTAATAGTTAAGCAAGATACTTATAAAAATAAATGTATGCATATGCGAGTGTCCAGCTTAATAATTTTTACAATTATACAAAAGACAATTATAAAGTACAAAGACACTTATCTCAAAAATCACTGCTATCAAAATTTCTAATAAGCAAAGACGCTTTGTACACATTTTTAAGCTGGACACACATTTTGTTTAGAAGTTAATATTAGTTCATAATTTCTAAACAAAATGTGTGTCCAGCTAAAAATGTGTGCAAAGCGTCTTTGCTTATTAGAAATTTTGATAGCAGTGATTTTTGTAATTTTGGTTAAGTCAACATTTTTTTTTAATTTCTTTGAATTTTATAACTCAAGAATGGAACTTTTGAAAGAAATATGATTTATTCATAAAATTCTAAAGAACATAAATTTATCTTTCAAATAAAATCAAATTTAATGTTGTGTATTGTATGTTGTAAAAGTTATGTAACTGCACATGTACACATCAAAAAGTCTATGATTTGACAAACACTAGCAAAACATAATAACTGTGATAAATTTCGTTAAAAACCAGAACGCGACATTCTCATGCCTTTGAAGAGCAAAATAATGAAATCGTAACATCTGCTTCTTGTCTTCATTCTTCAATAGCATTTTAATAGCACTATGTTTAGCGCAAAAGGTCGGTTTTATCGTTTGGTATTTCCAAAAAAAACAAAACTCATTTTCTACTAGAAAAATTAAATTTTTAAAAAATTGTTTGTATTCTAAAATAGAATACTGTGGCTTTTTGTTGATACTTGTCATGTTTAAATATATGCATTCGATATTTTTCCGCCTTGTTTTTAATAAGGATCAGTGCAAATAACTTCGATAAAACCTTAGAATTTACTCTTTAGATAGTGTTTCAATAACTTTAACTCTTTAACCTAAGCATACGGGTAATGCATTTTTGCCTTTTTTACAGCTTTTTCCTTTAGCATAATTTTTCTTTTTCTGACTTGTGCATATTTTTTATTTTTTTCTATCATCGCTTTCTGGTTGTTTTTGACATTTTGGATTCTTTTTTTAAAGACACACGATAATGTTTCGACTTACATTGAAAATCAAAATGAAGTGACTAATGTGACTTTTTTGATTTGAATCGAAATTTTCAGCCAGTTGTTCAGAATAATTATTGAGTTGCAAAAACTCCAAATTAGAAGAATTTATTATTCATCGAGCTTTGTTTAGACTCTTCTAATACATTTTTATTTTTATTATTATTATAATTTTTTTTTTTTTAAGGACAATTTTCTTATGGCAACTTCTAAGATAAGCCGAAAGTACATTAAAATGTAGACATTTTTTTAAATTAATTTTAAACATTTAAAGTTTCGTTCCCGATGAATATTCTTGTTGAAATATATGTATCAGTAAACTGAAATTTAAAAACTCTTTGAAACAAATATGCACATTATCAATATTATGCTACATCCTAAGCAAAATATATATACACAAAATATTTTAGCGTATTTATTTCGAACTTTAGCATTTTCATAATCTATAAAACATATATGAAAAAAACAGAAATGAGGAAACAAAAATAGAACGACATACAAAACAAAAAAAAAAATAAACAAAAAGAAAATATTGTATAACAGCAAAAGAAGACAGCAACAGAAAACATAAACATGTCCCTGCTCAAATGCGACTATAAAAAGGAAATTAAGTGTTGACCATTTTTGACATACGAGCTCAACAACACTAAACACATACATATAAATATAAATATACAACACATGTATACAAACATATGTGTATGTGTTTAAAAGTAGGATATCTACTCTTTAGTACACAAGAGATACAAATAAAATCTTTAACTTAATGTGAGTGTCTGTGCTGCCTTTATATCTTTAAACCAGAGTATTATCTAGAGTAGTTTCAAATAACTGTTTATTGGTATGTATAAGTATATTAGGGTGGCATTTATACACAGAGAAAACAGATTCGTAGTAGCAACCGAATTTGTTTCCAATCGAATGATTCGGTTGCACATGTGGAATTTTTCGGTTCTATGAACAGAAAGTCAGTTGATAAAGAAGAATTTTGGTTGCAGCAACCAAAATGTTATTACCTTACTAAAATTTTGTAGCCACAACTGTAAAATTCGGTCACTAAGGTAGAATCATTCGATTGGCAACAAATTCGGTTGCTATCACGAATCTGTTTTCTCTGTGTATTATTTCGATTTTTATTGCTCCAGGTCTTAAAATGTTCTCCGTCATGTAAAGGTCAAGAACGAATCAAGCCAAATGTGTGTATCGAAAAGTTATATGTATGTATGTATAAGTGAGCGATAAATTATGAATACCCCTAATATAAAATTGTTCTCTAGCAACAACATGATCAAATTCACCCAATAATGTTTCTTACTTACATACGCATAATGTGTATGTAAAATAAGAAACAATTATTCTATTATTGTTTTATTATTGTTGCTAAGTGAAAGCAGAAATCATGATGCGACATGCACAATCGTGTCTTCTTTCTTATTTACACACAATGTGTACATAAGACAAGTGGATCACGATTGAACATGTCTTGTTATTGTTGTTTACGCATTTTATATCTCTGCTTGTAAATCTAATTAGTTACCAAGCGTAATGAGTTTCTGAACTCCCAATTTTGTTAATAGGTAAATAACATACCATTGTTTGTAAGATCGTACATACATTAGTATGTACGATTGTAACAAGCAATTGCAGTTTACGCATTTTATATCACTGATTGTAAAACTAATTAGTTGCCAGGCGTAATGTATTTCTGAATTCCCAATATTGTAAATAAGTAAATAATATACATACAGTCACACAGATAATAGTACGTACCCCTTAAAAATTCTTTAATTTTCCAAAAATTGGTGATATTTAAAAAAAGTAAATGAATCAATAATTTTTAAATGAACACAAATATTTATTTCATTATTTAAATTTAAAATTAAAAACTTCAATTTAATAAAAAAAACACAAAAGCCTATTTAATATCACAAATAATTATACGTACTCTAAAAAAGATTAATGTACAAAAAGAATTTCAGGTATATATTATTTCATTAGTATTTTGTTGGACCTCCTTTTGCCTCAATTACTGCTTTCAATCGATTACTCATTGAAAATACCAGTTTTTTTGTTGTCTCAGACGTTATTTTATTCCACTCATATTCCAAGCCATCTTTAAGTTGTTGTTTGTTTCTGTAAGTTTTTTTTCGAATGCGCCGTTCCAATTCATCCCATAAATGCTCTATGGGATTCAGGTCTGGTGATTGGGGAGGCGAATGGAGTTGTTTCGGGACATTATAGAGAAGCCATTCTTTGACAACATGCGAAGTGTGCTTTGGGTCGTTGTCCTGCTGGAAATACCAGGTGCCACTAAGACCCAAAATACTTGCGGAATCTTTCAAACTGCTTTTCAAAATGTCTAAATAAAGAAATCGGTCCATATTTGTTTCCACAAATCGCAGTTTTCCCACTCCATTCGCCGACATGCATCCCCAAACCATGACCGAACCACCACCGTGTCTTAACTGTTGGAATGAGGTTCTTCGGTTGCAGCTCTTCATTAGGTTTGCGCCAAATTTTTTGTTTGCCATCACAACCGAATAAATTGTACTTGCTTTCATCACTAAAAATCACATTCGCCCAGAAATCTGTTGTTTTGTGCACATACTTAAGTGCGAAGTCGAGCCGCTTTTTTCTGTTTATTTCGCTTATTAATGGTTTTTTTCTTGGTACGCGGCTATGGAATCCGTTTTTTCGCAAAACACTTCGCACTGTTTCTGAATGAACATTAATATTGTGGTCATTTTCCAAAGTATTTCGAATTTCCACGGCTGTTGTTTTAGGATTTTTACTAACAGCACTTTTTATAAATCGCTCAACTCGTGGGGTAATTTTGGGTGGACGTCCAGTTTTTGGCTTGCTTGCTAGGGATTGAGATTCAGAAAAGTTTTTTATTACGGTCTGCACCGTAGACTTGGCACGTCCAACAATTTGAGCAATTGAACTTAAGGAATTCCCATCTTTCCTCAATTTTAAAATATGTTCACGCATTTCGATACAAATGTCCTTTGTTTTCTTACCCATTTTAACAAAAAAGTAAATTTTTTTTTCTAAAATTACTGCAGTCTTTAAGAATTGCTTACAAACTAAGCTTTTAACACTATCCGTATAATATTTTTTTTTATTAAATCTACTTATTTTTAAAAAGTACCGTTTCTATTTGGCATCGTACGTATAATTATCTGTGCTGCCATATTAAGTTTTATGTGTAAAAGTACAATAAGCGGAAAGTTAACCGGACTTTTTGTAGTTAGTTTTTGACAGTGTTTCGATGCCTTTCAAAAGCAAGCAAAAATATCGATCAGAAATCCAGGGTTATTCTTAAACCGAAATTTTAGAGGGAGTACGTACTTTTATCTGTGCCACTGTATGTATATTATTTTGTTTCGATTTCTTTTATACCATGTCAAATGTTATCAAGAAGTTCAGTCAGTCTTTAGTGTTAAAAGTGTGTGCAACTTAATTAATAAATATTTAAAAAAAGGATCCTGTAAGGAAAAATTAAAATTAAAAGGATATTTTTGTTTGTTTCATTAAAATTAAAACATAATTTCGAAACTCTGTTCCAAAGTAAAGCGCATCCCAGAGAGAGCGTTATGTTTTGATTGAAACAAATAGTAGTCGTAATATAAAGCGGATGAGGCAACTCTTCCCAACCACTTCATTCATATTCTGGCCGTTTTTCGGCCAATTTCGTTTAAAACAAACCACTTGCATTCGGAACTGGTTCCCTGTGATGGTGTAGCCAAGTTTCAGCAACACATAATAGAGAGTACCCTTTTGGACCCACCAAATATTGAGCATTACCCTAGCGTCATGGATACTTGGCTTTGGCAACGATTCGGCTGGTTATCGGCCATCACATACGATTTCTTACGCTTCGGGTTATCGTATTGGATAAATTTTTTATCGCAAGTAAGGATTCGGTGTAAAAATTATTTTCTTTTATAGCGTTAAAACATCATGTCGGACATGGAAAATCGTATTTCAAGGTCTCTCAGCTTATATTCGTATGGTACCCAATTTTCCTGCTTTTAGATGAATCCTGCTGCTTGGAATCATCTTGAAATTGCTGATTGAGTAGCTCCCAATGATTTTGCAAGCTATTGTTGAGTTTGACAACAATCTTCTTGCAGTAATGCCTCCAAATTTTGGTCTTCAAATGTTTTTGGCTGGCCTGGGCAATATTTGTCTTCCGAATCAAAATCATCACTTCTGAACTGCACAAACCATCTCTTGCACGCGGAAACCGATTGAACACAATCACCATAAACTTTGGAGAGCATTGGGTGTACTATAGCTGCACTTTTTTCAAATTAAAGAACTAAAGCTTTGTTGGTACAAAATTCGACATTTTCGAAGCAAAGAAAAACTTGTTTACGCTGTATATATTATGTCCTTTGGTTCCTATTGGGAACAAAGGGCCACAACGAATCTATTCCATTCGATTCGGTCACTAGATCACTACGGCTGACTTCGATGTTCAGTTGCCGACGCCATGTGTGTAACGGTCTGCCTACTCTTCGTGACCAACCCTGTGGGTTCCAGTCAATGGCAAATTTTAGCTGTACGCTATAATGTTCAATAACTAAGCGAGAATAAATGACATATAAGTTATTAACAACAAAAACAGAGTTAAAAATATACGCCATCTATTGTAAATCATGCATTCTTAAGTCATACACCCAATATTTTAGGTCAACATTTTTCAAGACAGCAACGTTGGACCTCTAAACTAAAATTAAAAAAAAATTAAATAAACATAATTTGTTTTTTAAGAACATTTTATGTATTCTATTGCATCATAGATATAATAATTTTTTTTAATTGGAATTCATTAACCCATAATAACCTAATGTCAAAAGACCATAAGTAATGTTAAACTACAAAATTGACAAATAACTTTTTAAATGTTTTAAACTCGAAGTTTCAAATGAAATGTGCAGCTTCTAAACGTCAGCCGATTTTGCTAAAACATTTTAAGACCTTAGGACGACCCAAAATCAAAAATGTATAATATAAGGACCATCCTAATGCATATACATATGGGTATGTATGTTTGTATGTGTAAGCCAAAGTGACCATATGAGACAGTGTTTGTTGTACGAGTATATATATATATACATAAGTACAGCAAATAAACGCCATCTTTGTCTACAACTCATTGAACCAGTTTCTCGTTGATTTCCGTATGTTTTTATTTATTTTTTTTTTTTGTCCTTTTTTATATAAATTTTCGTTTCATTTTCTTTCCTTTTTAATCTAAATGTTGCACATGTCGTTTTGGCACACAACTGCTACACTATTTTTTTTTTTTTTTTTTTGTATCAAAACAACGACAATCTGTGTTTTAATATATATATATTTTTTCAGGTTTTAAAGATTTATATTCGTTAGTCCATTTATTGTGAATGTAGTGAAGAGACAGTAAAGTAGATTTTGATAAAGGTTCTGTTTTTGTGTGTGTGTGTGTTTGTAATTAACACACAGCTGCAAATAATAACAATAATTTCCCAACAGTTCTGGCTTCACATACCGGTTACATAGAGTCTGTTATCTTACTAGCTACCTAACTGGTTACTTGATTAGCTATAGTTATTTCAACATGTACAAATGCAAGCGGATGCTAATTGACTTCAAATATTCAGTAAAAAATAGATAACTTCTGGTGGGTAAAATAACTACTTTCTAAAGAGCAGTACAGAATACAAATGACTACATTCTAGATTACTTAGAGACACATTAGTGGTAATTGACTTCACGGTAGATTACAAGGGATGTATAAAGTAACCAATTGACTTCTCTCTGCACTACAAAGAGCACATACGTGTCAAATGACTTAAAATATATAAATTGGAGGCAGTCAAGTGGTCAGATATTAATGACAATTACTGCCTATAAGGGATACACTGACTACTTGCTTAACCCAGCAGTTCTAGGGGACTGTCCCGAACTAGTGATTTTAGCCATCATTTAGGGTGAGAACTAGTTACATAACTAGCTACGTGTCTAGTTATTTTAATACGTGCATCTCCTAAGCAACTGAGCCAACTGACCCTTTTTGATTACAATGAGACTGTCTGACAGCTGATCCAAAGTAGTCAACGCATTGCATTTACATACTGGATAGGTGGAGACAGTCACCTTATAAGCTCGCTAACTGGTAACTTGATCAGCTACATAACTAGATATTTTAATATGTACGGGAGCTAATTGGCCTCAAATAGTCAATTACAAAAAAGACATCTCATACACAGTCCAATAAGCGAATGCTTGTAAACAAACCATCCTCCGACAATTCGCCAATAGGTAACTTCTCGTGGGTAAAATAACTACTTTCTAAAGAGTAGTACCAAATAAACGTTTAAAGTGACTTCATTATTGGTTACTTAGAGACACTTTAGTGACTATTGACTTCACGATAGTTTGCATGGGATGTCAGTACATTTAAGCTAAAAAGAAAATAAACCGTATGAGAATTATATCAACACAATTTGTATAAAACCAGTTTGTACGAAATACTCACAAAAAAGTGCATAACAAAATAAATGTTTAAAGTGACTACACTCCAGATTACTTAGAGACACTTAAGTGGCAATTGTCTTCTAGGCAGATTACCTGAGATGTATAAAATAACCGATTGACTTCTCTCTGCACTACAAAGAGCATATACGTGTCAAATGACCCAAAATATATAAATTGGAGTTTAATTGCGACACTTAAGTGGCAATTGTCTACTAGGTAGATTACCTGGGATGTATAAAATAACCAATTGACTTTTCTCTGCACTACAAAGAGCATATACTTGACAAAATAACCCAAAATATATAAATTGGAGTAAGCCAAGTGGTCAGACATTAGTGACAATTACTGTAAGGGATACACTCACTACTTGCTTAACTGCTGGGAAAGGTTTTGTTTTTATGTATGTTTGTAATTAACATACATCTGCAAATAATAACAATAATTTGTTATGCCAATAAGGTGACCCAAAAGAAAATACCGCATGTACATAAAATAACATAAATACAGATTCTGAATGATAATGATAAGAAATATTTTGGTTTCATATTCGTATATCCATCATTTTCCTATGAAAATGAGTAATACAGTATGTTGAACATATAAATTGCGTCATTTTTTAATTAAACAAAACTGAAATTTATAAATTAGAAAAAGCTAAAATCCTTTGATTGTCATGCCACATTTGCACGATTTGAGATAAAAGTATTTACATTTTTTTTTTTTTTTCTGCAGCATTAAGTAAAAGTAGTCACATGCATTTATACATGTTTATTTATACGTTTGATATTTTTGCAATTTCCATTTTTGCAGCAAACAATGAATTACATAAAAATTTGCATTTTTACATAAATTCTTAATTTTTTATCCCCATGTATATATAATGTTTTATTTTTTTATAACAGTTTTAATTTAGTTTGTTACAGGAAATCAGGAAAAATGTGCTAATTCCTTGCTTTAACCAACGAGAAGAGAAAAAAGTAGAAGAAAAAAAAAAAACATGAGAAAGCAGCGATACGAGCAAAACTGTATGTAGATAACAAATGCATGAGAATTTATTCGTATATGAATATGCAAACAGATAAAATACTGCTTTTAACCATGGCAACCATACAACCAGCTTCCCAATGAACGAATAATATCTACAAGAAACCAAAACCTACTGCTGCCTCCTGCTCCAGTGGCGGGAAATGGTTTCAGCAAAAATTAACAAAAAAAAAAAAAAAAAAAAGGAGTAAGAATATGAATGAAGAACGAAATGTTTAACCACAATGCCATCCATTTGTAAATAGTGTAAACGAACAAGATTGTCTAATTGTAATCCTACATGTAAGTCGTTTAAAACAGACGAGTACTTGAATTAATTACCCTCGGAAGCTAGAATATCCGTAACGAAAAAAAAAATACAAAAAAAAAGGATGAAAAAGTCCAAAAATTCATATAAAAAATAAACGGGAAAATTTTACAAAATGAATGAGTGATAAAACGAAAACAAACAAGAAATATAAAAAGAACTAAGAAATTCTGTTAAATTAATACACAAACACACACATTCATACATACATACAAATAAACTGAAGGACATGCATAAAAATAAAATGTAAGTAAGAATGGACAGACGGACGGACGCATGGACGGATAGATGGACGGATGAACTGGCAGCAAACATACAATTACTACATTCATTTAATGTTCTCCGTACGAACAATATAAAGAGAGTGTAAATTTTTGTTTAAATTGAATACCCTGGCAAGTAACCACAGCAGAACGTGTGGCATCCAAATGATCGAGTTAAAATGTGTAGTAAGTGTGGCAAGTTTTATAAGGTCATGTTCAAATTGAAAGTTTCAAATTAAAAATAAAACGTTTGAATTCAGTTTCAATTCATTTAAAATCTTATATATATATATATATATATATATATATATATATAAAAATGGATGTGTATGGACTCAAAAACGACTGGACCGATTCTGATGAAATTTTTAAGAGTATCTTTAGAATAGCCTAGCGGGGTGACACTGTAAAGTCAGATTTCTGATTTTCGGTCTGGGGGTGAAAGGGCGTGGCAAAATCAAATTTTTAGACTATACCATGATATTTAAAAAAATATTTTGTAAAAAAAAAATAGTTTCAAAATAAAAATTCTTCAAAAAAAATGTTGCAAAGAAAATAAATTTGTCCAAAAAATTCCAAAACTTTCATTCGATAAATAAATCCTTGTTTTTCATTCCCAACGTCCAAACCGTAGAGAAACAACAAGAGCCGAAACTAGAAAAAAACTCAAACAAATATTTTACTCCAAATAATCACACATACGAGTGTTGTTTTTGTTTTCACATAGTTTTTTTTACTAATACATTCTCAGCACTTAGGTTTTTGACAACTGGGTTAGGTCTTTGAGAGGAGAGTTTACGCTCTATATATATTTCTCTATGGTTCAAAAAATTACAATTTTTATTTCGTTGCTTAACATCATTCTAAAAAGTTGGTGTATACTGTAGCGAATGATTTGGTGTAATCGAAAAAAGAAATAAATTCCAGCACAAGTCCGTTACATACCAAATCTTCATATCGCTCTATAAAACAAGTAGGCCGCGGTTAATAAGGTGCAACATGTGTATTTGTCGTATCCACGAGAACTGTGGGTGAAGACATTATCATGCAATCACGCGTAACTGACCCTTACCAGTAGTATTCAGGCAATATTTTCAACCAAGCTCTACTGCTGATTAAGGACATGTGCATATCCTTTAACAACAAAGTCTTAACTGACCTACATAGGAATGTCGGCTTCAATAGGGGACATAAACAGTTTACAAGACAGAAGACTGGACCGAGAACAGCACTTCGATGTGTACAAGCTAAAACAATATGTGAAAAATGCTCCCGAAAAAATAGCAAAAAATTGATTCATTGCAGATCACTGATCTGGAATTACATCGACGTTATTGGACGGCGGACGGCCTGCCTACCTAGCACTCAAACTCCCAACTTGAAAAATCAGCAAAAACTCCCGCATAGCCACAATCCTTAAAAAGTGCATTTATCATTTGTGGGGAATGTACTATGACACATAGGAAATTGCTCGAAGCGCTCTACCGGACCCTGCGTGGTTTTCGAGGAAACAACCAACCGATGCAAGTCGCTATGATTCTTCTTCCTGGTGATTTCCGCCAAACTTTGGCCGTTATTCCTCAATCAATGGCCGCAGATGAGTTGATGAGTTGCTTGAAATCTTCATACCTTTGGAAGCGAGTCGATAAAATCACGCTATTAACGAACATGCATGTGCATTCCCTGTTAGACCCTTCTGCAGAAACATTCACAGAACAACTGTTGGGCATCGGAAATGGAAAAATTTCAATTGATACCGCCACAAATAAGATTTCGTTCTGCCAATTGAAAATTAATATTCAAGACCAAATCTTACAACTTACTACAAAAATTCGGATTGGCTGTGTGAACGTGCAATTTTGGCAGCAAAAAATGATAATTTCAACAAGCTCAAAGAGCAAATTCAATTGAAACTGCCTGGCGAAACAATGAAATACAAATCGATTGACACAATAATGAACGAAGAACAGGCCGTCAATTATCCTACTCAATTTGTGAATTCATTGGAACCATCCGGAATGCCACCACATGTATTAACATTGAAGGTTTGATCACCAATAACGCTTATCCGCAACTTAAACGCGCCAAAATCATGCAACGGAACAAGATTGACCAATAAAAAAAGTTCACCAAATTTAATTGAGGCAACAATCATCGGTGGCATAATCAAATACGACTTACCATTTGAATTCATGCGGCTCCAGTTCCCGTAACCATTACCAAACGAAGGCAGACATGTAAGTGCCGCATATAGAAAAAATTTAAAAACCAAAGTTAAATTTGAACAAGTAAGAGAGCTATATTCAGCTGTGCCGAATCTTATATACCCTTCACCAAATTATACTTTAAAAAAAAAAAATTTTAAAAAAATTTTTTTTTTTAAATTTTTTAAAAGTTTTTTCCAATTTTTTTAAAAACAAATTTTTTAATTTAAAAATTTATTTTTTTTAATTTATTAGTGAATAGAATTTATGACAAAAAAATGTTTTTTGTGAAAAAAAAAAAAAATATTTTTCCCGATTTTGACCCACTGTAGGTCCAACTTACTACAGCTTTATATAATTCGTTGCAATATTTATGACTGCAAATATTTATGACTTAGTAATCGAGATATAAATAAAAAATAGGCCAAAAATAGAGGTTGTCTCGGATTTTTGCTCATATCTTCGTTATTTATGACCGGATTTTGCTGATTTTAAATAGGAAACTTCTCGAAGGTATGTCTGACAGAATTATTGAAGATTTGGATCCCGAAGACATCTGGGGTCTTCAGAAAATTGATTTCAATAGACAGACAGACGGACATGGCTAAATCGACTCCGCTATCTATAAGGATCCATATATATATACTTTATAGGGTAGGAAAATTATATTGTGCAAATTATAAACGGAATGACAAACTTATATATACCTTTCTCAGAAAGGTGAAGGGTATAAAAAGATATTTAAAGCAGTTGTGGCCATAGAGACAACATGGAATATGAATTACAATAACATGTTATGCAATTTCTTTCTCTGTTTTAATGTGAACATAGTTCACAGTTAATAGTTTAGTGTTTATTATTTGATAACCGATTGTGTATGGCCCCTGGTGGACTAAATAAAGTTTTTTAGATTTTTTCCTAATTATTACAAACAAATAAACTTGAGCTAGTTCCCCTAAAATGTGAAATTTTCAAAATTTCTTAAAATATTTCTAAAATCATTAAATACGAAACTTCCCACATTGCACAACCTAGAATAAATTCTAAAACACTTGTATTTGTACTTGTACATGCAGTTAAAGTATGGCACAAGTAAAATTATTTCTTGTTACACAAAAAGGATTAAGCACTGGAAAGGCTTGAATGCATAAAAATTAAACTCGAAGTAAAGACAAATGCAAAGTAAAAACCTAGAAAAAAATAAGTAAAATGAAAGAAAAATATTACCTCCCTTCTAAACGGAAAAATAAACCAATGAATAACAGAAAACGGATGAGAAAATGAAAACCTTCCCAGAGTTTGAGCAAGCAAAAGCATATAGAATCCACTAAAGGATGGATAGATATATGGATGGATGGTTGGAAAGACAGGCAGACAATCAAAAAGGCAGATACTACAACTACAGGGTACAATGTCATTTATACAAAAGATACGAGCAAGTAGAAACCAACCACTACCACCAACATCATCATCCTCACACGCTAAAGCCAGAATTTGAATTAATGAGCACTGCAGCTTAAATTGATAAAGAACAGCAGCATAGTGGAACAGCTGTACAAAAAAATAAGTTTTTAAACAAAATTAGAAAAAGGTTTAAATCAAAGGGTAGCATGTTATCAACACATCTATAAATACAGACATATTAAAATATTCAACGCATACACATGATTTACTTAGTATATTTAAGGAAAACCTATAAAACTTGGCCTTGGTGTTCTGGAAAAGGTGTTTGAATTCTTAAAATTATGGTTTTATATGAAATCAATTCAAGCAAATTGAATTGTTAAACCACTGTGCAACGTCTAGTCACATTTTGGCCATTTTGCAATGTGATTTCGAAAAAGAACATGAGAAGAAATGGAAGAATTTAAGCAAAAAAAAAAAAATGAATATGAAGAAGTAAAACAATTGAAGGGTTTTTACATTTTTGAAACCATGATACGAAAAGTACAAACAGAATTCATTTTCATTTTTAACATTCCTTCCATAAATATTTATATTGTACTAGTTGTTGGTAGAGCAACCGAAATACATACATGTTGCTGTTGTTGTTGTTGTTGCTGTTACTATTAATGTTGTTGGTTTTCTTGGCTTTTCGTGTACAACAACAAATATGCATTATTAACACCTCGCATAATTCAATTTATTTTCATACACCAGAACAATTTTAAATGGCCATCAAATACATGGTTTTTTTTAGAAGCTCCATGACAGGCACACACACACATACACATGCAGTCACACTTAATCACACACAGAGTGTGTCATAGAGTGTAAAAGCGTGAGTGTATGTGTGTGTGTGTGTGTGTATAAGTATTAACCTAATTCTGAAAAGTTGTTTTTGTTCATTTTCTGTAGTTTAATGCAATTAAATAAGTTTTTTTTGTATATGATCACTATGTATGCAGCAACTAAAAGATTAATTTAATTAAAATGACACAAATGATAATTGGAGAGCACATTATTAAATAAACATACTTTTAAACAATTAGTTATAAATGATATTACCATGCATTCACATTTAAACCATTGTGAAAGTTTTAATGAATTGAAGAAGGTCAGTCAGCGAAAACAAAATCAATTTAAATAATATTTCAACATAATTAAAAGCTTTTCCAAAAAAAGACTTTGTCTTTTTTTATACGTAAAAATTTTAAATAATAATTACAAAAATCAACACTATGGCTTGAATAACCACTATATAGATTTGATGCATTATGTTTACCTATGGACAGACTTTTTTTAAAATTTTTAAGTAAAATTATAAACTTTGTTAGACGTTTCCCCACATAATTAATGATAACTCAGAAACGGTTAGTCCGATATTACTAAAATAAATTTGGAAAAATTGAAATATACATGGCCTTTTATCTGTTTATTAACTGTGTCTTAATCGGCCCAGTAGGGTCGGAGTTATAACAACAAATTGAAGAAAAAATCTATATTTTTTAGTTGAAAATAGCAATTTTTTTTTGTTTTAAAAAAATCATGAAAAATCGAAAACAACCGAAATTATTCAAATTTATTACTTTATCGTAAAGCCACGTGTAATGGAAATAAAATAAAATGTCAATCATAAAAATCGATGAATTATTTTCGAATTCATTCACAATTAAGTGAATTCGCTCATTTTCACAAAATTTTAGTTTTTTGTTTGATTTATATGAAATTGATTAGATAATGTTCTTCTTTCAATTGATTGAATTCTTAAAACATTTTCCCCATACTATGTACAAATTTTCATTTGTATATAGCGTTTCAATAGGCTCAGTAGTTTTGGAGTTATAATAAGAAATTGAAGCAAAAAATACATTTTTTAAGTGAAAATAGCAAATATTTTTTTATTTAAAAAATCATGAAAAATCGAAAACGGCAGAAATTTTTCAGATTTATTACTTTATTGAAAAGCCACATTTAATAGAAACAAAATTAAATATCGAGCATAAAAATCGTTGAATTATTTTTGAATTTATTCACAATTAAGTGAATTAGCTCATTTTCACAAAATTTAAATTGTTTGTTTGATATACATAAAATTGAGTAGTTAATTTTCTTTTTTCGACTCATTTAGTTTTGAAAAGATTTTTCCCATGTTATGTAAAAATATTCATTTATATATAACGTTTCAATCGGCTTAGTAGTTTCGGAGTTATAATAACAAATTGAAGAAAAAAAGATATTTTTTATGTGAAAATAAAAATTTTTTCGTTTTAAAAAAATCATGAAAAATCGAAAACAGCAGAAGTTGTTCAGATTTATTCCATAGAATTCATTCACAATTATGTGAATTTGCTAATTTTCACAAAATGTTAGTTTTTTGTTTCATATTCATGAAATTGAGTAGTTAATGTTCTTCATTCGATTGATTGAATTTTAAAAACATTTTCTCCATGCTATGTACAAATTTTCATTTATATATAGCGTTTCAATCGGCTCATTAGTTTCGGAGTTATAATAAAAATTGAAGCAAAAAATATATTTTTTAGGTGAAAATATCAAATTTGTTTGTTTTCAAAAAATAATGAAAAATTGAAAACGGCAAAAATTTTCAGATATATTGCTTTATCACAAAACAACATATAATAGGAATAAAATGAGATATCGAGCATAAAAATCAATGAATTATTTTGGAATTTATTCATAATTAAGTGAATTCGCTCATTTTCACAAAATTTTAATTTTTTGTTTCATATACATCAAATTGAGTAGTTAAAGATCTTCTGTCGATAGATTGAATTTTAAAACATTTTCCATATGCTATGTATAAATTTTCATATATATAAGCGTTTCAATCCACTCAATAGTTTCAGAAATATAATATGAAGTTGAAGCAAAAAACATATTTTTTACGTGAAAATAGCTAATTTGAAAAAGCAAAAATTGTTCAGATTTATTACTTCGTCGCAAAGCCATATGTAATAAGAAAAAAATTAGATATAGATCATAAAAATCGATGGATTATTTTCGAATTTATTCATAATTAAGTGAATTCGCTCATTTTCATAAAATTTAAATTTTTTGTTCGATATACATGAAATTGAGTAGTTAATGTTCTTCTTTCAATTGATTGAGTTTTAAAAACATTTTTCCCATACTATGTGCAAGTTTTCATGTATATAAAGCATTTCAATGGGCACAGCAGATTCGGAGTTATAATAACAAATTGAAGAAAAAAATATATTTTTTATGTGATAATAAAATTTTTTTTCGTTTTAAAAAAATCATTAAAAATCGGAAACGTCAAAAATTGTTCAAATTTATTACTTTATCGCAAAGTCATATGTAATAGAAACAAAATTAAATATCGATCATAAAAATTGAGTGATTCTTTTCGAATTTATTTACAATTAAGTGAATTCGCTCATTTTCACAAAATGTTAGTTTTATGTTTGATATAAATACAATTTAGTAGTTAATATTCTTCTTTTGCTTGATTGAATTTTGAAAACATTTTTCTTATGCAATGTACAAATTTTCATATATACAAATCGTTTCAATAGGCTCAGTATTTTCGGAGTTATAATAACAAATTGAAGAAAAATATATATTTTTTACATGAAAATATCAAATATTGTTGATTTTAAAAAATCATGAAAAATCGAAAACAACAGAAATTGTTAAGATTTATTAATTTATCGCAAAGCCACATGTAATAAAAATAAAATGAGACATCGATCATAAAAATCTATTGATTATTTTAGAATTCATTCACAATTAAGTGAAATCGCTCATTTTCGCTCATTTGCTGCAACAACGTCATAATTCAAAAAATCCAAATTACGAGTTAATATCACAATTGCATAGTAAATAAGTTGTTTTAATAACTGACAAAGTCTTAAACTTACACGCAGGATCGCCATAGAGGCATTTTGTCATAATTTCATAACGTATTGTTTATCATTTGCAATAAGGTATTATTTTAGTTGTGTGTTCAACATCGTTAAGTTATCTAGGAAAGTAACATATTTTGTCAAGTGTTTGTTTGCACGCTTCAAACGAATCAGTTGCGATCAGTACAGGTTCCATGTGGTGGTCTGGCTAGATTTTAACAGTTCATAGTAGTTAAGACGCTTTTGCTCCTACCAAATATGGAGCATTACCTTACCGCCACGAATAGTTGGCTTTGGTGTCGATTCGTCTGATTTGCCGGGCTTCACATACGATCTTTTACACTTCGGGTTATCGTAATGTATGAGTTTTTCATCCCAAATAATGATTCGGTGCAAAAATGATTTCTTTTTACAGCGTTCGTGCAGTATTTCAGATATACAAAATCGTCTGTCAAGGAATATCAGCTTCAATTCATATGGTACCCAACTTCCCCTGCTTTAGGATGAATCCTGCTGCTTGCAAACGTTTTGAAATTGCTGATTGAGTGTAGCTCCCAATGATTTTGCAAGCTCCTGTTGAGTTTAACAACTGCCTTCAATTCTTAGTTTCCAAACTTTTTTGACTGGCCCAGGCGATCTTTGTCTTCCGTTTCAAAATCACGATTTTTGAACCACACAAGCCATATCTCGCACGTTGAAACCGTTTATTTCAAATTAAAGAAGTAAGGTAGAACTTCTCGCATATGACGCTTTGTTGATATCAAATTCGACATTTTCGAAGCAAAAAAATTCTTTGTTGTTTACACTATAATTTTCAATAACTAAGTGATAATGAATGACAGATATGTACCCTTCAAATGACATATAAGTTATTAGAATTAAAAAACGAGTTCATTATACAATAGACGGAGTTAAACACAAATTACTACTCCATTCACCAAACTAACATTTAGCAAAAGCTGCTCAATATTCCTCTTTATAAATGACAAATTAAGCCCGTTGCTGAATTATTTATTTCTATTGAACTGACAACTACGAGTATTTGAACATAAAAAAACCAGCCATGTTAATGGAAATTATGTTTAATTATTACGAGTACAACATTAATAATCTGCTCAAATGTGTATCTTTTTGTATGCATCTTAATAATAAAATCGTATATTCATGCCATAAAACCAAAACCAGCTGTGTGTCTTTCTGACAAATATTTTGTCAGCCCAGCCATCCTGTCATTCATACATTTTTAATCACCATCAACCACATACCAAACAAACTTGCTCACACAAAGCTCTTTCAGCTATAGTCGTCTTTTGTAAAGGGGTTTCCAAAAAGGACAGGTCGACAGGGGCGGCGTCGGTTAAATCTGTTGTTTATTAAATTCATGATGCTCAACAGTTATTACTATTGGGGCCAGCAGCATCATTGGTTCGATGGTGTGTATTTGACCCCGCTAGACATTTTATTGTGCGGTTTACTAAAGTCACAGGTCTATGCCAATACACTGCAACTGGCAAATGTCTTCAAAGTTAACATAACCCAAGCCATCGCCACAAATCAGCCAAATATATGCAGCAGAGTCTTCGGAAATCGATCTATGTCATCGGCTGATAAAGCGAGGAATTTGAATGATGTCATATTCCTTTCTAATAATTTCATTAATACTTTTTATCCCATTTCAACTTTAACCCGGCCTTATTGAAAAACCCTTTACATGCAAGAATTTTATTTGAAGTTGTTTTTTTATACATATGTATGTATATTTTTGTGATGTGATCAACCAAAAATGTTTTCACTTACAGACAGAAATACATACACACACATTCAATAAATAGGAAATACAAACGGTAAATGGATGCGGTATGGTAGTAATGGTGATGACTGTGATGCTGATGACTGTGTCTGTGGCTGTGACGATGATACGATTTATGACAAGGATGAATGCACATAGACAAAGTGTAACTTAAACGGTAAATGTAATTAAATGTTAAGTGAATGATTTTCATACTCGTATCCTGATGATGTTCTTAACATTTAGTCCCTTCAAATTACATTCGTATGCATATGTATGTATTGCTATACATTAATACAAATAGGAAATGCATATTAATTGTAACTCTAATGTATTGAAAGAAGTTTTTGATAATATTTTGAGTTGCTTCTTGTTTTCATGCCTTTATAAAGGGTTTCTGAAGATTTAAGTAATTTTCATATCAGTTGCATTTTTAAGCAAAATTTTGATTAATTTATACTTAAAATAATTCAGAAATTGGTCAAAAGAAATCATTCCACAGCAAATTTTGAGAATATTTTTACCTCTTTTATTAAACAATGATAACAACATTTATACTAGACTTCTTTAGATATGACAACAACAAACTTTTCAAAAGAACTATGTTTAAAAATCAAATTTGTTCGAGGTTGTCTCATATTTGGGTTCACAACAAGTAAACAGATGAATGTCAGAAAAATGTTCAGTAAATGTGTGAACTAACAATTTTTGCCTTGCAACGTTCCTGGAAAGGTTTCTTCATTATTATATTTTAGATTGACGGTGCACAGTGGTTTAGAAACTTTTTTTTTGGAAATAATTCGGTATCTCGGGAACTATTGGAGTTATTATTACAAAATTTCACATGGTTAGAGCTGAGGTGTTTCTGAGTTGAATTACATTTGCTCAGCATCCTAGCGCTAATGGGGGCCAGTTTGTGCTCTCTCAAAGTTGTTCACCTCGGGTCTCAAAACTTTAAAAAAAATCCCCAAAAATTCATTTATGATCCGAATGAGCTGAAATTTAAAATATAAATAGTCCTTGAGAAGATCTACAAAAAATGCGCTTACATGTGTAGGTTATCTCCTTCAGTTGAAGAGATATTTAGGTTTATTTTTTATTTTTTTTTTTAATTTTGCTCGATTTTTTTGTTTTTTAGATATGGCGGCCCTACGGAGGGTCGAATTTTTTTTTTCAAAATATCAGCTATATTGGCAATAAAATTCTAAATAAAATAAAAAAAACTTGGTAACAGTTATCTCGTCCGTGTAAAAAGTTACACGCATCCAAAGTTGGAACATGTAAAATGGGCCTAATTTTTTACGATTTTTCCTAAAAAAGTCCCTATATTTTTTCTTTTGTTGAAACGGTAAATAGCGTCACAGTAGGCACTTTTCTAAAAAAACTCAGTTTTTGGAACACATTTTCCCCGTTTTAAGAATTTCGGTATTTGAAAATAAAAAATGTCAAAAATTATAATGTCATTAATTTAAGGACATTTGGATCTAAATTAGTTCCCAATTTTGTTATGATATCTTTAACCGTTAAAATTTTACATTAAATCAAATTTTATATTTTTCTTCATGGAAAATCACCATATTATAATTTTTTTAGTTTTTAAGGTAAATGAGGTTCCAAAAATTTATAAAATTACTTAGTTATTCTAAAATATCAATCTTCAAGTCCTAAGGTTTTCAACAGTATGAAATACTTATATAAAAAGCCTTTATTTACTCCTCAGAAGTTCCACAAACCTTACTCCCTTCGGAAAATTTGTACATTTTTTCATATATTTCATGCAAAATGTTACTAACATATCAAATGTAAATTCTGAATTCAAACATACACTGACTTAACAGAATGTTTGGTGTAACAGATTTTGCATGCAATATATGAAAAAACGTAAAAAATGTTCAAATGGGGCAAGGTTTGTGGAGCTTCTGAGTAGTAGATATATGCTTTTTATATAAGTATTTGATATTGGTAAAAACCTTAGACTTGTAGATTTATATTTTAATAAAATTAAAGAATTTAATTAATTTTTTGAACGTCATTTACCTTAAAAACTAAAAAAAATTATAATATGGTGATTTTCCATGAAGAAAAATATAAAATTTGATTTAATGTAAAATTTTAACGGTTAAAGATATCATAACAAAATTGGGAACTAATTTAGATCCAAATGTCCTTAAATTAATGACATTATAATTTTTGACATTTTTTATTTTCAAATACCGAAATTCCTAAAACGGGGAAAATGTGTTCCAAAAACTGAGTTTTTTTAGAAAAGTGCCTACTGTGACGCTATTTACCGTTTCAACAAAAGAAAAAATATAGGGACTTTTTTAGGAAAAATCGTAAAAAATTAGGCCCATTTTACATGTTCCAACTTTGGATGCGTGTAACTTTTTACACGGACGAGATAACTGTTACCAAGTTTTTTTTATTTTATTTAGAATTTTATTGCCAATATAGCTGATATTTTGAAAAAAAAATTCGACCCTCCGTAGGGCCGCCATATCTAAAAAACAAAAAAATCGAGCAAAATTAAAAAAAAAAATAAAAAATAAACCTAAATATCTCTTCAACTGAAGGAGATAACCTACACATGTAAGCGCATTTTTTGTAGATCTTCTCAAGGACTATTTATATTTTAAATTTCAGCTCATTCGGATCATAAATGAATTTTTTGGGGATTTTTTTTAAAGTTTTGAGACCCGAGGTGAACAACTTTGAGAGAGCACAAACTGGCCCCCATTAGCGCTAGGATGCTGAGCAAATGTAATTCAACTCAGAAACACCTCAGCTCTAACCATGTGAAATTTTGTAATAATAACTCCAATAGTTCCCGAGATACCGAATTATTTCCAAAAAAAAAAGTTTCTAAACCACTGTGCGGTGTTATTCAGAAAAAACTTATTGTAGATTTAAAACACAAATTGGTTGATAAACACTATCCCCCATTTTCTCAATCATATTATCGTTTTTCGTAATTAATATAATTTTTGTATGAGAACTGTCAGTATATTATATTCACGATAAAAAATAAACAGATATTGAGAAAATGGGGGTATATCTTTAAAACCCATTAAAAAGTTATTATATTCATAAACATTAGTTAAAGTCACAATAATAATTGAAATATTTGTTTGTCTAAACTAGTAATTCTTCTCAGTTGTTTCCCCTTTTTCGTTGTTAGTGTTACTGGCAATTATGGTCAAATATTCGTTAGATCTCTTTGTTTCATTGTTTGCTTTTAGTAATAATACATTTTTGAATATAAAAACTAATTTTTAGATAAAAAATTTATATTTGATTCTAGTAAATTTATATTAAGCTAAAATGTATTAACAAACATTTCTATATATTCTTTTCAATTATTATTAAAGTATTGGAATAATGAATATTCTGTGATAAAAAAAAGAGTGAGTATATTAAGAAGCACCTTCTTCCACGATGTTTAAATATGCAAGGAAATGTCTTCCATTTCTTCTCAATGTGAGGGATTATACACAAACTCTCAGAATTACCAAAAACATCTTTCAAGCTGTTATTAAATATATAAGTTAATATATTTTTTTTTCTTCTTGGATCAGCACTCAGGGAATGACCCTTACTCATGCTTAGCATTGTGTTAGAACTAGGAAAATAGGAAAGAGGGAGTAGTGTTTATGGACATTTGATTTGAACTTTCCTTCATTGAAAATGACAGGAAACACTTCAGCGGGAAATTTGCTCCACATACGTACAGTACAGAGTGCGGTTCTCTGGCCAATCGATCAAAAGGGAATGTGTTCTTAATGAAAAACGTGTATTACGTAAAAATCTGCGGGTATCAGGAACAAGTTCCCTAATTTCATCACAACTCATTCCATTGTTGTATCGATAGAACAGTGAAACGCAGCCCACATTGCGAAGTTTCTCCAGAGAATCAAAAGAGTTAAATACCCTATTGTCACCGTCCCATACATGGGAGTAGTATTCCATTTTCGGTTGGATATAGGTGGCGTAAATAGTGAGAAGATCAGATGGTGTGAAGTAATTTCTACACCATTTCAGAAATCCTAGACACTTGAATGCTTCTTTCGACACTTGAAAAATGTGTTTAGACCAGGGGACACCACATTATATTATCATGCTCAGAACATCAAGAGCGTATGAATTCACAATCTTTACACCACCCATAAATACGGAAGAAGCGACATGGTTTGTCGTTCGTTTATGTGTCATCATGCATCACTGAGCCTTGCAGGTGTTAAAATCGACCCTATTCGCACGACACCATTCAGAGATTGTTAGAAGGTCCCATTGTACCGATCTTCGACAATCTTGGTCTGTAACTAAATGAATATTGTTACGTTTTAACCTTTTTAAAACGATGGTTTATTTCCTTTAAATAAACGGGATACTTTTGATTGCAAATAAAAAGCAGTTTTAGTAGTTTAAAATTGTAACAAATCTTTATTTATTTAAAATCTACAACAGCAGATCAAATAGTCACTCAGTTTATTTATACACGTTTATCAATTCGCAGAAATGCACACACACTTTATAATGTACAAACTCAAATGTACAAGACTGTTGATGTTAACTGTAACAGCGCCTATGATAAACTCACTCACTACTCCAACCTCTGCCACTATTTATACACACGCCTTCTTTCGGGAATCTTCTACAATGATCTTAACGGACAAACTAGTATGTTCGAATTCTAGAGGTTTCAATGTCAATGTTAGCAGCTTAAACATTTAGTGTTACCATACTTATAAACAATGCTAATAACCGCATGCTATCAACATTGTTGATAAGTAGAAGCTTCTACTGATGGACGTGTTTATAAACATGATGAATGCTGCAGGCAGTCGTTACAGACCGTTAAATTCAAATAGCTATTGCAAAATCGTAACAATATGAATGGCAAATGTTGCTGTCATCAGAAAAATAATAGATAGGGTTGAAAGTTCAACGAAGAATTTATTTCCTTGAATTTATCTTGAACTCGTTTGATGAGATCCCATCTATAACAAATCGCTTAGTGCGATCTCTGAGAAAGCCCAGTATCAAACAAAATCATTTACTATTACAGTGGAAATAATTCTCCAACGGTGGTAAAATTATGTTTAGCAATTGCAATAGTATCGCCTATAAATCCCAATTTATAAAAATGTATCTTTTAAATTAACTTTTTAAAGATAAAATATAAAAATAATACTTTAAAAATGGTTGAATAAAAATGTGTACACTTAACAATGCACAGTGGGGCAGAATCAAAATTTTTTGGAAATAAATCCGGCATTTCTAAACGGGTAATCCGATCGGGATAAAATTTGACATGAGCGTAGCCAAGGAGTATTCTCCAGGGGCGGCGCTATAAGGTCTCAAATTAGGGTACCATCGACATGTAAAATTGTTAAGCACGTGCCATCCAAAAATACTCAAATCTTTGAAATCGGATCAGTGTAAAGCTTTTATAAATATAGCCATTAACACTTTGACGTATATGAGACACCGGTGTCCTCAATGTCGAATATATTTTTTTCCAAATAGAGCGCTATTTTGAGTTGTCAGTTACTCTAACCAAATATATACAAGCAAAACTTAATTTTGATTTTGGTGGCAATACATGCCTTAAAATGCTAGTAAATCTATATACCTTTTTAAATATCGCACACTCCTCTTTTCTTTTTCTTTTTTAAGTGATAGAATAAAATAAATATTTGTAGTTTTCAAAACATTTTTTATAGAATTTATAGTTATTATTATTATTTAGTAGTTATTATAATTTTAATGAAATTTATTGTAATTAATAATTTTAAGTGACTATAATACGAGATTTATTGACTTTTCAGGCTTATTTGGACACATTTGACCCAATAACTAATAAATAATTAATAAATCAATTTTAGATACCCCTAAATACAGTGTGTAGGTCATTAATATTGTTACGAAATGGTATTTGATTTCAAATATAACGGTTTTAAGGGCTGGTTTAAAGATGCATCATGTTTCTCAACCTTTCCATTTCTGGATACTTCGAATTGTGAACAATGGTGTTTACCAACCGATGAACAGCAGTTAATATGGCTAGTGGATATTATTAACATAGCTTTGAAACATACAAAATTGAATACTTAAAAGCTTTAAGTTGATCATTGTAGACATAGAGCTTTGAAGAAAAATGGAGCTAGATGGATTTAGAATGTTCGAGATGGTAAAGCAGTGTTTATAAATTGGCCGTGAGAACATTTACAATCAGTCTAATTTGAAGCATCATTAAGTAAAGACAAATCAGCCGCCTTAAAGTGTGCTGTATAAGTTTGTAAATTATAAACGTGTGTGTGTATATTACAACACAGTGACTATTTAAACTCTTGTTGTGTACGTTTGAATAAATAAAGATTTACTACAACTTTAAATTACTAAACTACTTTTGTTTGCAATCAAAAGTATCCGGTTTATTTAAAGGAAATAAACCACCGTTTTTAAAAGGTTAAAACGTAACAATATCCATAATGTATATCACATTTTTAACTAAATTCTTTTTAATTATTTACTATTTGACATGCGAGTTTTATTTCGTTAGAAAACAATAAGCCAATTAGTTGATCATCACACCTTTTCAAATCGATTGATTTTCATCACACATTTATGTACCGGATAAATAAAATTGTTCTATACAACTTAAAAATGTCATATAATTAATTAATCGCATTACTTTGTATTTATTTAATAACTATTCAAATATATACATAGTTAGGTATATAATTACCATCAATCGACTAATGTTCTTATAATTTCACTTTGTGCATAAAAAATTCTTTAAAATTAGTCCAATTATGTCTGTTTCTGTTTCTGAAGATGAAGTGCAATATACAAGATTCTATTTAATTTCATTTTAGAAATATAGTGTCTGCATAACGATGAAAAATTATAAAATTTCTTTGCATTTAAATATAGTTTATTATGCCATTTTCTTTATACTTAACACATCGCTAAAATGCTGAAGAAAGGAGGCAAAAAAAAAGAAAGTCATGAACTTAATGTCAGATGCACTTAGTTGCTGTTTAGCAAGGAAAAATTATTAAAACTAGCAATAAACAGAGTTAACAATAATAGTTCATACCAATGAAGAAAAAATCAGACGGCAATTTAAGCAATTCAGGAGGAGCTTATTTGTTGTCTTAATGGAGGAAAATCTTGATACTAAATATATAAAATTGAAGATTAATTATAGGCTACAGTATTTCAATGTTATTTACAAAATTATTTATACAGCTGACGTGTGACAAAAACTATGTATAAGAAATCAGGGCATATCAGCAGGATTTTATATGCACTCAGAAAAAAAATATGGTTGTGCATGTTTACATAACCATTTCAAAATTTTTACAAGTTTTTTAACCAATTATAGTCACAGTAACTTTTTATATGATTGTGAGAACTATAATATGGTTAATTTACGATTCACATGATTGTATCAACCATATATGGTTGTCACAAACATATACTTGTTTACTGTAACCATATATATAGTTTATACAATCATTTGAATCATAAATTAACCATATTATAGTTATCACAATTATATAAATAGTTACTGTGACTATAATATTGTTAAGCAACTTGTAAAAATTTTGAAATGGTTATAGTAAACATGCACAACTATATTTTTCTGCGTATGAACATAGACACAAAAGTCAGGAACTGAAATACGTAACTGGAGTTGTAGGAAAACGTCCACAGCTAACTAAAACCATTGACAAGATTATATATAATGCATGCTCAAATTATTCCTAGTCACACTATTCTGTATAAAAACACTTTATTATGACGATGTCGCTGTTTTTCGCGTTGTATGTATTAGTTTGTATGTGTATTTGCCAAACGTTGCATGTATTGGTGAAATATTAAACGATTTCCCAGGTTCTTTTATTTTCCACTTCATTTTTAGCAACACATCATCAATGTGATCTTATTATGCGTTGACATGTTGATGATGTTGCCTGCTACAAACTGTACATATGTTGACGATAAACAGCAGAGTGTTGCTATTGATGGCTGTTTAGAATGTTAATGGTGGCAGGCGGTACATGCAGCAGCTGTAGAGAAATGATTTTGTTATTTTTTTTTATATAACTAAGGTGTCTGTCGTAACTTTGTTTAAAATAATTACCTAATATGACGTCAACTTAAGTTTTTAAAGAAATTTAAAAAAACAATTGTTATATTCGGCTAAATCCTTTTTATGTAGCTTATAAAGGGCATCACAAAATTCATGGCAGATTTAAATTAGCCACCAGTTGTGCAGTAAGGAATTGCAAACAAAAAAATAACAGTTTGAGCTTATTGAAACGGGAGAATAACACTTTTTCATTGTTGAAAAATATTTCAAAAATAATGAAAATTTGGCCAAAGTTCGAGCAAAATCATCCAAAATTATGATGCACCAAATCAAAATTACCGCATTTGAGGTTCAGAGAACTCCAAACAAATACATCCACAACGAGTCCAGTTTGATGCAAATTTTCGATTGAAGGCATCAGTCTGTTCAAGTAAATACTAATACTGATGCTCCATATTACAACATGTTAACAGAGTTCTTTCTGCATAAATTGAACGATATTGATGTGGATGATAATATTTTCAACAAGAAGGTGCACACTGACCTATTAAGGGTTAATTTCCATTTTTGTGCTATTATTGTAAATGCTAAACTTTATTTTATATTTTTCTCAAGTTTCATTAAAACTGGTGCTAAAATTTATAATATTTCGCTATCTTTCATTTAGAAATACCAAATATTGGTAAATTTTACTTTCGACCTTCACCATTTAAGGGTAAAAGTTTTCCTATTTTAGTAAAACTTTCAGAGTATATCTAGAATTAAATGGACTATAAGATTCTGTATAGGTTTTTCTTAAAATTTGTAAAAGTAAGGAAATTACTCACATTCGCCAAAATATGGCCAACAAAATATTTTTTCCCGAAAATCACAAAATTTAAATCGTAGGTACGTAAAAACTGTAAGAGGCATTGATATAATTTGTTCATATTTTATTCTCTATTATGATCTCAATAAATTTCAATGTGATGATAAAACAAATTCTGAAATTTTTTTAACAAAATTTTTAAAAATTTGAAAATGGAGATTTGAAACTGCCGTTAAAAAAATTTGTTTGACCATTCCTGCGATTAGGTTAACGGTATCCTACAAAGACGGTATCCTACAAATGTAAATACGAATATATTTTAAGTAAAAATTAGCTTTTATTTTAATATTTCTTACAATATGTTAATTTTGTTCCTACATTTCTTGTTCAAGTGGCCTGAGACACGTTAATGGTCTGGGAAATTTTTAATAACTTTAACATTTTTTTAACAATTTTTGTCTTTTATATCTCATTAGAACGATAAATATGCACACATTTCGATTCTTTTGCATTCGATTCCAAAAATAAATATTTAGTAGCTAAATTTTTACAAAAACTGAAAAATTTGCATTTTTTCCGAATTTTAGTTTGTGCGATTATTCTATTTGACCCAAAGAAGATATAAGTTTAATCTCAAAAAGATTTTTTTTACTGTAATTTTTATTAATATAAATAAATCTATATATTTCTGTAACATAATGCAGAAAGTTAAGAAGTTTCACAAAATTTATTTCATATAAATAGTAAAATTGTGCATATATCTGACCTTAAACCTCGATGCGCGTCCCGAAATCCTTGTCCGATTTGACTCAAATTCAACACTTAACTTTTAGACCTAGTGTCACAATATTCCACCCGGCACTCTTCAAAATTCGAATACAAATTTGTTCCATACAACTGATTGTCATTCTAGTGCACAGTGAGGTTTTCAACATATATTAAACACTTGGCGTATACTTTATATCAATGTATATAACTTTTGTTTAATATTCATCATACGCTCCCTTGTCATTTCATAAGCTTAAGATTAATTTTAAAGTCTTTAAAGTATTTTCTCACAAAAATTCATATTTACAATATAAAAAAAAAAAAACAAAATCCTCCTAAGCTGTTTTATTTGTACATACATACATACTCCCCTGCACATTAATTTCAATTTATATTAAAATATTTTTTTTTCTTTTTACAAATAACTTTTGAAATAAACTATTTTTGAAAACTTGATTTTGAATACAAGTACGACTGACTTGTCCCTGTATTTCCTTCTTGTCCATTATTATATTTTCTTTTTTTGTGTGTGTTTTGTTTTGTTTTCCAATTGCTATTTTAAGTGGCCACATTAAGATGTCTGAATTCGGTATATGGATGGTAGTTTGAAAAAGAAAAGTTTCAGTCGTTGTTAGTTTTTCCATACACTCAAACGATTTCATACCGTCAAACATACTACGTATGCACAGGGCATACTGGGATATAAATGCTTATATTTTATGAATATGTAATATCGTAAATCATTGTGAATGTTCAAAAAAAAAAAAAAGGAAAAGAATTGAAATAATAATAAAAGAAAACATAGAGTTAAGAGGCTACAGTGAAAGAAATATTAGATTTTTGTATAAAATGATCATGGGTTTACGTGTTAGTAAATAATTGTGTTCGCAATTGTAATCTAGTTAAAATAGAGGGGACGTGACGAAAAATTTACTCATCTAAACTGTATATAACATAGAAAATCTTCCTTGCACAAAGGATATCTCAAAAAAGATATCTTCCATTTTCTAGAAGAACTAAGAAAACGTACCAATAATTACGCCCTTTGTATTCACATTCACTCGGAACCATATATACTCTATTTCATATTACTAGGTAAATTATTGTAAAAAAATCAAAAAGTACAATTAAAATGTACATTTAAACTTTTATGTCGATAAGTTTAATAATTTATAATATTAAAAAACTATTAATGCACGTTGGTCAATTTCGTCCAAAAATCCATAACTTCTTTATTTCTTCATAAAAATGTTTGAACTTTGTTATTTGCATTAAAAGTAGCATTTCGATGTTCAAATACAGGGTTTAGCCAAAAAAGCATGGACGTTCTTAAAGTATCAAAAAAAATTGCATGTAAGTAATGTAAGTTGCTGAAATTTAGTCCAAAAATAAAAAATAACATAAGTGATAGAAAACAAATTGGTCATTCAAATTTCGGCATACATATACAGGGTTTGGCCAAACAATCAGGGACGTTTTGAAATTATCGAAAAAATCAGGTTATTCATGTAAAACCTGAAATTTGGCGTGCAAGTTAAAACAACACACTTGATCCATCGCAAAAAAATATTAGAAATTACATACAGGGTTTGGCCAAATATACATTGACGTTATAAAAGTATCGAAAAATGTATGTTATTTATGTAAATGACTTTAATTTGGTTTATAATTAAAAATAACATAAACGATCCATTGAAAAAACTTCGACATACAAATACATGGTTTGACCAAATATGCATGGACATAATAACTCTCAAACTTACATAGTTTTGAAATATACCAAAAAAAAAATCCAATAAAATTTGTAAAAGATGATGGCAATGAAATCGTTGAAAAAAAAATAAACTTGTTTTCATTTTTTTTCGAAATTTTTTTTTTTATTTTTTTTAAAAATTTTTTAAAAAAAATAGTTTTTAATTTATTAGTGAAAAAAAAATGTTTGTGGTAAAAAAAATTATTCGGGTAAAAAAATAATTTTCCCGATTTTGACCCATTGTAGGTCCAAATTACTTAATTGGAATTTGAAATATCTATCATTAGATATCCATATTGCCTATATTAATGACTTAGTAATCGAGGTATAGATAAAAAATAGGCCAAAAATCGAGGTTGGCCCTATTATGTCAGCCATTTGTGGGACGATTTTCTCGATTTTATATAGCGACCGAGCCGGTAGAATTGAACACCAATCAAGTTTCAAATTTTTAAATACTGAATCTTACACACATATTTTGTGATACATAGTAAACTGATTTAAATCTGTATTATTATTTTAAAAAGATACCAAACTGTTTACTCAAGATATTTGAGTTTTTCATACTAAAAATCGAATTTTGTTCTAAATTTTGAGTGATCACAGATTGAGCTTATTTTCTCTAGAATCTCAGTATTTACAAAATTATTAACGATTTATGATATTTGAGTTTTTTATGCTAAAAATCGATTTTTGGTATAAAATAAAAATCAATTTTATGTATCAAGAACGATTGAGTGTATTTTCCCTCAAATCACTGTATTTACATAGTTATTAGAGATTTATGATATTTGAGTTTTTCATACTAAAAATCAATTTTTGGTATACAATAAGAGAGATCATAGATTGGGCTTATTTTCCTCATTTATAAAGTTATTAACGATTGTTTTCCTTTAAATCACAGTATTAACAAAATTATCAACGCTTCAATTTATTTGAGTTTATAATACTAAAAATCAATTATTGGCATTAAATATGACTAATCATAGATTGAGCCTAGTTTCCTTAAAATCACAGTATTTACAAAGTTATTAACAATTTAATATATTTGAGTATTTTATATTAAAAATCAGTTTTTTGTATAAAATAATGGTTGTCACAAACATATACATGTTTACTGTAACCATATATATGGCTGAAATATTCATGTGAATCGTAAATCAACTATATTATTGTCACCACAATCATATATATAGTTGCTGTGACTATAATATTGTTAAAAATTTTGAAATGGTTACAGTAACAATGCCCAACTATATTTTTTTTCTGCTTGTAGTTAACAAAGCATTGAGTAAGTTTTCAAGCTTTCCAGATCGCTTGAGACATTTGTCTAAATATAAAAAAGTCTTCTAACTAAAATAGTTGGAGTATTGTATTAAATATTTTTTTTTTTTTTTTTGGGGATTTTGAATATTTTTTCAAAGATTTTAATACACTAAAACTCATAAAGACACACTTTTAGAAAAAACCAGCTATTCGAGGAGAAAACCCCGGTTTGTTCGATATTCGAAATGTGAGCTTTTCAAAAAAGCTGAAACCGACATAACCAAATAAACCGGTTATTAAAAACTGGGCCAATCACCATAGTTTTTACCCTTTTTCTCCGCTAAAAGGTTCAAATTTCGAAAAAGTTGCTTGCTAATTTTTTTAATAGATTTAGATGCATTGTAAATTTAATTTTTCTCTATATTAGTTAAAATGATATAAGATAACCGAATTTAGGCATATTTACCACCTAAACCTACATAGGGAGAGGGATACGAATAGTGCAAATTTCATTTATTTACTTCTTGGCGTTTGGGCTGAGCGATGTTGAATCAGTCAATCACTCAGTAACGATACTCTTTCATATATATAGTTTTGAACTTTGAACCTCGTTAAAATACCTTGTCGAAATTAAAAGGTTCTATATAATTACTCATTTGAGTGTAGAAATTATGAAGAAAGTGGCTTGTGGTTTTAGCTTATTGGAGGAATTTGCTGATTTTCAACATAAATAATAAAGAAATTTAACGCAACTTAATTTCTTTACAACCAAAGTTTCCTGTTGTGGCCATAATATTTTAAATAGGGTGGCAAATATTTGGTTGTTTCTATTATAATCCATCCTCACGGGCTTACTTCTGTTACAAGGACAGATAAAAAGGCAGGCCACAACAAATCAGTTTATCTGTGTATCACTCCAAATTTCTCCCAGTGCATTATGAACAAAAAAAAGATGAAAAACTATGTAAAATAATAAAATCTGCATATGAAAAACTAATGGCTGGTTGTTGTATAGAGTTTGTGAGAAGACATTTTTTATATTTTTATTTCTTTCTTATTTTCTATTTTTTATTTTATTATTTTTTTTTTTTTTCATCTTTATTATTATATTCCATTCTAGTTTTAATGCTAAGATCAAAATTCAAGTTGTCCAAAAGATTTACCTATTTATTCAACCCACACAGATACACACACCCACACACACACATAGATACGAAAACACATACTTAAACTAACAACCGACACATTTACTGGGAAGACAAATTACCACAAAATACAAGACAAGACAAAAGGCAAACGCAGAAAATAAGAATAATTGTATGAAATAAAAAACGGATTTACGTTTTACATTTTTTATGAGAGAGTTTGTCATATTTTTTACGCCATGATTTTTATACAACTACTACAATACTATATTCACTATCACCATGCCCTTCACTTACACCAACGATGGTTCCTTTTTGCCAAAAAAAAAAAAAATCAAAAAAAAATAAATTGTAATTTTTTTTCTTTTACATCGCATTTCATACCGGCTGTGTGCCGGACACCAGAGAGATAACAACGAAGGCAGAGAGAGTTGTGGTGGAACAGAGAAGATTTCTGTATTTCGTTTAGTTTTGAGCTAAAAATGGCGCGACAGTAAATTTTGTCAACAGACAAATGCAAAATGGTTTTAATAATGCTGCCATTTGTGAAAGATGTGATGTGATGCAAAGACCAGCCAAGGGAAGTGCATAGTATATATTTGGTACATAGAACTTTCTACAGTTATGAAGCAGAACAACGTTATTGTTTAAATAATACTTTTTCGTTTGTTGTTCTTATTGCTACTCGAGATGCTTTTGTTTCCTATTTTTGTTACATTAAATTGAGTTTCCACCAAAAAGTTGCAAAAACCAAAAAAGAAAAAAAAAACAGAAAAGAAAAGAACTTGAACATTTCGTAAAGATGCCATACAAATGTTTCTAACTTGTTTTTAAATGATTTTTAGACACCCTTTTGTTTTTAGTGGATTTATTTTAAGTTGTAGTTGTTATTGTTATTGTGTTGTTGCTCCAGCTCTTGTTCAGTGCTCTTTTGTAACAGCATTTTACAATTGTTATTGTTTTTATAGCCATTTTATTTGCCAGCACTATGGGTTAGTTGTACTAGAAGTGCGGAATTCATTGTAAGTATTAAACCAGCAACCAAAATTTTACGGTTTTCAGATTTGAATTTCAATTTGTTAATCAAAATTTGTTAAGAATCATTGAAAACGATAAATAAAAGCTTTTTTAGTGGACAAATTTATTTTTGTAAAAAACGTTTTTTAATGGAAAGTTATTTCTTCATTCTATAGGTCAACAAATAACGAATGGTAACACCAATAATGTTTTAATTTTTGTTCCTACGTGTAGACTTATGTACCTTCATGGACAATGAAGGCAATTGTATTGCCGATCACTTGGCAGGATTAGGAGCCCTTCTATCAGAAGATGATATAGACTCCCTCTGCGGAATCCCGCTGTCAACTTGCAAGAAACGTATACATGACATATACTACGAACTTGCCCAAACGAGGTGGGGCAATGAATCCACCTGTACTATCACGAGGACGATATGGCCTGTGCTGGACTGCACACGCACGTCGTATCTACTTAGACTACAACGAATAAGATTACGCAATATGGTGGCGATGATCACCGGACATTGCACTTTCGGTCCCCATGCTGCGAGACTTGGGTTACCTTATAATGACTTCTGTAGAAGCTGTCAGAATGAGGAAGAGGAAGAAACTATTCTACACTTCTTTTGTAACTGTCCGGCACTTGGTGATCTAAGAGCCAGACTTTTAGGTGAGAGATTTCTTGATACCCTCTCCGGGCTATCAGTGAAGAATTTAAGGTGCATAGACGCCTTTATTAGGGAAAGCAGGTGGTTGATAAGACCGGACTTGCAAATTGCACCTCATGAAGACACGATAACTGTCTCATGATGGTCTGCGTCATTGAATCTCAATACCTTCTCCTCTTACTCCTTCGATTTCTATTCTTTTCTTCTCGTGCTTGACAATCTTTAGAACGCCTATCATCTACTTCTATTTCTTTCCCCTTTTCCTTTATCTCCTTTCAGGTACTACAAAGGGAACGTTTATTGGACCCAAGTGAGCTGTACAAAGAAGATTTTGGACGGCTGCCTGATAACCTAACCTAACCTATGTACCTTCATTTTTCAATATTGACTATCTTAAGTAAATTTGTGTGCCCGTTTCGTAGTCTTATATGTACATTTCTATTAATAAATTAATTTTAAAATTATTATGTCGCAATGAATGAAATGTGTTTTGATAATCTAAAACAGACTTAGTGAGAAGCACGTATTTCAATACTTTAAGATAAAGATTAGGGACCTGAATATGCCGTAGCTTCTAAACAATGCGTGTAGCTAACATTTAAGACAGTGTGAAAGTGATAAACGTAGTCATTTGAAGTTTGGTTTGTACAGAACCGAAAAATTACATTGATTCTTGTTAAAATTACCTGAATTACGGTTTGTTAACAGCTCTCTACTGTACTCAGACAACGCACCATCTCCTATGAATTAACATTTTTCATGTTTTGCCATTCTTTCAAGAAAGTTTCCAGGTTTGAATACAGAAAAACTAAAATCTGGTATTTTTGATGGCCCACAAATAAGTAATTTTATGAAAGAAAACGTTGTCATACATTCAATGAATACTTCAGAAACAACAGCTATGAAATGTTTTATTGTTGTTTTGAAAAATTTCTTAGAAAATCAGAAAGCTGATTTTAATTATAAGAATAAAATTTCTAAGACTGAACATTTTTTTCATATTTTTATTGAGTTAGATAGAAGCTTGCAAGCTTTTTGAAGTGCTGTTATTTTATCATTATTATTTGCTTTGCTTTCAATTATGTTATTCAATCACAACTGCATTCCATGATGCCAATTTTTTGTATTCTTTGAAATTATTAAATTACGAGTCTGAATAATTTATTTATAGAAGAAACAAGTAAGAGAGCTATATTCGGCTGTGCCGAATCTTATATACCCTTCACCAAATTATACTTCAAAATAAAATTAAAAAATATTTTTTTTAATTTTTTTTTTCGAAATTATTTTTTGGAAGTTTTTTAAAATTTAAAAAAAAAAAATTTAAATTAAAATTTTAATTTTTTTGTGAAAAAAATGTGTGAGAAAAAATGTTTTTTGTGAAAAAAAATTCAGATTAAAAAATATTTTTCCCGATTTTGACCCATTGTAATTCCAACTTACTATAGCCTTATTTTTTTTTTGAATAATTAAATCGAAACTTTTCGAAAGTATGTCTGACAGAATTATTGAAGATTTGGATACCGAAGATATCTGGGGTCTTCAGAAAATTGATTTCAACAGACCGGCGGACAGACAGAAGCACATGGCTTAATCGACTCCGCTATCTATAAGAATCCAGAATATATATACTTTATAGGGTCGGAAAATTATATTGTGGAAATTACAAACGGAATGACAAACTTATATATACCATTCTCACGAAGGTGAAGGGTATAAAAACCATAGATAAATACACATAGATCGGAAACTCTTCTGTCAAAGACCTAACTCAGTTGTCAAAAACCTAAGTGGTGAGAATGCATTTGTAAAAAAACTATGTGAAAACAAAAACAACACTCATATGTGTAACTTTTTTGAGTAATTTTTTTGTTTGAGTTTTTTTCTAGTTTCCGCTCTATGTATATTTTCTCTATGATAAAAACTCTTAGTACAAAATAGACATTGTGAAAAAATTTTCGTTTGATAAAAGCTTTTTAAGAGTTTGTATGTTAAATATAGAAATTTACAAGGCTTTTCTTTATTTACAAGTAATCTTTTTTCCATAATTTGTTTTACAATAAAATAGTTTTCTAAAAGCTTTATTCCTTTAAAAACATTTTTCCTTTTTTTTGTTTTACAAAATATGTCAAAATATTTAAAAAAAAAAAAGCTTTTTATCATAAAAATATTTTTTACGAAAAGCTTCTCAATATGTTGTCATTAAGAGCTTATTCATGAAAAAAAATCTTGTATGAAAAAAGTTTATTTATTTATAGGAAAAGCTTTTTTTGAAAAAAATCTTATTATGAAAGTTTGTGAAAAAAACCTTTTCATGGAAAAGTTTCTATTTATAAAAACTTTTTCCTTTTACGGAAATACTTTTTGAAAGTTTTAAAAAAGTTTTCTTGTGATGAAAGTTTTTATTAAAAGGTTTATTTTTTTTAACAATTTTAAAAACTACTATATAAAATAGCAATTTTAAGCCAAAAAAACGCTTTATAAGGAATACAGCTTTTTAATGGAAACAATATTTACAAATATATATTTTCAAATTTTTTTAAACAAAGCTTTTTTATTTTGAAAGGAAAAAATTAAAAAAAAGCTTTTTTAATGGAATTATTATTATTATTTTTTTTTTTTTTTTTTTGTAATAAAAACCCTATTTTAGAATATTTTTGTTCTAGTTGTTGTTTTATCCGATGTTTGGGAGTGCAGTATTCTTCAACGCAGTGACCAAAAATATTGTTACGTGTTTACCTTTGAAAAACTGTGGTTTATTTCCTTTAAATAAAAGCGATCAGTTGATTTTAAATCAAACAGCGCCTAAGATATTCTAACTGACTCACAACTTTTATTATTATATACATAGTTATTTATATACATAGTGCCATCTTCTAGTAGTTTCATGGATTATCTAACGGAAAAAAAAATAGAATGTTCTATTTCCACAATGATTACCTAAGGCTTTTAGCAGCTTCAACCGTTAATGATGTCATACTCAGGCGCTGATCCAGGGGGCGGGATTGTAAAAAGGAAAATTCCCGCATTCCATAACCGGAAAGTTTTAATATAAACAAGTAAGAGTGCTATATTCGGCTATGCCGAATCTTATATACCCTTCGCCTTTGTTTTGGATGCATTACTTGCCCATTTTCAGCGTATATCATCCTAAAGATATCAAGAAAACTTTTAAAAATTTTACATTTAATTGCTATTGCTATATTGTAGAAGTTCTCAAAAACAACAACGCCAAACGAAACGAAACACCAAAAAAAAAATAATAAAATACGCAAGGCAGTGAAACAAACTCACATCCAAACATACATATGTACGTTTTGTTGCTTTTTTGTCAAACACCAAAAAAAAAACAAAATAATGAAGCCAACAAACATCCAAACATATGCACGTTTTGTTGCTTTTTTGTGAAACACAAAAAAAAAACAAAAACAAAATACACAAAGCATGAAGCCAACACACAATCAATCCAACACACATACGTTTTGTTGTTTTTTTGTCAAAGCATGCAATAAATTGTCTTTTTTTGATGAAATTTTCAGAGGTTTTCTCGGATTTTTGCTCATATCTCCGTTATTTATGGACGGATTTTGCTGATTTTAAATAGGAAAATTCTCGAAAGCATGTCTGACAGGATTATTGAAGATTTGGATCCCGAAGATATCTGGGGTCTTCAGAAAATTGATTTCAACAGACAGACAGACAGACAGACGGACAGACAGACAGACAGACAGACAGACAGACAGACAGACAGACAGACGGACAGACAGACAGACAGACAGACAGACAGACAGACAGACAGACAGACAGACAGATAGACAGACAGACAGACAGACAGACAGACAGACAGACAGACAGACAGACAGACAGACAGACAGACAGACAGACAGACAGACAGACAGACAGACAGACAGACAGACAGACAGACAGACAGACAGACAGACAGACAGACAGACAGACAGACAGACAGACAGACAGACAGACAGACAGACAGACAGACAGACAGACAGACAGACAGACAGACAGACAGACAGACAGACAGACAGACAGACAGACAGACAGACAGACAGACAGACAGACAGACAGACAGACAGACAGACAGACAGACAGACAGACAGACAGACAGACAGACAGACAGACAGACAGACAGACAGACAGACAGACAGACATGGCTTAATCGACTCCGCTATCTATAAGGATCCAGAATATATATACTTTATAGGGTCGGAAAATTATATTGTGGAAATTACAAACGGAATGACAAATTTATACAGTATTGGCCATAACTAAAGCACCCCCTCAATGGATTTTTTCATATCATAATTTTTTGGATAAAAAAGGTTTTTTCGGGATGTATTTTGTATATATTTTATTAATTTATATTGTTAATGTTCATATTGTGTTCATTTAGGAAAGGATAATTTTATGAACAACTAATTTAAAATGATAAAACATACAAAAACACAAAACGCGACGGACAAAACAAAAGCACCCCCTTATAAGATGTTTAAAAATTTGACTATACTACTGCATATTTGCAATGTCAGTTAACGGGACTCACAACGGATGCATTTAAAAATTCCAGAAGATAAAAATAAAAGAAGGCGTAGTCTGTATAATATAAGTTTTATACAGTTTATTGTTGAAAAACAATGGATGAAAGGAACAAGTACTCCAGTGAATTTAAAATTAAATTTATTGAAGACTGAAAGCCGGACTTATCACGGCATGAATTGAGTTAACAATATTCAATTAACAGATCAGTTATTTCCCAGCTGATTCCAAAGTTTTTGCAAACTGGCCGTATTTCACCGGGGCATTCTGGAGGACGTCCTCATAAAACCACACGATATGATGATTCTTTGATCAAAGGAGCAATGCAAAAAGATCCAACATCATCTGCTAGTCAAGTAAGAACAAGTTTATGATTATGCGTTAGCGAAAGAATAATCCGTAGAAGAGCAGTAGAAGCACGATTATTCAGACGATGACCAGCAAAAAAACCGTTTATATCAGCTAAGAACAAGAAAGCTAGACTGGAGCTTACCAAAGCCCACGTCAACTGGAGTGTCCAAAAATGGAAGACAGTACTGTTCTCTGACGAATTTAAATAGAAATTAAAAAGTTCCTATGGAATAAGGCGTGTACGCAGACGAAAAGAAGAAAGACTGAATTCTAAGTATTGCAAAGGAATAATTAAACATGGAGGGGGCAATGTAAAAGTCTGGGGTTGCTTTTCTGGTCAAGGAATTGGGCCAATTCATAAAGTTAATGGGATTATGGATCAGTTCATGTACCGTGATATATGGAAAGATGTAATGTTGCCTTATGCCAGTGAAAAGTTTCCACTTATAGGGAGGTTCCAACAGGATAACGATCCTAAGCACACCTCCAAAGTGTGTAAGACTTGGCTACAGAGCAATAATATTCAAGTTCTTCATTGGCCTGCACAATCTCACGATTTCAATCCTATTGAGAACTCATGGGAGATTGATAATATTAAAATAAATCGTGAAAATTGCAGAAATAAGGATCGGCAGTTTTCACGATTAATTTCAAGGCGTTATTATATCCTGGGAAGGAATATCGCAAGACACCATAAAAAAACTTAATATCTTCTATGCCTAAGAGATGTGCTTGTGTCATCCAAAACAAAGAATTTGCAACAAAATATAAATTAAAAAATTTTTTATATTTTATCCATGAAGGGGTGCTTTAGTTTTGTCCGTTTTCTTTTCCAGCTTTAAATATCTTTTGATTTAATATTACCTCTTATAGAAAGATTAACTATAAAATTATTTGTTTATCAATAGTAAATATATTAACAATTGAAAATAATACATAATAAAAATTTAAAACTTAGTTTTTATACAAAAAAATTTAATATGAAAAAAATTCACTGAGGGGGTGCTTTAGTTATGGCCAACACTGTATATACCCTTCTCACGAAGGTGAAGGGTATAAAAAGGAAAAGATTAAAAATATAAAATACATTTTACTTTATTTTCCCCCACAAAGGGTTGACCTGAATCCATGCCTGGTCATACTTATAAACAATGTTATCAACATTATTAATAAGTCAAAGACTGAAATGTTTATCAATTCAATTTGAAAATGCAATTTCGTAATTACCAAACTGCAAGATTCTGTAAATTTTCTGTACGTTGCTGACTTTGAGACCATACATTCCAATGGTAAAAAAGACAATATATATTTATTATACATGAAAATGTAGGAAATTGAGACTTCTTTAAAAAAAAATGTTGCTCTTTTTTTTTGGAAACTTCAAATATTTTAAAATGCTAAAATTTTTTTTATTAATCTTTTTAAAGAAAATGTACAGTTATAAAGACATTTTTGAACGGCATGCAAAAGTGAAAAAAAATTTAAACAATTCTCAAAAACTTTCAAATATCCCAAAAATTTAATTTTTTAAATGCTTGGCTATAATTGACGGTACCGAGGTCGGGTACATAAATTCCGTTTGGTTTAATTCCTTTAAATAAACCGGATACTTTTGATTGCAAATAAAAGCCATTTTAGTAGTTTAAAATTTGTAACAACTCTTTATTTATTTAAAATGTACAACAATAACAGTCTAAAATAGTCACTCAGTGTCTTTATATACCTTTATCAATTCGCAGAAATACACACACACTTTATAATGTACAAACTCAAATGTACACGACAGTTGATGTTAACTCTAACAGCGCCTATGATCAACTCACTCACGACTGCAACCTCTGCCACTACTTATGCACACGCCATCTTTCGTGAATCTTCTACAATGCTCTTAACGGACAAACTAGTATGTTGGAATTCTAGAGATTCGATGTCAATGTTAGCAGCTTAAAAATTTAGTGTTTCCAAACTTATAAACAATGCTAATAACCGCATGCTAACAACATTGTTGATAAGTAGAAGCTTCTTCTAATGGACGTGTTTATAAACATGATGAATGTTGCAGGCAGTGTTTACAGACCATTAAATTCAAATCGCTATTGCAAAATAGTAACAATATGTAAAAATAAAAGTAGTGATTTAAAAAAATACATAACTACTTCAAAATTTGTTGTTCATTAACAAAAGTCGGAAAAGATTTAGATCCGCTTTTATCCAAAGACCAGGTAGGTACTAAACTGAAATTTTAATTTTCGATGTCTCTTCTGTTAGTTTTTATGATGTCTCTTCTGTTAGATTCTACGTATAAAAAATCTTTCAAATTGCACACAATAATTGGGCGTCGTTTTAATGTTTAAAATGCTGGAGGTACCCCACTTTGGGGCCTTGAGACTCAACATGGGAAGTTAGAGATTTATTTACAATTTTTGGATTTGTGTAATCGCTTAAAATTTTCCAAATATTTTATACTTCCACCCCATAGTGTTTTATTTTTAATCTAAAAACGATAGTTGTTATTCGTTTAGTACTGTCTCTCTATCCATCGTACATGGCCAGAAGATACGAAACATTTTATAAAAAACAAAACTTGATTTTTATGTCAATAACTTTTATTTCTTTTTGACAATATAATTTTTAAATTTTTCCTATAGCGAACATTAAAATATTGGAATAAAATTAATTTTGTTTTATACAGCGAAAGTTTCGTAATTTTCTGAATTCAGTAACGAGCTTACAGAAAACTATGCTCGATACATATGTAAGTTCGTTTTAAAATTAATTAAAAAACTTTATTCGATTTTTCTTTAAATAAAAGTAGGGTAATTAAAGCTCTCCATAACGGCTACTAACATAGTTTATTTGGCTTAAAATTATTCATATTTTTGACTTTTAATAGCATTTTCACCGTACATTTTACTTTTCTTTAGTATTTTCCCTTATATTTATTTGTTAATGTTATTGAAATTATTATTATAATTGAACATACAATCATACAAATACATATTTTTATTAAAAAAAAAAAAACAACATGCTGAAATAAATATCAACATTTACCATCACACATTCGCTTTTACTGGATTCTGTTATTTATGACAGAAACAAAAAAAACCAGGGCAATTTTGCTTTTTGTGTCAATTTACGTTTCTCTTTTGAATAATATCCCGTTTTTGTTTTTGGTGTAAAATCAAATTATTTTAATGAATGACACGGCCCGTATTCAGGCAACCAACAATATAATGGTTGTCGAGTGTGACAGACTTAACACTTTAAACAATGAAAAAACTGTAGGGTTGGGGTTTAAATAATTTCATTTTTTTTGTTTTTTTTTCTCATGGTAATAGTAAATAAATAAAGCGAAAATCATAAAAGAATGTTTTATTGAATAAATATTGGATTTTTTTTGGACATTTTGAAGGAGGTACTAGAGCATGGTTTATACAAGCAATGAAAATTTAACATATTTTATAATGGTTGCATTTTATTTTCATTTATTTCTTTGAATATCAATAATAGTAAAAACAGTAACTTTTATTAAAGTATTTAAATAATTGGTTAATTCACAAGGCCTCTTATCAGTCATATTGTCATAATGTCCTAATATTTCACAATGGTTTTTATTGCTTTTCAAGCAAAAAAGGTCCTAAAATAATACTGTTTTTTATGCTATGTTTATTGTTTTATCGTAACGAAGACTGCGCCGAATGCCTTAGAGTCGGTTAAGTCAAGCCGCCGAGTCGTGATATATTAGGACATTACGACAATATGACTGATAAGAGGCCTTGTGAATTGACCAATTAACCAATTAAACTATTATCACTTCTGCTTATACCTATTGCAGAATCTCAGATTAATACTTAAATACAAATTAATGGAAAATTATATGAAACAATTAAATATTACATATCCTTTTATATTTGTTATTCACAAATACGTTTTTCATTAAAACTTTTAACCCAAGTATTATATGATTTTTTTTATCAATTTACCTTTGTTAAGCATTTCAGTTATTATGTTTATTGTCAATTATGTTCATTTGTTGTTAATCTGAATAACATGAGTGACGATAATAATCGGCGTACTAAAATTATTAAAAATTTTCAACAAAACCCAACTTGGTCCTACAAAAAGTTGTCAGAACAATCAAAGGTCTGCCGTCAAACTGAATGCAATGTTATTAAACAGTATCGGGAGACCTTGTCCGTTGATAGTAAATAGAAGAAATGATTCACATGATGTTTCTAAAGCCAACAATTAGAAAGCGTTTTCAAAAGAGCTCCCAACACATCCGGTAGAAAAGCAGTCCGGTTAGCTCAGTACTCGGACTATTTGGTACGAAAAGTTAAAGCCAATGCAGGTTTAAAAACATACAGGGCACAAACAATTACTGACAGGAACTCTGCTAAAAATTTAGTGGCCATCGGAAATTGAAGTCAAACTTTAAACAAAAAATATACCTGCAGCATAATGGATGAAGAAACGTATGTTTTGGAAAATTTTTCGCAGCTTTCGGGTCAATTTTTGTATGTTGCGGATGCTCGAAGGAATGTTGTAGAAAAGTTTAGGAACCAAAAGCAGACAATTTTCCCAAAAATATCTTGGTATAGCAAGCAATATGCAGCGGCGGCAAAAGGAGCCAAACATTTGTTACAACGGGCTCTATAAATACCGAAATTTACATGAAGAAATGTTTACATAAGAGGATGCTTCCATTCATAAGACTCCTTAATGTGTACACTTATTATTGGGCTGATTTGGTATCGAGTCACTGTGACAAGCAAGGTCTTGAGTGGTACAAGAACAATAATGTGGTATTTGTACCAAGAGAGGAAAATTCTCTTAAGTGCCTATAGCTAAGGCCAGTGTAGAGATATTGGTCCCTTAAAAGAGAATCACAACAACGAAGAACAACCTAGAAAATCAACTGCCAACAAGAACAGAAGAATGGATTACGGACGTGATTCGAGAGCTACGGAAAGAAAGAATTAAACATAAAAATAAGGATTATGAGAAGTACTGGGAGATGAACAAGAAAGTACGGGAACAAGGGCTGCCAAGAACGATGTATTAAATCGAAAATGTAAGGAAATTGAAGTTTTGCAAAATATGCACGACGACTTTAACCTTTACAGAAAACTAAAGGAAGCTGCGGAGTGTATAGAAGAATATCACTTGCAACTCTAGTCGATAACAATAATGAAGCTGTATTCGATTTGGCGGCCAAAAATTGATTTGGAAGGATTATGTGGTAAAGCTTTTCACTGATAATGGAAGATCGGCTTTTGAGCTTAGTATGAATACCCCAATGCTATCAAATCCTTAAAGAACAAAAAAGCAACAAGTCCAGACGAAATCCCCTCTGAAGTTTTCAAACTAATAGTTAGCAATAACGTACAACTTCTAGTCAAACTATTTAATCATATATACGACACGGGTCTTTATCCAGAGGATTGGCTAAAACCAACATTCATCGCCATACCAAAGAAAGGTAATGCAAGGAAATGCAATGAATACAGACTAATTAGCCTGATGAGTTATGCATTAAAATTTTTTCTGAAAATTATTCACAAAAGGATTTATACCGATTGCGAAGTTGCTATGGGGGAATCGTAATTTGGATTCAAGGAATGCATGGGTACAAGAGAAACGTTATTCTGTGTTCAAATATTAATTCAGAACTGTCGAGATGCCCAGAAAGATGTTTTAATGTGTCTTGTCGTTTATGAGAAAGCTTTCGATACGGTCAAATATGATAAACTAATGGAAATTCTAACCTCTATTGGAATTCATGAAAAGGAACTACGCTGCATTAGGAACCTATATTGGAATCAGTCGGCACGAATTGATGTCTGTGGGGAAGAAACAGACGAAATTGACATCCCAAGAGGAGTCAGACAGGGTTGCATACTATCCCCATTATTATTCAACATATATTCAGAAAAAATATTCCAAGAGACACTTGAAGGAGAAAATATAGGGATAAAGGTAAATGGGAAATACATCAATAATATAAGATATGCTGATGATACTACACTACTCGCTGGTAGTATGTCCGGTCTACAGAAGCTGATGGAAAAACTTGCACGTATAAGCGAGATATATGGATTAAAAATCAATATAAAAAAGACGAAATACATGGTTATTAGTAAATCAAATTCCCATTTCAACGCATCGTTGAATATAAAAAATACAGAAATCGAGCGAGTACGGAGTTTTAAATATCTGGGAGTCCTAATAAATGACCAGTGGGACCCACCAAGGGAAATTAAATGCCGCATAGAGATGGCGAGAGATGCCTTTTTTAAGTACAACAAAGTGTTGATAAGTCACGACATCAACGTAGCAACAAAGGTACACTTCATAAAATGCTACATTTGGTCTGTACTATTATATGGAGTAGATGTTTGGACAGTTAAAGACTGGGATGAAAGAAAATTGGAGGCCTTCGAAATGTGGATATACCGTATACAGAGTCTCCAATGATGAAGTATTAAGAAGGATGAATGTCAACCGACAACTAATATCAACAATAAAAAAACGGAAAACTTCATACTTAGGACACATATAGAGAAACAATAAATACATCATTTTACAACGAATCCTTAAAGGAAAAATGGAAAGAAGACGTGGTAGAGGCAGAAGAGAAACATCATGGCTGAAAAACATCCAGGACTGGACAGGGTATAGCGATGTAAATACCCATACGCCGCTAAGAACCGAGAGCTGACCATTTTATCATAACATCAAAATACAAAGTTTATACATATACTTATAAACATTAAATTGTACGATCACTAATATCCGAATAACGGATGAGTAACTAAAGAAGAAAAGAGAATTGAAGAGCACAAAAAAGGTGTCCAAAAATGTGATAGATAAAAATCTTAATGGAAGGGTTTGCGGTTTCATTGTTATTAACATATATATATGTTAAGATTATTTCGATCTCAGTCCTTAATAATATATTTCATGTTTATATTTACATACATATGTCTAACGACTAAAAATTGGCAACAAATAATTGTAACCCCTTTTTTCATTCTGATGAGAGAAAAATTCATTATTCAAAACTGTCTAATGCTTATATGGAACTATAATAATTTGTATATAATAGAGTTCTACATAGTTATAATATGTCTATAAGTAAGACAATTACTATAAATATGTGCACCAGCTGTTTTTTAAACTCAGAATACTAACATTAAATACAATATGATAGAGCAGAAGCTGTACACGAATTTTAGATACCTTTTTCATAGGCGCGTAAAATGTAATACATTTTTTAGTACTATTGACGTCTAAACAACTATGAATGTTCAAGTCATTTTCAGGGGACTAGTCACAAGTAGAATTTTGTGGTAAGAAGATCCAATTTCTATAACTTTTTATCAGGATTGCCTCATAATCAACATAACTATGACTGCTAAAACAGTATTTTCCGGGGAGATATTTATACAGGGGCTAGGTTAAATTATGGACCGCTATTACCCAATACCATTACCGAACAGCAAATGTCGTTTCCACTAAAATACCGTTACCGAAATTAACCAAAATAATGTTATAACCAAGCCAACGTTACTTAGATAATCGAAAGTAGATTTAACGTTACTTTTTTGCCGTTTTTAATCGGTAGCCAACCTTTATAAAATTTGGACTTCGATAAAGGAAAAACCAAAGCGAATTTAAAATGTTTGGAATGGGTAAGGTCCTATGCCTTTTCGAAAATTTTTTGTTTGCTCCCTATACTAATATTATCAAAATTCATTAAATTTAGTTCAATAATCAGCTAAATATTCTCCAAGGTTGCACTGAAATTAACATACCAGCCATATGTACCTCCAAATATTCTAATAACATCATGTAGGTTTGTTTGTATGCATATTTGTGCCATTGTAGCAGTAACAAGCAAAATGCTGGCATTTTTCTTATTTAAATACTCCAGCAGTAGTGTCTGGGTGTGTGGCGGTGTTGTTAGAAATTTGTAAAAATATTACATGTTACATGTAATTTTCGTTCGTTTTACAAAACAATTGTTATTATACAATTTTCCTTTTATTACAAAATGTTTTGTTAGCCCCTTTTTTCTCGTATCTTCTTCAGCAGCCAACAAACACTAAGAAGAGTAGAAAAACTGAACTGGCTTGAATGTTGAATAGTTTGGAAATGTTGTTGGCTGCTTGGTATCCCATTTTATTTGTATCGGTATGTGTGTGTGTGAGTGTATAAACATCATGTGGTTGGTTAGTGTGTGTGAGTGTTAGCAAAAATGTATAAGTGAGTTGTAAAACGATTTTGAAAGTATTTTTATTTTTTTTTTTTTTGTTCGTTTTTGACTTTTATGTTGCGTTACTCGTATTCGTATTTGTAAGTTTTGTCTTTTTGTTTTAGTATTTTAATGCAAAAACTCATTAACATATTTTCATGCACTGTTGCGCTCTGTTGACTGAAATACATTAGTTTTTTGTTGCTGCTGCAACTTTTTATTTTTTATTTTTTTTTTCTTTCCACGTCTTGTAACCATCAAGAGATGTTACTTGATGCTAATGCTGGTTTATGTGGCACATACCAGGACCATCATGCTCATCATCATAATCATCATCATCGTGAACACATCAACCTCATCGCATCTTGTAGTTTTAGAAATGGTATTTTTGCGTAAAACCATCACTCGCTAAATGAATGACTTTTCAAACGTCAAATTGTTCAAAGAGTTCACATTCTACAGTTATGCTATCACACACACACACATCCACACATACTTTTATTCATATGTTTATGTAAATGTACATGCAAATACAAATACATTCAACAACACAATTGTTTATACTTGTATAATACAAAAACTAAAGACTTATAGTACATAGTATGTATAAGTAATACAAAAATACATTAACACACCGTCAAATTCATATGTATATTAGGGTTGTATTTATTTAGCACTTTTTGAGTAATCGATGAGCACAAGGTATAAAATTGTCCGTCATTCAAAAAGCAAATACTGAAAATTTTAACAAAATCTGATAATATTTAGAGGTTGCACATTTTATTTGAAATTTCGAGTTTTGGACAGACAGACGGACATCGTTAAATCGACTATGAAAGCACAAAAATAAAAATTTTGCTCCAATATAAAATTGGATGATTTCGAAAAAAAAGTAGTTTTTGGTCAAACTTGTTTACGTGTTCCTAATTTTAACAATTTCTTATCTGACGGTACCACAATTTTTGAAGTCCAGTAACTAACCTTGGTGCTTACAAAATGTTTTTCGGAATGACCGGATCATCCTCAACAATATTTGCATACTCCATATTTTAATTGAACCATTAGTTAAGAAGACACTTAGGGAAAAGCTGCAACGCAAAAATAAGAACGCATCATATTAATTCAATAATTTTCAATATAATAGAAATACGTTAACTCAATAATTTTCAACTATAAATTAATATTGTTCCATATTGAAATAAAAAATTTCAAAATTGCTAGACTTTCGTTAATGTTCCTTATTGATTAAATATGGCTCTTATTGATTTTAAGTTGTTTTTTCTCTAGGTGTACATTTTGGTTCATAACTTTTAAACTAAATAAGTGTCGACATTTAAACTTCGCAAGCATATAGAAGACGGTTTGTTTATTAATATATATTTTTTTGTAGAATATAGGTTATTGGGATATAGGCCTTTGTCCACTTTAAGATAGATTCTCCCAAAAGTAATACTATGAGTTATAAGGAATGAGATCGAAAAAATCTTTACATACATAAATGTTAATAAAAAAATACACTAAACTAAAGTTGTTATTACTATTTTTTATTTCATTGAAATCATTATAACAATTTACAAAAAATCAATCAAATCAATTCTCATTTAACAGTAGCCCAATATCTCTCCACTGGCCTCTCTTGGTAGAAATACCACATTATTGTTCTTGTACCACTCAAGACCTTGCTTACCATAGTGACAGGTTGACACATTAAGAAGTCTTATGAATGGAAGCATCCTCTTTTTTAAACATTCCTTCATCAAAATAACGGTATTTATAGAACCCTTTTTAACAAATTTTTGGCTGCTTTTGCCGCAACTGCATATTGCTTGCCATACCAAGAACTTCTTGGGTAAATTTTATGCTTTTCTAAAACATATATTTTTATACCCTTCAACTTCGTGAGAAGTTTGTAATTTCCACAGTATAATTTTCCGACCTTATAAAGTATATATATTCTGGATCCTTATAGATAGCGGAGTCGATTTAGCCATGTCTGTCGTCTGTCTGTCTGTTGAAATCAATTTTCTGAAGACTCCAGATATCTTCGGGATCCAAATCTTCAAAAATTCTGTCAGACATGCTTCGAGAAGTTGCCTATTTAAAATCAGCAAAATCCGTCCTTAAATAACGGAGATATGAGCAAAAATCCGAGACAACCTCTATTTTTGGGCTATTTTTGATCTATATCTCGATTACTAAGTCATAAATATAGACAATATGGATATCTAATGATAGATATTTCAAAGTCCATTGCAACGATGTGTATGAAGGCATAAGTAAGTTGGACCAAAAATCGGGAAAAATATATTTTAACACGATTTTTTTTTTCACTAAAAAAAATTTTTGTCTACAATTTTTTTCACTAGTAAATGAAAAAAAAAATTTTATTAAATAAATTTAAAAAAAAAAAATTCGAAAAAACTTTTAAAAAACAAATTTCGAAAAAAAAATTTTGGATTTTAAAGTACAATTTGGTGAACGGTATATAAGATTCGGCACAGCCGAATATAGCTCTCTTACTTGTTTGTATTAAATTTGACTTCAATTTACGGGCTCTGTCTTTGGCCTCTAAATTTTTAACAGAGTTCCTGTGTCTAGTATGTTTTTAAACCTGAATTGGCTTTAACTTTTCTTACCAAATAGTCCGAGTACTGAGCTAACCGCACTGCTTTCCTACCTGTTGTGTAGGGAGCTCTTTTGAAAATGCTTTCTATTTATTGGCTTTTGAAACATCATGTGGACCATTCCTTCTACCTGAATCAGGTTTTCTTTCAACGGACAAGTTCTCCCGATACTGTTTAATAACATTGGAAACACTTCGACGCAGACCTTTGATTGTTTGTCCAACTTTTTGTATTACCAAGTTGGGTTTCGTTGAAAATATTTAATAATTTAAGTACACACATTTTTTTCGTAACTCATTTTAATCACATTAATAACAAATGAACATAATTGACATTAAATATAATAACTAGCATATTTTTCAAAAAAAGGTTTTTTCGATCTGACTCCTTAATACAATTTTCAAAACAATATTTTGTGCTTCCTTCATGATGCCTTTATTCAAAATCAAACAAACCTTATCAACAGAGATTATTGTTTGGTGTTTTCAACAGACAGCCGTGGCTATGCCCGCCTGTCTGTCTGTATGCATAGCTATGTCTTCATAGAATTTTATAAGGACTATTGTGGGTCTGCGATGAATACTTCGATGTATTACAAACGAAGTAACAAAATCAATTTATAAAAAATAGCTCTGGAATTTAATTTTTAATCATAATTACCTAATTTTATAATATTTATCATTCATTCCACCGTACATCTAAAAAAAAACTGACTTTGGAGAGTTATTTGGACATTTTCATTCCTCATTCAGCGTATATTAGAACCGAAAACAATTTATTTTTTTGGAAATTTCATTTAAACAACTCTGAAAATGTAAAATTTAGGACATTATGATTAAACCATGTATGTCTGTCTGTCTGTCTGTTGAAATCAATTTTCTAAAGACCCCAGATATCTTCGGTATTCAAATCTTCTATAGTTCTGTCAGACATGCTTTCGAGAACTTTCCTAATTAAAATCAGCAAAATCCGTCCATAAGTAACGGAGATATGAGCAAAAATCCGAGACAACCTCTGAAAATTTCATCAAAAAAAGGACAATTTATTGCATGCTTTGACAAAAAAACAACAAAACGTATGTTTGGATGTGTGTTGGTTTCATTGATTTGCGTATTTTGTTTTTGTTTTTATACCCTTCACCATGAGTGGCAAGGGTATATATAAAGAGAGAGCTGTTTATAATGAGTTCTCATATGACCATCTCTATCATACGTAAACACCACACACACCCAACAGCAACATTCTACAATGTGGAATGAGATGAAATGAATAAGAATTATACAACAAACACACACATGCGTAATTAGTGAGTATTTGAGTGCGTTTCGTTTAATTTCATTTTTGTTATTTTTTTATTTTTTTTTGTGTTTATTTAGTAGTTATCAGTGAGCACAAAACGTGTGAATATGATTATCGGATGTTTTGCAATTGCATTTGATATGATATTATGATTTTTTCTTGTTGTTGTTGCTATATGAAGAGTTTTGCATGGGTAAAGGCAATGTACGTAAATATGTATACTTAGGTGAAGGGTATATAAGATTCGGCACAGCCGAATTTAGCTCTGTTACATGTTGTTTTTTTTTTAAAAATATGGCTACTAGAGTGTCCAAAAAACCGGCAAATTCAAAAAACCGGTTTCCGGTTTAACCGAAAACAGTGTTTTATAAAAAAACCGGTTTCGGTTTTCTCATTCTAAAAAAACCGGGTTCGGTTTTGTCATTCTAAAAACCGGTTAACCGGTTTTTTCTAAAAAATTAATTAATATTTTTAAAAATGTTATCAAAATATTTTTAAGTTATATGTTCAAATAAGCTTTACAAAGTATTTCGTTAAAACCGGTTAACCGTCTTAAAAAAACCGGTTTGTCAAAAAACCGGAAAGTTAAAGAAAACCGAAACCGGTCGGTTTTACAAAGATGAAAAAACCGGTTGACCGGTTTTCGGTTTCGGTTTTGGATACTCTAATGGCTACCCAAAAACTCGAAATTTCAAATAAAATGTGCAACCTCTAAACGTTATCTGATTTAGCATTTAGTTTTTAATTGAGACCAACTTTAGACCTTGGGAGTAACAAAACTCCAAAATGTGCAAAATAAGGGCCACCCTAATATACACACACTTACACAATAACACATTCATACACATATGTTTTTGTTTAAGCTTATTTGAATTTCAGATGTTTTATGTTTTGTTTTTATTTCTTTTGTAAAAAAAAAACAAAAACACAAACTTGACTTGCAGCTACTAACACTACACTTGCACCACAGCAACTACCACTACTACTTATATAAAACAGTATTGCCACCTAACCAAATTATATTTATTTACATTTTGATTTCCCGGCAATTGATTTCCCGGCAACTAATTCTAGATACTCCACCATATTAAATCAAAGTTTAACCTTGTATTAAACTGAAACAAATTAAAAATTTTAAGATTGTTGTCTGACACTTATATTCAGTTAAGTGGCAACTTTTATTTTGCAAATTCTTGTTACAACCACAATAAACAACAACATCATCATCATCATCATTTTTAAAAACTGATAGTAATTCTTACACTATGACAACAAAAACAACAACAACAGTAGCAGCAGCAGCAATAACAACATTAGCGACTGGTATATGACATCGTAGAATTTCTTGCAGCAAAAGCTCACTGATGAATGATGGATGAATTTTATACGCGTTTGTCATTTTTCTTTATGATTGCAATACATTCATTCTGCTCTGCTCTTTTCTATTCTGTTTTCTGATCCATTTTTTGTTGTTTTCTTTTATATATCAACTTTTTGGTTGCTGTTGTTGTATAATGCATTTATTTCAGTAAGACTGTATTTTTAGTTTTGGCGGTAGAGGATGATGATTCTTTTTAAAAAAAAAAAGTTTTATTTCATTTACTATTTGCAGCAAAATGTTTCCCTGTTTAACATGTTTTGTGTTCTTGCATTTATTTTGCAGGGAATATTACGGGCAAATTGTACTTTAGTTATTTAAATATTAAATCAAACGAAATAAATACTTAGGTTTTAAGTGCAGTTTTGTTTTTTTTTTTCAAATTTTTATTAGACAAAAATAATTGAATTGTGCTTGAATATAAAGTATTTGATGGGAAAATACTAATATTAAAAGTAAAATATTTGAATTAATAACTAGAATGTTAAATAAAATTATGTTAAATGCAACATTTATCTAAAAGCCTATGAAATCTTTGACGGTCATATATAGGATGCATAATTTTGGTAAACAATTAAATTCTATCCAAACTCTTAAGGCCTGTTTCATGATGTCGAAAGAAAACATTGTCAAAAAAATTTGTATGAAAAACACTCAGTTTATGTTTTCCAACTGATCGAGCTCATTGATTTTTAATTGACTTCATTTTATACTTTATTCAATCATACCGAGCAAAAACTTGGTAATGACTTGCAATAACTTACCTTTCAATGACAACTACATACCGTCTGCATTACTTAGAGGTAGACGTATAATGAAATATGTATAATCTGTTTAATAACTTATTACATTCTAATCATTTACATGAGCACATTCTATTTTTACTGATAAGGGATTCTGGGAAACATAACCATCAATTTGTTATTCAAGTAATTACTTGTAACTAGCGGTTTTTGTATTTATGTTATTCGGAAGGGAATATATCTGTCAATTATTCTAATTTTTGGACTTCGATAATGTCTAATTTTGTGGCAACAAAGCGTCATATGCTGGAGATTTTTCCTTATATTTTTAATTAAAAAAAAGTACCGCTGAAGCTTATGGTGGATGCGAGAGATGGCTTGTGCGGTTCAGAAGTGCTGATTTTGGCATGGAAAATAAATATCGCCCAACCCAGCCAAAAAAGTTTGAAGACCAGAAATTGAAGGCATTACAAGAGCAAAATCATTTAGAGCTACTGAAGCAGCTATTTCAAAACGCAGGATTCATCCAAAAGCAGGGAAATTGGGTACAATACGAATTGAAGAATGATTTTGTATGTCGAAAATGCAGCTTGAACGCTATAAAAGCAGAACCAGTTGCTGGCTTAACAAGTAAAGAAAGCTGCATAAAGAGACAAACGAAATTTCAGCAAAAGGAGCGGCTAGCCAGAACAACAAAGGAAAACCTCACCAGCCGATTGATTCAAGTAATAACAGTAGCCAAGCAGTCGCTGATTGCAGTGGTGCACTACTAACAAAAATTGATGCACAGACGCATAGACGAATAGAGTATTTCGAAGAATTTAGTTACGTCATCGTAGAAGAAGCTACTGAAGACAACGAAAGAAACAACAGCAGTCCTGCAGGAATTAGCTTGAAAATATCATGTAACTTTCATAGTCTAAATGAGATAAAAGTAACAATCGTAAGATTAAGAAGTAATAAGGCAGCAGGCGAAGTTAGAATACCAGCCAAAATTCTACGGTCTGACATCGAAACCTCAGCTGAACTTCTACAGCCTTATATCACATCAGTCTGGGAAGAAGAGCTAGTACCTCTAACTTGGAAAAAGGGCATAATTGTAAAGTTACCGAAAATAGGCGATTTGAAAGATTGCAACAACTGGAGAGGAAACACTCTGATTAGCACCATATACAATCTGCGAGATAAACAGGCAGATTTCCAGCCAAATCGAAGCTGCTTAGATCAGGCCAATATTCTACGCATTATAATAGAGCAATCTATAATCTATAGCAATATTATAGTCACAGTAACTATATATATGATTGTGGTAACAATAATATGGTTAATTTACGATTCACATGATTGTATCAACCATATATATGGTTACAGTAAACATTTATATATTTGTGACAACCATTTATATGATGAAGGACTTACCATATTATGTTGCTCTCGGCTTATGGATATCATAATCTGAGAACAACATATTATGATAAAATGATTAATCATATAAATGGTTGTCACAAACATATACATGTTTATTGTAACCATATATATGGTTGGTACAATCATGTGAATCGTAAATTAATCATATTATTGTTACCACAATCATATATATAGTTACTGTGACTATAATACTGTTAAAAATGTTGAAATGGTTACAGTAACCATGCACAACTATACTTTTTTCCTGCGTGTAGGAAAGGAGTTCCCCAGAAAATAATTCGAATGTACTATGTACGAGGATACAGAACTGTCAGTTCTTCACAACGGGAACATCAGTCTACCACTTCATACTAACGCTGGAGTAAAACAATGTTGTTCTTTATCACCTTAACTATTCACCCTTGTGCTGGATGATATTATGAGCAAAGTCTGTTTAGAGAGAATAGGAATTAATTGCATTTCATCTCACGCCAACTCGACGATTTGAACTTGAAATAAATATCAAGAAAACCAAAGCCATGAAAATTAACAATGTTAGCTCAGAGAACATTATGCTACAAGTTGAATACGTAGATACTTAGCTTCTGCTATCTAGGCAGTATAGTAACATCAAATGGCGGCGCTGAAACCGATGCAAGCGACAGGCCCAACATCTACAGTGGCATTCGGGCGACTATATTCAGCATGAAGAAACTCCCAAATATACAGACAAACCAAGCTCAGAATATTCAATGCATGTGTAAAGTCTACTCTGTTGTACGTAAGTGAAACCGGGTTAATATCGAGCACAATAACGCAAAAATTACAGGTGTTCATCAATAAGTGCCTCTGAGTCATATGCAGGATATTCTGCCACAACACCATCAGCAATACGGATCTCTGGAACTTAACAAATGAGAAAACCCATACTGAAACAAATCAAACGCAGAAAGTGGAGGTGGATCGATCATAATATCAGGAAAAAGGTCGACAATATCACCGAAGAAGGCCTAAGACAATGTAACCTTATGTGGGAAGACGCGTAAACAACAGCAGCAAAGTGAATAAGATGGAGATGCTTTGTGGAAGCCATATGCTCCCAAGAGGGGTATGAAGAAAAAAATTTGTCTACCGACTTTTGTGCCAATCGGTCCATAATTGACCCTACCCCCATATAACCCCTATATCAGAAAAATATTTTATTGTCAATAAATAATTTATATATCGCTGGCCTAACAAGCAAAGGCTCTAAATTCACTTTTTTCAGAAATTGAAATTTTAATGCAGTAATGTGTAATAAGTAAAAATACATTGAATACAATGAAAAAAATTACAGTTATTAGGTTTTTGTTGTTGGTTTGTAGTGATGGGCAAAAGCTCATAGTCCAATTTATTACAAGAAAAAACTCAAAGTCCCTATAAAAAGTACAGTTTAACCATTTCTGTCAAATATAAAACAGTTGGTGATGAATGGAAAAATCACCCCAACAAATAAATAGAATTGGAGTCAAGAAAAAAGAAAAATAAAGATCAGAAAGTACGAAGACTTACAATTTGCTAATTAAGCGTAAATAGCTTTATTTACAACTTTGGTGTCTTTGGTGACCCCCACTAAAATTTTCCGGCAAAAGTTTTCGCAGAATATTTTAATTATTAAATGTTTTTTTTGAAAGGACTTCTTTTGATTTTCTCGACAAAAAGTCAAATTGGCCCCTAAAGAGAAGAGGTAGAGGGTTAAGATCTTCAACAAAAATGATCCCCATAAAATTCCACAACGTAACTCTGACAAAAAGAAATATCTCACACATTAACTTACACCTTTTTATACCCTACACCACCATATTGGGGTGGTTCATTATTTCTCCTAGCCCCCATATGATTGCCCTATCTGCAAATAGTTAAGCTCTCATAAATATATTTGTTATATAGATAGCCAAACCAGAAAACGCTATATAAATAACTAAAAGCCAGATTTTCAAATGGGATTTTAAAGTATTAAGGCAAAACATAACGTAATTCAAAATAAGTCCTAAATCACTAATAGCTCATGTACTTTTTCTGTGGACAGTGTAAACATTTTTGCTGCAATTTCATTCCGCATACGTTAATATCCACTTCCAAAAATCACTTTAACTAGCATAAATCTCTTAAAAATGTTGGAATTCCAATAAAATTTAACACAAATAAGTTATATATATATATATAAAAAAGTCATGTGACCAAATTTTGTAACGATCGTTGTATATTTAGTCATAGATCCCATATGAGGCCCACTTCCAAAATTAATTTTAACGAGTATAGATTTCTTAAAAATGTTGGTATTCAAATACAATTCAACACAAATTAGTTTCATACGACATGCCACCTAATTTTATGGCGATTGGCCTATAATTAGTCATAGCTCCCACATACATTTTAAAAGAAAACTGTTTATAATAATTTTCTCGGTGTAGGGTATCATATGATCGGGATTAACCGGCTCGCTTCGACCAAAAAATTAAAAATTTGACCCACTGTAAACAAAAAAATTCAGACCAGCTGGACTATAAGTTTATTCTACAAAAATGATCTGCTAAACATGCCCTTTTAGAATTATAGGGTTGCTATTCTGTTCCAATCAAAAAGTCTTAATTTGTTGGACAGTGTATTGTTATTCATATTTCTGATTAAATTATTGGTCAATTCACAAGGTCTCTTATCATGTCGTATTGTCATAATAACCTAATATTTCACAATGGTTTTTATTGCTTTTTAAGCAAAAAAAATACTACTACTTCGTGATATGTTAGGAAATTATGACAATATGACTGATAAGAGACCTTGTGAATTTACCATATGTTTCTTTCTTTACAATAATCAAAAAAATCTTTAATTTTTTACATATTATTAGCTTTTTGAATAAAACAATAAAAAGCAAAACAATTGGTCATTTCACAAGGTCTCTTTTCGTGTCATATTGTCATAATGTCCTAATATTTCACAATGGTTTTTATTGCATTTTAAGCAAAAACTTTCCTAGAATAATACTATTTTCTATGCTATGTTTATTGTGTTATTGTAACGAACCAGCAGAGGCCAACGCCAAATGCCTAAGAATCGGTTAAGCCAAGTCGTTATATATTAGTACATTATGGCAATATGACTTATAAGATACCTTGTGAATTGACCAAATATGTATTTTTCTTGTTTTATAAATGTTTAAAAATGCTATAATAAAAAAGAGTTTTCTAAATTCCTGAATCTTACAGTGCAAATTAATCATTTTCTTTAAAATAGTTTACTGTCTCAAGTCTTCCCGGCATCTCCATTACTAGTTTGCATTAAAGTTTTTTTTATACAGTCTTTAGTTGCAACACATTGCACAGATTGCGCTTCATTTGACTATGTCATGCCACATAATGTTATGTTTTTCTACTGTCTGTGGATATTTCTTTATATGTTCTAAGTGTATTTATCATATTTCTTTAGTTTTTAAACCTGGAGTATGATTTCTTCTATAATTCATCTTCAAATCCATCTTAACAATACAATATGACAAACATGTTTAAACACAATGCAACACACAATAAAAAAAATAAAAATAAAGTAACAATGAAGAAGAATTGAATAAGGTTTTCAAATAGAAAACCCAGGGAACAATTGAAGTTAAAGCGGCAATCTAATCGAATTTGTATGAAAATCGCTAAAAAAAAATTTGAAAAAGTTAAAATATTCTTAGGATTTTCCGGAAATGGAACATTTCTATAAAATTTCAGCAAATATGAAAGAATTCTGTTAGGTACATATAAGAAATTTAGATAATACATTTGTTTGTTTACTATAGTTAGTTTATTTCTAACCAAATATGTTTATTGGTAGCAAAGAAGTGGTTTTTGTTTTCTTCATTATAGATTTTACTGATTTACTTGTTTACTGCTTTTGAGGTTTTTATAAAACGTCTTATCCGCATCTATCACACAAACACATTTATAAGATAAAAACAAGTAGAATCCTTACAAGAAAAAAATGCTATCTAATACACTTACAAGCAAACTTACATGTGTCGGTGTGTTCATTCACAAAATGCAATATTTTACATGTAAGTCTACACATGCACTTACACACATTCACATGTATGTATGTAGGACTTTAATTTTTTTTTATGTAAAAAAAATCCTTATAAAACAACAAAACCAATACAATTGTGTTGTCATTCTATACACATATTTATGCAGAGATAGCAAAAGGCTTGCATAAGTGAAAGGGGTAAAACTGAAAAGTCCTTTGAAATTAATATAAATTTATAGAATTTTCCATGAAATCTTTTTTAGTTTTTATCCCTTTTCTTATTAAAGTTATAGTTTGTAGAGACTTTTAAGTGAAACCTCGTTTATGTATGAGTAACTATTTGTATGTGTGTAATGTAGATAAATGATGGAGTAGTTTTCAGTTGTTTTTTTATAGTTGCTATTGTTATTATTACACATCATTGACATTGGTTTTAATAATGCACAATTGCACAAGACATCTTTTTTTTGCAATCTTAAGTCGTTTTTTGTTTAAGTTTGCCCATTTCTACATAAATATATGTAGATGTATGTTTACACTTGCATAATTTGTATGTATACTGTGTAATGCCATACCCAGTTGTTCTGGGTGACTGTCCAGAAGTGATTTTTTATGCCACCTTACTTACAGTTATGATAAATATACTTATGATCGATATCGATAGCTATAAATAAATACTCATATTTTCAACCAAAAACTATTTTTATACCCCACCATGAAAAAAGATGGAGGTATATTGATTTTGTGCTCTCGTTTGTTAAACATCAAAATATTTATTGAAAACTCACATTAGTGTATATATTCTGGGTCATCATAAGATTCTAGGACGATCTAGATATGTCCGTGCGGGCCCCAATGCAAGGAGCTATCTCGTTTATCATTCCATGATTTCACCTAGTCCCCACACATATATAGCCCCACTTCCGAAATACTGTTTGAGCAGTCCTAAATATGTTTATTATGTGGTAATCCTGATAAAATGGTGTACTAATAAGCTCTAAGTACTTTACAGTATAATTTCAAAACGGGCTACACTTGTCCCTAGTCCCCATAAAAGGTCCCCCTCAGAAAATGACTTGAACATTCATAATTGTCTTATAAGTAATAATTAATATCATGATGAAATTGGACACAAACAAGTTTTATATGAACCTAAATCTGACTTGAACATTAAGCTTTTACAAGGATCGTTGAACCTAGTCTCGATATAACCCTTACAGCAGAAAAATATAGGGGTTATATGGAATGACATACGTCACTCTATCAAATTATATGCAGTTCGGATCATAACTGATTCAAGTCCCCATAGAAAGCCAAATCTACACATTGATGGTGGATATACAAGGTTCGACACAGCCCAATATAACACTTTTATCATATTTAAATTATATGAGATATAAACAATTGGAAAATGGAAGATTATCTTCATTTATATCTTCAACCAAAAATCGATTTATCATTTGAAAATGAACTAAAACTGTAATCACTTCTACCAAAAATCGATTTTTCGTAATGAAATTAACATGAATAAAAGTTGATAAATAGTGATTCAAATGGAAAAAGTACGATAATCTGGGATCACTTTTATTTTGAACCAAAAATCAGTTTTTCACTTGAAAATTAACTGAAACTTAAGCCAGTCAATATGTTGGTAAATAGTGATCGAATTGAAAGAGGACGTAATCTGTGATCACTTATATTTTCAACCATAAATTAATTTTTATATAAAAACATAAATGTGGGTATAAGTCGGTAAAAAGAGCTCCAAATGGAAAAAGAACTTATATTTTCAACCAAAATCGATTTTTTATTTGAAAACAAGTAAGAAAGTATGGTCGGTCAAGCCCGACCATATAATACCCTACACTAAGTAAATGAGCAAAAACATTTTTCTTTCAAAATTTCAATAATTTATATTCGTGAGCGATTTTCGGAAGTGGGCCTTATATGGGAGCTATGATCAATTATGGACCGATCACCATGAAATTAAGTGGTGTGATTAATGTCTATATAAAAGTTATTTATGTTGCATTTTATGTGTATACCAACATTTTTAAGAGATTTATGCTCGTTAAAGTGATTATCGGAAGCAGGCCTTATATGCGAGCTATGACTAATTATGGACCGATCATAATAAAATTTGGTGACATGAATTCTGTATATATAAAACATATTTGGAGATAAACTTGTGTAGATACATATATAAATTAAACATTTATGACCGATAAAGTCCGATTTCGGAAGGACATTTGTATGGGGGCTAGGTGAAATAATGAACTGATTTCAGCCAGTTTCAATAGGCTTGATCCTTGGGCAGAAAAAATGATATGCATCGAATTTTATTGAAATATCTTCAATATTGCAACCTGTACTCTGCGCACAAGGTTTACATGGACAACCAGCCAGCCAGCCAGCCAGCCAGCCAGACGGACATCGTTTAATCGACTCAGAAAGTGATTCTGAGTCGATCGGTATACTAAGGTGGGTGTTAGACTAAAATTTTTGGGCGTTACAAACATATGCACAAATCCAATATACCTTCCCCACTATGGTGGTGTAGGGTATAATTATATGAAACTTAAGTCGGGCTATATGTCGATGATCAATGATATATATTTTAAAAAAGTAAAGCTGTTTTTCGCTTGAATATGAACTAATACAAAAAGGTGGCTATAAGTACATAAATAGTGATCGAAATGGAAAAAGGGCTATTATCTGTGATCACTGAAACCTAAACGTGACAATAAGTCGGTAAAAAGTGGGTCAATTGCAAAAAGTCCAGTTATCTGTGAGCACTTATATTTTCAACCAAAAATCGATTTTCTTATGAAAATTAGCTGAAACATGAATGTAAAAAATAGTGATCCAATTCGAAAAAGACTATAAACTATGAGGGCGGATCAATAAGTCCGTGACTTTTTGAATGAAACACAGTTTTGTTTGTAAAACAAAAATTTATTCTTCAACATAATCTCCTTTTAACTCAATACACTTAGTCCAACGTTTCTCCAGTTTTTATATCCCTTCAAAAAAATAGGATTTTTCGAGGTCCTTAAAATAGGCATTTGTTTCATCAATAATTTCATCGTTGGAGCTGAATCTCTTTCCACCGAACCACTTATTTAGGTTTGGAAATAGAAAGTAGTCACTAAGGTCTAAATCCGGAGAATATGGTGGATGAGGTACCAATTCGTCCGAAATTCCCTTTTTCCATTTTTAGAAAAATACACGAGGTTGTATGTTTTGAAAAGCTGTTAAAGGCAAAGTATATGACTACACTTGCTCAAAATTTGACAGTAGTCTATTAACAGGTGGTACATGATGGAAACACTGTTGCATTTCATATAACTACGAGAGAAGTTCGAGAAGTCACCCAAATATTGATCCGCCCTCGTCACTTATATTTTCATTAATAAATCAGACTTTCATTTGAAAATTAACTAAAACTTAAACGTGGCTATAAGTCGCAAAAAATTGTACTTCAATAGGAAAGAGGACAATTATCTGTGATCATTTATATTTTCAACCAAAAATCGATTTTTCCAAAAAGCAAAGGAAGCCTAATCTGTGATCACTTATATTCAAAAACAAAAATTGATTTTTCATTTGAAAATTAACTGAATTTTAGTGGATCCGACGCTCAATCAGTCAGTCACTCAGTTACGTTATTCTTATATACGAGAAAAACCAAACATTTTTGAGAATTGTTGAACATGAATTCTGATGGTTTGTATTTATTTTGCCTTATGTTTCGAAATGAAAACAATCTGTAAAACATATCGGTAGACAATAGAAATAAAATCTTTGCGTGCGTAGTTTTCTAAAATTTAAACCTCTCACCCCCATTAATACGGAGCCTGGTTATGCGTTAAGTAATAGTTATACTGTCGGTTAAAATTATTTGTGTATGAAAACTGTCAGTATAACTATTAGTTAACACATAACCAGACTTCGTGCTACTGGGGGTTAATGTTATATATGCTCGTTTAAAAGCTGAAAATTCTAAAATATGCTTTGATACTTATACTGTGCAGTCAATAGGTATAGAAAATGACTACCTAGTCAGTAGTGATACAGTCAACTGGTGGATTTTCAATGTCAAGCTAATGTTAAATGTCAATAGAAGATTACATTGGCAGTAAATCTACAGGGTTATAACTGCTAAAAATATATCTTATTAACACAACATTCTCAAACTTTTAATGAATAGCCGTAAATTTTTAAAGAATGTATCTTTGAATTTCATATCGTTTAAACACAATTTCTTTATAAATGACTCTTCCAAGTCTGAAATTTTACAATTTTTTAGCATACCTAAGTATCGGCATATACAACTACAACTACTAGCGTACGTGTCATAAGATAAATTATAAAAATATTTTTAGTCAAATTTTTAATTTTCCTCATATATTTTAGATTGTTTTGAAATTTATGTCTAAGTGGGATAGATACATTGAATTGTAAAAACTGCTGGGATAGTTTTTCTATTGCACACATACTTGTACTTTTATATGTACTACTGACTTCTACCTAAGTATTTCATCATTTAATAAAGCCTACATAAATGTGTCTTAGTATGATTGCTTGTATAAATTTTATGCAAATTTCTTGTTAATAGATATTGAAATATAAATATACATACTTACTTACATATGTATGTGTGTGTAAATATGCGTGTAGCCTAAACAAAGTAAGAGTTATGTATTGTAGAAATATTGGCTTGCGGATTTGTATTGGTTTGTAAATTGTTAAAGCGAGCGTAAAAATTTCTTAAAATTAAATATTTTAAATCATTTTAAATAGCAACAAACTAGAAACAAAAGTTTAAAAAAGTAATATATTTTAAAATAAAGCAGAAAATTAAATATATTTATAATCTCTGGTTAATCAGACTGCATAAGATTACACAAATTTATAAGAATTTTCATTTCTTTTGTAAAGTGTAAAGATGCTTAAATACATAAGTATGACATAATGCTTAGATTTCCTTAAATCAAAGAACATTGACCTTTATGGGACATGTAGAAATATGAGTGATTGATAGAGAACTAAAATCACTAAATAATGTCAGAATAATTTTAAAGCGATATTACAAACATAACATTTTGAAACTAGTACAGGCTTATGATAAATAAAATTTGTATCAAAAAGCTTTTTAGTAGATGAGCTTAAATAATTAAAAAAAGCTTTTACTGTAAATAAGCTTTCTATAAAAATGCTTATTCTATAAACAAACTTTTTAAGAAAAAGCTTTCTGCAGACAATTTTTAATGATAAATAAAAATGTTATTAAAAAGCTGTTTGCAATTTCTACAGTTTTCATTTGCAACCCCATAAAGTATATAAGTATATTCTGGATTGTTTTAGATAGCGGAGTCGATATAGTCATTTCCGTATGTATGTTGAAATCAACTTTCCGAAGCCCCCAAATAATTTTCAAACATAATTGATACATCAATATATCTGCTATAGTCCAACATAGTTTGCTATTTAAAATCGAAACAATTTTTTTACGAAATTTTTTTTTTCCCAAATTTTTCAAACATTTTTCGCACCAAAGTTTTTTAATATTTATCTTGAAGTATACTTGATGAAGATTCGACTTTCCTGTTGTAAATGATATTTATTATAAAAAAAGCTTTTTTTTATTAAAAAAGCTTTTGAAATGAACTTTTCTTGTGATCAAAACAGTGTACTTTTTTTTCATTGTGTGTCCTCCATTTTTCAAAACTTGCTTTAAATAAAAGCTAATAAACTCATCACTCTTTAGAAGAATGACTACTTAACATCTTCTGGTAAATTTTCTATTACCATAAATTGTTAACTTTTAAAACTAATAACTGCATTCAATTCTCTAAAACTTTACTAAAATCTCCCCTTTTATAAACAAAAACAAACTCAGTATTATTTAATTCAAATTCAACGCCTAGAAAAATAGCATAAATACAAACATACCCAACCAACCAACAAATGAAAATTAAAATGTGAAAATAAAGAAAAAAAAAAACTAAATTAAAACCAAACATTTACACTCTCTGGCATAAAAGAAAAAGAAATTAAAACGTACAGAAAAAAAAAAACTAAATACTGAAAGCATATTGTAAAGTTTATGAAAATGTTCTTATCATTTTGCGCCATGAATTGCACTAAAGGGTGCAATATTTCACAAAAATATGAATGAAACGCTAAAAAAACAAGAACAGAGAATATTGCAACTGGAGCCCTTAACGATGGCGACGAACAGCAGTAACAATAATAACAACAACAACAATACGAACAAACAACTGCAACAAACAGTCATTGAAACAAACACGCAAAGAGTAAATAACACTTAAAGCCATTAAACATCAAAATAACAAAAACAACAACAACAACAACTGCAGTAATTGTAACAAAAATACTAGTAGTCGAAACACAAACCCAAACCAAAATTCTAAAAAAGCAAAAGAAGAAAATACAACACAAAGCAGCAAATGTCAAATACGACAAACGATACAAAACACATAGATACAACGAAATATGTAGAGAGACAGCTACTCGCATACACACAATATGACAACATTATAAGCAACCGGAAAATTGCAGCAACGCACATTTACACAAACAGAAATGAAAATACATACATGCACACTTACTTACGCGTAGTTGCAACAAAAAATTAAACACAAAAACAGTAATACGCATTTTAGCACATTATCCCGCTTTTAAAACGGTGACATTTGAGCACCACCATGACTGGTTTTTGGGACAGCAACAATAAAAAAAAAATTGGAAAAAAAAATAAATAACCAGCAGATAAAAGTGTTCATATAGTGACAGTAGCAGTAGCAGTTTAGGTTTATCCTTCTTTGCTACCATTTTTGCAGCAACCCCTTTTTTGTAATTTTTTTTTCTATTGCATTTTTATTTTTCATAAAGCAGGGAGCGATTGTAGTCTGCTTGTGTTGCATCATAATGTTTATGGTAGTTATTATTGTTATTGTTGTTGTAATAACTCTTGTATAGAGTGCGATTACTAGCAACACTTTCATTCAAAATTATTATGGTTCAAAACAAAATGGGAAGGTTTGAGCTTTTCTAGAATATCCTTTCTAAATAGCATAGAGTGTTATTGTGATATTTTTAAAGGGGTCTAGTAGCAATTTAATAGTTTTTTTAATAAACATAATTATAAAAGGGGTAAAAGACTTTAAATTGTGTCTTGCAAATGTAAGATTTCTGTTTGCTTTAATAGAAATTAATTATTTCACTCACATATCCCAGTCCCTGATGATTTCAGGTGGAAAATTAGTAACTCTAACTTTTAGCTTGCGGAGTCATACAGTTTTATTTTATTCAGGATGGGCTTATGAAATTTTACAAAAATTTAAAATTTAATTTGGAACTATTCTCTACGTTGTGTCCATTATTTTAGTAAAATATTTCCTTATTCTAAAAGTCTCGAAAGCAAGTGATGCCAGATTTATTTTCAAAAAATTTTGATTCTGCCCCACTGTGGTGCTGTACGCAAGTTTGTGCAAAATGTTCGTTAGACTGTCTCGTTAAGTTTGTACCTCCGTTTGTAATTTCCACATATTTTCATTTGCGACCCCATAAACTAAGTATGTATATTCTGGATCGTTGTAGATGTACGTTGAAATCCACTTTCCAAAGCCACCACATAACTTACGAGATTGATATATCAATATATCCGCTATAGTCCAGCTTAAATTGCTATTTAAAGTTGAGAAAATCGTGCTAAAAAGGTCTGAGACAAAGGCAAATTTTTCTCAACAAAATTTTTTTTCCATCTAATTTATCTTTTTTATCAAGATTTTTGTTTTACCAAAAAAGTTATTTTGATATTTATCTTAAATTATACTTTGGTGAAGAGTATAAAAGATTCGGCATTAAAGTTTTATAAAACAAAATTGCAGTACTATATTTGTTTTATAAGCCTTTCGCAATTTTAAAACTGTGGTTAACAATTAGAACTAATTCACTAAAGCCTAGTACAGAACTTTTATGTTGTGAAAACAGTTTTTTTGAAAATAATTTAACGTAAAGAATAAATCTTTTAATTTTTGTAAGAAAAAATACTTTTTTGTGAAAAATCTTTGTATGTGAATTATTTTTTTAAACAAGCATTTTCACAGAGTGGTTTTTACAGACTTGTTTGTGAATAAAGCTTTTTTGGGAAACAGATTTGTGTATAACAAATGTTGTGAGGTACTATTTCGGCGGATTTTCTTGTTTGAAAATAACTTTTTGTCACTAAAACTTTCTTGTGAGACAAAATATGTTTCTGATTTTGTTTGAGAAGGTTTATTGAGAAGGTTTATTGTCATGGCAAACGCTTTTTTGTTAGAAACAAATCTTCGTAACAAGCTTTTGCTCGGAATGTTTTTTAAAAACTTGTTTGTGAAAAAAGCTTGTTTGGAAAACGGAAAAAAATTGTGGATGAAAACCATTTTATATATTTTTGGAGAGGATTTACTTTTTAGTAGTGAGAAAAATATTCCTATGACAAAATTTTTTTTTATAAAGATCTTTTTGAGAAAAATATATTGTAGGTATATTCTTAGCAAAACTATAAAAATATTTTTATAAACATTTGTAGATTTTTTTTGGAAATAGCTTTTTAGAAGAAGAAGGTTTAAAATTAACCCTTGAAAGAACCCTTTTTAAAAAAAATGCAAATGATAATAGATGATCGTATTTTTTCCATTTAACCGATTTAGCAACTTTCATGTTTTACTTGATTTTCAAATAAACATCGATTTTTGGTTGAAAGTATAAATGATAACAGATGATCGTTCTTTTTCCATTTCGACCACTACTTACCGACTTATCACCAATTTTATATTTTACTTGATTTTCATAATAATATCGATGTTTGGTTGAAAATACAAGTGATCGATGATCGTCCCTACCATTTGGACCACTATTTACCGACTAATAGCCACTTTTATGTTTACTTGATTTTATTTTATTTTACTCGATTATTGCTTGAAAGTATAAATAATAACAGATGATCGTCCTTTTTCCATTTCGACCACTGAATTACAGCCACTTTTATGATTTACTTGATTTTCATATTAAAATAAATTTTTTTGTTGAAAATGCAAGTGATCACAGATAATCGTCCTTTTTCCATTTGGAACACTATTTACCGACTTAAAGCCACTTTTATGTTTACTTGATTTTATTTTATTTTACTCGATTATTGCTTGAAAGTATAAATGATAACAGATGATAGTCCTTTTTCCACTTTGACCACTATTTACTGAATTATAGCCACATTTATGTTTTACTTTATTTTCATATTAAAATCGATTTTTGGATGAAAATGCAAGTGATCACAGATAATCGTTCCTTTTCCATTTGCACCACTATTTACCGACTTATAGCCACTTTTATGTTTTACTTGTTTTTATACCCTTCACCGTGAGCGTGAGTTTGTCATTCCATTTGTAATTTCTACATTTTTTATTTGCAACCCCACAAAGTATATATATTCTGGATCGTTATATATAGCGAAGTCGATATAGCAATGTCCGTCTGTCCATCTGTCTGTTGAAATCAACTTTCCGTAGCCCCCAAATAACTTACAAACATAATTTATACATCAATATATCGGGAATTCTTCCGGCTCGGACCACAATCGGATATAAGGAAAAAACCGGGACAACCTCGATTTTTGCCCTATTTTTTATCTATTTCTGGAATACTAAGTCATTAATATAGACAATATGGATATCTAATGATAGATATTTCAAAGTCCATTGCAACGATTTAGTAATAGTAATTTGGACCTACAAAGGGTAAAAATCGGGAAAATTAGTTTTTAACCCGAATATTTTTTAAACCACAAAATTTTTTTTTTTATAACTTTTTTTTCACTTATAAATTTAAAAAAAAAATCGAAAAAAAAAATTAAAATTTTTAAACAATTTGAAAAAAGAAATTTTTAAATTTAAAAAAAAATTAATTTTGTTTACCTAAAAATATTTAAAATTTGAAAAAAAAAAATTTAAAACAATTAAAAAAAAAAAAAATTAAATTTTGAAAAACAATTTGAAAAAAAAAAAATTTAAATTTTGAAAAAAAAAATTAGTTTTGTTTACCTAAAAATATTTAAAATTTTTATTTTAAAGTATAATTTGGTGAAGGGCATCTAAGATTCGGCACAGCCGAATATAGCTCTCTTACTTGTTCATATTGAAATCAATTTTTGGTTGAAAATACAAGTGATCACATATGTTCGTTCTTTTTCCATTTGAACCATTATTATCGACTTTTAGTCACATTTATGTTTTACTTGATTTTCATATAAAAAAAATTGGTTTTTGGTTGAAAATATAAATGATCACGGATGATCGTCCTTTTTCCCGTTGGACCACTATTAACCGACTTATAGACACTTTTATTGATTTTCATATAAAAATCGATTTTTTATTGAAAGTAAAAGTGATCACAGATGATCATCCTTTTTCAATTTGGAGCACTATTTACCGACTTATAGGAAATTTTATGGGAGAGCTTTATGATAAAATTTTTTCTTCTGACAAAAACACATAAAAACGCTTTAGGCAAAATTGTTTATTAAACTTTTTATGTGACAAATCTATTAACAAATATTGCTACTGCGAATTAATTTTTTTGTAAACCAAATTTTGTTTTGAAAAAGCCTTTTTAAAATTTTCTTGCAAACACGTTTTTATGGGGCTGATTTACGCAAAGAGATTTTATAAGGCTTTGAAAAAAGTATTATTTTAGTTGCAAATTTAAACAAAAAACAATATATAAGAAATGTCTAAAAGATAAAATGTTTGCCTGAGGCGTATGATTTTTAAATAATTTAATTAAATACTAAGTATACGTATTGGTTACATGACTAATATTAAACGTTATATAACCCTAAAAGCACGCATGCCAAATATTTGTTTAAAGTGACTTAAACACTAAATAATATATACATATTTAAGATTTTAATAATCTTTTGATGTCTGATCCAAAGTTCGCCCATTAACAACTATACTTAGTGTAGGATAACTACAACTATTGAAATATAGAACTCATTTGGGAATAACAGCCCTACACTTACATATAAAGAGTCAAATGAAACAGCATAAAGTATGAACATAAAATTTCTATCAAACAAACTCACAAAAACATCACACGCATAAAGAAACTTGCAAACGCTTTTAAACATGATGCCTGAATAATAACAAAAACATCAACAAAAAAAAAATAGTAGCAAATGTGGCGGAGGAGAGGAAGGTTAAAAGATAAAATGAGTTATATTGCAGTTTTTTTCGGTGTGTTGTTGTTTTCTTTTCTACTCACAACTATTTATAAGTGTTGGTATTGGTGTGAGTAAAAACACTTGTGAATATGTGTGTGTGTAAGTATTATTTTTGTGTAATAACAGCACGTATGTTTGTGGTTGTATTAAAGAGTTGCTGTATGAACGCTCAATGCAGTAATGCAAAAAGAAAAACTCATCATCATACTAACTGAATAATACAACCAACCATCATGTAACAACTTGCAACTACTACTACTACTGTACTACATACTGCAGTAACAATACCAACCAACGGCAATTGAGTTTCGTTCCTGACTGACACACCAACAAAAGAAAATGAAACCAAACAGAAACAAAAACAAAAAACCAACTCCCTTACACATTCATTCATTTATACATACACTTTCATACTTATATATGTATATTTCCATGCTTTTGTTTTTTGTGCAATGTTGTCGAAATGAAAACATTAAAAATTTAATTGCGATAATACAAGTGCATAAAATGTTAATGGAGTGAATGTAATCTGCTTGCATACGAAAGTGAATCACAAACAAACACACTTACACTCACACACACAAAAAAATACACAAAAACAAATCAGAATTCATAAAAAAAAGAGAAATTACAACACGAAAAACAAGTGATCACACCAACACAGTTACACAAGGAAAACAACAGCTATAAAGAAATGAAATAAAAGAAAACGAAATGAAATAAGTGAAACGAATGCATGAGTGAATGGTGTGTAACGGCTAAAAATGGCTGAAGAAACAAAAACACGAAAACAGATTCAGATTCAGATGACTATCATCTCGTTTAAATGCCATTTTCCTTTTTTTTGGGTGCGTTTTCTTTTGCGCTGTCGAAATGCAACAAAGAATTTAACCGTTATAATGGCCTGCTATTAAAGTTGTTGCAGCTGGTGCGTGTAAGTGTATAACTTGAGATAATGAAAGTTAAAATATTCACGCATTGCTGCTTAAAAATGATTAGGGCAAATACAAGCTTCTTCCTATTCATAATAAAACATTGGGTTAGTGAAATATTTATATAATAAGAAGAAACAACACTTCACTTCACATCACTTTAAAATTTGTTGATATTTGGAACACAAGCCATCTGTAGTAACAAGAAATTTAAATATCCTTAATTCAATTCAAAACAAAATCATCATTTTGTGCACGTAGAGAAAAAACATGGTTGTGGTAACCATAATCATAAAATATTGTTGAAATTAAATTAATGCAACAATTATATGCTTACTACAACAATATATTGTTACAAAGAACATAGTATAGTTGTCGTAACCATGTCCAACCATGTTTTTTCTCTGCGTGTGGAGAAGAAACCTTAACTGAATCCTTGTGTTTATTTATTTTGGGTGGTTCCCGTGTTGTTTGTGCCTCTGTACTTGAAACCGCACTTTCTGTAGAACCATTGGTACTCCTACTGGTATTAATCTGCTCCGATGTATCATGTTGCTGATTAACATCAACCGGAATCTTGGGCCTCGCTATTTTCCAACGATTTCTGTTGAGCCGAATTTTCCGAAAATATCTCATATGCCTTTTTTTCAAGAATATATAGTACCTTCTTTATCTTTCATAATTATATACAAGTACAAGTTTTACAACTTTTTCTTCTTCATAATAAGAAGTTGTTTTCTTAATTATAAATAATACATAGTTATTTAATTTTATTTGACCTTTTTGTTTCCTTTTAATATGATAATTATTCAAGCTTGAGGTCTTTTTTATAAAAATATTTCAATTTTTATTTCAATATTTCGCTACATTAATGTGTAGCATCTTCAGGAAAATATTTGTTTTTGTTATTTCAAAATACAAATAATACATTTATTTATTTATTTATTTATTTAGATATTTATTATAATTAAAATTACAATAAATCTTATAACTAAAAGCACTAGCAACTTAGGCTATCGGCTTGTGGTATATATAAAGAACATATTAGTATAAAGAAGATGAAAATGTTAAATTTTATTGTGCAATTGAAGGTGCTGTAGGAAACTATATATTTTATTTACATTATCCTCAGAAGGACATTTTAGTATATCTATCATACTGTAAGAGTTGCATATTCTTAAACGTGCGTTATAAAGCGTTGGACAGTCTAAGAGAAGATGTGGTGTTGTAATTGGAGAATTGTTGCAAAAAACGCATACAGGTTGCGGATCTTTTGACAATAGGTGTTGGTGTGTAAGCCTGGTGTGAGTTAGGCGAAGTCTTGTGAAACATTTGTTTTTATGCCAATTTGTAGAACTTGGTAGCAGAGCTGGTATTCTATGTGGATTTATTGTCTGGTAGAGATGGTTATATTTACTCCATTTTTGGAGAATGGAGGATTCTAAATTTTGTATCGTGCATCTTGAGATATAGCTCTTTGTCTGGGGTACATGAAGATATGTTGGTTGCATACTGGTAATTTTTGCTGCCTTGTCTGCGGCCTCGTTCCCAAAAATGCCAATGTGACTTGGTATCCATAAGATTTTTACTCTATTTTTGAGTTCAATTAGCAACTGTTGTATAGAAATTATTGTTTCATTCCTATTACGGGTATTAAGCGCAGCATCAAAGACGGAGCGACTATCAGTACAGATAACGTTTTTGGTTCGGTTGAATTTACAAATTTTTATAGCTTCAAGAACAGCTTCAGCTTCAGCCTCGAATATATTGGAGTTTTGTGGTAGAATACAAGATTTTTGTGTTGAACCAGATTCGTCAGTAACTGCAAATCCGACATGATTTGTTGTTTTGGATCCGTCTGTGAATAGGAATTGCCAATTTTCATTTTTTAATTTCGTAGAAACTTCGTTGAAGATGGATTTAAAAATTTGGGGTGCTGTATTAGCTTTGTTGAAGAAAAGAAGATCTTTTAAAAAAATACTTTCATCTAGCTGCCAGGGGGGAAAATTTTCTCTTGGAGGATTATATTTTTCTATGTTGAATTTCTCCACCATTTTGACAATATGGGATAGTGTAGATGCATATTTAAGCTCGTTTTTCCTTTTTTTCAACAACGAGGTGTGTTTATGGAGTAGAGATGAATTCCTGCAAAATATCTTATGTATCAACCGAAATTTTAGTTTATTTGCCCGAATGTGAAGCGGTTCAAATCCACCCTCAGCTTGAAGATTTTTTAAAGGAGTTGTCCTAAAAGCCCTTAGGCTGGCTCTAATGCCGGCATGTAGTCTATTGAACTTAAATGTGACAAGTTCAATATTTGAAATTCTATGAAATCTAGATGTTGAAAAGAACTGAGGAAGGTTAATTTCAGTAATTTCTTTGCCCACAACTCTACAAGTTGATGAGATCGATCTTATGGTCGATTTACCGCTATCCTGCTGTAAGTCACTCATACAGCGTAACTTATTTGAGTCTGCTCAGCTCAGATGGTTTAAACTGACAAACTGCTCCATATCGAGGCTCACATGACCCGCTTTTGACCATCACAGGTCAATGTCCCTCACGGGGCGAGCTCTGATATCAGTGCTTACTGGACACTGCTTGATTGGTAAGCATGCTAGGAGACTGAACACTCCATACAATGACTTCTGTAGAAGTTGTCATGATGAAGACGAGGAGGAAACGGTTGAACATCTCCTCAGTCTTTGCCAGCTCTAACGGAGGCTCGGACTGCGACAATAGGCAGTCTTTTTTTCCAAGGCGTAGCGGATCTATCCAATGTGGATGTCAGGAAGATAGATTTGTTCATTCGTGCATAAGGTTGGTTTGGCACTGAACCCATTTCTGACATGTGAAGGACCTCTTGAGGACCAGACCATGTGAGCTGGTTAATACTGGCTGCCTTTATAACCTACCTTGCCCACATTGGAGCAGCATGAAATATTACAGCGAGAAAAATCATTTTGAATATTAGATTTTTTTTAGTACTAAGGCTCGAGTTTCTGTTAATAAAACGATACAGTATACGTGTGAGAATATTCACTTGTTTATTTCATATTTGGTCAATTCACAAGGTCTCTTATCAGTCATATTGTCATAATGTCCTAATATATCACGACTCGGCGGTTCATCTTAATCGACTCTTAGGCATTCGGCGTTGGTCTCTGCTGCTTCGTTACGATAAACAACAAACATAGCATAGAAAGTAGTATTATTTTAGGACATTTTTTGCTTGAAAAGCAATAAAAACCACTGTGAAATATTAGGACATTATGACAATATAACATGATAACATGATAAGAGACCTTGTGAATTGACCAATTGTTTATGCTCTTTGAACTTTATTTTTGGGTCAAATACTATACCTAATATCTTACTTTCTGATTCCATTGAACGTGAATGTAAGGAAGCGAAATGTTGTCTTGAGAAATATAACATGGTTTTTGTTTTCTTTGGAATACAATGGCGAGCAGAAGCGAGTGCATATTCACGACACTGACTTTCGTCGTCCATGAAAACAAAACCATACAAGCAAATCCAAACTTCTCTCATTCGCTCTCCCATTTCTCTTATCAGTAGAAATCATGCAGATTTACCGTTATGTTTGTTCTTATCTCATTCTTCTTGTTCGTGAAGCAGTTTAAAACGAGTTTCTTGTGAATCAAAGTAGATTTTGATAATTACTATCATATTTAAAATACATTAGCGGTATTCACAATCTTTTGCATTTGTATTGTAAAAAATGCAATGCATATACAATAGAGTGGGTCAATTTGTATGGATCAAAAAAATGCACCAAGCGGTTATCAAAATCGTAATCTACGATGAATTCTAAGAAGAATTGCCGAAGAAACCATGGGTCTAAAATCAAAACCGAGCTTCCCATTTGTGCATTTTTTTTTATCCATACAAATTGACCCACTCTAATATAGAATGATGCAAGACCATTTGCACAAGATTGTGAACTCCGATATTATTGATTTTTTGGATAAAAATTAGAAAAATGTCTGCAGAAATTGAAAATAGTGTTGTGTGCCTGACCGAGAAGGGCTATATATACGTTCCATTTCCGAGATGCTTGGTATTAGTAAATCGCCTGTGATCGCAGCTCAAAAGAGACGAAATGTGACTACCAAATTGCAAGTCAAAGGTTGCAAAAAATTATTAACGGACTCAGGTAGTCGAGCATCAATGATGTCCGAAGTGAGAAAAAACAAGCTGCTAACACCAAAGGGTGCTTCCGATAAGAATATTAAAGCACAGAAATTGGACCATTCTGTTATCTGATCTGATGAGTCCAAATTTAACCGTTTTCAGTCATATGAAAGCAATACTTCTAGCGTAAACCCGGGGAACGTATTCAAAGACACCATGTGAAGAAAACTGTTAAACATGGAGGTGTAAATATAATGAATCTTCCCAATTTTATGGAAAAATATGCTTAATAAATTGTTTTTTTAAATTGTCCCGACCTCAATCCGATTGAAAATCTTTGGTCAATCGTGAAAAGTTTGCTAGAGCAGTACGAAACTGCCACAACAAACTTTTATTGTAAAAGTTTATTTTCGAATGAATATTAATTTAAGAACAGTTCTCAAATATAAAACAAGGTTCTACAAATTATAAGTACAAAAAGGGTGTTAACTAAATCTTAACAAAAATACATTATTAACATCAATACTTTCCCTTGTTAAGATAATTTGTTAACATTTGAAAGTCCCAAATTACTTATTAAATATTTCAACCTTGTTGCTTGTAGTGGTTTCGTCATCAAATCAGCTAGTTGGTCTTCAGTTGATATTCGTGTAACACAAATTTCATTTTCAGATACCTTTTCACGAATGAAGAAATGTTTCAACGCAATGTGTTTAGTACGACGATGAAACTCTGGATTCTGAGCTAATCTTATTGCAGCATTATTGTCCACTTGCAATACAGGAACATCCTTGTATCCAATTAACTCGGAATATAGCCTTTTTAACCATATAATTTCTTTGGTAGCTTCAGTAGCAGCAACAATTTCAGCTTCTGTTGTAGAAGTTGCTACTATCGGCTGTCTTTGACTCATCCATGAAATTACAGCACCAGCGTATTTTATTATAATTCCTGATGTCGATCTACCAGTCTTTAAGCATCCTCCAAAGTCAGCATCACTGTAGCATTCGAACTTTAAGTTATTGTCAGCAGTATAAGTAATTCCATATTCTTTTGTACCAGCAATATATCTAAATACTCTTTTTACTCTGACGATATCTTCTTTTGAGGGATTATCTAAAGTTCTAGACAAGTATCCAACACTGTATGCAAGATCTGGTCTAGTACCAAGCATTAAATACATAATTCCTCCCACTGCTTGTCGATAGGCAAATTTAGATCAGCTTTCCCTGTTTCGGAATCTTCTACTATTTTGGTCATTGGAGTTGATACTGGTCTGCATTCATCAAAATTGAACTTCTCAAGTATTTTCTTAACATACGCTGTTTGAGATATTCGTATTACACCATTTTCTTTCTTTATCTCCAAACCCAAAAAATAATTCGCTTCTTTAGATGTAATTTTAAATTCAGCTCGTAACTCTTTTAATAAATTTTGAACTTCAATTTCGTCTGTTCCTGCAACCAAACCGTCATCTACATATAGTACCAAAATAAGTTTCTTTCCATTTTTGATTCTTATGAAAAGACACGGATCAGCTTCACAAACGTTAAATCCAATCTTTAATAAATATTTTACTAATCTTTTATTCCAGCAACGAGGAGCTTGTTTTAAACCATACAAACTTTTCTTTAATTTACACACTCTTTTTGTACCATCGCTATAGCCCTCAGGTTGTTTCATAAATATTTCTTCTTCTAATTCACCGTAAAGAAAAGCTGTTGCAACATCAAATTGAAATAGGTGCATATTATTGCTAGCTACTATACTCAACACTGCACGTATTGTTGCTAATCTTGCTACTGGGCTAAAGGTTTCTGTGTAATCTATGCCTTCTCTCTGTGTAAATCCTTTTATAACTAATCTGGCTTTAAACTTCTCTATGGAACCATCTGGATTCATCTTTACACGGAACACCCACCTTGACGGTAAAGCTTTTGCGCCTTTTGGAAGATCTGATAATTCCCATGTTTTGTTTTCTTTTAGGGAATTAATTTCAGAATCCATAGCTTTTATCCACTGTTTACTTTCTTTAGCATTTATAGCTTCTTTATAGCTCATAGGGGTTTCAATTTTATTTATAAAATCTTGAATTTCCATAACAAAGTCATCATATCTAGGATTTGATATCAAAGTACGATCTCTTAATCGTTTTGATAATATTAAATCAGTAATAACTTCTTCATCTGATATGACGATTTCATCTAAATAGTTATCTTCTATAGCATCATCAAAAAGTTCTTCTTCACTTTGCTGTTCTTCTTCAATCAGTTCTTCGCTTTGTTGTTCTTCATCTATCAATTCAGGTTCTTCATTGGCGTTATTATTAGTATTTTGACTTCTGTAATCTTCAAACTTAAGCTTAACTTCATTATCATCTTCAGCATTTACGTTTTTGTTGTCATCTTCTTCATCATTTTGATTATCAGACAGGCATGATTTAATTTTTTCAACAAATTTGACATCTCTGGAAAGTATAACTTCTTGTTTCTCTTTGATGTAAACTCGGTAACGCTCATCATCGTCATAACCAATAAGAAAGCCTTTTGTAGCTTTAGCATCCATCTTCTTTCTCTTTTTCTTAGGTATATGAACATAACATTCGCATGATATGATTCTTAAATGATGCACTCTAGGTTTCTTCCCCATCCATAATTCATAAGGACTTTTATTTTCTACTGATGATTTGCCAGTTCTGTTTAGTACATATATTGCTGTTCTTACTAATTCAGCCCATATGGCGTCCGGAAACTTTGCTTCTGTATTGGAATATTTGAATGTACGAGCCATCTCTACAACTGTACGATTTTCTCTTTCACTAGCACAATTCTGTTGTGGCGTATAAGGGGCTGTTAGTCTTTGTATGACACCATTCTTCTTTAGAATTGACTTTACTTCATGGTTGTCAAACTCACCACCATTGTCGCTTAACAATTCTTTTATATGATGACCACGATTATTTGCTAACATTAAAACTTCTTCTAAGCAGTCTTTAACTTCAGACTTTTGTTTTACAACAAACCCAAAACGATACTTCGTATATGCATCTTTAAAAATCACCAGGTACCTCTTTTTAGAAAATGACTCACTAAATGGTCCACAGACATCAGCTGTCACGAGTTCACCGGGACATGTAGCTTTATTTCTATGACCAAACGGTAACCGATGAGCTTTTCCATAGATACACGGCTCACATACAGTTTTATCATCTTTAACAGTAATACCCATTTCTAATTTAAGCATCTTCTGTATGTGTCGTTTGTCTTGGTGACCCCATCTTTCATGATAAAGTTGAAGTAAATCGCAATCTTGAACTTCATTGACTTGTTCCATACCATACTGCTTTATCGCTTTTATATTGGCTTTATAAAGTGAACCACCTACTGATCTTGACCCACATAAAACTATTTCATTATCAATAAATAGTTTACAGCTGGTAGCTGTCGATATAAATCTGCTATTTGGTTGTTTATCCTGAGCTGATAACACTGAGAATAAATTCCTTGTGATGTTAGGTACATACCAAACGTCTGTTAAACACAGTCTCTCTGTTTTGTTTTTGACTTTCGATTCAATTTCTATTGTACCTTTACCAATGGCTTGTAGTACTTCTTTACCTGCTGCTCTTATAAAATTTGGACTTGAAAACGACTCAAAATCTTTAAAATTGTCTTGACTATTAGTTATATGACGTGTTGCTCCATTGTCAATCCACCAACATGTGGTATCGGCATCTTGCACCACATTTGCTTCTTCACAAAAAACAGGCAAACACTTTTGACTCACAGCTTTGGCTTCATTTGCTTCTTTACTAGGCTTACCATCAGCTGCCCACTTACGACAATCACGTACCCAATGTCCTTTCTTCTTACAATAGTTGCAAACATCACTATTCTTCTTGTTAACTTTGTTAGAGTTTTCTAATTTCTTAAATTTATAGTTTGCAACAAGTGCTTCTTCAGTGGTGGTAATGTCGCCTTTTCCAAAGTTCCTTTGATACATAGTTATTTGCATACATAACTCTTCAAATGTTTTGTCTTCATTTTTGCTTAACATCATCCAACTTGATTTGAATGTGTCGAATTTTGATGGTAGTATGTGCAAAATCTTACCCACTAGCAATAGATCTGGTAATTCGTTTAAATTCTTTTCTTTTAGTCCATTGTTGAATTCTAACCATAATCCTTTTAATTTGGCAATATGCATTGTGACATCTTGATTGTCATCCCAAACGAACGAGAAAAAATCTGCACATATCTTGAACAATTGATCTTTTGCTGTTGCTTCGAAAAGATTTTTAAGAGCATCCCACACATCTGCAGCACTTTCTTTATCCATAACTTTTTGGTAAATATCATCACTTATTGAACTGCACAAAACCGATTTTGCATAACTGTTGGCTTTTCTGTACAAACCGCTTTGTTCTTGATACAATTTCTTTTGTTCTGCTGTGGCTGTTGGTTCTAGAGGAGTTGGCTTATGTAATATTCTATCAATTACATCCAAAGTTCCTTCATGATAATCCAAAAGATCTCTAATCTTTCTTTTCCACATTGGCCATTCAGTTTCATCTTTAAGAGTCTTGATGTTCTTGCTAAAATCCATATTCGGTTTTGTATTTTCTTCTTGTCTTGAAAAAAAAAAAAATTTTTCTTCTATCTTGAAATTTTTTTTTATTTTGACTTGAAAAAATTTTCACTTCAGAAAATATTTTTAATTATTTTTCAAGAGCTTCCTGGGCTCATAACCTTTTATTGTAAAAGTTTATTTTCGAATGAATATTAATTTAAGAACAGTTCTCAAATATAAAACAAGGTTCTACAAATTATAAGTACAAAAAGGGTGTTAACTAAATCTTAACAAAAATACATTATTAACATCAATACAAACATCGGCAACTTTTGAAATTGTAACTAAACCAATTTCAATTTTTGAGTCCATCAGGTTATTTTCGTTTTTTCTTTCAAACTCTTTGAATTCATCTAATTTATTACTGTTTCTTTACTCCTATTTGTAGGAATAAAATAGTAAAAATTGAATGAAAATATTTTTTGAATTTGCTGTATGGTTTTGTTTTTATGGATGACGAAAGTCAGTGTCGTGAACACGCACTCACTTCTGCTCACCACTGTATATTGCTTGCGTTATATTAGCATACAAAATTATTTTCAATTTATTAAAACAACGAAATAACGTTATTTGTTAAATTTTATAAATTTGTTTTTAATAGCTTAAAATTCCTTTTATATACCATTGTTAAATGTACATATTTTAAAGATACCGCGAACCAAATTTAAACTTACATATATATGGGGCATTTCATGTCAAGTGAACCAACTTTTGAAATCAATGTCTTCCGATTAGAATGGTTAGTTCTATTGGATGGTAATTCAGACACAATTTTTCAACAAGATCGGTTGAGTTAGAGGGGGTCAAAATTTGATATTTTGGCCAAGCAGGTTTTTTTCCCCATCCTTGTAACTTATTACCTATTGCTCTTAGCAAAATGTGTCCCAAGTATTTTAGATAGCTATTTCTTCAATCTTTCGGAAAAAAAATTTAAATAATTAAAAATTTTTTTTTACCGAAATCGAAAACTTTTTTGACTTTTATTCAAAATGGACCCTTTTTTCTTAAAAAGACAGATTAGATATTTTCCTTGAAGATCCATTTGGTCGCTTAGTGGGATGAGAGTTGGATATCTATCAAAATAAATGTACAAAAACATACAATTTTGGACTTTTTTGCAAAATGAAAAACTTTGTTGACTTTTTTTCCAAAATCGGCCCCTTTTTTCTTTTAAGAAGTTGTTGGTCTCTTAGTGGGATATTTTGGGATATCTATCAAAATAAATATTTTGTAACCCAAGTCATACAATTGAGTATTTTTTTTTTTTTTTTTTTTTTTTTTTTTTTGATTACCTGGATATTTTGTTAACCTTTAGACTGTAAACTTAGATCTTCGTTTAATATTTCTTTGCATGTTACCGTATAAGTAATATTAAATATAAATATTGTTCATACGTTACGGTTAAAATAAACAATACAATTACAGTGCAAGCTCGGTATTCGCTACTAATTAAAAACCGGACCTGTCTTATTGAAATATTTACATTTTAAACATTTTTAAAGAAATTCGAGATTTTAAGTTGCTTTTCTTTTTTTTTTAATAACAGCTGAATCACGTAGTTCTTCAAGTATTGTTGTCGGCTTATCATTTTCCAAAGCCCATTGTATGCATATGTTTATCGATGTTATACAATCGTCCACTTTAATTATTTTTTCTTCATGACCACTATCGTATAAATCCTCCGATTCCGTATCTGATAATTCCATTTGCTCCTCATTACTTTCCACATGAAATTCTACTTGAATCCAGTTGTTTATGTAAGCATTCGTGAAAAGATGTTCCGTATCAATTTGAGCTACAAGTGTAACAATAGTAGAAATGTCTTCGTTTTCTTCCTGAATTATATTTTGTAAACAATTTAAGGGCATGTTATCCTCTTCACTTCATTCAGTACCGAATTCGAGCAAGGCGTTCCAGGATTTTCGTATATTGGACATTGATATTTTATCCCAAAGATTGAAGTTTTTATACCCTTCACCATGAGTGGCCAGGGAATATATAAGTTTGGCATTCCGTTTGCAATTTCTACATTTTTTATTTGCGACCCCACAAAGTATATATATTCTGGATCGTTATAGATAGCGAAGTCGATATAGCCATGTCCGTCTGTTCGTCTGTATGTTGAAATCAACTTTCCGCAGCCCCCAAATAACTTACAAACATAATTGATACGGTCGCTATTAAAAATCGAGAAAACCGGCCCACAAATGGCTGAGATATAAGGAAAAAACTGGACCTAATTTGTATCTATATCTGGATTACTAAGTCATTAATATAGACAATATGGATATCTAATGATGGATATTTCTAAGTCCAATGCAACGATTTATATAAGGCTATAGTAATTTGGACATACCATGGGTCAAAATCGAGAAAATTATTTTTTAAACCGAATATTTTTTTTACCACAAACAATTTTTTTTATAATTTTTTTTTTTACTAATAAATTTTAAAAGAAAATTTTAAAAAATTTAAAAAAAAAAAATTTAAAATTTGAAAAACAATTTGAAAAAAAAAAATATTTTGAAATTTTGAAAAAAAAAAAAATTAATTTTGTTTACCTAAAATTATTTAAAATTTTTATTTTAAAGTATAATTTGGTGAAAAGTATATAAGATTCGGCACAGCCAAATATAGCTCTCCTACTTGTTTAGTTTGAGCTCCAAATTTGTTCCCTTCTCGCCAAGCAAGTGGATGAGCAGTTGTTTTTTATAATTTAATTTTACTAAGTTGATAACGTTTTGATCTAACGATTGAATAAGCGCAGTGCTATTGTGGGTGGTAGATTTATTGCTATAATTAATCCGTCATTACATTTTAGTTCCTCAACTGGGTGACACGCCAAGAATTATCGGTCCTAAAAAATGTTTACTTATGAACCACATACTTTTACTAAGTAATTGGTGAAAATTAACTTACGTGAGTAACAAATTCGTGATGGAACCAGTCCTTGAATATAAATGATGTCAACCAGGCGTTATTACTGGAATTGTATATTACAGGATTATTGAAAAAAAATTTTCCGATTTTTCCAACAACCAACAATTTCAGTTTGTCTGTGCCATTCGCATTTGAACAGGTGAAAAAAGTTATTCGTAGTTTACATATTTTTCTTCCGGGAACCGTTTTTTTATTACAAGTGACAAGAGTGTGATTTGGATTAATCCTACACACAAAAAAATCCATAGGTTATATTCCCTAAAAATATAGTATAAATTTAAACAAGCGCAAGGGTAGAATGTCATATACATACCCATTGCATCAAAAATATTTTCAATTGACAATAAAATAATCAAAAAACTTCGAAGAAGATACCAACCTCTTTCACAAATGAATCAATAATAATGAGGTTTCGAAGACAATTTCTCGCCCGTCATTTTTAAAAATCTAATTCCATGTCGACGCTTAAATTTCTTTAACCTTCCTTCACTGGCATTGAAACCTGAATTGGTTTGTAGCGATAACGAGCCGTCGCGTTAATGGGTAGTCGCGAATACTGAGCTTGCACTGCAATTGCTAGGGCATGTTGCTTATTTTTCAATATGTAACTATTATTGACCATTCCTACAACTATAGTTTTTAAATTCATTAAAATTTTTCTTAAAAAAATATAAGAAATTCATATAGCAATGTTTGACAAAAAAACATAAAGTGGTAACTCATCACATGGCATCATGACAATATAAGTAATTTTAAGAGCATAGAGATTGAAAGATATAAAATATAAGCATATTACTTTTTTTTATTATTCTCTAAATATAAACCCAAATAATAACCAAAAGATAAACTAAAAAAAAAAACTATGTAAAACTTTAGACTTTTTTCGAGGAGTTTTTTTTTTATAAAAAAAATAAAGAAATACACACTTGAACAACAACCTAAAGTAAAAGAAGAAAAAAAATTACAAATATTCAAGATCACTAGAGAGTTTTCAGCACCCGAGCCATTAGTAAGTAATATTGCATACATGGATACACCAGCAAGAAGGACATACAAATTTATAATAAGAAAATACAGCTAAATATGGTAAGAACAACAATGACAACACACCTGTACAATAACAAAGTAAATCTATAGAAAAACAATAACAGGAAATAACCGGAGATGCTCTTAAGCACTTCCGGTTTAAGTTTCCATTCTTATGCTTTCTATATCACTATGTGTAAGTAAAGCCAACAAGACAAAAAATGCAGAAAAAAAACTCTACAATAGTTTAAAGCAAAGCAGAATATGTAAAACTTTAAGCTGTATTTACTTTAAAGTAAATAAATTCAAATGTATTTTCTGCAACATGAAAAAAGCTAGAATGTATTTTTGTTGTTGTTGTTGTGTACAAGTGCTTAAAACTTGTATAACTCCCCCTCTACATTCCAGTATTTTTTATACCCTACACCCACCTTAAAGTATACCGATCGACTCAGAATCACTTTCTGAGTCGATTAAACGATGTCCGTCCGTCCGTCCGTCCGTCCATCCGTCCGTCTGGCTGGCTGGCTGGTTGGCTGGCTGTCCATGTAAAGCTTGTGCGCAGAGTACAGGTCGCAATTTTAAAGATATTTCGATAAAATTTGGTCCATATCATTTTTTCTGCCCAAGGACGATCCCTATTGAAACTGGTTGAAATCGGTCCATTATTTGACCTAGCCCCCATACAAATGTCCTCCCGATAGTGGATTTTATCCGTCACAAATGTTTAATTTATATAGGTATCTCCACAAGTTTTTGTCCAAATAAGTTCTATATATTGGGAATTCATGTCACCAAATTTTATTATGATCGGTCCATAATTAGTCATAGCTCCCATATAAGGCCTGCTTCCGATAATCACTTTAACGAGCATAAATCTCCTACAAATGTTGGTATACACATAAAATTCAACATAAATATCTTTCATATAAACATTAATCACGTGACCAAATTTCGTGGTGATCGGTCCATAATTTGTCATAGCTCCCATATAAGGCCCACTTTCGAAAATCGCTCACGAACATAAATTATTGAAATTTTGAAAGAAAAATGTTTTTGCTCATTTACTTAGTGTAGGGTATTATATGGTCGGGCTTGACCGACCATACTTTCTTACTTGTTTTTTATTATTTTCTTGGTTATTTTTATAGTTGGCTTTTGTGTCCTTAAATTTACAGCTTATTATCTTGTTGTTATGAAAGCGTTACATTTAAATATTTGTAACAAGTTACTTACAACTTGTGCTCTTGTAACAGCAGTTACAACAGCAACAACAACAACCACCACCACAACTAAATAATATAAACAAATATTTTTATTGTTTTGTCCCTTCCCAACAAACCCCTCAAACATTTGTAGTGATTTCAAAATTAACCCATTGTAGATGAGAGGCAATAAAATACATGCTATTCTTTGAAGCTTTTTAAAGAAATCGATAAGATTTTTTATATAATCTATCAACATTTCAAAGGTGTATAGCAAATTTTAGCATTAATGCCCATTGTGCACAAATACATAGAATGTTCTCGAAAAAATTTAAATAAAAGAGTGATATTTCATAATTTCACAATGATATTCAAGAATTTATATGTATTTTACATAAATATTTCATAATTGGCTGCTTCCTAAAGCAATTTGTAAAATTTTCCACAAAAAAGTTTCTTCTTCAGACAAGAATCTATAGACAGTTTTCTATAGTAATCAGTAGAATGTTTCTTCTACAGATAAGTATTCTTTTAAACAGTTTTCAGAAAATACCCAAATATCAAAATAGAAACCTTTATACAAAAGTTGTTAAATTCTGCTCCAAAGTGATTAACTATTTTCATTTGCTCAATATTCTTTGAAAACCATTATACAAAAAAAAAATTGGAAGGATGGGATTAAGGGTAATAGAAAAATACAACAAATATATAACAAGAAGAAAACGAAACAGATAGAAAAAGGATATAGCAAATAATGTAGCAACTATTTAACAATTCTAATCGCAATTTATGCTGGAGATTTTAACTTTCACAGAACAGCTGTAAAATGCAACCGCTCTGACAAACAAGAAAAAAAATTAAAACTAACACAAACACAAATAGCAAAAAAGCTGCTAGATAAATAATAATAAGGAAAAAAGGATAAACAAGCGTAAAGAACTGTCTGCAACTTAATTGTATAAGCTACACCACCCGTGGGTAATGAGGTTGCAAAACCAAAAGGTTTGACATGATATTTGTAACATTTAAGGGAACTTAAAAAAGAAGGACTCTTTTGAAAGGACTTAGTTTTTCCCTGCATATATAACTTAAGTCTAATCTAATAAATAAAGTAAACTAAACATCGAAAATTTAATTCTTCACAAAAATATTTAATAGGAAAGTGCCTTCGTAAGAGAGTATTCTATAGAAAAGTGTTATTATAAGACAGATTTCTATAGAAAAGTGCATTTATAAGAGAGTTTTCTATAGCAAAGTATGTCCTCTAGACAGTTTTCTATAGAAAAGTCTCTTCCTTAGACAGTTTGCTATAGAATAGTCTCTTCTTTAGACAGTTTTCTGTAGAAAAGTTTCTTCTTTAGACAGTTTGGTATATAAAAGTGTCTACCTTAAACAGTTTAATATAGAAAGGTGTCTTCTATATACAGTTTTCTGTAGAAATGTGTCTTCTATATACAGTTTTGTGTTGAAAATGTCTTTTTGAGACAGTTTTCTGTAGAAAAGTGTCTTCTTTAGAAAGTTTTCTGTAGAAAAGAGTCTTCTTTAGAAAGTTTTCTTATAGAAAAGTGTCTTTCCAAGACAGGTTTCTTATAGAAAAGTGTCTGCCCCAGACAGTTTTCTTATAGAAAAGTGTCTTTCCTAGACAGTTTCTTATAGAAAAGTGTCTTTCCTAGACAGTTTTCTTATAGAAAAGTGTCTTTCCTAGACAGATTTCTTATAGAAAAGTGTCTGGCCCAGACAGTTTTCTTATAGAAAAGTGTCTGCCCCAGACAGTTTTCTTATAGAAAAGTGTCTGCCCCAGACAGTTTTCTTATAGAAAAGTGTCTGGCCCAGACAGTTTTCTTATAGAAAAGTGTCTGGCCCAGACAGTTTTCTTATAGAAAAGTGTCTGCCCCAGACAGTTTTCTTATAAAAAAGTGTCTGTCCCAGACAGTTTTCTTATAGAAAAGTTTTCTTATAGAAAAGTGTCTGTCCCAGACAGTTTTCTTATAGAAAAGTGTCTGTCCCAGACAGTTTTCTTATAGAAAAGTGTCTGTCCCAGACAGTTTTCTTATAGAAAAGTGTCTGTCCCAGACAGTTTTCTTATAGAAAAGTGTCTGTCCCAGACAGTTTTCTTATAGAAAAGTGTCTGTCCCAGACAGTTTTCTTATAGAAAAGTGTCTGTCCCAGACAGTTTTCTTATAGAAAAGTGTCTGTCCCAGACAGTTTTCTTATAGAAAAGTGTCTGTCCCAGACAGTTTTCTTATAGAAAAGTGTCTGTCCCAGACAGTTTTCTTATAGAAAAGTGTCTGTCTCAGACAGTTTTCTTATAGAAAAGTGTCTGTCCCAGACAGTTTTCTTATAGAAAAGTGTCTGTCCCAGACAGTTTTCTTATAGAAAAGTGTCTGTCCCAGACAGTTTTCTTATAGAAAAGTGTCTGTCCCAGACAGTTTTCTTATAGAAAAGTGTCTGTCCCAGACAGTTTTCTTATAGAAAAGTGTCTGTCCCAGACAGTTTTCTTATAGAAAAGTGTCTGTCCCAGACAGTTTTCTTATAGAAAAGTGTCTGTCCCAGACAGTTTTCTTATAGAAAAGTGTCTGTCCCAGACAGTTTTCTTATAGAAAAGTGTCTGTCCCAGACAGTTTTCTTATAGAAAAGTGTCTGTCCCAGACAGTTTTCTTATAGAAAAGTGTCTGTCCCAGACAGTTTTCTTATAGAAAAGTGTCTGTCCCAGACAGTTTTCTTATAGAAAAGTGTCTGTCCCAGACAGTTTTCTTATAGAAAAGTGTCTGTCCCAGACAGTTTTCTTATAGAAAAGTGTCTGTCCCAGACAGTTTTCTTATAGAAAAGTGTCTGTCCCAGACAGTTTTCTTATAGAAAAGTGTCTGTCCCAGACAGTTTTCTTATAGAAAAGTGTCTGTCCCAGACAGTTTTCTTATAGAAAAGTGTCTGTCCCAGACAGTTTTCTTATAGAAAAGTGTCTGCCCCAGACAGTTTTCTTATAGAAAAGTGTCTGCCCCAGACAAAAGTGTCTTCCTAGGCCTTTCCTTGGTTATATATTTGAAGACTATTTTCTTTAGAGATGTATTTTCTGAGACGTTTTCCTGTAGAGAAGTTTCGTCCTCATATTGTTTTCTGTAGAAAAATGTCTTGCTTAATCAAAGTCTTCTTTTGAAAAGTAACTTCTTTGGAAGGTCTTCTGCAATCGATCCCACTATGTAGCGACTGCCAAGTGTAGGGCACTTAAGTTGCCAACTTGAGTAATACTTTTACACCCATAAGTTTATTTACTTTATTTGTTAAGTTTTGTTTCTTTTTTCTCTTTTTATGTAGTACATTTTTTAATAATATACATGTTTTAAAAAGTTCCCTCTTACTTTGACATTTCCAATAGTGAAAACTAATGCAATTATGAAGTACAAGAAAATGAAGTTGCTGCAACAACATCATAAAAACTAAGACATAACGAGGATTTCAAGGAAAATCTATAAAAAAAAGACAAACAAACACACAAATAATAAGAAATATATTTGAAATAAAGAAATAGTTTTCTACTTAAATAATAAGAAACAATCATAATGAATAGTTATGTAGAACAGATTTAATGAAATTAAATTATAGAAATAAATTTTTCTTTAACATATACTTTTATAGTAGTATGAGTAAAAGAGAAAAACTAATATTTTAAAATTTATCACTAAAGTGTAATGCTTAATTGTATATTCCAATTAAAATTGAAATTTACTTCAGGATTAAACGGTGCCACCCTAGTACAGCACATATATATATTTGTATTACTAAATATTGAAAGTACTCAACATGTAAAACAAAACTTTTCATGTACTTTTTAAAGCTTCATCAAACAATTCATTATGGGTCTTTGGAAACAATTCGTATGGAAATTATAATTTTCAGCTATTATTTCTATTTAAACTTTTCCAGCTATAGCTTCCTTCTATAGAAGCTATAGAGAATCACCTTATGGCTTATTTTCCCATAATGCTAGGGATGCTGTTGGGTCCAGTATAAATAGAACTGAATAGAATAGAATACAACTCACTTTTAATAACTTTAAACTTAATACTTGTATACGGTGAACAAGAGTTTTAACAAATATTGTAGTTAGTGATGTTGATGTTGCTGTTGTTGTTATTTTATTCTATTTCCGCTTTTAACGGAAATTGTGTGTAGTAGTAGAGAGCAAATAAATGTAAAAGTGAAAAAATTTTAGATGAAATCTGTAAGAATATTGTTGTTGACACACAATTACAAATATTTACTGAATTTGTTTACAAAATAACAAATACAAAAACAAAAAAAAAAAAAACTTTAAATCTGTAAACAAGAGCGAACAAAACTGTAACAATTTTATATTTGTTGTCGTTGCTGTGCTGCTGTATTGCTATTATTATTATTGCTGTTCCCTTTTATAAACATTTAAGGCGATTAAAGTGTCAGCAAACAATGAGGGGAGTAAAATGTCCTCCAAAACCATATTTTAAAAGTACACGACTTGTATAAAAAACCATAAGTTATAAAACTTTTACATAAGCATTTAACAACCAAAAAAAAGCATACATTTTATGAAAATTTCTTTTAATATGATTACAAGGACACAGTGATTTGAACACGTTCCTCAGCTGTGGCTATAAAACTACAAAGTCTTAATTGTTTAATTTTATTTAAAAATTTTGCCCTTTTTCTTACCCCCCATATTCATAAAATAATTAAAATTTAAACAATTGGTCAATTCTAAAGGTCTTTTATCAGTCATATTGTCATATTGTCCTAATATATCACGACTTGGCGGCTCGGCTTAACCGACTCTTAGGCATTCGGCGTTGGTCTCTGCTGGTTCGTTAGCACAATAAACATAGCTTAGAAAGTAATATTATTTTAGGAAATTTTTTGCTTGAAAAGCAATAAAAACCGTTGTTAAATATTAGGACATTATGACATGATAAGAGACCTTGTGAATTGACCAAATGTTTTAAAACAACATTTCCATACAACATTTGATTTTAATACTGTTAAATTTAAAAATTGTTAATGAATAAATATTTAACAAAATAGTTGAGTCCACTGACATATCGATACACGACTTCTATGTGAACAACTATTTATTTGTGGTAATTAAAATAGCATTGATTTAGGAAATTTCTTAGAAATGTTATCATTAGACGTTACACAGTGGGACAAATAAAAACAAGTAAGAAAGTATGGTCGGTCAAGCCCGACCATATAATACCCTACACTAAGTAAATAAGCAAAACCATTTTTCTTTCAAAATTTCAATAATTTATATTCGTGAGCGATTTTCGGAAGTTGGCCCTATATGGGAGCTATGACCAATTATGGACCGATCACCATGAAATTAGGTGGTGTGATTAATGTCTATATAAAAGTTATTTATGTTGCATTTTATGTGTATACGAACATTTTTAGGAGATTTATGATCGTTAAAGTGATTATCGGAAGCAGGCCTTATATGGGAGCTATGACTATTTATGGACCGATCATCATAAAATTTGGTGATATGAATTCTGTATATATAAAACTTATTTGCAGAAAAACTTGTGTAGATACATATATAAATTAAACATTTATGACCGATAAAGTCCAATTTCGGGAGGACATTTGTATAAGGGCTAGGTGAAATAATGAACCGATTTCTGTCAGTTTCAATAGGATTGGTCCTTGGGCAGAAAAAATGATATGTACCAAATTTTGTCGAAATATCTTGAAGATTGCGATCTGTACTCTGCGCACAAGGTTTACATGGACAACCAGCCAGCCAGCCAGCCAGCCAGCCAGCCAGCCAGCCAGCCAGCCAGCCAGACGGACGGACGGACGGACATCGTTGTGATTCTTAGTCGATCGGTATACTTTAAGGTGGGTGTTAGACTAATATTTTTGGGCGTTACAAACATCTGCACAAATCCAATATACCCTCCCCACTATGGTGGTGTAGGGTATAAAAAGGTGGAAATTAATCTATTACTTCTTAATGGATAATCCGCTGTTACTATAATTTCCCATTGCTATAAACGAGGTGTAGTTGGGTTTAACTTTGGACTTTAAACACCTTGGGGGTCAAGTGTGATACCTCGGGTATATTAAAAATTTAAAGTTACGGCAATTTTTTGTTTTGCAACCGATTTGCAAAACTTTTATGTATAAAAAATCTAATAAAATATCTACAGAAAACTGCACATTGTATCTTATAGTTAACGAGATATTCGCATATGAAAATTTTTAATTTGTTTGTAACACATCAAAATATTCATTGCAGACCCAATTGGTATGTATGTTTTGAGTCCTCATGTCTGTTTGTTGAAAACATGATAGGGCCCAAACGAGAGAAGCTAGTTGGCTGAAATTTTCTACAAATACTCTCTGCTGATAAGGTTTGTTTGGTATTGGAAGTGGGCGGTGCATGATTTCACCTAGCTCCCATACAAATGTTCCCCCTTTATAAAATAAAAAATTGATTACGAACAAGTAAGAGAGCTATATTCGGCTGTGCCGAATCTTATATACCCTTCACCAAATTATACTTTAAAAAAAAATTATAAATATTTTTAAGTAATCAAAATTTATTTTTTTTTCAAAATTTAAAAAAAAATGTATGAAAAAAATTTAAAAAAAATATTTCGAAAAAAAAAAAAATTTTTTTAAAAAAAATTATTATTTTTTAAAATTTTCAAAAAAACTTTTTTTAAATTTTGAAAAAAAAAGTGAAAAAAAATTTATGACAAAAAATTTTTTTGTTAAAAAAAAAAATTGGGTTAAAAAATATTTTTCCCGATTGTGACCCATTGTAGGTCCAAATTACTATAGCCTTCTGTAGTTCGTTGCAATGAACTTTGAAATATCTATCATTAGATATCCATATTGTCTATATTAATGACTTAGTAATCCAGTAATCGAAGAATTCACGATATATTGATGTATGAATCAAGTTTTTAAGTTATTTGGGGTCTTCAGAAAATTGATTTCAACAGGTAGACGGACATGGCTTAATCGACTTCGCTATCTATAAGGATCCAGAATATATATACTTTATAGGGTCGGAAAATTTTATTGTAGAAATTATAAACGGAACCACAAACTTATATATACCCTTATCACGAAGGTGAAAGGTATACTTGATTGAATTTGAATAGGAGGGTTAAAGTAAAAACTAAAAATTGTATTTTCGAAAGCAGAACATTTGTCTGAAAAGTAACATTAGCGAAAAATATTGTAATTTAAAAATTTGTATTACAGAGTCTTCTAAAGTAGACCTATTTTTTATGTAAACTGTTTTTAAAAATGTTCTTAAATATTTTGCAAAGGGAAATTTTAGCTTCAATCCTTGGTACCGTTAATAGAACCAACTAAGTTTTTTGTGAATAGTGGGATTCTCAATAGGGCTGATCCATCTCAAAGTGGACAGCAGTGGGATTAATGAAACTTACAAAAGTTATTACTTATGTATTGCAAGTGTTTATTAAATCATAGACTTTTAGACTCAATACCCTTTCCAGTTCATAAATATGACATCTGAAAAAAATTAAAAATTTTACAAAAGTATTCATGACATTCATAACTATAGATAAATGTTTAACCATAGAATATACAATTGGACAATTCACAAGGTCTCTTATCAGTCATATTGTCATAATGTCCTAATATATCACTACTCGGCTTAACCGACTATCAGGCATTCGGCGTTGGTCTCTGCTGGTTCGTTACGATAACACAATAAACATAGCATAGAAAGTAGTATTATTTTAGGATATTTTTAGCTTGAAATATTATAACATTATGACAATATGATATCATAAGAGACCTTGTGAATCGACCAAATATTAAATTTGAATTAATAAAGATATGTCTTTTAAAATGTTATGAATAAATCAGATCTACTTCAAAAGTTCAATTCTTGAGTTACAAAAATAGGTCTATATCTCAAAAACCACATTTTTTAATTTGTTTAAAATAATGTTGTATACAGTGTACAACATTTATTTGAAAGATAAAGATTTTTTCTTTAAAATTTTATGATTAAATCATATTGTTACGTTTTCACCTTTTGAAAACGTTGGTCTATTTCCTTTAAATAAACCGGATAATTTTGATTGCAAATAAAAGCAGTAAATTAGTTTAAAAATTATAACAACTCTTTATTTATTCAAATGTACAACAACAATAGTCTAAATAGTATTTTTAATACACATACACAAGTTTATAATGTACAAACTTAAATGTACAAGACAGTTGATGTTAACTGTAACAGCGACTATGACAAACTCACTCACTACTGCAACCGCAGTCACTATTTATACACACTGCCATCTTCATCCGAGTAGTCTAGATTGTTCTTAACGGTCAAAACTCGTATGTTCAAATTCTAGAGCTTTCGATGTCAATGTTAGCAGTTTAAACACTTACCGCCATATGCATAAACAGTTTATAAACTTATCAAAGGTTTATAAAACAAATTTTGTATGGAAATTTTGTTTGATAAACCTTTGATAAATTTATAAACTGTTTATGCATATGGGGGTTAGTGTTGCCATACTTACAAACATTGCTAATAACCGCATTCTATCAACATTGTTGATAAGTAGAAGCTTCTACTGATGGACGTGTTTATAAACATGATGAATGCTGCAGGCAATTGTTATAGACCGTTAAATTGAAAACGCTATTGCAAATTCGTAACAATATTTTTTTCAAAAGTTCAATTCCTTAGTTATTTTAATTTTCTTTAAAAAATATATATTGTTGACTAAATCCCATTGTTTATCTCTACAAATGCACAATTTAAAAAAATTTAAAAAAAAACTGAAATTTTGTTGACTAAACCCTATAAACAGTCTTTCAGTTTAGAAAGTATGAACCAAAATGTGATATTTTAGTTAATTTTAAAGGAAAAATATTTATCTTTCAAATGAAATCAAATATAATGTTGTACATTATATGGTTTACAAGTTGAATAACTTTAGTAAATTCAGTTAAAATCAGAGATGAAAAATCCGAAAAGTTCTGTTTTCTGTCCGCTTCTGGATGGAATACCTTAATAGCAAATCTCAATTTGATTCACTTTTGTTTGCATTTCGATCAAAAATATCTTTATTACATTTAATTAAAATAGATTCATAAATCAGTTAGTGACAATGAATTTGATTGCCTATCCACTTTACACAATAAATTTGTAAAAAGTTGATGTAAGATGAATTATGTTAAACTTAATAAAAATTATTTTAAATATGTTTAAAAAAAGAATCAAAAAAAAGAAGTAAATTTTCTTGCAACCCTCATGGGAGTATTTTACAAAAAAAAAAGTAACATTTCATTTAAAATAACACTAATTTGCACTGATTTCTTTTAATTTTTTTTTTTTTTTTTCAAAAACAAACTTTCAACGGTTTGAGGTTTTTTATAATAAAATTGAGATATTACTACAAAAATTATGTTGAAATCTACACACACAAAGAACGCATGCAGTGTGTGGAAACACAGGCGTCGAAGTGCAAATTACAAATAACAAATTTACACATGAACAACAACCACATACAAACGCACCCAGAAAGAGCAGAAAGAGAGAGAGAGGGTGGTGGTAAATTAATACAACAAAGTTTTTAATACTTTGATTTGTATGTAAAGTAAAAAAAAAAAAAACAACAACATCCACACATACTCCAGCATAGTTTTTAACACTAACACACATACAAAGAATGTGAAAAAATATGAAATGCGAGGCTAATTTAAAAATTGCATCTAATAAATTTTCAATATTCGAAATTTTAAAAAATATTTTCGAAATTTCAAAATTAATTAAAGTGATTTAGACTTGCCTAAGTTCAGCTGCAATAATTATGGAAAAATAAAGGGTTTTCCAACAAGAGGTGTTATTTTGAATCACCTTTTATTCTTTGGCATTTGACAAGTAGAAACTTAGCCATTACTATCAAGTAAGAGAGCTATATTCGGCTGTGCTAAATTTTATATACCCTTCACCAAATTATACTTTAAAATAAAAATTTTAAATATTTTTAAACAAAATTAAAAATTTTTTTTTTTCAAAATTTAAAAACACATTTTTTTCAAATTGTTTTTCAAAATTTAAAAAATAAAAATTTTCAATTTTTTTTTGAAATTTTTTTTTTATTTTTTTTCCAAATTTTTTTTAAATTTAAAAAAAAAATTTTTTAAAATTTATTAGTGAAAAAAAATTATAAAAAAAATTTTTTGTGGTAAAAAAAAATATTCGGGTTAAAAAATAATTTTCCCGATTTTGACCCATCTATATAAATATATAAATGTCTTTGTAAGTTTGTTGTTTATTTGTTTGAGCTTCACGCCTAAACGGCTGAATCGATTTTATTGAAATTTGGAACGTAGATAGATCCTTACTTGGAAGCGTCAATAATCTATAACTTTTTTCAATACTTGGACCAGAAAGGGGTAAACAGGGGGAAAACCGGTAAAATTGGTACCTTTAGTTCTTAAACAATAAATACTAAACGGCTAAACGATTTTATTGAAATTTCCAACATAGACAACGACAGGGGTAGAGAAGCGCACCGGGTCAAGCTAGTTGTATATAAAGATCCAGAATATATATACTTTGTGGGGTCGCAAATGAAAAATGTAGAAATTACAAACGGAATGCCACTCATGGTAAAGGGTATAAAAATGGAACGATACACGCTTCAGCAACGCATTGAAATTGTTAAAATGTACAAAAATGGTGAAAATCTGGCAGTCACAGTTCGCAAAACTAAAGCATTTTTTGGTCATCGTGAAGCACCTTGTCGGACCGCAATATAGAAATTGGTGTAAAAATTCGAGCTGTTGGGACAAAATAGTGATGTGAAGAATAAAACCCGTGCACGTCGCTCAAGAACAACTGAGAATATTGCTGCTGTAGCCCAAAGTGTTGAAGAAAACCCAGGTATGTCCATTCCTCGTCGTTCTTTGGAATTGGGCATTCTACAAATGTCATTACACCGTATTTGGGATGATATTCATCTCGACAATGTTTACTTTCAACAAGTCGGCGCTACGTGCCACACAAGCACCGAAACCATTGCTCTTTTACGGGAAAAGTTTTCAGACCGTGTTATCTCTCGAAGTGGTGATCACAATTGGTCACCGAGATCTTGTGATTTAACACCTTGCGACTTCTTTCTTTGGGGCCATGTCTACGCCAACAACCCAGCGTCGATTCAAGACCTCAAAGAAAGAGGCTATCGAGAACATAGGGCAGCCACTTTGCGATTCGGTTAGGGAAAATTTCATGAAAAGGATATGGTCCTGTAAGCGTGGTCGTTGTGGCCATTTGGCTAATGTTGTTTTTCATTATTAACGGCATACGTTCCTCTTTATTATGAAATAAACATCCGATCATTTATCTCAAAAAATGCAATTTTTCTTTGAATACCAAAATAATACCTCTGGTTGGAAAACCCTGTACATTAAAAAGTAAATTTTTGCAGACACATAGCGCTACATCCTTCTCTATTCCTTCTTTTATTATCATACTTGTTCCTATTTATCGACTATCAAAGTTCCTATTTTTAGGCTAACGTTCGCTTGACTCTAAGAGACTTCGTGAACAGTGCTCGTGCCTGTTAACACAAATGTATGTGGTAGTGTTAGTATCTATGTTCTGGTTTCCAAGAGTACATTTGTGCAAGAATATATGTGTGTTTGTGTTCGAATGTTTGTTTATTTGTGAAAAATATTGCCCTTAACGCATGTAAATGTAAATTAAACTTAACATGAATTTCAGTTTGTATAAATGTGATTGTGCAAGTGTGAATGTAATTGGTAGAGATAGATAGCGAGTATGCATGTATATTAGGTGGGCACCCGAAAAAATCTGTAGATTAAGCCATTCTAAGATTTGTTGAAAAAAGTGCATTTTTTTAAATTTAACGACCGTAACACAGTTTGAGTTAGCTTAGTGTGCAAACATGCTAAGTCCACTTTTTTAAGAAAATTGAGATTTTAATAAAAAAAAACCATAGAATAAGTAAAAATACAGAGTTTGCTTAAAAAAAGTTTGTAATTATTTAGTTTTTACTCGCTTTTATATTTTGGTGCACAAAAGTGCTTAGTTCGTTTTGTGGTATACAAACGTGATAACTCCATTTAATTTTGTAAAAATTGCAAAATTATTATATCCGTCAAAAAGAATTGAGTCAAACTAGTTTAAATTATGATTTCAAATATATAAAGGATTATAAAAACTCAACTTGTTTTTGCGATTTTGGAGATTTTTACCCATTCTTCAAAAAATTATCTTTCGGTAAAAAGTGGAGGTCATACTGGAAAAAAGAAAAAAAATGCATGGCGGTCGTAAAAATGAGCAAGATGTTTTTGATTTACATTAAAGTGAATACTTGAAAGATTAACCCAAATATGGTGTTCCACCAGAACTATCCGCAATAAATAGCTTTAAGTCCACTTGAAAAAAGGAAATATTTAATTTTTAGCACTTTCTTGTTTTTGGAGATCATACTGGAAAAGTGAAAAAAATGTATGGTGGTCGCAAAAATGCTTAAGATGTTTTTAATTTACCTTAAAGTGAATACTTTAAAGATTAACTCGAATATAGTTTTACGCCAGAACTATCCGGAATAAACAGCTTTAGCTCTACTTGCAAAAAGGAAATATTTTATTTTTTGCACTTTCTGAACTTCTCATAAAAAATAGTTTTTTTAATACTTACATTGGAAATAATTAAATGAAAATTCGAATGTATTTCCTTAAAATAATTCTTAATAATAAAAAAAAATTATGACAATAAAATAGCCGTAGCCTTTGTTATCATAAACCAAAGTCACACAACAAATATGCTACTATTTGAAATCTGAATGCACTTGTTGACAACAACTGACTTTAAAACTTACTTTTTCCTAATCAGAGCTAAAAACAAAAAAAAAAAAACAAAACATGAATTACAGTTGCCTATTGTATTGAGAAGCTGACTAATTGATCAGAAGAAATTTTTCCAGACATTTTTTTTATTTTGTCCAGCTAGATTTGTGATTTAGCACACAGTATAGCAATATTTTTGAAGGACTGAGTTTTAAACTGGCATATTTTTGAATCTTATTGACTTGAAATTTTTTTGTAAGACGAACAATTAACTTGTCTAAACCAAAAAAATAGTTCGGAATAAATGTGCATCAAATTAATCCTAATATTTGCAATATTATTAAAATTTTCATACAAATTTTAATTTTAGAAACTCAATAACTATGTAATAAAATCTCTATTTATTAACAAAACTCAATTAAATTTCCAAGTTTTTTTAAATTTGTCATTCTAAATAACAAAGTGTAAAAAAACTGGTCAAAAGGTCAAAGGGCATCCCGCAATTCCTAAAAATTGGAGCGAAAATCCCAAAAATGGTATTTTTTTAAATTTATGGCTGGGAAAATACTTTGAGGATAAATAGGAAACACATCGAGGTTTCTAAAGCGGTTTTTTGTTTTCTGATCCCAGCTTTGGGATTTTAGAACATGTGGCCCAAAATTAAAATTTTGATAAAATAAACAAGTAAGAGAGCTATATTCGGCTGTGCCGAATCTTATATACCCTACACCAAATTATACTTTAAAATAAAAATTTTAAATATTTTTAGGTAGCCAAATTTTTTTTTTTCAAAATTTAAAAAAAAAATTTTTTTTTTCAAATTGTTTTTCAAAATTTAGAATTTTTTTTTATTTTTTTTAAATTTTTTAGTGAAAAAAAAATTATAAACATTTTTTTTTGTGGTAAAAAAAATGTTCGGTTAAAAATTAGTTTTCCCGATTTTGACCCATTGTAGGTCCAAATTACTATAGCCTTATATAAATCGTTGCAATGGACTTTGAAATATCTATCATTAGATATCCATATTGTCTATTTAATGACTTAGTAATCCAGATATAGATCAAAAATAGGCCAAAAATCAAGGTTGTCTCGGTTTTTTCCTTATATCTCAGCCAATTGTGGACCTATTTTCTCGATTTTAAATAGCGACCGAGCCGGAAGAATTCGCTATATATTGATGTAACAATTATGTTTGTAAGTTATTTGGGGCTATGTAAAGTTGATTTCAACACACAGAAGGACAGACGGATATGGCTATATCGACTTCGCTATATATAACGATCCAGAATATATATACTTTGTGGGGTCGCAAATGAAAAATGTAGAAATTACAAACGGAATGATAAACATATATATTCCCTTGCCACTCATGGTGAAGGGTATAAAAAATAGGTCAAATTCGACATATTCGATACGTGGACATGTTTTTTATACCAAAATGTTCTCCATATGTTAGCTGTTTTTCGTTTTCTGATCCCAGCTATGGGATTTTAGAACATGCGATTAGAACATTAAATTTTGATTAAAAAAAATAGGTAAAATTCTGAAGAGCGTAGGGGCGACATATTCGATAAATGTACAAGTTTTTTATGTTCTCCGTAAAGATAACTTATAGAAAAACATAAAATTATTATATGTTCTTAAAGAAAGTTATTTTTTGTTTTTATAAAAAAGAATTAAGTTACCTTTTATCCCAAAAAACAGCAAAAATGTTTGGTTCCATAATTGATATTGCTCTGAAATATTTTGTATATCAGTCCTAAGTTAATTGTCTAACTAACGATAAAAATAACGGAAAAATTCCGTTCAGTCAAAAAGTACGCCCTATATTTTTCAAAAAGCGGAGGCCTATGTCTCGGAAATTATAAGATATAAATAGCACAAGCAAGCATTTTCAAGATCTAGCCGAGCACTTCACAAAAATATAAAAGTCTTTGAAATGGGATGGGAATCAAAAAAATTTTACATGTTGAGATACCCTACTTTGAGCCCCCATACCGCCGGCCCTGGAGCATTTGTAGGGCCCATTTTAATAATTTGAACTCAAATACTCCTTGGCTACGCCCACGTTTCACAATTTCAAATATAAAAGTCTTTGAAATCGGATGGGAAACAAACAAATTGCACGTGTTTAAAAATCTTACATGTTGAAGGTATCCTAGGGCGCATTTTAATAACGTAAACTCGAATTTTCTTTGGTTACGCTAGATTTATTTCCAAAAAATTTTGATTCTGCCCCACTGTGCAGCATTGAAAGAAAGCACATATCAAAGACCTTTCACATGATAACAATATTTCATAAGTTTCCTTAAATAAGACATGTTTATCCTTTGAACCAGCTTATTAGCTGAAATACTAACGCCAGGACAAACTTTTTTGAGAAATAGCTTTCTCAAACATCCGAAACTTTCATTTTAGTTGGGAACATCAACACCTAATTTTTCCTCCATTCAAATGGGGTGACCCTAATGTACATATGTATGTATGGGTGTGTGTGTGAGTGTATGTATGCTTGTATATGTATGTCAGTTGGTTTTTGTTTGTTTGTGTAAATAATTGTATTTGTTGAAAAAGTATGTTTGAATAAATTTTCCTTTTTCTGTTTTATTTCATTCAGTTTTTTAATTCATTTTTTTTTATTTTTTTTTTTTTGGTTTCATGTCTCTGTTCTGTGTTTTTCTTACTGTCGTAACAGCTTCACCATCACTTTAATTTTAAAAAGGAATCGGCATTTCTATGTATGTATGTGTGTTTCCTCCTGTTTTCATTTATAGCTGCTGGGTACTTTCATTTCATTTGAACATATTTTTTTTCCCCAGTTTTCCGTTGTAAGAGATACTAGAGATGCATACAAAGTTTTCGTTTAGAAAGTTTTTGTGTTTTTTTTTTTTATTTTTTTGTTTGTTTTGTTTTATGGTATTTTTTGTGTATGTAAGTGTTATTCTGTCAAAACTCTCATTCTTAAAAATTATAAAAAATGAAAAACACATGCATACATATACATACATATGTACATCTTTAATTTATGTATGTATGTGTGAGTGTGTGTTATATACACACACACATATACATACATATTAACATAATGCCATATTTTTGTTAAAAGTCTAATACTCATGAACTGTTGTCGTGGGCGAAAGTTTCATGTCAAGTTTATGAGTTATGTGTGAAAGTGGCAAAAATAAAACCAACAACCGAACAAAAGCAACAAAAGCAAATTTTGCCAATTCTCCACATTTTAAAATGAGCAGTGGTGTAGCAAGATATTGAATACTCTACCCTAAAATTGGGGTTACAAAAGCAAAGACAAAAAAATAGTCGATCAAATTTAGAAATAATCAAGCTTCATTTGAAATAAAAATTATGAATTATTTTTGATTATATTATTAATGAAATCAAAACAGGATGTATGTGTGTGTATGCATTTCAATGAAATTAATGATTCTAGAGCTTTCAAAATTGTGTAAAAATATAAACTTTTACATATTCGTAGCTAAGCGTGCCAAAGAGTATTTCAATTTCTACAAAGCTTCTTTATTTCCCACCAAATTTCCCCCAAAAAAACCTCACACTTCCCTCCCTGTTTACAACTTGTTTTCCCCAATCTTGTGTGGTTTTAATATGCGGCTTTGCCTCATGACTCACGAGATTAAACTAGAAAGTAGTAAAACACAAAACAATGAATAAAAACTGTTTCAAATGTTTTAAAGTTTTCTGGAACTGATTGAATTTTATTTGGCGTAAAAAGTTTCCTTTTTACAAAATCCCTTGCCTCCCACTCCACTCTTACCAAAACCCCAAACTCATAAAAACAACAAAAATACAGAAAAAATTACTTGATTTACAAGAAAACAACTTAAAGTCTACATAAAACAATAAAATTAAAAAATGTTTTCTGTTTTCTGCAACGGCTCCTACACAAGTACGAACAAGTGGCAAACAATCACAAGTGATACACAAATAAGAAAATGTTCTACATGCATGTTTTCCCAAAAAACAAAAAAAACACAAAAGTAAAATGAAAATGTGTCGAAAGTTATGAGCAATATAGACAGACTTTAAAAAGGTTTTTGGCAAAAAAGTTTGAATATGAAAGTAATGTAAGAAAAAACTGGGTTTTTGAAATATTTTTAAACAGAAAAAGACACCTAACAAGTAAGAGTGTTATATTTGGCTGTGCGGAATCTTGTATACCCTCCATCAATATGTGACAATCCAATACCATACTGATATAAAGGTTATATGGAGTGTAGTGTCAATTAAAGACTGATCCTCACATTATTATTATTTATTATAAGACAATTATGAATGTTCAAGTTGTCCGATATTCGCCATACTTTACAGTACAATTTCAGAGTACTTAGAACTAATTTGTGGAAAATTTTATCAGAATTTCCGCATAATCCTGCTCAAATAGTATTGTTACGTTTTTACCTTTTAAAAACGGGGTTTATTTTCTTTAAATAAACCGGATACTTTTGATTGCAAATAAAAGCAGTTTTAGTAGTTTAAATTTTGTAACAACTCTTTATTTATTTAAAATGTACAACAACAACAATTCAAATAATCACTGTCTTTATACACGTTTATCAATTCGAAGAAATACACACACACTTTATCTATATATATAAAAGTGAATGTGTGTCTGTATGTATGTATGTTTATTATTATTAGTTTGGGCTTTATAGACGGCTAAACGGCTGAACCGATTTGCTTGAAATTTTTACAGTATATTTATGTATGCCTGGAAGGAGCTATAGGCTACTTTTTGTTTTGAAATTTTAAGTGGGCGTGGTACCTCCCATACAAAGTTAATTTTAAAAATCAAATATTTAGGAAACTATAATAGCTATTGTTCTCAAATTTTGCATGAGCAATTTCACTGTTTGTTTAAATATTTGCGGCAAAAATGGGAGTAGTAGCCACAGAGGGCGTGGCACCTCCCATATGATGATAATTAAAAAAAATGTATATATGGGAAACAATAAGATATATGGTACGGTTATTCTACCATCAATATTAATATTTAGGACAAAAATGGGCGGACTATCAATAGTGGGCGTGGCACCTTCCATACATATGATGACAAATTATAAATAGGGAAAGATATATCATCCATCAATATTAATATTTAGGACAGAAATGCGCTGACTACCAACAATATTAAGTAAATGTTAAAATTTGTATACATTTGAAACCCTTATCTATATATAAAAGTGAATGTGTGTTTGTATGTATGTATGTATGTATGTATGTATGAAATGTATAACATTTCCATCTAACTTCTGCAGCATGACGCAATCTATAGAAGAGTTAATAAATTGCGTTTTCCCCAATATCGGAAAAAATTTTAAAAACAAGCTATGGTTATGTGAACGCGCGTTACTGGCAGCCAAAAATATAGACGTTATCTCCATCAACAGCAACATTCTGAATACCATCGATGGTAATCTAAAAATCTATAAATCAATCGACACTGTTACAAATATTGAGGATGTCGTCAATTATCCAGTCGAATTTTTAAATTCGTTAGATTTACCGGGCTTTCCACCACATGACTTGCAGTTGAAAATTGGTGCTCCTATTATTTTACTAAGAAACATTGATCCACCACGACTTTGTAATGTCACTCGACTTATAGTAAAGAAATTAATGAACAATCTAATCGAGGCGACCATTATAACTGTAAAGTACAATGGATCAGATGTATTTCTGCCACGTTTTCCGATGATAACTTCGGAAATGCCATTTGATTTTAAGCGATTGCAGTTTCCTATTCGCCTAGCATTTGCAATGACAATTAATAAAGCTCAAGATCAGTCTTTGCAAGTTTGTGGACTAAATCTAGAAAATCCATGTTTTTCACATGGACAGCTTTATGTTGCATGTTCGCGAGTGGGAAAACCCACAGACTCATATGTATATGCACCAGAAGGAAAAACCAAAAATATTGTATATCCTAAGTCATTAGAATAAAAAATAATTAATAAAAGTAATGTATATATCAAACATTAAATAAAAAATGTTTTTCTATAAACTTCTATATTTAACATTAAGGTTATAAATAAGAAACAAATAATGTACTACTTATTAAAATAGAAACTAATTTTAGATAAACTAAATAAGTATATTGTAAATCATAAGATAATATAATAAGAATTAATTTAAAAGGAAAACTGTAGATTTAAATAACTTAATAAATATATTTGTTTAACTCTAAACTTTTTATTTCATTACGATACGGGTAGCGAAGCACACCGGGTTTTAGCTAGTAATATATAAACTTAAATCTACAAGACAGTTGATGTTAACTCTAACAGCGCCTATGATAAACTCACTCACGACTGCAACCTCTGCCACTATTTATACACACGCCATCTTTCGGGAATCTTCTACAATGATCTTAACGAACAACTAAAACATTCGAATTCTAGAGCTTTCGATGTTAATGTTAGCAGCTTAAACATTTAGTTTCGCCACACTTATAAACAATGCTAGTAACCGCATGCTATCAACATTGTTGATAAGTAGAAGCTTCTACTAATGGACGTGTTTATAAACATGATGAATGTTGCAGGCAGTAGTTACAGACAGTTAAATTCAAATCGCTATTGCACATTCGTTACAGTATTCTGGGAGGACATTTTTATAGGGGCTAGGTGGAAGCAAGGACCTATGTTGCCCATTTTCAATAATAAACAAACCTTATCAAAAAATACCATTTCCGGCAGCTAGCTCCTTTCGTTTGTGCAATATCGTGTTTTTAACAGACAGACATACGGACGGACATGGCTAGATTGTCTTAGAATTTCGTAAGGACCCAGAATATATATCCTTTTTTAGGACCAGGAAATGACCCCTACTCATGCAATGCATTGTGTTGGAACTAGGAAAATATGTACTGGGAAGGTGGATGTAATATGGACATTTGATATGAATTTTCCTATATTGAGAGTTATAGGAAATACGGACAGTACGGCTAAAGAAAGAATTTTCCTTGTAATGTGTTGAGCGATCCACTGTCCACTCGACAACGAATTGATGAGCCTTTGCAAAAACATGTGTATTGCGTAAAAAACTAAGGGTTTTGGGAACAAGTTCCCTAATTTCAGAAGAGCACATACCATTGTAATATCGGTAGAACAGTGAAACACAGCCCACATTGCGAAGATGTTCCACTGACTCATTAGAGCTGGATACTCTACTGTCACCGATAAGCACCTTCGCTCTCTCCTGTACGCGGGTACCTCCAAAATAGACTTCGAAGCACTGGACTACACATAAGAGTTGCATTCCATTTTAAGCCTGCTATAACTAGTATAAATACAGGGCTTTCCAACAAGAGGTGTTATTTTGATAGTCAAAGAAAAATTACATTTTTTGAGATAAATGATCGGATGTTTATTTCATAATAATGAGGAAGGTATGCCGTTAATAATGAAAAACAATATCAGCAAAATGACCACCACGACTACGACAGGACCATATCCTTTTCATGAAATTGCTCTATGTCCTCGATAGCCAAACGAATTCTATCTTTGAGGTCTTGAATTGATGCTGGGCTGTTGGCGTAGACCTTACCTTTCACGTGGCCCCAAAGGAATAAGTCGCAACGTGTTAAATCACAAGATCTCGGTGGCCAATTGTGATCACCTCTTCGAGAGATAACGCGATTCGGAAACTTTTCCCGTAAAAGAGCAATGGTTTCGCTGCTTGTGTGGCACTTAGCGCCGTCTTGTTGAAAGTAAACGTTGTCCAGATTAATATCATCCAACTTCGACCATAAGAAATCATTAATCATCTCTCGATAGCGCAATCCATTCACCGTAACTGCTGATTTAACCTCATTTTAGAAAAAGTAAGGTCGAATGACCCCGCCGGAACAAAAACCGCACCAAACAGTCATACGTTGAGGATGGAGATGCTTCTCAACAATAACTCTTGGGTTTTCCGAGCCCCAGATGCGACAATTTTTCTGTATTGCGGTCCGACAAGATGCTTCACGACGACCCAAAAATGATTTAGTTTTGCGAACTGTAACTGCAAGATTTTCACCATTTTTGTAGTGAATTTTAATAATTTCAATGCGTTGTTGAAGCGTGTATCGTTCCATTTTTAGTAATGGCGTAGTTTATATTTGTCAAATGTCAAAGAATAAATGCTTCAAAAGTGACAGCTACCGAAATACTGGGTGATTTAAAATAACACCTCTTGTTGGAAAACCCTTTAGTAAGGAGCTCAGATGAAGTGAATTATTTTCTACGCCGTTTTTGATGTGTTTTGTCAAGCAGGACATCCAACTGAATACTCAGGCCTAGAACATTCTGATTCTGCTTCTGATCCTTCAATACTTATATCACCCATAAAAACAGATGGAGCTACATGATTTGTTGTGCGTTTGTATGTTAACATTCACAGATTAATGTTTTGCCTCACTGAAGTAAAATTTAATTTATAGAAAATGCCACGATTGAAGTAAAAATTAAGGTATAGATAGGGCCAGGATTGAATTGAATTAAAAATAAAGGTATACAAAGAGTCACGATTGAACAATTGTACATTGTCGTCCATATAACCGTTAACGACAATATGCATGATAATATCACTCACATTTCCATGTAAGATTTAGAGGCTTTTTGTTTAAAAAACTAGTCAGTGATTTGCTTGAGCGGTAGCCAGCGTTTCACTTTCTCTTTGAAGTTGCCTTGAAATTGTGCAATTCTGTATTTGAGATGTGCCATATTCTAATTTGAGCTTTCAAATGTCCAAGCTTGTTTCAAACATTTGACTGAGTCTTTAGCCAAAAATTTTAAGCTTCAACAAATTTCCCCATAAGCACAATTTAAACTTTAAATTACCCAGCTAATGTGACATCAATGTGCAGCCAGAACATCGTAATTTTTAAACATTATCAACGAAAAGCGTGATAGTGTAATTATGAACATTTTAAAACATTATGACATGTAACATCCGGTTTATTATGGTTTATTTATCGCTGTTAAATGAAAGTGCATAAGTATTTTTCACTGGAAATATACAATCCATGCACATATTCAGACATATACATTCATGTAGTTTTTAATAACATCAACTGCAATTTTCATTGTTTTTCTTTAACTGTTATTAATATTGTTTTTATTTTCAACTCTTTTGCCGTATTAAATGTCTGGCACTGTTAATTATTATGCAACCAGTTTTCAGGGTTAATTTCAGTTTCGCGTTTAATTTTCTTTTCGTTGCCAGTTTTAACGTTTTAACACACAAAAATATGACATCAATACAGAAAATTAATATCAGAACAGTGTACTGAAAAATATTACAACCACAAATAATAGCTGTACAAAAATAAATGGCCCTGAAGAAGAGAACAAAAAAAAAAATTAGTAAATGGTCTCAAAAAACAAAAGCCAGCCATAGTAATAACAACTTGTTGGATCCAACCGAGAAAGAGTAACGACTACAACAATGATGTTGATGATGGAATGAAAACATAAAACAGAAAAACTAATATTTAAGGGTATTTAATTATTCCATCATACTTGACTCTGGTACATAGATTTAAAATGAAACAAACACACACACAGAGAAATAAAGGAATTGTATAGGAAAATACACTTTACTTTAAACTAGATTTACACTCGTCTCAACATTGTTGACCCGAAACAATAATAGAAAAACAACAACACTATTCTTGCTTACACCTGCACACTACAACAAGAAGTAAAGTAGTTTTGAGCTTTTGGGTTCAAAATTACCAGCATTTAAGCAAGTAGTCAATGTAGCCCTTATAGACGGTAATTGTCATTAATATCTGAACACTTGACTCACTCCAATTGGGTCATTTGACACGTATGTGCTGTTTGTAGTGCAGAGATAATTCAATTGGTGACTTTATACATCCCATGTAATATAGCGTAAAGATAATTGTCACTTAAGTGTCTCTAAGTAATCTAGAGTGTAGCCATTTTAAACATTTATTTTGTAGTACTTTTTTGTAAGCAATTCATACAAACTGGCTTTATAAAAAATGTTATGATTAATTCTCATACAGTTTATTTTATTTTTGCCTTGTCACATTAGCGTTTCTAAGTAACCTAACGTTTATTTTGTACTGCAGTTTAGAAAAATATTTATTTTTCCCAGCAGAAGTAAATGAAATGTAATTTAAAGTACTCAATTAGCACCAGTACATGTTAATCTAACTAGTTATGTAGCTGATCAAGTAACCAGTTAGGTATTTAGTAAGGTAACTGACTCTATGTAACCGCTATGTGAATCCAATGCGTTGAATTCTTTAGAGCAGCTATCGGACAGTCTGATTGCAACCAAAAATGTACTAGTCACGTAAATTCTTATGTAACTAGTTGTCACCATAAGTGATAGGAAAAATCAATAGTTCGGGACAGTCACCAAGAACTGCTGGGCAGTTTTGAAAAATATTAGTATCTTTCGAGGTTGTCTGACATTTTGTTTTATAACTTTTTGTGATTCCGTATGTAATTTCTACATTTTTCATTTACGACCCTATGAAGTACAGGGTTTTCCAACAAGAGGTGTTATTTTGGTATTCAAAGAAAAATTAAATTTTTTGAGATAAATGATCGGAAGTTTATTTCATAATAAAGAGGAAGGTATGCAGTTAATAATGAAAAACAACATTAGCCAAATGGCCACCACGACCATATCCTTTTCATGAAATTTTCCATAACCAAATCGCAAAGTGACTGCCCTATGTCCTCGATAGCCTCACGAATTCAATCTTTGAGGTCTTGAATCGACACTGGGCTGTTGGTGTAGATCTTATCTTTCACGTTTCCCCAAAGGAAGAAGTCGCAAGGTGTTAAATCACAAGATTTCGGTGACCAATTGTGATATCCTCTTCGAGAGATAACACGGTCCGGAAACTTTTCCCGTAAAAGAGCAATGGTTTTGTTGCTTGTGTGGCACGTAGCTCCGACTTGTTGTAATGACGTTTGTGGAATGCCCAATTCCAAAGAACGACGAGGAATGGACAAACCAGGGTTTTCTTCAACACTTTGGGCTACAGCAGCAATATTCTCAGTTGTACTTGAGCGACGTGCACGGGTTTCATTCTTCACATCACTAACTTGTCCCAACAGCTCGAATTTTTCTACCATTTTCTGTATTGCTTCCGACAAGGTGCTTCACGACGAGCCCAAAAATGCTTTAGTTTTTCGAACTGTGACTGCAAGATTTTCACAATTTTTGTAGTAAATTTTAATAATTTCAATACGTTGTTGAAGAGTGTATCGTTCCATTTTTTAGTAATGGCGTAGTTTCTACTTGTCAAATATCAAATAATAAAAGCTTCAAAAGTGACTGCTACCGAAAAACCGGGGTGACCCGATACACTAGACCGGAGTTGCGGTTTCGATTCCCGCCAGAGTCTCTGGGTGTATCTGCAGACAAGCAATACCCTTCGCAGCTTGTGTTTGTTGGAAAACCCTTTATATAGATTATCGATGGTTATAAATAGCGAAGTCGATATAGCAATGTCCATCTGTCCGTCTGTATGTTGAAATAAACTTTCCTTAGACCCCAAATAACTTACAAATGATCAATATATCAGGAATTCTTCCGGCTCCGTTGGTATTTAAAATCGATACAATTGGCTCAAAAATGGCTGAGATATAAGGAAAAAACCAGAACAACCTCGATTTTTTACCTATTTTGATCTATATCTGGATTACTTAGTCATTAATATAGACAACATGGATATCCAATAAAAGATATTTCAAAGACCTTTGAAACGGCGTATATAAGCCATAGTAAGTCGGATCTACAATTGGTCAAATTCGGGGAAAATATTTTTTTATAACCCCAAATTTTTTTTTTACTAAAAAAATTTTATAAATTTTTTATTTTTTTTTAAACATTAAAAAAAAAAATTTGCCCTAAAATGTTGTTCACTAATAAATTAAGAAAAATTTATAATTTTTTATTTTTTTTAATTTTTGTTTACCTAAAAATATTTAACATTTTTTAAAGTATAATTTGGCTCTGTTATTTGTTTTCTATAAAATCGATTTGGTTGATTTTCAATGCCAAACTGGATCTTAGCTAATATTATGGGGTAATTCCTGTATATTTCAGTTTTGTATTATGAACACGAACCTGATTTACACAGACAGACACATGGATATAGCTAAAACGACTTAGATAGTATATAAAATGTTAGTGATGTTTCTCTATAAATCTTTCAAAATCCCTACAAGAAATACTTATAAATAAATACAAAATCAAAAATTAATAACTGTTTGAAACACTTGTATTTCTTTCTCTGTATTTAACGACAATTTTTATATTATATTTTCTTACTCTACTACTACTTTCTACTCTCCAGGCTGGTATATAAGTATGTATATACAATATTTGTTATTTTTATTGTTGTCATTGTCGTTGTCGTTGCTTGGTGTTATTTACACTTTTTCAAATTGTAAATACATAAACATGAAACCCCATTAAAATTATGACCACACTCTTCATAAACAACAACAGCAACAATGCCAGAATATGTATAATAAACAACGATTATAACAACAAAAATACACCAACAGTAAAGTATAGAATAAACGAGGATTTAAAAACATTGTTCTCCTATTTCTTATTTTACTTTTTTTGCTCCTGCCAAAACGCCAACAACAAGTGCGTAAAATATAATACCGTTAATATGAGGATACGTAACACAAATACAAACACTCAACGCACACACACACACAGCCATTTGCACAAATAACTATAATTTTTATATGTTTTTCTCTTTTATAACACTTATATATAGACTCCAACATTAGTAGGGCCCTGCAAAAATAGTTGTCAATTAAATTTACTTCACTGAACAAGTTCGATCTTATTTTACAACACAATTTTGGGACAGTAAATTATAGAAGTATGGTTTCTACAGTTTCAGCATAAGAAAGAGAATTTGTTAAGTTTTCAAATTTTACTCGTTTTTATCAGAGTACGGAAACAAACAAAACAAAATGTTTGCTTTAGTTTTGTTTTGTTCTTTGCAGTGAGTAAAACATAAACAATGAGCAAGCAAGTAGTCAATGTATCCCTTATAGACAGTAATCGTCACAAATGTCTTATCACTTGGCTAACTCCAATTAATATATTTTGGTCATTTGACACGTATGTGCTCTTTGTACTGCAGAGAGAAGACAATTGGTTACTTAAGTGTCTCAAAGTAATCTGGGGTGCAGTCACTTTAAACGTTTTGTGAGTAATTCGTTCAAACTGGTTTTATACAAATTGTGTTGATATAATTCTCATACAGTTAATTTTTATTTTTGCTTAAGTATACTGATATCCTATGTAACATAGCATCTCTTAGTAACCTATAGTGAATTCACTTTAAACATTTATTTTGTATTGCACTTTAGAAAGTAGTTATTTCACCCACCAGAAGCAATCATTGGAGAGTTTTTCTGGACTGCCTATGATATGTCTTTTTAAAATCACCTTCTGAGTCATTTTAACGATGTCCCACAGTGGGGGATCTGAAAAAAAAGTGGAAATAAATCTGTAACTTCTAAACGAATAGCTCGATTTTATAGAGGAGGTGTTAATAAGTTTAAGTTCTGAATTTGGGCTTAAACAACCAAGGGGGGCCGAGCCACAATGCCCCAAAGTGGGGCACCTCGGGTATATCAAAAATTAAAATTGATTGTTTGCGATCCGATTTGAAAGATTTTTATATATATGGAATGTACTAGACGAGATCTACAAAAAACATTGCTTTAGCTATATATTATCTCTTATAGTTTACGAGTTATTCGCATTTGAAAAGTAAAATTTTATTTTTTTTGCCTACCTTGGTCTGCTATTTTGCTAATAACGGATCCAATTCTTTCCCGATTTTCTTGAAGTGTCTTTTTTTGAACTAACAACAAATTTATTAATAATCCTAAGAAAGAAATGTTAAAAAATATTTACTGAGTCAAAAGTTATGTGCATTCAAACTTAAAAAAAATAAAAAAGTAGTTTTTTCGCCATTTTTTTCGAAAAAAGTAACTACATTAATTTTAAATTATACAGAAAATGAGAAAAAGATAAATAATGTGTTTATAGTTTTCTGAAAGGTAACATTTCGGGAAATATTATAAAAGTAAAATAGTATCAAAATTTGTACTATTGCGTGATCCAGAGCCTTCCGAAGTAGACCTATTTTTTATGAAAATTTCAACTTTAGACAACATATTCTAAAATCTGCTGCTGCTTTCAAAAAATTAAGACCTGTTTTGTATGTCCCAAAATGTTCTTCAATATTATGCAAAGGAATTTCATAGCACCGAGCTTGGTGCCTTGAATAGATTCAAAAATCAAAAAAATCACAATTTTGGGATTTTTTAAAAGTTTTTTGGGAATTGTGGGATTGTCAAAAACAATTCACTAATTTCTTTTTCACTTTTGTATTTCGATCAAAAGTTTCTATATAAGTCTAAAGTTTCATTAAAAACGAATTATAAACAAAATTTTTATTGCATTTTAAATATTGAAATTTTCCAGAAAAATCAGCCACCATTTTTTATTCCCATATTTTTGAAAAAACTCTTCTATCATTTTTTTAATTTTTAAAAATTTTTTATATTTTTGAAAAAGGGCATAATTTCCTACCTCCTCTATAGCCATGGGAAATTTTATTAAAATCGAGCTATTCGTTTAGAAGTTACAGATTTATTTCCACTTTTTTTTTCAGATCCCCCACTGTGTGTCCGTTTGGTTGGCTATCCATGTAAACCTTTTATGCAAAGTAGCGGTCGCAAAGACCAAGCCTATTGAAACTGGTTGAAATCGGTCCATTATTTCACCTACGATCTCTGACGCTTTAGGCTATCGTTAAGGATACATTTTTCATAGCAAATAATGATTCCGTGCAAAATTTATTGAATTCGTCTATCAATTTCTCACATCTGGTATTGCAGATTGAGTAACTCCCAATGATTTTGCAAGCTCTTGTTGAGTTTGGCAACAATCTTCATGCACTAATGCTTCCAATTCTTGGCCTTCAAACTTTTTTGGTTGGCAAGGGTGATCTTTGTCTTCCGAACAATTTCACCATGACGCCTTGTTGGTTTACACCATAATGTTCAATAACTAAGTGAGAATAAATGACAGATATGTACCCTTCAAAATGACATATAAGTTATTCAAAACAAAAACCGTGTTCAAAAGATACGCCATCTATTGTAAATCCCTCATTTTGAAGTCATGCACCCAATAAAAAAACTAATGATGTGATTATATGAAGAAAACTGTTAGCTATCCTATGATATAATTCCATTGTTCAAATTTTTCCCCCAATCTTCTCCAAATTGTTGCCCCAACGTGCTTCGTTATGAAATAAGTTTTCTTAAGTTTGAAATCAATATTTCCGCATTTGGTGTCACTGTTTGGTACGCAATTTGGGTTGGAGGTATCATTGAGCCATACTTCTACGAAAATGAGGCAGTAACTGTTTCTGGTGCCTGATATCGTGAATTAATCGTGAGACTTATATAAAGTGCCTCCCTAACATATACTTTGGTAAATAATAACTTTTTTTTTCAAGTGTGTGTAAATGAGTACACAAAATACACGTAGAGTAGAGTATAAGTAGCTTATTTATTATATTATTCCTGCCTTTTGCAATTTATATGTGCATAATAATGTATACAAATAAGAGGTAAGCTTTTTAAATCTTTAAAATCCGACTGAATTTTGTTTCTAACCAACAGCAGTTGACAACATTTTAACCAAATACCTCAAAATGATGGTTTAATTTTAAACATCACTGAATAATTATGATGAAAACTAATCTTTCAGAAATATTAGTTCAACAAATAGTGATTTGAAGGAAAAACGTCAGCAATTATTACAAATGCACATTTTAAAGAGTATTTCAAATTGTATTAAATCCTTTATAAAAAAAATTTTTTTTAACAATTTCAAATTACTTTTCAGCCAGCCCTCGTATAGGAGAATGTATATTAAAAAACTACTAACACTCGTGCAAAAAAAAATTAAATGTATAAAATAAATGACAGCAATTTTTAAAGATGTAATTATGCAAGTGAAACTACTATTTTGTTGCAGCAACTATAACATAACAGCAACAATACCACCACCAGCGTATGCAATGCACAATGGCAATGACATCTCACAACTTCAGTACATTTGTGCTGTACATGTACATATGTACATACCCACTAAACATTTTTTTGCCGAATTCGTTTAGAATTCGTACCGACAATCTGCACAAGGGAAATTCTCAAGGAATTTTAGACATGTCTGATTGATATCGAACAAAAGTCAGAAAAAACTTCTGATTTCAGTTTGTTTTAACTACTTTTTAATACTTTTGTTTATAAAAAAAATAAGAATTTAGTTAATTACATAAAAAATAAACAAAACTAAATATTCCACTCAGAATATACGTAGACTTATCGTATAATTTTCTTATCATATTCTTAAAAATGTGCAGAAATATCTGAAAGTCTGTCAGAAGGAAATTAAGAAAAGTTTTCTGATTTAGAATTTCAGAATTAGTTCAGAAAATTCTGACATCAGATACCACGCCAAATAATGCTTACTGGGTAAGCACATATACTCATACACAAACATTCAAGTACAAATACCCTCATACCCATAACGGTCATATTGCTTTATTTACACTTATTTTACATTAGTCGAACAATGACAATAACAACCCAGAGTATTCAAGGAAAACAAAACTACAACAACAACAACAAAATAAATGCAAAAAAACGAACTAACGCAACAGCAGCAGCAGCAGCAACGACAAAAAGTAATAATTGCAAGTGACAAATGGATTGAACATTAAAACAATGTTTACAACACACTGGCAAAGGACGCTACAAAACTACAGCAAAAGGAAGTTTATAAATTTGTATAAGTATTTATACGTTTCCCAGCAGTTAAGCAAGTAGTCAATGTATCCTTTATAGAGAGTAATTGTCACTAATGTCTGATCACTTGGCTGAGTCCAATTAAAATATTTTGGGTCATTGGCCACGTATGTGCTCTTTGTAGTGCAAAGAGAAGTCAATTGGTTATTTTAAACAGACCATGTAATCTAGCGTGAAGACAATTGTCACTAAAGTGTCTCTAAGTAGTCTAGAGTGTAGTCACTTTAAACGTAATACGTACAGAGGACTAAATTGGTTATTTTATACAGACCATGTAATCTAGCGTGAAGACAATTGTCACTAAAGTGTCTCTAAGTAATCTAGAGTATAGTCACTTTAACCGTTGTTCGTACAAACTGGCTTTATTAAAATTATGTTGATATAAATCTCATACAGTTTATTATCTTTTTGCTTAAGTATACTGACATCCCATGTAACCTAGCGTAAAGTCAGTTGTCACTTTAGAGTCTCTACGTAACCTACGGTTGTAGCCCCTTTAAACGTTTATTGTATACAAAACTTTAGAAAATAGCTATTTTTCCCACTAGAAGTAATATATTCAAGAGTTGTCGTAGGAAAATTTGTTTACAAGCAATCGGCTATTGGACTGTCTATGAGATATTTGAGGGCAATTAGCACCCGAACATGTTAAAATAACTAGTTACGTAGGTGATCAAGTAACCAGTTAGGAAGCTAATAAGGTAATCTGCTCTATGTAACCGGTATATGAATCCGATGCGTGGACTATTTTAGATTAGCTATCTAACAGTCTCATTGTAATCAAAAAGGCTCAATTGACCCCCTCACGTAACTAGTATCTAGTGTCACTAGTTCGTTACAGTCCCCTAGAACTACTGGATTGTTCACGTAAATATTGCAACAAAGCAGCAAATATTAGTCAAAGATATGTATGTAAGTATATGTTTGTATATATTAAAACACGACTTTAGAGAGTGGACAGACTCGTTTGCTAGTACAATTTCTTTTTAGCCTGTACTAAAGAACATTTATTTAAAAAAATGTTTTTTTGTTACGGTGACATTTTGTGAATATTGTTATTTCTTATTATCGTTGTTGGTAGTAGTGTCCATTGTTGCTGTGTGTTGTGTTTTTCTGTTTTTATAAGTAATTCGTATACGTTAAGATGAAAAATGTATTTACGTTAAAGTGTTAAAGAAACAAAGAGAAACAGCAACGAAAACAATAAAATGAAATGAAAAGAAATAAGAAAAACAATTGAACATCTTTTATTTAACAACAATATTCCATTGCGATGTCAATTAGTTACAGTAGCACGATGAGTATTTGCTGCTTTCAATAAAATGTTTGAATTTAGAAGTTGCAAGCAACACTCTACATTTTTAGAAGGAGTGTATTAAGTGCAATAGAAAATGCGTAATGCGGGGGGAAAAAAAATATATTTTATGTATGTTGAGGAATCTAATATAAAACAAGTAAGAGAGCTATATTCGGCTGTGCCGAATCTATATATCCTTCAGTAAATTATACTTTAAAATAATAATTTTGATATTATTAGGTAAACAAAATTAATTTTTTTTTTTAAATTTAAAAAAAAATTTCCAAATTTTTTTTCAAAATTTAAAAAATAATAATTTTATTTTAAAATTCAAAATTTTTTCAAAATTTTATTTAAATTTTTGAATTTTTTTTTTTTTAAATTTACTAGTGAAAAAAAATGTATGACAAAAAAAATTTTTTTGGTAAAAAAAAATTCGGGTTTAAAACAATTTTCCCGATTTTGACCCATTGTAGGTCCAAATTAATTTAGCCTTATATAGAACGTTGCAGTGGACTTCGAAATATTTATCATTAATCCAGATATAGATAAAAAGTAGGCCAAAAATCGATGTTGGCCTAGTTTTTTCCTTATATCTCAGCCATTAGTTGGCCGATTTTTTCGATTTTAAATAGCAACTGAGTAGGAAGAATTCCCGATATATTGATGTATGAATCAAGTTTGCAAGTTATTTGGTGTCTTCAGAAAATTGATTTCAACAGAGAGACAGACGTACATGCCTTAATCGACTCCGCTATCTATAAGGATCCAGAATATATATACTTTATAGAGTCGGAAAATTATATTGTAGAAGTTAAAAACGGAATGTCACACTTATATATACCCTCTCACGAAGGTGAAGGGTATAAATATAAAAGTTTGTTTCTTCAGAATAAATCGAAATACAATGAATCAATCGCATAATCGGACAAGAGTTTGTCTGATATAAATGTGAAAAACACAAAGTTGTAAATTTTAATTTTTCGAAGAAAATATGAAATAAAACACAGAAGAATATCTTTATTAAATCTTTACAGATCAAACATTCTACCAACAAAAAAAAATTTTTTAATTGATCAAAGATTTTATAAAGACATTTTTCTGTTTTTTATTTCATATTTTCTTCGAAAAATTAAAATTTACAACTTTGAGTTTTTCAGTTTTAATTGTGAGAAGAGAGTAATGTTGAAATTTCATGCCAATCGGATCAGCCATTATATTTTATATATAAACAAAATGTATTTCTGTGGTCATTCATACAAAGATGATTACCAAATCCAACCCTAGCTCAGATATCTTAATATTATACAAAAAAAATTAAATTTTTTAATGTGTTCATATTATTTAAGTGTTAAGAAAGATAATTCGATCGACTGCTATATTTTTGAACATTCAATTTAAATACAAATTAATTTTGAGTTGTTTCACTATGAATTAAATTTTTCATAACTGCTCACGGAGAATGTGCAGTAGATTAATATAATTGTAATAATTTTCAAGCTACTGGAAAATTTGTAAATAGCGTCACGTAACGTGCGTCACAAAATTTTCTCGGATTTTTGTGAAAATGGCAAATTTTTGTTCATGCCAATATGTTATATTAGAATTTTGTGTGCTTCAACACTTCAACTTTTAAAGTTACTTCCATTTTTTGTAACGTGCGTCACAAAACTTTGCGATCAATTAAAGGGTAATATCTTATGCCATTTGGAATTGCACTTAAATCTCAATATAGCGTATAGTATACGTTGGAGGTATCTTATTTGAAAATCAAAAAAATTTTCATATTTAAATATTAAAACGTGTACGAATGAAACGTTCGTCACTCAGGATTTGACCATATACATTAATAAGTATTAGAATTGTTTGAATTTAGACATCTAAATGTAATACAATTGTCGCTTTTTACAACTATTGGTCGATTCACAAGGTATCCTATCGTGTCATAATGTTAAAATATTTCGCAATGGTATGTTTCAAGCAAAAAACTTCTTAAAATAATACTACTCTGTATGCTATGTTTATTGTGTTAACCAACCAGCAGATACCTGCGCCGAACGCCTTTGAGTCGGTAAAGCCGAGCCGCCGAGTCATGAAATATTACAACATTATGACAATATGACATGATACGACACCTTGTAGATTGACCATATGTATATTTTAGAAGTGTCATGAAAGGTGTTTGAACTTCAATATAAACAACATTCTTAAAGTTAAGTTTTTTCTGTCAGTAGAGTTATTCTTTAGATTAATGAAATAATTGATTAATCGTCCTACTAGAAAAGTAATTTTTATATTTTATATTAATATCTTTCAGTTTTTATTAAACAGAGAAAATAGTTTTGGTTGTGTTAGGGATAAATTCCCGAGAAATTTATCCCTATTAGCAATCCTAGTTGCTAAGAGAGTTATCTGAAACCCAAATGGAAAAATTTGCTTAATAGCTTAGGATTTGCTTCATTGCGGTTAACTGACTCAGTTATAATAAGATATCAGGCAGAGATATTCTTATATATATTGATTCAGAAGACCCCAAACAACTTGATTGATTCACCAATCATTCCGCTATTGTTCTACTTATTTTGCTATTGAAAATCGGCTCACAAATAGGTGAATTATAAGCGAGTACCTCGATACTTTTTCACCTATTTTTTACACAGTTTTTTCACCAATTTTTTTTACAAAAATTTCATATTTGCACAGAGAAAACAGATAGCAACGTGATATTGTGGTAGCAACCAAATTTGCTGTCAATCGAATGATTCGGTAGCACACATAGAATTTTTCGGTTCTATCAACAGAAAGTCAGTTGACAAAGATGAATTTTGGTTGAAGCAACCAAACATTTCTTACCGCTTCTAAAATGTTGTAGCTACAACTGTAAACACAACTGAGTGTGTATTCCAACATCGAACATAGTCCAGGAACGCATGGCATCATTAATAGAATGAATGGCAAGACATTCAATAATCGTACTCACATAGGTACGTGGACACGGTGATATTTTAGGCAACTGTGTTGGTGATGATCTGACGAAAAAAGTCGCCATGATCCCTGACGGAGACATAGACTTCCTACGCGGGATTTGTTATCTAAATGCAAGCATCGAATTAGTAACTTTTACTACTCTATCTCGCTCAGACAAAATAGAATGATATGGCCTGGACTAAACTGAGGGCCGACAAAATATTTTCTTGGCCTAACACCCTCACAACCAAGTAATGCAAATTTGTCAACCATGCAAGAAGGATTGGCCTGCCCTATAATGACTTCTGAAGAAGCTGTCATAATGAAGAGGAGGATGAGACCATTTTTCATCATCTTTTTTTTACTGCGCGGCATTAGGAGATCTACGCTTTAGGTTTCAAGGACATCATTCCTTCAATATTCTTTCTGAAATCTCAGACATAAAGTCAGAATGCATCAACGCCTTTATAAGAAATAGCAATTGGTTACTCACGCCAAGCACGGGAATATCCTCTGGATCAAATGACTGGATTCTACTAATCTCCATTTTACTCCTCATCTGACCTCTTCCTCTATATTTCTTCTACACCTTTACTCTATCCGACTTTCCTCTTCTCTTCTCTATCTGGCCCTCTCCATTTCTCTATTTTCAGGTAACACAAAGAGACCTACCGAAAGAACCCAAAAGAGCTGTTCTTTCCTACTTTGATTAAACGGCTGCCTGATAACCTAACCTAACCTAGGATGACTTTTTTTGGCTGTCAAACTTTTATTATTTTTGAAATACTATTCAATAAAGAAAACGCTTTATTCTCTCTCATGATGCTTCAATTTTACTAACCCTAAACTGGCAGCTGTCAAACAGTTTTTTTGTAAGGATACCTATAATTTAATGCACAAATGGTGGAAAATTTAAATCATTAAATATTACATTTTGGGACACTCTTTAAAAAATAAAGGCTTCTAGTAGAGTCCCCCCAAATCGTCTAAAACCTCTGTATAACTGTCAACCCACTTGTACATTTATTTACTATAATAGGCCACCATCATTGTGTCGTTATTACTGCTACTTATTGACAATGTCAACCACAAACAACAGCCACCATATTGTTTAGTAGCTTTAATGTTTTATTTTTCTCTTGTTATAAGTTTTTTTTTCCCCCCCAAACGGACTTTGAAAAATGATGACTGCAAATTTTAATGAAACGTCATGTTTAGAAATGTTCAGTTTTGCTGTTTTGTTGTTCTTATATTTTTTATGGTCTTTGCAAAAACAATCAAAGTACATAAATGGTGGCTTTTAAACAATATGGCGGCATTTCCTTTTCATTTTGGTATTACTTATGTATGTTTGTATGTATTTGTAATTTCTCGTTTTGGAAAAATCTGTCTATGAATGTTATGAAATGAAATGACACATTACAATTTTATATATTGTAGAACAACAATAAATATATAGAAATTGAATGTTTTGTTTGCGTTTTGTTTTCAGATGCTCTTGTTGTTTTAAATGTTCAAATGACCCCTTAGATGGATGAGTATGAATGAATGAACGAATGAATGAATGACTAGGAAAGAAATAATTTTTTATTAAAAAACTTTTGTAATTAGAGTGTTTAATAGAAAAGTTACGAGTATAACGAAACCAAAAACTGTACTAAAATCATAAAAATAAAGTAAGTACCTACTATGGAGTAACAAATAACTCTACTGCCAATGCGGTTTGGTTTTTCCCATTTCGAATAAAATATGAAAACCAGAAATTATTGCAAAAGTTGAAAATTATGAACAGATTTTCATTTCATCTGTGTTAAGTTTTTATATATTAAAGCAATTAAAGAGACATTGGCTAAATATGTTTGCTAAAGTTGTATACATTTAAATGCTTTATTTAATTTTAGTTGGTATTTAAAGTTGAGCCGAACATAATGTTGGGCTTTATTTAATTTACTCATTATGTTTTAGTTTGTTATCGTCTGTGTAGGAATTTAAAAGACAAAATACCTTTTTATTTACCTTTAAGCCTTAAATTTTCCATCAATTTAATGCCATTGTCTTGCATAAAAGGCAGAGTTTAATTTCTTAAACTCTTTTGTAACGAATCTGGTAAAATCACTTTCCTGCATACAATTGCAATGCTGTGGCACGAGTGAGTGTCTGTGTGTGAGATGGTGTTGTTGGCAGGAAATCTACAATCAAAAAATGTGTAAGCACTGTGGGGTAAAATTATGCTATGGAGAAAATGTTGGTAAGTTATTTATGGGAAGAATTAGAGTTAATACTTGTAAAATTCGGTGCCAATTAAAATTTTGTTCAATTTATTTAGGAGAATTTCGAAAATCGACCCACAAATTGCTGAATTATAAGCGAGTACCTCGATACTTTTTCACCTATTTTTTACGAAGTTTTTTTCACTAAACAATTTTTTTTACAAAAAATTTTTATATTTTCACCAAAAATTTTCATTTTCATAATTTTTTTTTTACGAAATTTTAGTTATGAACTTTACCCATATCAAGCCAATACCAGATACCCTGTTCCAAAGTGAAGCGTATCCCAAAGAGAGCGTTCTGCATGGATCGAAACAAATAGTATTCGGATGGGGCAAGTTCTAGACCAATGATGCCCAAGCCCTATACTCTTGGTGCTCATTTGTTTTTGTAAATGCTCTTAGCTATAGGCTGTGTGTTTCTATACTCAATAGAACACTCAGGCACTAGTAATATGAAATACACAAACAACTTTGTCTTGTTTGTTTTTTTGTCGATCTTCACTGTCTTCACTGCAACAACACTTTCGTATGCTTTGCTGGTAAACATTGACGACAGCGATCATCAATGTAGATTTTGTTTTTGTTTATCGTATGGTATTGTTTAAAAAAGTGTGTATTTTTTTCTTTATTCTTTGTATGTTTTGGTTTTTACAACAAAAAAAATTACATAAAAATTAGTTTTTCTTTAAATGTATTAGTGTTTGCTCTTCCATAAGGAACTTTTGGGCACCCCTGTTCTAGACTATAAAGCGGGTGTGGCAAAACTTCCCAACCACTTCATTCTAAATAGTTTTTAACAGGTATTGCAACATGTGGCCATGTCTGGCAGCATATTCTGCATATACTCGCTTCAAACGAATCAGTTGCATTCGGTACATGTTCTCTGTGAGGGTTTGGTCAGATTTCTGCAGCTCATAATAGACAGGACCCTTTTGCTCCCCCCCAATACATAGCATTACCTTGGCGCCATGGATATTTGGTTTGGTTTGGCTGGGATTCATATACAATATCTTACTCTTCTGGTTATAGTAACGGATCCACTTTTCATCGCAAGTAATGATTCGGTGCAAAACTAATTTTCTTTTATAGCGTTCAAGGTCTCTCAGCTTCAATTCGTATGTTACCCAATTTCCATGTTTTTGGATGAATTAAGCTGCTCGCAAACATTTTGCTGATTTTTCAAGCTTTTACTGAGTTTGACAGCAATCTTCATGGAGTAATGCCTCCAATTCTTGGTCTTCAAACTTTGACATTTTGGCCAATCAGGTGTTTTTTGTCAACCGTGTAACATATAACCCATCGTTCTTAGCAAAATGTGTCCCAAATAGTTTAGATAGCTATTTCTTCAATCTTTCGAAAAAAAAAATAAAAATAAAAAATGTTTGTAATTTTTTTTCAAAATCAAAAACTTTTTTTCAAAATGTTAATTTTTTCTCTTAAAAGATAGCTTAGATATTTTCATTGAAGACCTATTTGGTCGCTTAGTGGGATGCGAGTGAGATATCTATCAAAATAAATATTTTGTAACTCAAGACATACAATTTTCTACTTTTTTTAGCAAAATAAATTTTTTTTTCCAAAATGGGCCCCTTTTTTAAATGTTTTTTTTTTTTTTTTTGCTCAAAATTTTTGACTTTTTTTTGCAAAATCTAAATTTTTTTCCTAAATTCTAACTGAAAGCTTAGACCTATTCCTTTAAGAGCTTTTTGGTCTCTTAATGGGATACGAGGGCCCATTATGAAAAAAAGTCAAAAACTATTTTGATTGGGACACATTTTGCTAAGAACAATAGGTAAAAGTTACATGGATGAGAAAAAACACCTGCTTGGCCAAAATGTCAAATTTTGAACCCCTAACTAAGAATGTTCTAAGTCTAACTCAGAAAGTTCTCAACCGATCTTGTTGAAAAATTGCGTCTGAATTACTTTCCAAGAGAACTAACCATGGTGCAACCATGTGACATGTGACAACCATTTTTATGATGAAGGATTTACCATATTATGTTGTTATCGACTTATGGATATGATACATCATAAAAATGGTTGTCACAAACATATACATGCTTACTGCAATCATATATATTATATTGTTAAAAATCTTGTAAAAATGTTAAAATGGTTACAGTAAACATGCACAACTATATTTTTATTCTGGGTGCGTACAAATGTTCCCCCGGAATACTGTTTGAGCAGTCAAAAATATGTTGATTTGCTGCAATATTAATAAAATGTTGCACAAATTAGTTCTAATTACTCTGAACTTATACTGTAATGTATCTAGTCCCCATAAAAGATCCTCATTACAAAATGAATTGAACCTTAATCTTTCTACCAACTTTTGTGAAAAATATAAAACTCTTAAATACTTGTTATTTTTTCTGTAATTTCAAAAAACTCGCGATTTCATTAGCGATTTTAATTTTTGGAATTCATAATAGGCTATCCATTTTTATTATCCAACGTTCAATTTATGTTGGAAAGAATATGTCACTTAAATTTTGCTATGATCTACCTACACTGATTTCTTTTCGATACACAAAAGAAATACAAGCTACTCGTATCTGTTTCAACGATTCTCCTACATTTTTGAATTTCCTCAAATATTTGGAATTACATATTTACAATTTTATACAAACAAATTAAAATTATTTAATTATGAAATTTTATATTTAACAAGTAAGAGAGCTAATTCGGCTGGGCCGAATCTTATATACCCTTCACCAAATTATACTTTAAAATAAAAATGTTTAATATTTTTAGATTAAGAAAATTAATTTTTTTTAATTGTTTTTCAAAATTAAAAAAAAAAATCAAAATTTAAAAAAAAAATTCAAAATTAAAAAAAAAATAATTTTTTTTCAAAATTGTTTTCAAAAAAATTGTTTTTTTCGAAATAGTTTTTTTTAATTATTTTTTACAAAATTTAAAAAATAATAATTTTTTTTCAAAATTATTTTCAACAAATTTTTTTAAATTTTTTTTTTTTAATTTACTAGTGAACAAAATTCGGGTTAAAAAATATTTTTCCCGATTTTGACCCATTGTAGTTTCGAATTACTATAGCCTTATATAGATCGTTGCAATGGAGTTTGAAATATCTATCATTAGATATCCATATTGTCTATATTAATGACTTAGTTATCCAGATATAGATCAAAAATAGGCAAAAAATCGAGGTTGGCACGGTTTTTTTCTTATATCTCAGCCATTTGTGGGCCGATTTTCTCGATTATAAATAGCAACCGAGCCGGAAGAATTCCAAATTTTTGGAACACCAAATTTTTGCAATGAAAAATTGAACTGGAAAGTGCTGGATGATCTTACCTTAAGTGACCATCAATATATTTCGTTTAATATAGATGACCATCCAAATATAGATCAGGTTCATGTAGACCTTCCAAGATGGAATGTCAGAAAACGTAATGATAAGAAACTGCTTAATTATATCACACGGGCTAAGGAAAGACATATGAGAAATATGAGAACCGAAAACACAAATGTAGAGAATGCAGCTGAAACACTGACGAGAACGCTCACAAGAGCTTGTAATGTTGCAATGCCAAAAAATACAAGGATACAACAACAAACGATCCGTCTACTGGTGGAATAATGAAATGCTGAAGGGTCGGAAAATTATATTGTGGAAATTAGAAACGGAATGACAAACTTATAGATATATACCCTTCTCACGAAGGTGAAGGGTATAAAAACAATTCTTGCTAATTTTCTCCCTTCTATACCACTGTATGTTTGTTAAACACTAAAAGTGTAATCATACCTTGATACATTTTCTCCACTCTGTGTACAAGTGTGAGTAGGTTTGGCTAGGTGTGCGTGTATGTCCTTGTGTCGTAGAAAGTGTTTGTTGCTGTATGTGTGAATGGCTGTCGACTGCTGGGTATGTTGGTTATGTTGTTGCTGTTAAGTTAAAGAAGCAGTTTATGCTATACTACCCAACAATAACAACAGCAACACCATCAACAAGCAACAACACACAACAATCTCATACATACAAATGTACGTACATACATACATACATAAAACCAACAACAAGAACTTTCATTGAGCCATGGGCGACAATTTGCAATACAACAGGCTTTGATGAAAAGCATCACTTAACCCAACATAAGTTAATTATAATACCTTTATTTTTGTTGCTGTTGTAGCAGGATTCCATTTTTCAGGTTTTTCTTCTACAGCCAGCCAGCCGTGCTGCTGCCACTGCTTTGTGATACACTCTATCTCTCTCTCTCTCTCTTTCTTGTATCTACAAGTGCTAGAGATTTTTTGTAAGTTTGTAAGTCCTGCTTAATTTTTGTAGCTTTTGTTGTCGTTGTTAGTGTTCTTGTTTAGGAAATCCCTGAAATATTTGGCAAGTTTTCTATAGCATGTACTTTGAAATTTTCTGTTAAATGTTAAGAAATTTTAATGTGAAGAGATACAAAATAGGAGCTAAAAAGAAGTTTTGTTTGTAAAGAGTTTTAATGATATATGAGAAAAATTTTAAATTTTGGAGAATCGTTGAAACTGAATTCTGATGGCTTGTATTTCTTTTGTGTTTCGAAATGAAAACAGTCAGTGACACATATCGTTAGACCTTAGAAGCAAAAACTTTGAGTGAGAAATTTAAGTTTATGTTGTGATCATTTAAAGACTTTAAAACTTATAAGAGTTTTTTTCATTAATATGATACTCACAGTTTCTAACTTACATATTACATCCAACATAAATTGGAGTTACAACAGTTTGGACATTTTTAAGTAAATAATTAATTTGCATAAACAAAATCTCAAAAATCTATTGTTTCTGAACAAATAAATAAGTTCCGACAAGTTTTTTACTGTATTCTATAGGATACAATTCTGTGTTTACTTTCATTGTCACTAAAAACTTCAATATTACTATATTGACATTTCAAGTTAATCATAAAAGTTTAATACACAGAATTTCTAAATTATCTATTAACACAAACCTTGTTTAAGAGACATTATTAAAGCTTTATTTGATTAATTTATCCTTTATATAATAAATCATCCTGCCGCAGGATTATTTTAAAGGCAAAACTTAATTTATAACTTTGGTTTTGTTTACTTTCCCTACTTTTTACTAAACAATTAAAAAATGATACAGTTCGTTTAGCAGCTAATTTTTTATATACTTATGTACATATATACATATTCTTAAACAAAATCAATTTAAATTACACCAGAGATGTTTCCATATTCCAACCATTTATGTAACATATACACTTACTGTAGCCATATATTGTAGATCTGGTATTTAGCTGTCACACTTTGGTGTTTATTTGAACTGTTACTACCAGCATTGATTACATATTTAGACATAATATACACATTTTATATTGTATATCGTAGTTGAAACAATCGTTTATGTTTCCTAATACACATTTCAATTCCCTGGCAAATCAGTTTCAATTAAAAATTTCAATTTTCTTACACAGAATCCACAGAAACCGCACGAGTATTTCTATTAATTTATTTTAATGTAATTTTACTCCACCGTAAAATCAAGACACCCAAACAAAACCAGAGATGATGGGGAGATGTGGAGCTCTAAAGTTTTATTTTAAAGCAGAAAAATACGTTTTTTCTAATATTTTTTAAAATACTGTTTTAAGTGACAAAAAGGTTTTTTAGTGAAAAAAGCTTTTCTTGTTAAAATCTTTTTTATTGCGAAAAAAGTTTTTTTAAAGAAAATAAATGACTGAATAAAGTTTTTTGATAATAAAATAAAAATAACTTATATCGTGAAAGTGGAAAACGTATTTTTGTGAAAAAATGTATTTAATTATAAAAGCATATCCAGGAGAGCCAAAAAACTGTTTTTTTTTTCGCGTATTACTTGAATTATTAAAATTCGATATTCTACAATATTTTGTTAAAGCAACTACAGAATCTCATATATAATTGTTTTTTTTTTTAAATTTTGCATTATTGGGGACTTTATTTTTTTTTTAAATTATTCAATATGTATGAAAATGATAAGATAAAGGATTTTGAATTAAATTATTTTAATTTAATTTATGTCATCTGTTAGTTATTAACGTGATTTATTTAAGATAACGGCTAATAATACAACATAAGATAAAAAAAAATGAACAATAAACAATATTAAATAAAAAGTTGAAGAAAAAATGTTTTTTTAAGTTTTTTTGGAGTTTGATTGGTGTAAATTATCATAAAATAATAAAAAACACTTTAAAAGTGGACACTTTTAAAAGCAAACTCCAACTTAAACCATTCATTTTTTCTTCTTCAATGGACATTAAATTTTCCAAAAACAAAAAGATAAAAAGATAAATTCAGAATCGGCATTCGCTATTTTGATAAATGATTGAAAAATGTAAAATTCATGTTTAGCATGCAAAAATTAGTAAGAAAACATGAATTGCAAAAATAAATTATTCCAAAAAAATATTTGAAAAGATAGAGAGAATCAATCGAAAAAAATAGATAGAGAAATAACAAAATTGCAAATAAAACAGCAAAAAAAATAAGTTTGTTATGAAATTCACATCATAGATGAAAAAAAGTAATTTTCGTGAATATAGGCCCTCGATATGAAAAATTATACAATTAACGTTTTTAAGTGATATATTTTTTAAAAAAAGCAATTTTTAGGCCAAAAATGGCTTTCTATTTAAACAAGCTTTTCTGAACAAAGTATAATTTGCTTAAAACTTTATGTTATTTTATTGAAAAAAGCTTTCGAAAAATTGTCTTTTAATGCTAATTTTAACTTTTTGTCAAGAAAGCTTATTTTAGTAGATAAAATAATTGAACAATGAAAAAATTAAAAAATAGGTTTTGTTTACCTTTTAAGTAAAATTTAAAAAAATAAATAAAACATTTTTTATGAAAATATCTTTTTTTAATATGCAAAGCTTCTTAGGGAAAGAAGTTTAAAAAAACATTTTTTAAAGAATACATTTTTTATTCTTTAAAAAGTTGCGAAGTTGCGTCCTCTTTGTTTCAGTTTGAGTCACATGGCTTCTATGTTGCGTCGTTAGTGTTTCGATTTGCGTCGTTGATATGACAATTTTTGTACAAAGCTAATCAGAAAAGGGGGATTTCGGGTTTAAGTCTAATGCAAATATGTATGTGAAAGTTGTCTGCCCGTTGCAAGTACGGGATAAAAAAAAACTTTAAAAAAATTAAATTAATATTTTGTGTGGACTCCTTTGGCTTTAATTACAGCAGATAAATTATTTGGCATGGACAAAGCCAATTTTTTTGTTATTTCTGGAGTAATTTTGCTACATTCCTTTAAAATATCGTTATGCATGGCCTTATCCATAGTACCATCGATGAACCTGAGCTTACCGACACCATTTGCCGCCATACATTCCCAGACCATGACTGACCCGTCTACATGACCCTCTCTCAAAATGTAGGGTCATTTACATGGTCATTTTCGTACTTTTGGGCATATTCTAAGCGCTTCTGGATATTCACAGATCTAAGTAATGTTTTTTTTTTTTTCTGGCAACTCTGCTATTGTACCCATTTCTCTTGATACATCGGCTTACAGACTGTTCAGAAACGGGTATTTCTAGATTTTTTCTCATTTTCTGGTTTAGTTCGACGGCACTTAGCTTAGGATTTTCTTGAATGGAACGTATAATAGACCGTTCTGTTCGTTTGTTCAGAACGAGCTTTGCTTTCATAATTTCCATTTTCTTTGAAATTTTTTATTATTGTTTGGATTTAATAAAATTCCAATTTCATTCAGAGATTTTCCATCATTTCTCAACTTAATGACGGTTTTTCGAATTGTCTCAGATATTTCTTTGCCTTTGCCCATTTTCTTCACTAAAAATACTTTTTGATTTTATTTTACCAGTGTGATCACTTTTAGTGAAAGTAAACTTTCTACCACTGATTTTACACAAAGCATCATAAAAATTGTAGCGAAAATTTTAACGGTACAACATTTTTTTTGCAGAGTATATAAACTTATGTAACATTAAAAGGATACCAATTACTCGTGTTTTATTGTTATTTATTTAAAATACCAACAAAATATTATAAAATATGATGGAAATATATTTTTTAAGTGCATTAAACAAAAATGTAGTTACAACTCTTAATAAAATTATATATTTTCTAAAAATGTAGAAAAATTTCAAACGTATGTAAACTTTTGTAAGACTGTTTATATAGGTGAAATCGATTGAAATGTCTTCCGATCGGGATGAAATAGCTATCTAAACTATTTGGCACACATTTTGCTAAGAACAACAGGTAATTAGATAAATGGACGAGAAAAAACCCCTACTTGGCCAAAATGTAAAATTTTGTTGAAAAATTGTGTCTGAACTATCGGATCGGAAGACATCGATTTCAAAAGTTAGTTCACTTGACATGAAATCCCCCATATACTAATGTTGCAGACACATATATATGTGATTCGGCATAAAAAGAATAAAAAAAAACTCTTTTACTGAAAAAGTAAATAAGCTTTTAGTAATGGAAATAATATATTGTATTATTTTAGTAAAAACAATTTTTTTTGCCGAATCTTATATACCAGTCACCAAAGTATAGTTTAAGAAAAATAGTGCTCATATCTCAGCCATTTGTAGGCCGATTTTCTCAATTATTGACACATATTGATGTATCAATAAAGTGTATAATTTTTTTGAGGGTCTGACGGACATGAGAATATCGAAACCGTTATCAGCTACTTTATGGAGTAGCAAATGAAAAATGCTCATGGTGAAGGGTATAATAAGCCTTTTTGCGATAAATATGAACAAAAAGTTTTTGTTAAAATTTTTGTCATGTCACAGTCATTTTAAAAGGTCACGTACTTAAAATTCTAACCAACTTTGCAAGACCTTTTGACAGTTCAGTTTATCTAATGTTGTACTTTTTTACATTTGAGTCTAAAATATATTGTAAAACTGGGTTATCATAGTTACAGGGAACTGATTCAAAACATAACCAATTCTTGCTTAAGAAATTTATGTTTGGTACATATTTGCCTACTTTGAACGATTATAGTTTATTCTAAGTTAGAATTACATTTTTTTGGATTTTATTTGTTTTGTCTTTATTTTTAACTAGTTTGTTCATATAAAATAAAATGTCCTTTAGGTGTCCTTAAATTCCCTTAAAATATATTGTTGTCTTAATAAACTCCTTGTGTGAATGTTAGTGTGAGTATATGTACAAACATATGGACGTATGTATGTATATTTCTAAATAAAGCAACAAAACCATATGAAAGATCTGCTGAAACGCCCATAAAGCCATAACTCTGGTAATAAGTTAGACACGCGTAAATGATTCCACTTTTTCCATGACTTTGTCTTGATAAATGTTTCTAGGAATATATAGGTGCAGGAGAGTGTTTGGTGGGCTGGCTGGCTGTTGTTGTTCTTCATTGTCTCCTGTGGTAGTTGTCGTTCAAAATTTTGAGAAAATTAAATAAATCCAATGCGGCAAATTAACACGCGAAAGGGGAATTAATGAAAATCGCTACACATTCTACAAACACAGACACAAACACACTTCCGTTTACATATTTACACAGTAGTCAATAAATTACACAGCCAAACACCAACATACATACATACATACTTACATATGTGGCATGCAGTGCACACAATTATTGTGTCTATTTTCAAAGATATTACCCAGACAACGAAAGGGTTTCTAAGAAGGAGTTCAAGTAGTTGATCAAATATATTTGTATAGATATCATTGCGTAGCAATGTATGTATGTGTGTAGTGTTAACTGTAAATGTTAACCCCAGTAGTTGTGGCAGAATTGAGTGGTATTGCGGAAGCAGCAGCTGCTGACAACTATATTTGGAAATGTAAATTTATGTAAACATTTTCTAACTATGAAAAAATTTAACCATCTACATAAAGTCATGTTTATTTAACTTAAACTTTGTATACACTATCATACATACTTGTTACAAAGTATTTTTCTAACTAATTTTAATTTTCTTCATAAACCAAAACTAAACAACCAGTTAAATTTCACTTCTTCTTCTACTTTGACATCTTTTTTTGAATGCTGCGAAATATGTCAGTCAGTTGTTGGTTTGAAAAATTATAGAGATAAAAAATAAATTATTGGCAGCTAATAAATTAACAGATACTCGTACATACATACTATATTTACAAATAATTGACGTAGTAGGCTGACACTCTACAGAAGGGAATTTAATTTATGAAGTTTACTGAAAATAAACCAACAAATATAAAATTTTAATTTTATATAGTTTTTGAATAAATTCTAAATAATTGCACCAAAAAATCTGAAAACTATTTCAAAAATCTTTGGCGTCTTAAGAATTCATATTCATTTTTAAGAGATATTTTTCGGTGAAACGCCCTAATGTATTTGTGCAAGCATAAACAAGTTTATACATGTTTGTAAATAAATACATATAATGTATTCAAATTGTCTAAAAGAAAAATTGCTAAAGCTTTTGTTTACTCGTTTACATGTTTATTAATAATATCACACATACGCATAAATACACACACACCAGACCATTAAATTCTATTAAATGTTCTATAAGTAGTGCGTGAGTAAGAAATAGTGCATGATTGCATTATAGAACAAATGAAAAATGTACTACATTCTTATATACTGAATCTCAGATGTTGTAGTTTTTCGATGATCCCGTCATCTAGAAACCAAATGCTGAAAATTTTAGCAAATTTTTCCCAAAAAAATTAAATGGTAAATTAAAATTCAAATTTAAAAGAGTTTTTGTATTTCATTTTTATACCCTTCAACTTCGTGAGAAGGGTATATATAAGTTTGTCATTCCGTTTGTAATTTCCACAATATAATTTTCCCACCCTATAAAGTATATATACTCTGAATAGCGGAGTCGATTAAGCCATGTCCGTCTGTCTGTCTGTTTGTTGAAATCAATTTTCTGAAGACCCCAAATAACTTAGAAACTTGATTCATACATCAATATATCGGGAATTCTTCCGGCTCGGTTGCAATTTAATATCGAAAAAATAGGCCCGCAAATGGTTGAGATATAAGGAAAAAACCAGGCCAACCTCAATTTTTGGCCTATTTTTGATCTATATCTGGATTAAGTCATTAATATAGATAATATGAATATCTAATGATAGATACTTAAAAAAAATTTTATCGTAAATTTTTTTCACTAGTAAATTTAAAAAAAAAATAAATTTAAAAAATTAAAAAAAAAAAATTAAAAAATTAAAATAAATCTATTTCGAAAAAAAAAATTTAAAACAATTTAGAAAAAAAAATATTATATTTTAAAATTTGAAAAAAAAAAATTTTTAAATTTTGAAAAACAATTAAAAAAATTGAAAAATGAAGAATGAGAATGAGAATGAGAATGAAAATATTTTGATATTTTGATTTTTATTTATACATTTGGCAACAAATAACTGACCATAAATATTGGAATCTTAGAAACTAAAATTGTCAACCTAAAAATATTTAAATTTTTTATTTTAAAGTATAATTTGGTGAAGGGTATATTACATTCGGCACAGCCAAATATAGCTCTCTTACTTGTTACATAAACAATAGAACGACAGGAAAAAAGTGAGTGAACTAGAGTTTCCAGTTCGGTTTTAACCGAAACCAAAACCGACAATTATTCTTCGGTTTTTACTTTTAATCTATTTTCAGTAGAAACATTAAAAATTTTAAAATGAAAAACTAACTTTTTCATCCAATTATACATTCAATATCTCTAAAAACAAATCGGTAAAAATATCTTAAGATTTGTTTAAATTTTTTAAATTGTATTACAATAATTGTTTCAGATGATGTAGCAGGCTACCTTTCGCAGTCTAAATAATACAAAATTTCAATAATAGTTCCTGTTACCTCAATATCATTATGGAAAGAAACAATTTTCCACGCTTAAACCACTGTCAAGTAAGAAATTTCAAAGTAATTTCCTGATTCTATGTTCAATATTATAGAAAATTCAAAAAGGACTATTTGAAGAACAAAAAAATACTATTTAGTTTATTTTAGTTCTCCATTGTTGGTATCATAATACAATTGAGCACCCTTTTCTTGATTATTTCTTTATTGAGAAGCATATTAGCCATCTCTAATGTATATAAGCTAAGTAATTTAATATACTAAAAAGGTACCATTAAAAGAAAAAGTACCAATTTTCCTTTATACTCTTGAACACTCGTCAAGTTTGAACTTTAAATTTATATAGCATTTCCTATATTATTAACTAATTTAATAGTTAATAAATTATCGCAAAACCTAACCAAACCGAAACCGATTGGTTTTCAATTTTTTAAAACCGAAACCGTTGTTTTGAAATTCTTGGGTTTTTTGGAAACTCTATCTGAACTTTTTTTAAAAAAAATTTTTTTTTAGTTTTTTTTCTCCCAAACCAACACATATAAGTAATAAGGGATATCATTTGAAAAGACTTGTATATCCTTTCAAATGATGTCTTAGCTTGCCTTTAAAATAGAGATATTCTATAATTTATAAAATTTTTCAAGGATTTTATATGAAAATGTTTATTATTTTGAAAGTAGACAAAACATTTCGCCTTCCTTGCGGATTCCATTGTAATCTGGCCTTTGCTATGTTACTGATGTCTTTTCTCAGCATGTGGCCTATACACACCCATTTACGATGGCGGATTTTGTGGGGGAGTTTGGTTGACATAATTGACATCAGTTCGGCGTTTTGTTTATTTTATGCAGACATTTATTTACAAACACTTGTTGTATTGTTGTTAAGGACTCAATGACTTTCCACGTTTCACACCCGTAGAGAAGGATCGACTTTACTCTAGAATTGAAGATGTTGATTTTGTGAATAATTCCAAACTTTACTCAGAGAGGCATATGCACTTCATCTTCATCTGCGCCTTCATCTTTTCTTACCCCCATGCCACACTCTTGCAGCCTATCGAATTTTTGTTGAATGCCGTCCAATGTATGTGACATAAGGCATATGTAGTCTGCATAGTCAAGGTCATGTAGCCGTTAGGTCAGGTTCCATTGGATTCCATTTGATGCCTCGATGTTTGTCTGACGGAGAACTGTGTCCAGAACTAAGAGAAAACGTACTGGTGACAGCGTACTTCCTTGTCAAAAGCCTTGCTTTCTTGTCCTTTGAAACGCGCTTTACAAGGAGCATTTCGGTATAGCTCCTTTATAAGGGATATGAGAGGGTCAGGAATTCCAATATTTATCAGTGTAGACCATATTGTCTGTCTACTTATGCTATTGAATACTCTTTCGAAGTCCACAAACACTAAGAAGAGCGGGGAGTTGTATTCTGCGAACTGTTCGATTATTACGCGCAATGTATTAATTTGGTCTACACATGATCGATTCGGTCTACACATGATCGATTCGCCCTTCTTTCTGAAGAGATTATTCAGGAGTTGGTGCAATTCGGTCAACCTTCTTTCCATTCGGTAGGGAATCTGCATGATATCCCTGCTTCCTTGACAGGTGGCTATATATGTATATTAGGGTGACAGCCGATTTTTTTTTTTTTTAATTTCAAAGAGTGCCGTCTGGAATATTGTGACACTAGGTCTAAAAGATAAGTACTGAAAATTTGAGCCAAATCGGACAACGATTTCGGGACGCGCATCGAGGTCAAAGGTCAGATATATGTAAAATTTTACTATTTATATGAGATAAATTTGTGAAACTCCTTAACTTTCTACATTATGTTACAGAAATATGTAGATTTATTTATATTAATGAAAATTACAGTAAAAAAAATATTTTTCAGATTAAACCTATATCTCCTTTCGGTCAAATTAACCCACAAACTGTATTATCGTTAAAATTCGGAAAAAATGCAAATTTTTCAGTTTTTGTAAAAATTTTGCTACTAAATAATTATTTTTGCAATATAATGCATAAGAATCGAAATGTGTACGTAATTGTCGTTCTAATGAGATATAAAAGATAAAAATTGGTTAAAAAATTGTAAAGTTATTAAAAATTCCCCAGACCATTAACGTGTCTCAGGCCACTTGAACAAGAAATGTTGAAACAAAATTAACAAATGTTAAGAAATATTAAAATAAAAGCTAATTTTTACTTAAAATATGTCCGCATTTACATTCGTATGAGTTTTTGTCTTTGTAGAATACCGTTAACCTATTCGCAGGGATGGCCAAAAAAAATAATTTTTTTTAACGGTAGTTTCAAACCTCCATTTTCAAATTTTTAAACATTTTCTTAAACAAATTTCAGAATTTTTTGATCATCGCATTGGGATTTATTGAGGTACGAAAAAACTGTAAGAGGTATTGACATAATTTTTTCACATTTTTAATCTCTATTATGATCTCAATAAATCCCAATGCGATGATCAAAAAATTCTGAAATTTGTTTAAGAAAATGTTTAAAAATTTGAAAATGGAGGTTTGAAACTACCGTTAAAAAAAATTATTTTTTTTGGCCATCCCTGCGAATAGGTTAACGGTATTCTACAAAGACAAAAACTCATACGAATGTAAATACGGACATATTTTAAGAAAAAATTAGCTTTTATTTTAATATTTCTTAACATATGTTAATTTTGTTTCAACATTTCTTGTTCAAGTGGCCTGAGACACGTTAATGGTCTGGGGAATTTTTAATAACTTTACAATTTTTTAACCAATTTTTATCTTTTATATCTCATTAGAACGACAATTACGTACACATTTCGATTCTTATGCATTATATTGCAAAAATAATTATTTAGTAGCAAAATTTTTACAAAAACTGAAAAATTTGCATTTTTTCCGAATTTTAACGATAATACAGTTTGTGGGTTAATTTGACCCAAAGGAGATATAGGTTTAATCTGAAAAATATTTTTTTTACTGTAATTTTCATTAATATAAATAAATCTACATATTTCTGTAACATAATGTAGAAAGTTAAGGAGTTTCACAAATTTATCTCATGTAAATAGTAAAATTTTGCATATATCTGACCTTTGACCTCGATGCGCGTCCCGAAATCGTTGTCCGATTTGGCTCAAATTTTCAGTACTTATCTTTTAGACCTAGTATCACAATATTCCACCCGGCACTCTTCAAAAATCGAACTCAAATTTTTTTCCATACAACTGATTGTCACTCTAATGTATATGTTATGATGTCAGGGCATGTCTTCAAGAACTCAGGTGCTATATTGTCGGGACCATCAGCTTTATAGGTCTTGAGCTTAGCAGTAGCTCTTCTATAATCGGTGGTGTTGTGGAGATGTCTCTTCTTGGATTTCTTTTGATTTGTCGCTGAGAAGGTGGACTGTGTGAGTCTGTTGCCAGAGATGGAGACTCGTAGAATTCTTTCCATCGTCCTAGCTCATCTTCGATATTGGTAAGGATGTTGCCATCTCTAGCCCTTATAATGCGGGCTGTGGTCGCGAGTTTGGATCTGCTTAACTGTTTGATGGCATTGTAGGTATCTCGTGTATTCGGTCAGCTAGTGCCATTTTCTTCAGCTATTTTTCGACGTTATTGTAACGATGACTTATTTGACGGATATTGGAGTTATGTTCTGCTGCAGACGGCGTTTGAACTCTTGTGCAACTGATATTTGTTGCAATCTGTGCACATTGAATTTCTTTCTGGCTGATGATCTTTTTATAATTAGCCATTGGTCTTAGTCTTAATATACTGACACGTAGCTGGTGATCGCTATATATGTCCGCTCCTCTGATAGCCTTTACGTCCATCAGGCAACCCAGAAACTTTCTGCTTATCATTAAGACGTCGATCTGATTACGGGTAATACCATCTGGAGATTGGCATGTGTATTTATGTATACCTTGGTGTGAAAACTTTGTCAGCTGCTTCTGTTGGTAATAGCACTGTATTACTGCGATGTTACGATATTTATTGGGAAAGCGGACTATGAGTATCCTTTCAGACATCGGGTTGTACTCCATTTAGGCATTCTTCATTTTGGTGAGTAGTAAACTAACTCCGCTTATATGACCAGAAGCAGTGTGCAACTCTCCACTATCTAACTCACATAGTCCTAGGAAGTCAATCCAGTATCTAACCATTTCATTACATACTTAAGCCAAGCTCGATGATTCTGATAGCGTCCATACGTTCCATGATCCGAATCTTGTCCTTGTGGCCTGCAAGCAACCTCCGGTGAGTCTGGAGGAACACATTTATTTTACTCAGGATATGGTTTTCCCCGTTGCCTGAAACACTCCGGCAGGTTAATCCCAGGCGGAGTTAACAAACATTTAATAAAAATGTTCAAATATTTCGCAGAATAATCAAAAAACATCAAATATATTTGTTAGCATTTCTTATATAAATCGTAAAGACTTAAATGTCTGAGTATATCATCAAAAAGCAAGAATATTATTACGAACTTTCATTAGCAATTTGAATTTAACGGTCTGTAACGGCTACTTGCAACATTCATCATGTTTATAAACATTTGCTTCAGTAGAAACTTCTACTTATTAACAATGTTGATAACACTTATTAACTTATTAACTTATAAACTTTGTCTATAAGTATGACATCATTAACTGTAAAGCAGCTATAAAAGCTCTATGTGATAATTGTGGAAAAAGAACATATGAGCTTTTCCGTTAGATAATTCATGAAACTACTAGAAGATGGCACTATGTATATAAATAGTAACAGCAAGTTATTGAGCAGTCAGTATATCGTAGGAGCTGTTAGAGTTAACATCAACCAGTGTATTCTTGTAAATTATTGTATACTTATTATAAAGTGTGTGTTTTTAAAAGGTAAAAACGTAACAATATTTTAAAACATTACACATTAATACAAATATTAAGAAAATTTAGATATCCCTTTTTAAAGAGTCTTAATCATACCCCTTATGCTTTTTAATTGGATTTTTTTTTTACATAAAATTTTAGAAAATATTGCAATTTTGAACCAAAAGTCAAAATTTCAAATAAAATGTGCAGCGTTATTCGGTTCTTTTTTCTAATTTGAATCCGTATTTATTCCTAAATATTTAAAGAAGTAGTGAAAATAAGAAACAATTCAGCTGTTTATATACTGAGCATGATAATTTATGTTAAAATATCTGCTTTATTCTTTCCGTATGCACTGCTTATAATAAAACGCTTATCTCTACATGCCTGCAGTTTTTCTCTCTCTCTAATATACCAACCATAATATGGAATTTGACGCAATTTTAGCGGTTAACAAATTACACCTGATACATATTGATGTTATTGTTGTTGTTTTTGTTACTGTTGCAGCGTTTACTTTGCTTTTTGTTTTACTTTGCTTGTGGTGTTTTCGTGGTGGGTATTTTTTTTTTTTTTTTTTTAATTCGCACCCATGCAAGAATTTTAATTAATTTTTCAGCAATAGAGTGTTGTAGTTTTATAATTAGTTTGTTAGTTGCAATTCATGTGTTTTTTTTTTTTTTTTTGTCTTCTTTAAGCAAAATAAAAATATATTGGAAATTATAGAATATGCCAATCAATGTACTTATATATAATCTGTTTGAAAATAAAATTAAAATTTATTAATTAGTAATGTGTTGTAAACAGAGTGACAGTAAATAGTTTTAACCAAATTTTTTCACAAATAAATTTAAAAAAAAATTAAAGATAATTCGTGATACGACTAGAAGATGGCTCTGCGTATATAAATAGTAGCAGCGAGTTGCTGAGAAGATAGCATATCGTAGACGATGTTAGAGTATTACCAGTGTATTGTAAATTATACAGTGTTTTTAAACTACTAACCGCTTTTTTTGCAATTAAAAGAATCCGGATTATTTAAAGGAAATAAACCACTGTTTTTATAAGGTAAAAACGTAACAGTATTTCTTACATATGTTCGACTTTCATACCTGTTATTTATGCATATGCTGAATAGTGGACGAACTGAAAAAAAGCAGAAATAATTCTGTAACTTCTAAACGATAGTGCAATTAAAAAATTCATAAATTGTTTACAAAACTAAAGAAAAAAATGTAAAATATGCCATCAAACCTTTGTTTATGAATATTTTTTAATACAATTTTACAGTTTGTATCAAAATTCAAAAGTGAAAAATTTAGATTTGCTATTAAGAATCCCACAATTCCCAAAAAACTTAATAAAAATCCCAAACCAAGGTCGGACATGAAACATTTTAGACATTGAACATTTTATTACAATCGTTCTATCTGTTTTCAAGTTACAGATTTATTTCCAGTTTCCACATTGTGTGCTGTATTTTTGCTACCTTTATTAAATTTTAATTCTCTTAAAAGTGTTGCCCTAACTTAGCGATATGCTTATTCAAACTATGTAACTATGAATTTCACAGCCAATGAAATAATTAAACTTTAAACATAATCGTATGATGGTGGTTCATTAAAAAATTTTCACAACAAACAAATCACATTTAAATCCCTTAAAATTTCCTAACTTTAAATTACACACAAAACTTGCAAAAGAGATTTATTAAAAGAGAACACTCAAAAAAAATCCCGAAAAGGAAGACAGACGAGAAACTTAATTTAAATAAAATGAATTTTTTTAACATCGAACACAAAACTACTCGTATTGTTAAGAAAATGTGATGATAAGAACAAGACATCTTTGGAAAACTTGTTACAATTTTCAACACAACTGTTACACAACAACACAATGCACTCTATTCCTAGATGTTTTTTCACACTGTTTATACCCTATAACAGCTAAAGTGGTATATATGAGATTGTTAGTCCGTAGGTAACACTGAGAAATATTTATATTATGGATTCGTATGAAATTCTAAGTCGATTTAGCTATGTCTGTATCTTCCAGATAATATTGATTATGTGCTTCCAGGCCCGTCCTATCGAGGAACTTCGGTTTCTCAATTCCATACAACATGGAATTAATGAATGGACCTTTACATGGCACAACGAGTCTCTCAGTCTATACGGACGGTTCTAGGAAGGCGTATCGAGTTGGCGTAGGTGTCTATATTCAGGAATACGGAATTAGGTTATTTTTTTAGAATTCCAAATGAATGTAGCATTATTCAAGCTGAAATATGGGCTATTAAAAGGCTCAGTTGTAACAAGATAAAAGGCAGGGATATTCTTATACAAGGTGGCGCAAAAGTAATCCACCTATCAGAAATTGCTATAAATTTTGCGATTGGCCCCTAATGTCAGTTCTGTTTTGACATTTGTGTAGTAAACACATGCGAAATACACGTTAATAAACAATGTTACGCTGCACTGCTCCAGAACGCGGAATATTGCTGACTATTTATTTGACCAATAATCGGTCGGTGACTTTGGCACAACGTGAATTTCGTCGCAGATTTCCTGGCCGTCCAACGCCTACTGGTGAAACACTACGACGTTTAGCCGCTCGCCTCAAGAGACTGGCACAACACGAGATGCTGCCAGGCGTGGCAGACCCTTGAGTAGCCGTTCTGCAGAGAATATTGCTGCTATAGCCGAGGATGTCATGGAAGCGTCGTCGACATCGACCAGACGACGTGCCACGCAAATGGGTATCAGTCGACGATCTTTAAAGCGAATTTTGGTACAGGATTTAAAGATGTTTCCGTACAAAGTCCAGACGGTGCATCAGCTGTTAGCTGCTGACCGCCAATCGCGTCTAACATACGCTCAAGCCATCCTTAATCACCACCAAGAGGAAGATGATTTTTCATCAAAAATAATCATGACTGATGAGCCCCATTTCCATCTTAGCGGGTACGTAAATAAGCAAAATTTACGCTTATGGGGCACTGAAAATCCGAAAATCCCACGAAGTGCCATTACACCCGCTCAAAGTCACTGTATGGTGTGCTGTTTTCGCTGGAGGAGTCATCGGACCTTTTTTCTTCGAAGACGTCGCGGGCCAAACGGTTACTGTGAATAGTGAGCGCTACAGAGCAATGATCGACGAGTTCTTTTTGCCTCAACTTGATGAATTGGGATTGGAAAACATGTGGTTCCAACAGGACGGTGCAACGGCGATTTGCACTGGCCAGCAAGATCGCCTGATTTGACCGCTCCAGACTTCTTTTTGTGGGGCTTTTTGAAGTCGCGGGTTTATGTCAACAAGCCTCAGACTCTTGCAGCTCTTAAAGACAATAATCGTCAAGAATGTGAGGACCTATCGCCGGAAGTTTTGGCCAAAGTGATGTTTCCATCACTTTGGCCAAAACTTCCGCCATAAAAAGGGCTCGAATGACAATCAACTTACATGACATCATATTCTCGACTTGATGTAAAAAAAATTAAAAGACCAAATAAAAATAATCCACAAGAAGAATCAAAGTTTTTAATTTTTTTTTTTTTAATTACAGCCAAAAAACATCGGAAGTTTACTTTTGCGCCACCTTGTGACAGGAATGCCGGGCATTCTTAAATAGGATGGCGAGACATTCAACAGACATACTCATATGATACGGAGATATTTTGCGCAACTGTGTTGGTGATGTTTTCTTGAAAAAGGCGCCATGATGCCTGACGGAGATTCGTTATATCATTGTAAGCAGCAAATTAATAACTTTTACTATGAGTTCGCTCAGACAAGATGGAAATGTGAACCCACCTGTACAATTACCTGAATGATATGGCCCCGACTAAACCAAGGACGGACATCATATCTTCTTGGCCTGGCACGCTCACAATTAAGCAATGTAGTGGCGGTAATAACCGGACACTGCATATTTGGTAACCTTGCGAGGAGACTTGGCCTGCCCTATTAACGGCTTCTGTAGAAGTTGTCATAATGAAGAGGAGGATGAGACCATTTTTCATCATCTTTGTCATTGCCCGAAATTAGGAAATCTACGCATCTGGTTTCTGGGACATCGATCCTTAAATAGTCTTTCTGAGCTATTGGGCTGAAGTCAGAATGCATCTCAAGACTGACATGGGAATCTTCACGAAGATATCTAATATTCGTCAATTATCTGGTGCATACTATTCTCAGGTAATAAAAAGAGGCCTACTGTTTGGACCCAAGTGAGCTGCTCCCTTTCCTTTCTCTACCATGCAGCTGCCTGTTAACCTAACCTAACCTAGCTATGTCTGTATATATGTGTGTGTGTAAAACATGCTCACGTCCAAAATACACAAGCGAAATTAATGAGATTTACACATAAATATTTCTCAATGTTCTAAGCAGTTTGGTATTGAAAATCAGAAAAATCGATTTAGTAGAACAAAAGTTATTGCGCAAAATAAAAGGCAACTCTGAAAGAATTTAATTTATTTTTTAAATTTCCAACATTACAATGTATTGTTACTCTAGCTGAGTTTGTTGTTGTAACCATAATGTTTGTTGGAGTTGTTTATCAATACACTGTTAAACAACAAAGCAACAACAACATGCATTGAATGCGAGTAAGTGTGAATCAGCAAGTTTTAACTGAAGGGTATTTAAAATTCGGCATAGCCAACTATAGCATTCCTTCTTGCTGTTGTAAGTCGCTGTTTTTTTCTTTTTTTTGTCACCAGGAATTACAATATATTTTTACACGTTGTGTTGTTGTAACATCACAGACACACACACACATCAGCATCTACAGATAATTTTGATGAAAAAAATCATTTTTCAACTGCAAAAATGGAAATAAACGTTTGTAGGATAAAAAAACAAAAATCTTAAAACCATTTTAACAAATGCCAAACTTATTACACATAGAGACAGAGACACATGTAAGTATGTATGTATATATAAAGGAGTATGTATAAGATACACACAGTTACATTGGCTCAGTCAGTCATTCATTCATTCATTCGTTCGTTCGCTCATTTATATACAACTATATTTAAGTAGAGATTAAGATATTCAAACTGTTTCACGAGACGACATGAAACTACTTTCAAGAAACTACAAGAACGTCATGTCAAAACTTTGACGACATTAAAAGCGAACCAAAAACTAAAAACTAACGAACTCTTTCTTGTAAAATGAAGAAATTTACTCGACATTTTTAGACACACACTCTCACCCCTATGCACTTGCAGCACGTACTGTTAAATGTTAGGGAATATAATCTTGGAAGAACATCAAACAGGGAAGGCCTACTAACATTCGTGCTTAGATAGTGATATCTTTACTAATGGGTTTAAAGGTTAATTAAATAAATACTCTGGACTTTTCCAAAAAAGTTAACAAATTTCGTTTATTAGCAGATTATTAAGAAATTTCATAAAAATATTCCTCGAGCACTAAAGATCAAATATTAGACAAAATTAAACCTTTAATGTCCTTCGAATCAAAATATGCCCAATTTGTTTAAATGTGGAAAATCACCGTTTAATTGAAATATTTTACAGTTAAACTTTCGAAAATTCAATGGCTATAGCTTCTTAGTTGTTTCCCCTTTATGGTAGAGATCCTTCCCCCTCACACCTACAACAATCGACAGCAGAAATAGAAACCAAGGAATAAAAACAAAATATAAAGAACCTATACAAATGAACCATGTACACCATAATTTTTTTTTTTTTTTTTTGGAAAACATATTAAACAGCATTTTTAGGAAACAACAGGGGAAAAAATGGAAATAAAATGTTTGGGAACTTAAACAAGAAACGAAATAAAACCAACAAATACAAAGTCTGCTTTTCTAGCGCATGTAAATGTGTGTTAAACTAAATGTAATTGTGTAAGTGTGTGATTGTGTAAATTTGTACAAATCAAAAATTATGGGCAGAAAAGTTTGTCGCATACATGTTGTAATCCTGGCAGCAGGGATAACGAATTTACACAAAAGACGATTGTGGCTAAAAACTCAGCTCAAGTTTACAACAAATACACACACTTACACAGACACACTCAAATCTAAATAATAAAATCCAGCAAGTTGGAAAAAAAAGAGGACGTGGCTGCTGCGGTTCTTCTTCCAACTGCTGATTATACACATGCCAAGACAACAATACTATTATTTGTCTATAACATTCTGCTGGGCTCAATTCGACTCGGCTCGGCTCAGATATATTCTATTCTATTCAATTCTATTTATTATGAAAGGAATCATAGTAAAAGGCAAACATAAATTATAAATGGCTTCAGGCTTATAATAAAAATAATAAAAAAAAAAATACACACAAATACATACGAATACACCTACTTGCATACGTACACAGCATGCCACCTAAACCGACACAGAGACAGATTTAACGTAATACAGACAAATTCGTAGACAATATTGGCTGCCTTATTCTCATACATACTAGCACGCACATCCTTTCGAACTTATTTAAAATCTTACAGTGACAAACAAATCTGCAACAGCATATAACTTTCGAAGATCAATATTTAATGTAAGAGTCATAATATTCTTTGAATAATGGTAACCAGAGAACGAAAACAAACAAAACGAAACGAAACGTTTGCATCCGTTTCGTTTTGTTTTTTGCAGAGAGTAAAACATAAACAATGAGAAATATTGTGCCATTTTGTTTTGTATTGTTTTTGCTCATGAGCGCCAAATGTACATAAAACGCACGCAGCTCGAAAAGAAAAGAGTAAGAACAATATTGATACATTCTGAGAAAAAACTTTTAACAAACGTTTGGTTATTGATTTACTCATTATAATAGAGAACAGAGTACGAAAACAAACAAAACAAAAAAATACGTTTCTCTATTTGTTTTGTACTCAAATGTACAAATGTAACGGTACATGCTTCACCATACTTTGCAGTATAATTTCAGAGTACTTAGAACTAATTTGTGCAAAATTTTATCAGGATTGCCGCATAATCAACATGACTGTTCAAACAGTATTGCGAGGGGACATTTGTATGAGGGATAGGTGAAATCATGAAACGCTATTGCCCATTTTCCGATCTTTACAGAATTTAGTAGAGCGATTTGTTTAACCTGACAACGATATTTATACAAGGTGGCGCAAAAGTAATCCTCCTATCAGAAAATGCTATAAATTTTGCGATTGGCCCCTAATGTCAGTTCTGTTTTGACATTTGTGTAGTAAACACATGCGAAATACACGTTAATAAACAATGTTACGCTACACTGCTCCAGAACGCAGAATATTGCTGACTATTTATTTGACCAATAATCGGTCGGTGACTTTGGCACAACGTGAATTTCGTCGCAGATTTCCTGGCCGTCCAACGCCTACTGGTGAAACACTGCGACGTTTAGCCGCTCGCCTCGAAGAGACTGGCACAACACGAGATGCTGTAGAGAATATTGCTGCTGTAGCCGAGGATGTCATGGAAGCGCCGTCGACATCAACCAGACGACGTGCCACGCAAATGGGTATCAGTCGACCGTCTTTACAGCGAATTTTGGTACAAGATTTGAAGATGTTTCCGCACAAAGTCCAGACGGTACATCAGCTGTTAGTTGCTGACCGCCAATCGCGTCTAACATACGCTCAAGCCATCCTTAATCACCACCAAGAGGAAGATGATTTTTCATCAAAAATAATCATGAGTGATGAGGCCCATTTCCATCTTAGCGGGTACGTAAATAAGCAAAATTTACGCTTCTGGGGCACTGAAAATCCGCGTGTAACCCACGAAGAGCGATTACACCCGCTCAAAGTCACTGTATGGTGTGCTGTTTTCGCTGGAGGAGTCATCGGACCTTTTTTCTTCGAAGACGTCGCGGGCCAAACGGTTACTGTGAATGGTGAGCGCTACAGAGCAATGATCAAAGAGTTCTTTTTGCCGCAACTTGATGAATTGGGATTGCAAAACATGTGGTTCCAACAGGACGGTGCAACGGCACACACTGCACGTGCCACAACCGATATGCTGAAAGATGCATTTCCCGGGCGCCTAATCTCCCGTTTTGGCGATTTGCACGGGGTTTATGTCAACAAGCCTCAGGCTCTTGCAGCTCTTAAAGACAATATCCGTCAAAAATGTGAGGACCTATCGCCGGAAGTTTTGGCCAAAGTGATGGAAAATGCCATAAAAAGGGCTCAAATGACAATCAACTGTGGCGGCGGCCATTTACATGACATCATATTCTCGACTTGATGTAAAAAAAATTAAAAGACCAAATAAAAATAATCCACAAGAAGAATCAAAGTTTTTAATTTTTTTTTTTAATTACAGCCGAAAAACATCGGAAGTTTACTTTTGGGCCACCTTGTATAAAGTGGTTCTTATATGGGAGTTTCATACCTCTAGAGCAGCGAAAGCCATTGAGCTCTCAAATGAGCTCTCTTGTTTTTGTTTTCACATGTACGCAAGCACACACATTGTATAAAAACAATCAAAACCAGTCAGTCTCGCATGAGCATTGATGGAAGCAGGTTGTTTTACGCTTTTCGCTTTTACGCTTGTTTATTTCAGTTATTGTTTTTGTTTTTTACTCAACTCATACAACTACAATATATAAAAACTGTAGTGGTGTGTGTTTGCCTTTCGCTGCTCTAGAGTGACATGAATAAAAAAACTAGTAAGAGAGCTATAATCGGCTGTGCTTAAAAATAAAAATTTTAAATATTTTTAGGTAAACAAAATTAAATTTTATTTTTTTCAAAATTTAAAAAAAAAAACTTTATCAAATTGTTTTTTTTTCAAAATATAAAAAAAAAATTTTTTTTTTTCAAATTTTGTAAAATTTTTTTTTAAATTTATTAGTGAGAAAAATTTATAAAGAAATGTTTTGTGGTAAAAAAATTTTTTCGGGTTAAAAAATAATTTTCCCGATTTTGACCCATTGTAGGTCCAAATTATTTTAGCCTTATATAAATCGTTGCAATGGACTTTGAAATATCTATCATTAGATATCCATATTGTCTATATTAATGACTTAGTAATCCAGATATACTAGATCAAAAATAGGCGAAAAATCGAGGTTCTCCCGGTTTTTTCCTTATATCTCAGGCATTTGTGGGCCGATTTTCTCGATTATAAATATCGACCGAGCCGGAAGAATTCCCGATATATTTATGTATTAATTATGTTTGTAAATTATTTGAGGGCTATGGAAAGTTGATTTCAACATACAGACGGACAGACGGACATGACTATTTCGACTTCGCTATTATAACGATCCAGAATATGTATACTTTGTGGGGTCGCAAATGAAAAATGTATAAATTACAAACGGAATGACAAACTTATATATACCCTTGCCACTCATGGTGAAGGGTATAATAAACAGACTACTCTTTAGATAACAAAGGGGTGCTAAGTGACTGACTACACTCTGGATTACTTAGAGAATCTAAAGTGACAATTGAGTCCAGGCTAGATTACCTGAATAAAGCAACTGACAAATGACATAAACATATTTAAATTGGAGTCAGCCAAGAAAAAAGACATTACAGAAAATTACTACCTAAAAAACACTTTAACACTTTTACCCTCAACTGCCTATAAATTGGTATTAAAAAGGTTGCTCGTTGCAGTCAAACGTTTAAACAAATCTTGTTTTTTTTTTCTTCTTTTACTTTTACATTTAAATTTTTACAGGTTCTTTTTCTATTTTGAACTGTTCCGACTCCTATACATTCCTTTTTATTTAATTTTTGTTTTTACTTCAACTCTGCTCTTGGTTTCGGCTTACACAAAGTTTCGATAGCTGGGAAACGTAAAAGTTAGAAGAAGAAGAAGAAAAAAAATAGTAGAAAAACTTTTAGAGCCAACAGATGTTACAGCATTTGATATCAATGAAAGTGGTAAAGAATGTTGGTTGACGTTTTTCATTTTTTTTTTCTTGTGTTTCTCATTCATACTTTTTTCTGTTCCTTAGTGTTGTTTCGTTTTAACCACATATGCAGACTTACAGACAGAGAAATGTGACAGCGTGCCTGTGTCTGTATGAGTGCCTTAAAGGATCAAGAAAAATTGTATAGGTTTTCTTAAACATATAAAATTTGCATGTGTGTATGTAGGAATACAATAACATAAACGGCAATTAAAAATTACGATAATGATAATAATGATAATGGAATTTATAAAAAGAGATATCAATTGATTTTAATGTTAAAGAAATAGCTAAGTTGTCGATTAATGTTTTAGGTTGTAGTTAATTAACAACCAAGAAGGGCCTACCTTTAAAAAATGTTTGCATAAATTTGTTTGTAAAAAATTTAAAATTAGGCTCTAAGATTTTACCCGTATTCTGAAATGTATGACAATGAAACTATTCTAACAAAACTTAAAATATGAAATTGTTTGTACCAAAATTGTTTACCAAAAAAAAATTTCTTCGAAAATGTCGAATTTTGTACCACAAAGCGTCATAGGCGAGAAGTTTTGCTTTACTTCTTTAATTTAACAAAAGTGCCACTGAAGTACACCGATTGCTCACCAAAGCTTATAGCGAATGTGTTCCATTGGTTCCAACGTGCGACAGATGGTTTGTGCGATTCAGATGTGAAGAAAGTTTGAAGACCAAGAATTTGAGGCATTATTCCTTGAAGATTTTTATAAAAGTCAACAAGAGCTTGCAAAATCATTGGGACCTAATCAATCAGCAATTTCAAAACGTTTGCAAGCAGCAGGATCCATCCAAAAGCAGAGAAATTGGGTACCATACGAATTGAAGCCGAGAGTCCTTGAAGAGAGGTTCAGATGTGGTGAATTTGACATAGAAGAAAAATAGCCCAGGCCTGCAAAAAAAGTGTGAAGACCAATAATTGGGGGCATTACTCCATGAAGATTGTTGTAAAACTCCAAAATCATTGGGAGCTACTCAAGCAGATATTTCAAAACAAGGCTGAATTCATCCAAAAGCAAGGAAATTGGGTACAATTCGAATTAAAGCCGAGAGACCTTGAATGACGATTTTTATGTCTGAAATGCTACTTGAACACTTTAAAAGAAAATCATTTTTGCATCGAATTATTACTTGTGATGAAAAATTTATCCATTACGATAACTCGAAGCCTAAGAGATCGTAAGCCAAATATCCATGGTGCTAAGGTAATGCTCTGTATTTACTGGGAGCTGCTGAGATCTGGCCAGACTATCACAGAGAAATTGTACCGAATGCAACTGATTCGTTTAAAACGACCATTGGCCGAATATGTGGCCAGACATGAAACCGTAATATTCCACCATGACAACGCTCGGCCACATGTTGCAATACCTGTTAAAAAGTATTTAGAATGAAGTGGTTGGGAAGTTTACAGTAAGTATTTCACAGCAAATGTTGTTTTCCTCTTTGTTTTAAATCTCCTAATCTATTCCTTATTTTTCTAAACGATATTCTTCGTCAAATTTCCAACCCTGTATATTCTTTGGCAGATGACAGTAACATTTGCCATTCATATACATCCAGTTATAGACCAAACCTGTCGATGATTGGGGCAATGGGGCATAACATAAATGATTCCCTTATTCGGGACCTTGTGGCAATATCCGAATGGGGTCGTTCGAATAAGCTCGCTTTCAATGCTTGCAAGATCATGTCGCTTCATCTCTGTTTATGGTAGGTGTTAGTATTGTGCAATAAGACGCTCTTGTTGTTCTAGGCATGAGAACATAATGTGATGTTCTTGTCACTTTCTCTGTAGGAAAGTTCAAATCGAATATCCACAAACACTACTCCCTCCTATAACCTATTTTATTAGTTCCAACACAATATTTTGCATCAGTAGGGGTCATACCCTGAGTGCTGGTCCAAGAAGAGAAAAAAATTGTCAATTTTGATTTCCGAAATGTTGAATGTATTTTTGGCTTGTGGCTTATTCGCCTGAGACTTAAGAAAATGTCTAACGAGCACAAATCGCATCAATTCACATCACCTCCACTTGAGACGACCATGCAATCAAATCCCTCGTGCAGAATGTCCAATGTGGCATTAACTGTGTGGCACTTAGCGCCGTCCTGTTGAAACCAATCGGGCAAAAAGAAGTTGGTAATCGCAGATCTATATCACTCTAATGATGTTCTCAAAAAAATATATACCGATGACGCCGCCACTTCAAAATCCACAACAACCAGTGACTTTTTCTGGATGCATTGGGCGCTCTTGGATCTCATTTGGAGTGGTATTGCTTTATTCTATCGACTGTCAAAATTCGAAACTCCCTATGGGAAGACCCTTTTGTTTTGTATTTTGTTACAAATTCTACATATGATTGCAATTTATGATAAACATTAGATTAAAAAGCTATTTAATTATTGAAAATTTGGTAAAAATATGAACTGAAGTAAATATATTTCAAGCAATATAAACATAGAATTCAAAGATCTTTACTTTGATTTATAAATAATAATGGCTGAATATTGGGCAAGGATCTGAGATATCAGATGTCACGTTCAGAATTTAACGTCGGATTCAAAAATATCCAAGGAGTGAAATGTAGCTGTTATTAAAAAATAAAAAAATTATATGAAATGATGAAATGTAGCTGTTATTAAAAAAATAAATAATGATATCTATCTTCTATCAATATATATAAAAGAGTAACGTTACTGACTGACTGACTGATTCATCATCGCACAACCCAAACGACTGAAGCTAGAATCATGAAATTTTAACTGTGGGTTCCTCCCTCCCCAAAACGATCCGATAGAAGGGATTTTTGGAAATTTCAACGTTTAGGGGGTAAAAAAGGATAAAAACGGTTAAATTCGGTAACCTTATATCTTCAAAACTAATAAAGATACAAAAAAACTTAAAATTGCATGTTACTCCATTTAAAAAATAAGCTGACAGGTATTTCGTACTTTTTCGAAATTCTAACCTTTTAAGGGAGAAAACGGATAAAAACTCTATTTTGTTACTTTTTTGGCACCCTATGTATCTTTTAAACTAATAAACATAGAAACAAATTTTAAATCGTATTCTTTACTTATCAAAAATTAATAAATATAAGTTTGGTACTTTTTGGAAATTCGAACCCTTAAGGGATTAAAATTGGGTTTATTTTTGGTACTTTTTCATAAAATATGTTTTTTTTTATAACTTGACATAGAGATACGAATATTTTATTATCAGCTCTCACCACGATACAGAAATTTATTTGAATATAATTTTACCACCGTATTGGGGATAAAAAAAAATACCAAAAAGGGGATAAAATCGAGAAAATACATTTTATTTGAAATTATTAAGCCAATTTTGATAGTTTTTTTAACATTGTATCCTGGATTCATACAAAAATTAACTAACAGTTTGTTATTTGGTAAACAGTTTGGTACTTTTATTAAAACATATTTTTTCTTGGGCACATTAACACAGATTTTGATCGTTTGAGACATGTCTGTAGCATAAACAGTTTTGGCAAAATGGAATATTTTTAAGTTTCAAACTTGAGGGGTGAGCAAGGAGGAAAACTGAAATTGGTACTTTTCTCTTAATGGTACCTTTTTAATCTTTTAAATTATTTCACTTTAGGTACCAAAATGTGAGAACTGAACTATAGGTACTTTTTTATTATTCTAATGGTACTTTTTAAATTTTCTATAACGATGGACTTAGAAACATGAAATTAAGCATATATGGTCCTAAGCGAGTGAGAATTCTAGGGGGAGACTTTTTGGTATCTTTTCTTTGGTCGTATGGTACTTTTGAAATTTCTATAACAATGGACATAGGAACATGAGTGAGAGAGAATTCTAGGAGCAGACTTTTTGGTACTTTTTCATTATTCGAATGGTACTTTTTGTAATGAATTAATAAACATGAAACTAGAGACATGTTATCCTGAATTAGTATTAATTCACAAAGGGGACCTAATAGTACTATTTATTTCATCCAATTGGGGTGGCGAAGCGCACTGGGTCAGCTAGTGTAATGGTAAAGCTTTAAACTGCAACTAAAAAGGCGGCATTTTAAGGCATAGCAAACAAATCATTTTCACATTTCTGGAATTTTCTTTAATTCTAGGGTTTGACTGTGTCAACTGTTTGTTGTAAAGCCAAGACATTAAGCATTAATTTTACACTGGAAATACTAAAATTCCGGAGAAAATGAAAAAAAAAAAAAAAAATAAAAAAAGCTATTATTTTTTATATATATTTCGCTGTGCCGAATCTTATATACCCTTCACCAAATTTTACTTTAAAATAAAATAAAAATTAAAAAAAAAAAAATTTTAATTTTTTAAAAATTTTTTTTAATTTTTTTTTAATTTTTAAAATTTTTTTTTTTAATTTTTTAAAAATTTTTTTTTTAAAGTTTTTTCCAATTTTTAAAAATTTTTTTTTTTAAATTTATTAGTGAAAAAAATTCGGGTTAAAAAATATTTTTCCCGATTTTGACCCATTGTAGGTCCAACTTTGTTTAGCCTTATATACATCGTTGCAATGGACTTTGAAATATCTATCATTAGATATCCATATTGTCTATATTTATGATTTAGTAAACGAGGTATAGATAAAAAAAATAGGCCAAAAGTAGAGGTTGTCTCGGATTTTTACTCATATCTCCATTATTGATGGACGGATTTTGCTGATTTTAAATAGGAAACTTCTCGAAAGCATGTCTGACAGAATTATTGAGGATTTGGATCCCGAAGATATCTGGGGTCTTCAGAAAATTGATTTCATCAGACAGACAGACAGACAGACGGACATGGCTAAATCGAATCCGCTATCTATAAGGATTCATAATATATATACTTTATAGGGTCGGAAAATTATATTGTGGAAATTACAAACGGGTATAATGAAGGGTATAATTAAAACCAAGATCACACCAGAAGGATTTCTTTAAATTGTTTCTACAAATCTAGTTCTATAAGTTTAGGTACTGGCAAATAATAACAATATGACTTGTATTTCAATAATCATCATTCCCCCTCTCAACTATCAGCAAAATTACCCAACTCAATTGAAACATAAACCAATCGATATTACAAACTTTATTTGCCGCAAATGGTCTATTAGTTATATTATTTTAACAAACTCACATGCATTAGAAATATTCCCCAGAGCTGACTTTTGTTTTGTCTGCTTTTCTGGTTGCAAGCAAAGCCTGCATATGGCTGTGAGTGTGTGTATGGCTTGACGTCTTTTAGCCTTCCTCTCTGCAGCTTAGCTGTCTGTTTGTCTTACTTGCCACATTTCTTATGTTTAATGAGTTATGTCAAACTTAAAAAACAATGTTTATTACTTCATTCATTCGTTCAATCGTTCGTTCTTTCGTATGTTCCTTAAGTTGTTATGGTTGGGGTTTTTCTGTTGAGTTTTTTTTTTTTCTATTTCATATTCTTGTAGCTCATATTTTGTAGGTTTGTTGTTGTGCTGGCAACACATACATACAAATGTGAAATAATAGTAGTTGTGGTACACAGCAATTGCTATAGTTTTGTTTAGTTCTGTGTGGTCTTTGTCTTAGAAATGGAAACACAGCAATAGCAACAAAAAACCATTATTATTATTTTGTGTCATGTCATTATTATTTGCTTTTTTCCACACTCATTCCCATTCCCTGTCATTCATACAGGCACACATGCAAACAAACAAACACACAAGCACACAGACAACATTTCAACGTTGTAATATCATTGTGGTAACAATTGTGTACAATAACACATCAACAATACAACAGCAATGGCAGCAGCAACAAAAAATCTTCGTTTATTATTTTTGTGCCAAGTCATTTAAGAAGATTTAGTTGTTCTATCAACACTGCCACATTGCCACACGGCCTGCCTCACTCCTCTTCTACTTACTACTACTACTTCTGCATAAGAAAACGTACAGGACTCCGGACTCAAGTCGATAGTGTGGCATAAGTTTTTACAGCTTTTAAGCTTTCATTTTGTTTTCGTTTTTCATTTCATTTTTGTTGCCTGAGTATTTTGTATCCCCTGCTAAAAATTCAATATTTATTTAAGGTGTTTGTTTTACATGAGAAAGAACAAGAAAAAAAAACCAAGTAAATTGTATAACTCCAAGCAAATAGCTGAAGAAAGCTAAAGAAATAATCCTTATGAATTCTTTGGGCTAGTGGCATCTAAGAACATCTTTGAATGTATGTATGTATGAATGTGTATAAATATAGTTGAGGCTGTTGGTTGTTTAAGTTTTAATTTAATCTTCATGACTAAGTAACTAAAGAATTTCTTTTATTTGCAAACATTTTCATTATATACATATATGTATGTACACAGCAACTGAGTGTGTAAATAAGTATTTATTGGATTCATTATTACGTTTTGCTAAATAAATTTGTCATGTTCTTAATTATAGGAATCAAATTGAAAATAAAGTAGATATTTACTTTTTACAACAATCAACAACAATTTAACGCTTACATTCACATGTAATAAGTATCTATTGATATTGCTAACATATGGTTTTAATAAGTTATTTTCTAAATCATTTTCAAATAATATTTTTATTCATTTCTTAGAAAAATTTAATTGAATCGAAAAATTTAAAGTTTGGAATTATTTTATAATTAAATAGGTTTTAATTTGTTTAAATTAATTCTTTATGATTTTGTTATAAATAAAATGAATAAGTGTTGTATTTAAATTAAAAAGAAAACTAAACATCATAATGTTGATTTACAATCAGTACAAACTAAAACTTTGAAATATGTGTATATTTTAAATACAAGACATAATGCATTTCCTTTCTTAAAGGATTATTGAAAAACAACTTTACCTATATATATTTGGGGATTTCATATCAAGTGAACATACTTTTAAAACCTATGAGAAAAAACACCTGTTTGGCCAAAATTTCAGAGACTTCTTGACCGATCTTGTTGAAAAAGTGCAATATTTTTGATGAACGCAGTTTTAAAGTGGAATATTTTTGAATATAATTGAGATATTGACTTGAATTTTTTTTTTGTAATATCAGAAATTAACTTATCTAAACAAAAAAAATTAGTTCGGAAGAAATGTGGACCAACTTGTTCCTAATATTTGCAATCCTATCAAAATTTTGATAAAAATTTTAGTTTTTAAAATTCTCATTCCAAATAACAAAAAAACTTGTCAAAAGGTCAAAGGGAATCCCGCAATTCCTAAAAATTGGAGCGAAAATTCCAAAAATTTTATTTTTTACAATTTAGCCCACAGGTCCTACATTTCCTTTGGTGATGGTAAAATACTTTAAAATTAAATAGGAATCACATCAAGGTTTCCAAACCTGCTTTCCGTTTTCTAATCCCAGCTTTGGGATTTTAAAACATGTGGTCCAAAGTTAAAATTTTGATAAAAAATAGGTCAAATTCCGAAAGGCGTAGGGGCAACATATTCGAAAAATGTGACATGTTTTTTATAGCGAAATATTCTCCGTAACAATATCTTACAGAAAAACATAAAACTGTTATATGTTCTTAAAGAAAGTTTTATTTTAATAAAAAAAAGAGTAAAGTCACATTTTTGCCCAAAAAACAGCAAACATCTACAAATTTTTAAATTGAAAATCGTTTATTTTCGGATCCGTAATTGATATTGCATATTATTGGAAAATTAAGTTATCTAACTAATGAAAAAAATTCGAGTCCATTCGGTTCAAAAGTATGGCAAAATTTGAAAATTTCAATTTTGAAATGCTTATAACTCGGAAATTATAAGAGATAAATAGCACACGCAAGCATATTTTTTCAAGACCTAGTCGAGCGCTTCCCAAAAATTTAAAAATCTTTAAAATCGGATGGGAACAATGGCACGTGTTTAAAAATTTTACATGTCGAAGGTACCCTACTTTGAGCCCCCATAGCGCCTCGCCTGGAGCATTTTAATAACTCGAACTCGAATACTCCTTGGCTATCCCTACGTCAAATTTTGTCTTGATCGGGTTATCCGTTTAGAAATGCCAGATTTATTTCCAAAAAATTTTTATTCTGCCCCACTGTGCGACATCAGTTTTAAAATTTGTTCACTTGACATAAAATCCCCCATATCTAATTATATATACAGTATTGGCCATAACTAAAGCGCCCCCTGAGTGCATTTTTTTCATATTATATTTTTTTGTATAAAAACAAAATTTTAAATTTTTATTATGTATTATTTTCAATTGTTAATATATTTACTATTGATAAACAAATACTTTTAAAGTTAATCATTCTATAAGAGTTAACATTAAATCAAAAGATATTTTAAGCTGGAAAATCAAACGGACAAAACTAAAGCACCCCTTCATGGATATAATTTAAAAAAAATTTTAATTAGATTTTGTTGCAAATCCTTTGTTTTGGATGACACAAGCACATCTCTTAGGCATAGAAGATATTAAGTTTTTATGGTGTCTTGCGATATTCCTTCCCAGGATATAATAACGCCTTGAAATTAATCGTGAAAATTGCCGATCCTTATTTCGGCAACTTTCATGATTTATTTTCATATTAACAATCTCCCACAAGTTCTTAATAGGATTGAGATCGGGTGATTGAGCAGGCCAATGAAGAACTTGAATCTTATTGCTCTGTTGCCAAGTCTTACAAACTTTGGAGGTGTGCTTAGGATCGTTATCTTTCTGGAACCTCCCTATAAGTGGAATCTCTTCAGCATTAGGCAACATTACATCTTTCAATATATCACGGTACATGAACCGATACATAATCCCATTAACTTTATGAATTTGCCCAATTCCTTGACCAGAAAAGCAACCCCAGACCATTACATTGCCCGCTCCATGATTAATTGTTCCTTTGCAATACATAGGATTCAGTCTTTCTACTTTTCGTCTGCGTACACGCCTTATTTCATTGGAACTTTTTAATTTGTATTTGAATTCGTCAGGGAACAGTACTGTCTTCCATTTTTGGACACTCCAGTCGATGTGGGCTTTGGCAAACTCCAGTGTAGCTTTCTTGTTCTTAGCTGATATAAACTTTTTTTTGCTGGTCGTCGGCTGAATAATCGTGCTTCTTCAGCTCTTCTACGGATTGTTTTTTCGCTAACGCATAATCTTAAACTTGTTCTTACTTGAGTAGCTGATGCTGTAGGATCGTTTTGCATTGCTCCTTTGATCAAGGAATCATCATATCGTGTGGTTTTACGCGGAAGTCCTCCAGAATGCCCCGGTGATATACGACCATTCTGCAAAAACTTTGGAATCAGCAAGCAAATAACTGATCTGTTAATTGAATATTGTTTACTCAATTCATGCCATGATAAGCCCGACTTCCAGTCTTCAATAAATTTAATTTTAAATTCACTGGAGTACTTGTTCCTTGCCATCAATTGTTTTTGCACAGTAAACTGTACAGAACTTAAATTATACAGGCTACGCCTCCATTTATTTTTATCTTCTGGTACTTTAAAATGCATCCGTTGTGAGTCCCGGTAACTGACATTGCAAATATGCAGTAGCATAGTCAAATTTTTAAATATCTTATAAGGGGGTGCTTTTGTTTTGTCCGTCGCGTTTTGTGTTTTTGTATGTTTTATCATTTTAAATTAGTTGTTCATAAAATTATCCTTTCGTAAATGAACACAATATGAACATTAACAATATAAGTTAATAAAATATATACAAAATACATCCCAAAAAGACCTTTTTTATCCAAAAAACAATGATATGAAAAAAAAATCCATTGAGGGGGTGCCAATATTGTATATAATAAAATGGTCCATGTATGTAATGTCATCACGTGAGAACTGCTGGAGCAATTTGGATGATCTTTTGTTATTCGATTTCAAATTTTCAGGAGATGGGTTGTAAAGAAAAAAAATCAAAAAAATCGGAAATATAAATTTTAAAAATATATTGCCTCCTTTTCACTTCTCATTTTTCTTAATAAAATAAATTTTTTGGAGAAACTTGAAGAACTAACATTAGTAAATAGCTACCGACTCGTACTAAATATATTTAAAACAGACATTGTTTTATACATAAAAATCACTTAATAACATTAGATATAGATCCGTAAATTTTTTTTATTTTTTTGCTTGGCCCAGCACTCAGGGGATGACCCCTACTCCTGCAATGCATTGTGTTGGAACTAGGAAAATAGGTTATGGGAAGGAGGATAGAGGGAGTAGTGTTTGTGGACATGTGATTTGAATTTTCCTACATTGAAAGGGACATCAAATACTTCGACAGGAATGCTTATTCCATATACGGACGCTACGGCTAAAAAACGAATTTTCTTTGTTGTGTGCTGCGCGATCCACTGACCAATCGACCACTAATGGATGAGCCCCCGATGATGAACGCGTATTTCGTAAGAAACTACGGGTTTCGGGAACGAGTTCACTAATTTCATCAGAACACATTCCATTGTAGTTTCGATAGAACAGTGAAACACTATGCGACGATGCTCCAGAGAATCAATAGAGCTGGACACCCTACTGTCACCGATAAGCACCTTCGCCCTCTCCTGTACTCGGTCAAGTAACTCCAAAATAGACTTCGAAGCACCGGCCCATACATGAGAGTTGTATTCCATTTTGGGTCGGATATAAGTGGTGTAAATAGTAAGGAGATCAGATGGTATGAAGTATGTCTTACACCGTCTTAGAAAACTGAGGCACTTGAATGCTTCTTTCGACACTTGAAAAATGTGTTTTGTCCAGCGAACATCACACTGAATTCTCATGCTTAGAACATCGAGAGCTTCTGATTCCTCAATATTTACACCACCTATAGAAACAGATGAAGCAACATGATCTGTCGTGCGTTTGTGTGTTAACATACAACATTGAGTCTTACGTGCATTAAAATCGACTCTGTTCGCATAACCCTATTCAGAGATTGTCACAAGATCTTGGTTAAGTCATTCATGGTTTGGCCTATAGGTGAATGAATATGAATGGCAAATGTTGATGTCATCTGCAAAAGCATAGATAGGGTTGCAAGTTTGACTTAGAAGGTCGTTTATAAAGATAAGAAATATAGTAGGATAAAGGACGGAGCCTTGCGGTACCCCTGAATTAATCTTGAACTCATTTGATGAGATCACATCTACAACAACTCGTATAGTGCGATCTCTGAGAAAGATCGATATAAATCGAGAGAAGTCATTACCGACACCAAAAGCAATAAGTTTCGATAAGAGCGCACCATGCCACACCCTTTCGAACGCCTTAGGAATATCTAGAGCCACCATTTTACTTTCGCTAAAACGGTGAAAGGAACGGCACCATTTTTCCGATAGGAAGGCAAGCAAGTCCCTCGTAGAGCGTCCTCTACGAAAGCCGTACTGCCGGTCACTAAGTAAATTGTTCGACTCTAGATATTTCACAAGATGGTGGTTAACCATGCTCTCCATAACTTTGGAAAGTGCAGAACAAATTGCTATTGGGCGATAATTTTCAGGGTTGTTAGCCTCTCCCTTTTATTGGAATTGGCGTTACATTAGCAACCTTCCTACATATAGGAAATTCTCCGGCAAGGTACAATAGCCCGTCCGTTTGCAAACAATAAGGTTTGCAAACGGACGGGCTAGCGTCGAAGAACACTGCTTCAAGACCAGTGCTGGTATACCATCTGCCCCAGGAGACTTGTTTGTATTGAGATCCGCTAAAACCTTTTTAACTGCGCGAGCGCGAAAGAATATATTCGGCATAGTTACTGATACTCTTTCAAGCTCGGGTAGTGGTTAAATGCTTTCCTGTAAATTCGAATTATTTGCAAATAATTCAGCCAAAAGGTTAGCTTTATCAACCGGGTCATGATGGAATATTACGGTTTCATGTCTGACCGAATATTCTTATTTTGGGCGTTTTTCGGCCAATGCTCACTTCAAACGAATCAGTTGCATTTAGTACAGGTTCTCTGTGATGGTCTGATCAGCTCTCACCAGCTCATAATAAATAGGGCCTTTTCGCTGCCACCAAATACAGAGAATTGCCTTAGCGCCATGGATATTTGGCTGGATCCATTTATCATAGCAAGTAATGATTCAATGCAAAAATTACTTTCTTTTACAGCTTTAAAGTAGCATTTCCGACATACAGAATCACACAGAATAACATTATTTAATAGAAAAAGGTAGCTTTAAAGTTAACTACTATTACGAACATAAAGGCAAGTTATAATAATGGCACTTAAGGAAGTAAAGCAAAACTTCCCGCATATGACGATTCGTTGGTACAAAATTCGACATTTTCGAAGCAAACGTAACATTCTTGTTTACACTATAATAACTACGTGAGAATAAATGACATACATGTCATATACTATGTATAAGTTAGTAAAAACAAAAACCGCGCCAGCTATTGAAATCCTGCACCAATATTTTACTTCATAAAATATGATAAATTATATTTTATCATACTATTTGGATTATTCATTACTATTTCTAAATTAAGGAATGAGATCTAAAAAATCTAAACATACATATATGTTAATAATAATGAAACTACTAAATTTAAAGTTTTGATTTTTTTTCTAATCACTAGTGATGGAATTTTTATAGAGCTTTCTGTCACTTTGTTCGAATACGTAGTCCATCTCCGTTTAAAATCTACCACACTTTAGGGCACCTGTTTTGTGCTCTTCAATTCTCTTTTAACAAGAGCCAAATATCTCTTCACTGGCCCTAGCTCCAGGCAGTTTGGAGGTTTTGTCACTCTTGGTACAAATACCATATTATTTTTCTTGTACCACTCAAGACCTTGCTTACCATAGTGCTAGAATGCCAAATTAGGCCAAAAATAAGTGCACATGTTAAGAAGTCTTATGAATAAATTTCGGTATTTATAGAGCCCTTTGTAACCAATGTGTTTGGCCGCAACTGCATATTGCTTGCTATGCCAAGAATTTTTGGGAAAATTTTCTTGTTTTGGTTCCATAACATAAAATTATTAAACAGGGAGCTCCGAAAAATTTTCCAGAACATACGTTTCTTCATCCATAATGCAGCAGGTATATTCATACCCTTCACCTTCGTGAGAAGGGTATATATAAGTTTGTAATTTCCACAATATAACTTTCCGACCCTATATATTCTGCATCCTTATAGATACCGGAGTCGATTAAGCCATGTCCGTCTGTCTGTCTGTTGAAATCAATTTTCTGAAGACCACAAATAATTTACAAACTTGATTCATACATCATTATATGGGGAATTCATCCGGTTCGGTTGCTATTTAAAATCGAGAAAATCGGCCCACAAATGATGAGATATAAGGAAAAACCGAGCCAACCTCGATTGTTGGTCTATTTTTGATCTATATCAGGATTACTAAAAATTCGTGTTAAAATATTTTTTAACACGAATGTTTTCTTCTACCATTCATAAATTTAAAAAACAAATTTTAAAATATTAAAAAAAAATTTTTAAAAAAAAATATTGCGAAAAAAAATTTTAAAAACAATTTTGAAAAAAAAAATATTTTTTAAATTTTGAAAAAAAAAAAATTTTTAAAAATTTTGAAAAAAAAATTAATTTTGTTTACCTAAAAATATATAAAATTTGTATTTTAAAGTATAATTTGTTGAAGGGTATATAAGATTCAGCACAGCCGAATATAGCTCTCTTACTTGTTTTTGTATAAAATTTGACTTCAATTTCCGTGCTCTGTCTTTGGCCTCTAAATTTTTAGCAGATTTCCTGTCAGGAACTGTTTCAGCCTCGTTTGTTTTTAAACCTGCATTGGCTTTTACTTTTTGTACCAAATAGTCCGAGTACTGAGCTAACCGGACTGCTTTCCTACCGCATGTGTTGGGAGCTCTTTTGAAAAATCTTTCTATTTATTGGCTTTAGAAACATCATGTGGTCTATTTTTCTACTAGAAAATATAAAACTAACCAAATCACCCGATTATATTCCCGACCAGATAAATCGCTGCCCTTATTATATATTATAACATTGTTTCTAATATGTAAATTATTTTAATTAGTAGTATATAAACATTAATTAACAATATAACAGGGAATACAAAATTACTTTTATTAAGTAGTTTTTATAAAGTAAGCCACGTTCACCCTAATCATTAGTTAAAGTTTACACCATGAACTTATTATACTTAATAATAAATAAATAACTATACTGGCATAACTACATTATTGTATGACTTATTGTATATCTAAATATGTATTAAAAGAAGATTGTATATAAATTATTATATTAACTGCTAGATATACAGTTTTTAATAACAAAATTAATATATTAATAGTTTATATATTTACTGGCTTAAGTATAAATAAACTCGTATGTAAGGATTTCATATATAAATGTTTAATGATAATGTGTAATTTTTCAGTTTCTTTGATTTTTCTTAATTAGTCACCTACATGACAATTAAAGTAGTGATGGATCAACCAAATGTTTGCTACAGAAATATATACAAATTCAGTTTTGATATCTTTTTAATTTAAATGTCCTATTAATTTATCAAACTGGGCTTTACTGCTGAACTTAAAACAGTTAAAATGAGTTTAGGTTTTGAGCAATAAAATTTTACTAGAAATTATTAGTTTTTAATTAATTTCTTTAAAGCCGCCAGAAAATTCAGGAAATCCTAACAAAAAATCTGAAATAAATTTTCCTTACCACCACCACTATTCGTTATAGATTCCTCATTTAATTTATTAAATGCTAAAAGTTTGTACTTCATCCTTAAAGTTTTCTATTTTCTGCATTATGTTTAACATTTTATAGAGTTTTGTTTAGCAAGTGAAACATTCACTCATTTATTTACTCGTCCGCTAGCTCGCTCGCTCATTTATTTCATGCAACTTCTACTGTTGATGAATTTTCAACATCACGTACGACTAGATGTACTATATAGTAGCGAACGAAGCAAATTCTAAAAATAAAAAATAAAGCAACTGAAACGTGTTGCCATTGCAGTTACATCAAACCCTAAATATAAACAGAAAACACAATACACAGAGAAAACAGTTTCGCTGTGGCAACCGAATTTTGTCGCTTCCAAGTATTATCATACAATTTGATTGTAATAACTGATGCATATATGGTACTCTCAACCGGTTAAAAAATAATTCGGTGAAATGGACTGTAATTACCAGTAGATTGTTTTCTTATTGTGAAGTGAAATCAAAACAGTTTTGTCTTTTTTTATTTATTATAACATACATAAAATATGCTTCAAATCAAATTGTTTATCAAATGCAATTATTAGGGACAATTCCAAAAGCATTAAAACAGTAAATATACATATACTTAATAAATAATTTGTTCTTGAAGAGATTCAGCTTGCCAGGATTAGTAGTTGATTCTACGGTTTATCAACCTGTTTAACACTTTGCGGTTTAGTGGTCACTTTTCTAACCACCATTTCTATTGACTTCAAAACACAGTTTATTGGCACCTAATGGCAATTTTTTTACGTCATCGTTTATGTATTTTTGCAAAACTTTGCCATCAGTATCAATGAACATAGTACAATTGTTCAAAATCAAATCACACACATTCTTATGCTCTTTCATTGTAGTAATCATTGTCCACTCAACCACAAAGTATACAGAGGTATCAAATTTGATGTTTCAAAAACTCAAAATCAGATGATAGGGCAGTTCTCGTAAAAAAGGATAGCAAATATTTTGTACTACAATATCAGTGATGTGTTAAAGGAAAACGCTATAAACAACGCAAATATGGTAGACAAAGTAATCAAAATAAACAAATAAATAAAACAATGAAAAGGGCAGTTTATAAAGAAAGAGACACATAGAAAACGAGATTATTTTCTGTCTCGTGACACCTCTATATACTTTGCGACTAATCGAGACAACTACGAATGCGCATGAGCACGGGTGTATTACTTTTTCTTTATTTTTTCAGCTTTTGCATTTGTTTGTTTGTAGGTGCACTGAACAAAATAAAGAGTTGAATATGTTGGTGAGAGTAAGTGTATTGGTGAGATGTATTGGTGAGCACCTCTGGACTATTTAAACTGTTGTTGTTGTACATTTGAATAATTAAAGAGTTTTTACAATTTTAAACTACTAAACTGCCTTTATTTGCAATCAAAAGTATCCGGTTAATTTATAGAAAATAAACCACGGCTTTTAAAAGGTAAAAACGTAACAATATCCTCCGTAAGAAGGTGATAAATCATCTAAAAGAGAAACACATTCTTACTCAGGATACAAAATTGTATCCATGAAAATGCATCAACAAAATATGTTTAAAATTACATTTAAAGAAACTGGACTTAACTACATATTTACTCTCATATATCAATATATTGGGTGTATGACTTAAAAATTAGGGAGTTTTTCAAATGTTTAGCTTTTATTTTGAAACATTTGTACAATATAAATTTAACTAAAGTATTGGTCATGCCTTTTTCCATCTTTCTGGCAACATATGGATTCCGAGCCTAAAGAATTGCTCATCTTTTGAGTTATACAACAATATTCATGAAGTAATGCCTCCAATCCTTAGTTTTCAAACTTTTTTTGGTTGTTCTGGTGAGATCTTCGTCTTCCGTGTCAAAATTAGCACATTAAACCCGATGAAACACATTCACCATAAGCTTCAGTGAGCAATTGATTCATTGTATTGGTACAAAATTTGTATTGCTTTCGGTAGAGAACACCGAATTAATTTGTATTATAATCAATTATTCAGCTAGGTTAATCAAATACTTATTTCTGCCATTAAATATTTTATAACAAATAATTTCATGATTACAACCAACCAATATTTGAATTTGAAGACAACAAAGCTAAATTCAATTCAGTTGTATTTTTTAAATTAAATCAAATTTTTTAAATACACACACACAAAACGGTTAAAATTAAATATTTTTCATTTGCTGAAATCATAATTCGCTGGCCATTGTAATATTGCATTTCTCTAGTGTTAATATATACCTTATTAAATATTAATATTAGAAACAGAATTCCGATCAATCTGTTTTCTGTGTGTAGAAAGAAAATAAGAGTTTTATTTCAAGTGTAACTTGAAGCTGGAAGGTACCAACACAAATGTATGTGGGGTTATAACAATATGCGTGAATGTATATGTGTTACGAGCATAGTAGTGTGAGTGTATATGTGTAGCCAAAAAGTATGCAATGAAACTTATGAATACGTTTACTTACACTCAATAGTCAACTATACTAATTAAGGTGGCCCTTTTTAGATTTTCGATGCTCCCAAGATCTTTAATTGTTCTCCATCAACTACTTAACGTTTAGAGATTGCACATTTTGTTTAGAGAACAAGTAATAGAGCTATATTCCTCTTATATACCCTTCACCAAATTATACCTTAAAAACAAAAATTCTATTGCAAAAAAATAATTTTCTAATTTAATTTATTTTTTTTCAAAAATTTTTGTTTTATTTTGTTAATGGAAAAGTTTTTGTGGTGAAAAAAAAATTCGGGGTAAAAAATATTTTTCTCAATTTTTACCCATTTTAGGTCTGACTTACTTTGCCCGTTGCAAAGGTCTTTGAAATATCCATCATTAGATATCCATATTGTCTATATTTATGACTTAGTAATCGAGATATAGATCAAAAATAGGCCAAAAATAGAGGTTGTCCCGGGTTTTTTCTTATATCTCAGCCATTTGTGGGCCGATTTTCTCGATTTTAAATAGCAACCGAGCCGGGAGAATTCCCGATATATTGATGTATGGATAATGTATGTAAGTTATTTGGGAGCTAAAGAAAGTTGATTTCAACATACAGACGGGCATGGCTATATCGACTCCGCTATCTATAACGATCCAGAATATATATACTTTGTGGGGTTGCAAATGAAAAATGTAGAAATTTCAAACGGAATGACAAACTTATGGGCGATGGGATCGATTTAAGGATATTTTGTTTCTTGTTACAAATTTCCAAAAATTTCTGTAATCCATATAAATGAAGCCACCCTAATATACATTTTGTAAGATATAAACTAGTATTGGGTGTGTTTCTTCTTTAAAGTATATGGGTATGAGTAACTATGAATATTTCGAGCAGACGACAAGACAAAATGTCATTTATCATTTTTGGGATCATGAGTGTTTTATTGCAATTAATCATTACACACACCGTTGAAACTCAATCTTAAAACACAACCCCTAAGCAGCCCCCTCTATACATACACATCAACTCAAACAAATTCTGCTGCAAGACAAGAAAAATGTGTAAGAATAAGTCCGGGTATGCATGCATGTATGTATGAGTAAAAATATCAAGGTGTATGTAAATTAGGGTTCCTAATCGTTAAAAATTCCCTCCTAAAGGTTTACCGGGAAATTTTGGAAATTTCTTTCTATATTTTCTTCTTATTTCAGCACAAATAAAATTTATTATATCCACATGCAGAGAAAAAATATAGCTAGCTGTGCATGTTTACAGTAACCATTTCCATATTTTTAAAAGTTTTTTTTAACAATATTATAGTCACAGTAACTATTTATATGATGGTGGTAACCATAATATGGTTAACTTACGATTCACATGATTGTATCAATTGTACCTAAGGACTGGATTCTCTCCACTATGGTGGTGTAAGGTATAAAAATTCCCAGGAATTCTCGGAAAATTAAATAATGAACCCTAATATAAATATATAGTATGTAATAGCTGAGCAAACGGTATCATTTGTAGCTTTGAGGTGTTTTATAGGGAAAGAGAGATGAATGTTTGTAGATTGTTATATAAATGTTGTACTAAAGAAATCTATAACAAAGATTGTAGATTGTTTTAGGGGTAAATTGCCTTGATAACTCATCAAGGTGTCAGTAGTATAAATTTGTGTTATGTGTGTTGGTGTAAATGTCTCTGTCTGTGTGTGTGTGTGTGTTTATATTTTGGTGTCTTCATCAGTATAGTGTTCAGGCAATGTCAGCAAAACTATTTATAGCTTTGGCGTGTTCTCGTCAACCATGATGTTGTAGTTATAAAATGAAACAAGTAGAATTTAGTGATTTATTTTGGCTTTCAGTTTATTTTCTTCCATGCACTATGGATTGAAATGATAATATAATTAATACAAAATTAGTAATAATGTAACACTTACATATTTTTAATATACAAAATTGCATATGATAAATTGAATCCAGAAATTCGGTTTATATTCCTAGGAAATCAACCAAGTATGGCCTATGTTGTCCTAATTCATGATTTCTAGCAATGGCAGTTGGTGCACAAGTTATACAAGTTTCATAGACTACTTTCATTCTAAAGAAAATAAAAAATGTTGAAGAATTTGGAAACAAATTTTAATTTGGAATCAAATCGTTTAGATTTTGAAATTTTGTAAAGGCCATCAGACCCATTGTGCAGCTAGTGATAAGTGATCACTTTTTGTAGGTACGTATTTGTTTCTATAGTTTATAGTGTTAGTTGTTGGTGTCTCGATTTGAGTAGCATCTATAAATGTAGAGAAATTGCCAACTCATAAACTTCAAGTTTATCACAATTAAATGATTTTAAGCATCTGCACGTGATAAAAGTTTATCTTAAAACATCGACTTGTAACACACACACACATACACACACACACATACACACACACCACATTTACGCCAACTAAGTGTTGGTTCATTTATCAGTGTATGTGTTGTATGTAAGTAAGTTTGTGGTCGTCTCCTGCTACAACTTTTTCTAAATATTAGTTGTTGTGCTGCGCGTCTTGTACAGATTAATTTCAGTTTTGCTGTTGTTGTTATAGTTTTTTTTTTTTTTTTTTTTTTGCTTAATAGTCCTTGCTAGGATTTCTTTATCTCTCACTTTACTGCCTTTTCGTTCCCGTGATAATTTTACTAAATGTTTCTTTCAATTTTTGTAGTTTTTATTCGTATTTTCTTCTGTGTTTCTTCCTTGAGCTGTGTCGTGAGTAGTAAATAAATCTTGATTATTTTTCCTGAAAGATATAAAAACTACAAATTGATGTTTATTTCCTGGCATACGTTTATTATTAGTAGTAAAAGCAAGTGGTTGTTTTTTGTTCATGTTATAATTTCTATTGCAACATGTTAAGTATTGCATTTGTAGTCGTGTATCAATATTAGGATGGCTGTAATAAAAAATATAAATGTATTTAAAATTCAATGAAAGTAAAATTACAATTTATATACTCACATTATGTGGGTCCAGCAGGATGCAGAAACATGTCATACAGCGAACTCCACAAAGGAGAGTTTGTATAAACTATTTGTAATCTATACAGCAAGTCGTGCGATTTGAACCATTTATACTTTTTTTGAAGGGTTTTCTGGAGTTACAGATATATGCCAACACGCCTTAACCCATCAATGCCCTCAAACAGAATATTGCCCAGTTCATCGCTCAAATTTAGGTGAAACAGTTACACGGAGACATTGCAAATTTAAGCTCTTATATCCGTGACATCGTATGAAGTCGCATTAAACATTAAATAATAGGATAAAACAGCCTTTTAAATATTGGGTTTATGACTTAAAAATGGGGGATTTACAATTGATTTTTAATAACTTATATGACATTCTCACTTAGTTATTGAACATTAAAATGAAAACAACAAAGTTTCTTTTTGATTCAAAAATGTCCAACTTTGTGCCAACAAAGCGTCATATGCGGGAAGTTTTGCTTTACTTCTTCAATTTGAAGAAAAGTGTCGCTGAAGCACACCGAAGCTTATGATGTGGTCCATTGGTTACATAGTGCGAGAGATGGTTTGTGCCGTTCAGAAGTGGTGATTATGACACGGAAGATCAAGATGCAAAAGTTTGAAGACCAAGAATTGGAGGCATTAATCCATTGGCCGAAAAATGCTCAGAATATGCGACCAGATATGAAACCATAATATTACACCATGACAACGCTCAGTCACATGTTGCAATAAATGTTAAAAAGTATTTAGAATAAAGTGGTAGGGAAGTTTTGCCTCATCCTCTTTATAGTCTAGACTAGTGGTGGCCAACGAGAGAGTAATGCTCAGAGCATTCGTATTGCGTATGTATAGTGAGAGAGAATAAAAAACTACCCCGGGGAAGTAGTATGCCTTGTCCGAGTGCTCTCTGGAATACGCATCACTATGGAACAGAGTCGGATGGCTTGATTCGTTCTAATCGGAAGGCTTGATTCGTTCTTGGCCTCAAAAGTTGAACAGTTCTTTTGGCTCAGAATCCATATGTTGTCGGAAAGATGGGAAAATGTCATAGCTAATATCTCATAATGGGCGGGTAGATAGTGACATCTCAGTTTTAGTTTAATTTTATTTGATTAAATTGAAAACATTTGTTTGTCTCCTCAAATGGGGCCGTACTAATTTACACATGTGTGTGTGTATTTGTGTTTAAATACAGGTGTGTATGAGTCTATGATTATATTCTTAGTTAATTGAGTAATTTAAAGCTGTTGTATGTGATGTATCACTATTGTTACTATAACAATAAAATGAAGGATACAAAAACAGAAATACACAATGTATGTAAGTGATATCTTAATAAATAAAACAACTAAAAAAACTTTTAATAGAAGATTTTATTTAGCTTGATAGATAAATAAAAATATATTTAAATCATGACTAAAAAACCATTAAAATTCAGGAAAATTGTAAAGAAATCGCTATAATTGAACACTTATTGCAATATGTAAGAACAATAAAGCGATAAGTTTTTATAAAAACACAAACATTTACATCAAATGAACACTATTTAAACAACAAAGGGAGTGTTAGGTTTTAATTGCCACCGCGGATAGATAACATAAATACTGAATGTTTCTAAGATTATTGTGCATATCTGCCGTGCATGGTGCTCTCAACACCGGATTGAAGTTTATGCGTCTATACCGCCATTTTGTGACTTAATGTACACTCAATTGGCAACTTTTCGTACATTGACTGCACAGATCAATGCACAATCACCTTGTTCTAGAGCTCGGGTTATCTAATCTCTGCCAACTCATAGCTCAGCTAGTCAACAAGATAAGAGACAATTGCTAGAATTAAGAAGCGCACCCTGCACAGTGGTTTAGAAACGTTTTTTTTTTGGAAATAATTCGGTATCTCGAGAACCATCTGAGATATAGTTACGAAATTGCACATGGTAGGAGCTTAGGTATTTCCAAGTTGATTTGCAGTTGTTCAGCTTCCTATAGCTAATGGGGGCCAGTGCGTTGCCCCTCAAAGTTGGTCACCTCGGGTCTCAATTTTTTTAAAAAAATCGCCAAAAATCCATTTATGGTCAGAAAGAGCTGAAATTTACAATATAAATAGCTCTTAGGACGATATACAAAAAATATGCTTACATGTGTAGGTTATCTCTATTATTTAAAGAGATATTAAGGTTTATTAATTTATTTTTTTTTATTTTGCTTGATCTTTTTATGGTTTTTTAGACGTAGCGGGCCTACGGAAGGTCGATTTTTTTTCTAAAATATTATCTACATTGGTGATAAAATTCTAAATTAAATAAAAAAAACTTCTTATAGTTATATTGTCCCTATAAAAAATTAAACGCATTCAAAGTTGGAACATGTAAAAAGTGCAAAAAAGTTTTTTCCCAAAAAGGCCCATATATTTTTTCTTTTATAGAAACAAATTTTCTTCGGGACTATATACAATTTTTATACGACACGGAAAGAAAATTTAATGCAAAAGCGTGTAAAGTAAATTTTGGCTCACTTAAGCGGACACAACACCCCCTCAGATCTATTCAAACTTAGCCAATTTTTAACGAAAATTTCAGATTTGAGTAAAAAATTCTAAAAAGGCAAAGCTCCGATCCTCGAAAAAAACTTCATATTTGTATAACCATAACCATGCTTCTTAAATATCTAAAAAGTTTTTTTACTATCACACGGTAAACAACGTCACAGTAGGCACTTTTCTAAAAAAACTCAGTTTTTGGAACACATTTTCCCGGGTTTAGGAATTTCGGTATTTGAAAATAAAAACTGTCAAAAATTGTAATGCCGTTGATTTAAGTATAATTGAGGGTATATAAGTTCCAAATTTTGTTATGATATCTTTAACCGTTAAAATGTTACATTAATTCAAATTTTATATTTTTCTTCATGGAAAATCACCATATTATAATTTTTTAAGTTTTTAAAGTAAATAACGTACCAATAATTTATAAATTTATTTAATTTTACCTAAATTCTAATCTACAAGTCCTATGGTTTTCAACAATAGCAAATACTTATATAAAAAGCCTTTATTTACTCCTCAGAAGTTCTACGAACCTTGCCCGCTTTGGAAAATTTGTACATGTTTTCATACATTTTATGCAAGTATAGCCGAACCTGAATGTTGGCTTCTAAATTATCAATCGCTGCTGGTTTATCAGCATAGACCAGCGATTTGAGTATCCCCACAAATAGTAGTCCAAAGGTGTCAAATCACACAAATGAGATGGCCAATTCACAGGTCCATTTCTTGAGATAGTTCGGTCACCAACCCTATGGCTCAACAATGTGAAGGTTTCACGCGCTGTGTGGCATGTTGCATCATCTTGTTGGAACCATTTCATCTTCAAATGATTTGCAATGACATGAGTAATAAAAAAATTACGAATCATTTGCCTGTCGCGTTCGCCATTTACGGTAATGTTGTCACCGTTTGACAAATAGGCATGTAAACAGTGATTTTTTTCACGATGTAATGGAGTCTCATGTGGATTGTGCTCTCTCCAAAAATTACAGTTCTGCTTGTTTACCTACCCATTAAGCCAGAAATGAGCCTCATCGCTGAAGATGATTTGACTTGATGAAGTGCTCTATAGTTTGGCGAACAGAGCGCGACTTTTGGAAATAAATTTACTCTATTCCTAAATGTTGTTCTAGTGTAAGTCTGCATCGCGATTTTCACAAGTAGACTGAAAAAAGTCAAACACTACTCTTCATTAGAATGGCAGCTAGTTTTACAGTTATTCCTATCGGATGTTCTATACGTCTAAAAAACATCCGTTATATAACCTTACACTCTTGGTAAAGAGAGAATTTATGAAAATTAATTAAAAAACTTAAAGAATGGATACGATTTTAGTGTAAAATTTGAAGAACTTAATGCAAATATTCATTCTTGTAAAGTTGTTTTTTTAGTAAAAATGTTTTATTCATTAAAACATCATATCTGTCACTCAGGGCATAACACAACTTCATTAGACATTCATAATATTCAAAAATCTTCACAACAGCAATTTTCTGCTCCTAAATATACATATCTGCAGCTATTTATTATTATATTCTAAGTTCAAATCGTTCTTAACAAGTCAAATTTAATTGTTTTTATTCTCTCAACTGGACCTTTGTAATGCTAATTTAGAAAGTCAAACCTGCAAACCAACCAGCAAACAATTAATGCACTCCACAAAAAGTCATTCATTCACTTACGGAAAAAGAATTTAAATCCACACCCGCTTCTAAACTCCAACAAAAAGAAAAAACTAACAATAGCCAACAAATCAACTAATTGAAATGATGGTGAATTGGTGGGGCTCAACAATAAAGAAATGAATGTCTCAAGATTGTTCACAATTATGCAATTTTATTCTGCTGGCGCTTCTTTTTTGCTTGCTATTCAATCAAAACAAAAAAATAATAATAAAAAGAACAAAAAAGAAAAGATTTGAATTCAATAAAATTAGCAGTCAACCACAAAACAAATGTATGGCAGATTTTTGCATAGAAGAATTTTTTATTTTACTTTGAATTTCAATTGAAGGGGTTACAATAGAGAGTATTGTCAAAAAGGAATTGCAAGGATATTTTTGTATAAAAAATGTAATACCAGGAAAAAATTTATTAAAATTCAAAAGTCTCGTATAGCGTAGAGCATTAAAAAAAAAAAAACATCTTTGTTGATTTATTCCGTTACAAGGATATTTTGACAACGAGGTCGTTGTCGTTGTTTAATATGTGTATTTTTTAGCATAATTTAGAAAATATTAAAGCAAACAATGTATAATCTGTATATATAAAAATTTGCAATAGCGATTTGTAACGACTGCTTGCAGCATTCATCATGTTTATAAACACGTCCATCAGTAGAAGCTTCTACTTATCAACAATGTTGATAGCATGCGGTTATTAGCATTGTTTATAAGTATGGCAACACTAAATATTTTAGCTGCTAACATTGATATCGAATGCTCTAGAATTCGAACATACTAGTTTGTCCGTTAAGAGTTTGTAGAAGATTCACGAAAGATGGCGTGTGTATAAATAGTGGCAGAGGTCGTGAGTGAGTTTTTCATAGGCGCTTTCAGAGTTAACATCAACTGTCAAAGAGTTGTTACAATTTTAAACTACTAAACGACTTTTTATTTGCAATTAAAAGTATCCGGTTTATTTAAAGGAAATAAACCAACGTTTTAAAAAGGTTAAAACGTAACAACATGTATATTCCGTATGGCCTCAAAAACAGCCGGACCCATTTTGATGAAATTTTCTGGGAGTCTTCGGAATAGCCTAGCTGGTGACACTGTAAAGTCAGATTTGTGATTTTCGGTGTGTGGGTGGTGGAGAGTGGCAAAATCAAATTTTGAAATTGTACCGCTGATGACATCAAAACAAATTTTGGTAAAAAAAAGGTACAACATCGAATCACGAGAACTGTGGGAAACGCATTGCGAAAGCTTAAGACATTATCATGCAATCACGCGTAACTGACGCAAACCAGTAGTATTCAGACGATATTTTCAACCAAGCTCTACTACTGATTGAGGATATGTGCCTACCCATTAATTACAAAGTCTTAACTGACATAGGAATGCCGGCTTCAATACGGACTTCAAACAGTTTGCAAGACAGAGACCTGGTGGGAGAACAGCACTTCGATGTGAACCAGCAAAAACAATATGTGAAAACTCAAACAAAACGTTTGGTTCCTGTTCAAAAAAAAAAAAAACTTACGACAAAATTATGCAACGGAAATGGCGGACTTTTTTTCCTCGATGCACCAGGAGAGACAGGCAAAACATTACTCATCAATGCTGAATTGGATTACACTCGCTGCGGCATCATCGGGAATGGCATCGACGCACAGTGGCGCCTGTAGAATAAGTGAGGTTGCAAAAATCAAAAATTTCGTGTGCCCCTAAAAAATATTGAATAAACCTACTGTTCAGGAAATTGTTCAACGATTTCAAATATACTAATCTTATTACAATCAGATTTTTGGTTTAGATGATATTGCCTTTCAAAGTTGTGTGATTTTCTGTCTTCAAAAAACAAACCATTTTTAGGTAATTTGGTCCGCTTTCAGATACAATATCTCGAAAACTAGGTAACGGATCGTCATTATTTTGGATTCTATAGAGAGATCTATTAATTAGTAAGAAAATAAAAAATAATTAAAATAAAAATTTTAAATATTTTTGGAAAACAATTTTTTTTTAATTGTTTTTCAAAATTTGAAAAAAAATATTTTTTTCAAAATTGTTTTTCAAAATTTAAAAATTAATAAATGTTATTCAAGTTGTTTTCAAAAAATTTTTTGGAGTTTTTTTTTAATTTTTTTCAAAAATTTTTTGGTAAAAAATAAACGGGTTAAAAAATATTTTTCCCGATTTTGACCCATTGTTGGTCCAGACTACTATAACCTTATATACATCGTTGCAATGGACTTTGAAATATCTATCGTTAGACTTAGCAATTCAGATACTGATCAAAAAGGTTGTCCCGGTTTTTTCCTTATATCTCAGAAATTTGTAGGCCGATTTTTTCGACAGAGCCGGAAGAATTACCGCTATATTGATGTATCAATCATGTTTGTAAGTTATTTTGGGGCTACGGAAAGTTGATTTGTACTTTTCCAGGTAAATCGATATTTACCAACTATCAATTTGTTCAATATTTCTAAACTTTGATGGAAAATAAAAAAAAAAAAAAAACTATTAATTTCTATATTAGGCATATTTTCAAATTAAGTTCTTTGGTTATTCCTTTACTTAATACAAAAATGTCCAGCTCCATGCCCCATTTTTTGATAGAGGTAAAATTTTGAAAAAATACATGGTTCTAAAAATTTGTGCATGCAGTTTTAGGCAATTTATGACATATAACCATGAAAACACATTAGATATACCTTCTTTTACGGATTGTGAGCAAAAATTTAAAAATAAATTAAAAAAAAAAAAAAAACACTTTTTTTAAATTTTTCTGGAATATTGAAAAAAAAAATTTAATATTTTCTGGAATAATTTTAAATCTTAAAAAGAAACTAAAAAATCAAAAATATAAAAAAAAAAATATTTTTTTTCTTCCCATAAAATTGATTTTTCTACAAATTTCAACTTTGCTAACCCATAAGTATGCACCATAAAGGCGTAGAACCCTTTTCAAACACTCATTTCATAAGTTGATCAATTCTATGACTTTTAAATTTTTTGATTTTTTGGAAATATGTGAGAAATTCAGAAAAAATAGTTGAAATATACAGTATTTTGATGCTCAGAAACTCCATGTACACATGTATTTTCTAACATAAAATAATGATAACAAATGCCATCAACATAAAGTATGAATCATTTATAATTTCTTATTGATTCAGTTATGATGTGACCATTGATATGTAAATGGTACATACAACATTAAAATAATCTAAATAATTTTACGATTTCAATTTTTAAATCTCAATTTTACACAAACATTTAAAACATCAATCAATTTCGTTCGTCCTTTATGTAATAAAATCAAGGCAAATGTACACAAACCTATGTATATACAATATTTTATGACATTTTTAGTGTCATGTTTATATGGATGTGGTTGCTGATGGTATCAATAAAATCCCTTTTAATTTTCGTGTAAAGTACATGTCTTATAGCTGTTCAAAACTTAATTCTTTCTACCCCCCCCCCCCCCCCCAACCACGTTTAAACAAACCATCCTTGACAATTTAACGAGTATAAAATTATGTCGACAAATCATTTATAAAGGATACTACAGCAGAAAAATAAATAGTGGTTTGCACTCTATCAAATCAATTAAAATTTAAAATTTTACAGGAAATACAAGTAGCACACCACACACTTTAGACAACAGACTTTTACTACAGTAGATTTTATGAACGTTTGCGATACAACAAAATACAAAACGTTACGACGATATTAACACTCGTCCAAAGCCATTACTCACTTACGAGCACTCCAACAGCCAAGCCAAGTCAGGCCAGGCTGGGCTAGGCAACATAGAATAGAGTGGAGAGGAGTGAAAGGAGTGACATAGTGTTAGCTGCTAAAAATAGTCGCTTTTAAAAGCAGCTAAAGCAACAAAGTTCTTTACAATCATTAAGTTTCGAAAATTTCTTTTATTTTATTTAACAGGATTCTTGTTTTTTTTTGTTGTTTTGTTGGTACAAATTGAATGGACTCACAAATTACTTTTTTCGCTTTGAACGCAACAAAGAGAGAGAGAGAGAGAGAGAGGGAAGTGTAGTAATTTTGACTGTAGACAATGTATTCGTGAATAAATTCTAGTGCCTATAGTCAAGGATGCTTTTGTCCGCTTTAAAATAACGACAAACAAGCCGACAATAAGTGTATAGAATATAATGTAAAATAGAATAGAATTCTATAGAATATCGGAGCAAAACCCATACATTTTTAAAGCAACTGCAGCAAAATCAGTAAATGTACATATATAGATATGTTCAATTTATATTAGGGTGGCACTTATTTTGCACCTTTTCTATGTTCTCAAGCATCTAAACACCAAATGTAGAATGTAGATAATGTTTAGAGTTTGTGCATTTTATTTGAAGTTTCGAGTTTTGGGTCGAAGTAGTTTAAAAAAAAAAAAAAATCAAAAATTAAATGTTAAATAAATCTGATTAAAAATTGTTTTTATAACCAAAATAAAATTAAAAAATTCATGCAATCTCAAATTCCAAAAATTAATTAAATATTTCTTTTGTGGTTAGACAGATTGTTTTTGTTTTCAATAAATGCTAAATGAGGATTAAAAACTCAATTTTACAGTTACCTATCTGAGATCAGGAATGAATCACTTTTTTGCTGTTCATACGCACTTATGAAATTATAAGTATAAGCGAGTAGCCATCATTGAAATTAAACTACTCTGACGTACTTAAGGAGTGAGATCGTAAAATTCTTAACACACGTTTTTCATTAAACCTTTTTTTAACCTAAGTATTATTTGATATTTTTTTTTTTTTTTTGATCAAGTTACCTTTGTAAAGCATGTCAGTTATTATGTTTAATGTCAATTATATTCATTTGTTGTTAATCTGATTAAAATGAGTAACCAGAAAAAAGTGCGTACTAAAATTATTAAATATTTTCAACAAAACCCAACTTGGTTCTACAAAAAGTTGGCCAAGCATTCAAAGATCTGCCGTCAAACTGTTTCCAGTGTTATTAAACAGTGCCGGGAGAACTTGTCCGTTGATAGAAAACCTGGTTCAGGTAGAAGGAATGGTACACATGATGTTTCTAAAGCCAAAAAAATAGAAAGCATTTTCAAAAGAGCTCCCAACACATCCGGTAGGAAAGCAGACCGGTTAGCACAGTGCTCGGACTATTTGCATTAGTTAAAGCTAATGCTGGTTTAAAAACATACAAGGCTCAAAAAGTTCTTGACAGGAACGCTGCTAAAAATTTAGAGGCCAAAGACAGAGCACGGAAATTGAAATTTTATACAAAGAATATACCTGCTGCATAATGAATGACGAAACGTGCGTATGCAAAATTTTTGGCAGCTTCCGGATCAATATTTTTATGTTACTGATGCTTGAGGGAATGTTGTAGAAAAGTTTAGGACCCAAAAGCGGACAAAATTTCCCAAAAAGTTCTTGGTATGGCAAGCAATATGCAGTTGCCGCAATCATTTGTTACAACGGGCTCTATAAATACCGAAATTTACATCAAGTAATGTTTACAAAAGAGGATGCTTCTATTCATAAGACTTCTTAATGTGTCCACTTATTTTTGGCCTGACTTGGCATCCTGTCACTATGGTAAACAAGCCCTTGAGTGGTACAAGAACAATTTGTAACAAGAGAGGCAAATCCTCCAAACTACCCGGAGCTAAGGCCAGTGAAGGGATATTGGGCTCTTGTTAAAAGAGAATTGAAGATCACAAAAAAGGTATCCAAAAGTGTGGTAGATTTTAAACGGAGATGAACTACCTCTTCGAGCAAAGTGAAAAAAAGCACTATAAAAACGTTAATGGAAGGGTTTCCGAAAAAGGTTCAAAATTTCGTCACTAGTGATTAGAACTATAAAAATATTTTTTTTTGTAAATTGTAATAATAATCTCAATCAAATAAAAATAAAATTAAAACTGTAATTTTAGTTGTTTCGTTTTTATTAACTCCTTATACCCACAATAACATCGATTTATAAGTGTGCGTAGCATTAAATATGAATCCGACGACGACATCATACTCATACGAACTCAAATCTGTTTGATTCATAAATAACCTCAGCCTGACTTATAATTTTAGGAAAATACTCATGATACTTACTATTGATTCAACGCATTCGCATCAGGCATGTTTTTTTTTTTTTTTTTTTTTTTGTATAATTTTACAGAATTCGACAACACGAATCATATTTATTTTGCATCGTCTATACAAATTGAGTTAAGTAGAGAACAACTTCATAAATATTGTTAAGTATGAGTATGATGATCACCTCAAACTTTACAAATGGATATGAGTCTCTACAACATTGTAATAAATATGAATGCGTACAAGTACAAGAAATTTTGAGTCAAGATTCAACTCTACTAACTTTTGATCTCTGGTACCTTTATGGGTTAAAGTGGAAACTGGTTTCAAAATGAAATTTTTTTTTAATTAAGCCTTAACAAAATATATTTATACAAGTACATCCAACTCTACAACAAATCAACAATACAAAACCCAACATTAATTTTGTATGTGTAAAACATTGTTAGATTGTCAAAAGTTTACAATTTTTGCCACAAATTTTACTCACGTTGCCATTTTAATCGGGTCTTTTCGCACACCACTGCCACTGGTACATTACAAAAAAGTAAAAAATGTTGACAATTTCACAAGTATTTACAAAGGAGAAAAAAATAAATAGCTGATCACTTGCATGTACTTGTATAAATATACTTTGAGCCTTAGGATTTTATAGTTTTAAATTTCTAAAACAAAATAAGTCCTTTTATATCTGAGGTCAAAATTCGTAAAAACATAAAAGTATATAAAATCAATGAAATATATTTGTTAAGATTATACCATAACTAATAAAAAATACTATAATTTTAATACCCTACACCACCATAGTGGGGAGGGTATTATGTGTTTGAGCTGCTGTTTGTAACGCTCAATTATATTAGTCTAACACCCAACTAAAAGTATACCCATGGACCCATGAACTCGATTAAACAATGCCCTCCGTCTGGCTAGCTGTCCACGTAAAACTTGGTCGCAATTTTGAAAATATTTCGATCAAATTTAATACATGCATTTCTTTCGGCACAAGGATCGATTATGGCTGAAATCGGTCCATTATTTGATTAGCACCCAAACAAATGAGCTCCCAAAATTGAACTTTTTCTGTCATCTTTATTTTTAACGAGTAAAAATGTTGATATCCACATAGAATTCAACAGGAATAAGTTTAATTTATAAATAAATCACTCAGCCGAATCTCATGCCGATCGGTCCATAATTGCTCATAGGTCCCATATAAGGCCCACTTAAGAAAATCTCATTTACTCAGTGTAGGATATATATGGTAAGGCTTGATGTACTATACTTTCTTAATTGTTTTATTAGGACTTCCTTAACTCATTATAACCAAAGTCAAAAATTCTGTTTAAATGCAATTTCGTATCTTAATTACACCATTAATAATATACTAAACTACGAAATTAGCGACCATACTATAATTAAAAATATTATTTTCAATACTTAAGGTCTTATTCATAAACACGCTATGTACTTTATACTTTGAAAAAAGAACTTTCTAAGCTGTTTAACATCGATCATTTATGTAAATATTTGGGAGCTTCAGAAAGTTTTTGCTTTACCAGAAATAATTTTTCACCAAATAAAAAATAAAATTAAAATTTTTTTTTAATTTTTTTAAAAGTTTTTTCCAATTTTCAAAAAAAAAAAAAAATTAATTTAAAAATTTATATTTTTGAATTTATTAGTTAAAAAGATTTATGACAAAAAAATGTTTTTTGTGAAAAAAATTCGGGTTAAAAAATATTTTTACCGATTTTGACCCATTTTAGGTCCAACAAGGCTATAGTAACCTTGTATATATCGTTGCAATGGACTTTGAAGTATATATCATTAGATATCCATGTTGTTTATATTTGTGACTTTGTAATCCAGATATAGATCAAAAATAGGCTAAAAATCGAGGTTGTCTCGGATTTTTGCTCATATCTCCGTTATTTATGGACGGATTATGCTGATTTTAAATAGGAAACTTCTCGAAAGCATGTCTGACAGAATTATTGAAGATTTGGATCCCGAAGATATTTGGGGTCTTCAGAAAACTGATTTCAACAGACAGGCAGACGGACATGGCTAAATCGACTCAGCTATCTATAAGTATCCAGAATATATATACTTTATAGGTTCGGAAAATTACAAACGGTACGACAAACTTATATATACCCTTCTCACGAAGGTGAAGGGTATAAAAAGAAACAATCTGAAATTAAATTTTAGAAAATATGCCAAAAAATGTTTTTTTAGGAAATAATTTAAAAAAATTTAGGACCAAAAACAAAATTTCCTGGAAATTTGCTTATTTTAAATCGGTTCCCACGCTAATCCATAATAGTACATAAGGTAAAACTGCTAATTAATTTTAGTTTTTAAAATTTCGTTTAAAAAAATGTTGAATTTTTTTTTTTTGGTATCAAATTTAATGATTGAAGTCAGAAAATTTGTATATTTTATATTTAAACATCTATGGGTAAATTATATACACAAACTTCTTTGAATTGAAATTTTTGTTAACATTTAATTATTAAATTTTTTGGAAAATATTTGACGCAAAACTCAAAATTTCAATTAAAATATACAACCTCTAAACATTATCCAATTTTGCTAAAATTTTCCGCATTTGGTTTTTAGATCATTGAAAACAATTTTAGACCTTGCGAGCATAAAAATCGTAAAAGAGCAAAATAAATGCCAACCTAATGTATATAGGTAAGTAAGTATTAACAGAATTAAGCAAATGGCAACCAGCCTGCTTTTACATGTACAATATCTATGTGAGTTTTTTTTCCACTTTAATACTAAGGAGCAAAAAAAAAAGGAAGTATGTATGTATGAGTGCATGTGTTGTTTTTGGAACAATTACGTTGAGTACGAGTAGCAACAGTATTAGCACCATTTACACAAATCACCGTGGCGCACTTAAACTTTCAACTCTAACTTAATAATTCACCAATAATGTTGTTTGCCCGTAGTCGTTTTAGTTGTTGGTATTATTTTTTTTTTTTTTGTTACTTTTTTGTCATCAACTACTTCAAGCTCGTCGTTGTCATCGTCATATACAAGCAGTGGCTCCCTGGCTGACTTGGCTGAAACATTCGTATCTCTGTAGCAAAATGTTGACAGGCTGCAACGAAAGGCGACTAAAGTCAAGCACCTGCTTAACTCTGCATACGAATGAAGGTCCTTTTCAGAGTTATTCTTCTTCTATATTTGTTTCTTTTTTTGTTTCCACTTTTTTTTTGTAAACTGCTGCTAAATAGCAAAATATCGTTAAAATAACGTTGCAAACGCGATAACCAATTGATATTACACCACAATGGCCACAATTGAGGTTTAGCTGTGAAAGCCAAACAAGCACCAAGCAATTGTACTTATACACATACTGACTTACATACATACAGGTACTAAATTGCTGGAACTTTATTCCGTGGAGGCAGGGAAAAGAAGAAACTTAGTTTCAATTGAGGACACTTGCCAACATATGTATGTGGAACGTATGACTACTACTGCCACCACACAACAGCAGGACGAGTGTAATTTTCCAAGTACTTAAGAATGCCTATGAATTACGAAATCATGGCAAAGATTTTTTGTACCAAATTAATGATAGATCGATGGATAAAACAGTAGTGGAATAATAAATAAAAAGTCTTACACATTCGGAATTTAAAATTTAAGTAAATCTCTCCAATAGCTCGCCATTGCAATTTTAAATTAAGAAACTACATATTTATATTCAGAAAATACAAAGCAACAAAAATTGAAATTAACAAATCCAAATTAAAATTGAGCAAATACAAATTCAAATTCACAATAGGAAGTTTTTATACCCTTCACCTTCTTCAGAAGCGTATATATAAGTTTGTCATTGCGTTTGAAATTTCCACAATATCATTTTCCGACCCTATAAAGTATATATATTCTGGATCCTTATAGATATCGATCGATTAAGCCAAGTCCGTCTGTCCGTCTGTTGAAATCAATTTTCTAAAGACCCCAAATAACTTACAAACTTGATTCATACATCAATATATCGGGAATTCTTCCGTCTCGATCACTATTTTAAATCGAGAAAATCGGCCCACAAATGGCTTAGATATAAGGAAAAAACCCGGCTTAACCTAGATTTTTGGCCTATTTTTATCTGGATTACTAAGTCATTAATATAGACAATATGGATATCTAATGATAAGTAGATATTTCAAAGTCCATTGCAACGATCTATATAATTTGAACCTACAAAATCGGGAAAAATATTTTCAACCTGAATTTTTTTTTTTCCATAAAAATTTGTTTGTCATAAATTTTTTTTCACTGGTAAATTTAAAAAAACAAATATTAAAAAAAAAAATATTTCGAAAAAAAAAAATTGAAAAAAAATTATTATTTTTCAAAATTTTGAAAAACAATTTTGAGAAAAAAAATATTTTTTAATGAAAAAAAATTAATTTTGTTTACCTAAAAATATTTAAAATTTTTATTTTAAAGTATAATTTGGTGAAAGGTTATTTTGACCTACAATGGGTCAAAATATTTCTAACCGGAATTTTTTTTTTTTTAAATTTTTTTTGTCATAATTTTTTTTTCAATTGTAAATTTAAAAAAACAAAAATTAAAAAATTGTATTTCGAAAAAAAAAATTGGATAAAAATTATTATTTTTCAAAATTTTTAAAAACTATTTTGAAAAAATTTTTGTTTTTAAATTTTGAAAAAAAATTAATTTTGTTAACCTAAAAATATTTAAAATTTTTATTTTAAAGTATAATTTGGTGCAGGGTATATAAGATTCGGCACAGCCGAATATAGCTCTCTTACTTGTTTATTGAGAAATTACCAATCGGAGTTCAAAATCTAAATTAATACTGAGAAACTGCAAATTGAAATTAAGAAATCCAATTTTATATTGAAATTGTGAAATGGAAATCAATACTCGTATTCAGAAAATGAAAATTGAGAATAGACAACATGATATTAAGAAAATCTAAAAAAAATAATTTATCAGCTTGTTGTATGTATTTTATAAGAAAACATATAAGAGCCCTATATTCAGCTGTGCCGAATCTTATATACCCTTCAATAAAGTATTTTTGTTAACGTTTCTTTAGTAATTGAATCTGCCTTATTTTCTTAGGCCTAACAATAACTATTAAAATCTAAATGATCTCTGAAGAGAGCCTTGATTGACAAAAGATCCCCATCTTGGTTATTGGTGCAAAATAAAAGTAATCACGGATTAAGCTTATTTTCTCTAAAGACAACAGGATAGAACCGTAGTAGTTTTCCCTGAAGAACTGTTTAGAATGGGAAATGAACAAATTCCGGTTGATATTTCCAGTGGTTAATATTTATTCCACCTGTCATTTGCCAATTCACTTCAACGAAAGATGAACTAATCACTACTAATGATGAAAACGAAGACGATGTCGTCAATTATCCAGTGGAATTCTTAAACTCTTTGAATTAAAGTTAGATCTGTCATCATTATGCTACGATATCTTCATGCCTGGAAACAGGTTAATGAAACCCGACTGATTGTGACGAAGCCAATGAAGGAAATGAATTCAAGGGAAAAGAATGCCAAATTCCGATAATTTCCTTGACTTCAACCGATTTTCCGTTCCAGTTCAAACCAATACAATTCCCTGTGAAACTTGCATTCATGATTACCATAAACAAATCACAAGGGCCGTCGCTGGAAGTGTACGGCATAAATCTGAAAATGTCATGCGTGTTCCCGAATTTGGTAACCATTCTCACTATTTATTTATGCTCCGGAACAGAAAACGAAAAATGTTGTGTATCATGTAGCCTTAAAATGCATATTGACTAATATCATGTTTAATTATTTTTATACCTTTCACCATGAGTGGAAAGGGTATATATAAGTTTGTCATTCCGTTTGTAATTTCTACATTTTTCATTTACGACCCTACAAAGTATATAGATTCTGGATCGTTATATATAGCGAAGTCGATATAGCCATGTCCGTATGTATGTTGAAATCAACTTTCCATAGCCCCCAAATAACTTACAGACATAATTGATGCATCAGTATATCGGTATATTTAAAATCGAGAAAATCGGCCCACAAATGGCTGAGATATAAAAAAAAAAACCGGGACAACCTCGATTTTTGGCCTATTTTTGATCTATATCTGGATTACTAAGTCATTAATATAGACTATGGATATCTTATGATAGATATTTCACAGTCCATTGCAACGATTTATATAAGGTTTTAGAAGTTTGGACCTACAATGGGTCAAAATCGGGAAAATTATTTTTAACCCGAATAATTTTTTTTTTTAAATTAAAAAAGAAATAATTTCGAAAGAAAAAATTTAAATTTTGAAAAACAATTTGAAAAAAAAAATTAATTTTGTTTGTATAAAAATATTTATAATTTGTATTTTAAAACTTTTAGTTTAAATATAGGATATTGAATTCAATTGAATTTGAAAAGTCTTTCATTTAATCAGTAATTGAATTTATTTTATCTTATAACGATCGCCAATTTTTGATAAAAAAATAGCAAATTTCTGTATAAATATAGGATATTGAATTTAATTGAATATGAAAAGTGTTTCATTTAATCTATAATTGAAATTATATTATTGCATCATCTGCTGAGAGTATGAGAGAACCATTTCAGATAATTAAATGGATGTGTCCTGTGGAACCCCATTTTGATTGTAAAGTATATCTATAGGGTTTTCTAGGAAATGGCGTTAAATCGATAAAGATACGTTGTGAAATTAATTAGACACACCTTGTAGTTCACCCTGTATTTCAACATTTCACTAAAACCTCATTACATTCTCTAAACAAATCTATCTTTTTGGCAAACAAATTGTCAAGCAATTGAAAATGCAATTGAATAAATAAATTGTTGACAAATTTAAAACAACTTAACTTTACAATTTCTCAGTAGATGTCTCAACTCTAAGAAAATTTACACAAATTAATGAATAAAACTTGAAATTGCTGGCAGACAATAAGAAAATACACATCAAATTAATTTGTATATTTCAGTTTGTATAACAAATATTAATAAAAAAGAAAAATATAATCTAACAAAAATAACAAAGAAATTGAACAATGTATTTTTTACCTGTTGTTTGTTACTCTGTCATTCACTGACATTTTTTCTTTCTTGGTTTGCCTTTTTTATTAGTTGCTAAACCATTAACGTAATTAAAAAACGCAATAGGCTTATTTCTGGCTATTGTCTGGAAGCTGATTTGATATTTTATTATATACATGCATCTATCTTCCTATTTTTAATTCTTATATTTTATATCTATGTCTGTTGTTATAAGTATTTCTCAATTGCAATAGAATAGCTTATAAAATCCTTTAACAACTTCTTAAGTAACTATCTATCACTAACACTACTCAACACAACACAACACAATCCAACACAAGGCACCAACCAACCAACCACTCAATTCCAGCACAATGGCGGCAGCACTTTGATAATCCTTTAGCCAACAACCAAAAAAATAAACACAACAAAAAAGAAACATTAAGGTTTAAATAATAGAGATGATAATACAGGGATTTTAAGCGGAATAATAAAAATAAAATAATGGATTTTATAAAAGAATAATATGTTGAATTTGAGCTAATGGACAATGAAAATTATGCTAATTTCCATGTATGTGTGTAATTACCTTAATTTTTACTTAATTATCGCGCATCCAAATGTTTTGTACCAAAAGTACTACTGCTACTACTTGTCTGTGCTCCCCAAAATACAAAAAAATATTCATGAAATCCCATATAGTCACATCCACGCAGAGAAAATATATAGTTATACATGTTTACTGTAACAATATTATGGTAACTGTAATGATTTATATGATTGCGGTAACCATAATATGTTAAAGCCACCATACAAATGATTGTAGCAATCATATATATGATTATAGTACAATAAATTAGTATATGTTTGTGACAATAATTTTTAGAATGTTGTTCTCGGCTTACGGTTATCATAATCTGAAAACATTCAGGATCATATGTGTCTAATTTCAAGATTCAAGGTTTATTATTATAAATGTATTTAAAAAGTACCTACCATAAATCCCCCTTGGATTCTAACTTATTCAGGATCATATGTGTCTAATTTCATTATTATAAATGTATTCAAAAAGTACCATTAGAATAGAAAAAGAACCATAAAGTCTCCCGCCTGAATTCTTATTCCCTCAGAACCATATATGCTTAATTTCATATTTCAAGCTCCATTATTAAAGAATATTTAAAAGGTACCATTAGAATAACGAAAAAGTACTTATAGTTCAGTTATCACATTTTGGTACCTAAATATAGTCCCCTATTTCTAACTCTAACTTCACTCAGATATATATCAGCTAACTTTAATGTCGATAAGTTGAATAATTTAAAATATTAAAAAAAAGTACTATAAGGAAAAAAGTACCAATATACCTTTTCCTTCTTGAATGCTCCTCAAGTTTGAAATTTAAAAAATACTACATTTTGCCAAAACATTTTGTGCTGCAGACATCTCTCAAACGATAAAAATCTTTTTAAAAGAAGTACCAAACTGTTTTCGCGGATGTGGAACTCGAGTTCCAAATATTAAAATTATTAAAATTGGCTTAATATAATTTGAAATCAAATGTATTTTCAATACAATTTAATTTATTGATAATTTGTATATGGCATTTTACATTATTATTTATATTAATTTATTATTAAACAAGTAAGAGAGCTATATTCGGCTCTGCCTAATATTATATACCCTTCACCAAATTATACTTTAAAATAAAATTAAAAAAATTTTTTTTTTTAAATTTTTAAAATTTTTTTTTCGAAATTTTTTTAATATTTTTTTCAAATTTTTTTTAATTAAAAATTTTTTTTTTAATGTATTAGTGAAAAAAATGTATGACAAAAAAATGTTTTTTGTGAAAAAAAATTCGGGTTAAAAAATATTTTCCCGATTTTGACCCATTGTGGGTCCAACTTACTATAGCCTTATATACATCATTGCAATGGACTTTGAAATATCTATCATTTGATATCCATATTGTGTATATTTATGATTTATTAATCGAGATATAGATAAAAAATAGGCCAAAAATAGAAGTTGTCTCGGATTTTTGCTCATATCTCCGTTATTTGTGGACGGATTTTGATGATTTTAAATAGGAAAGCATGTCTGACAGAATTATTGAAGATTTGGATCCCGAAGATATCTGGGGTCTTCAAAAAGTTGATTTCAACAGACGGATAGACAGACAGTCAGACTCTGCTATCTATAAGGATCCAGAATATATATACTTTATAGGGTCGGAATATTATATTGTGGAAATAACAAACGGAATGACTAACTTATAAAACCCTTCTCGCGAAGGTGAAGGGTATAATAATTTGTATATTACATACTTTTAACTTAAATCTAAATATACCCCCTTTTTGGTACCTTTTTTATCCCCATTTTGATGGTAAAATTTTATTCAAATAAATTTCTGTATCATGGTGTGATCTCATAATAAAATATTCGTATGTCTATGTCAATTTATAGAAAAACATATTTTATGAAAAAAGTACCAAAAATAAACACAATTTGTATCACTTAAGTGTTCGAATTTCCAAAAAGAACCAAATTCATATTTGTTATTTTTTTGATAAGAAAATAATACGATTTAAAATTTGTGTTTTAAAGATACATAGGGTACCAGAAAAGTACCAAAATACAGTTTTTTCCCGTTTTCTACCCTAAAGGTTCGAATTTCCAAAAAGTACCAAACACCCGTCAGCTTTTTTTTAAGTGGAGTAACATGCAATTTTAAGTTTGTTTGTATCTTTAGCAGTTATGAAGATATAAGGTTACCGAATTTACCCGTTTTTAGTCGTTCATGAACATGATTGCCATAAACATATATAAACATGAACATGATTGCCATAAACATATATTTATTTACTACAATCATATATATGATTGCAATAATTATGTGAATCGTAACTTTATCATATTATGGTTACCGCAATCACATAAATAATTACAGTCACCATAATATTGTTAAAAAAAACTATACTATTACAACTATATTTTTCCTCTGAGTGTAGTGGATCACAGGACTGACTACGCTGAGAAACAGGTTGGCAAAGCAAAGTGAAGAAAACACTTTGATGAAGTAATTAAAACTTAACAACACCACATGCCGTCAGTGCAATAATAACAACAACAACAATACTAAAAAAAAGATTTTAGCTTAAGTTATTTTTTATTATTTCATTATTGTTGTTTTTGTTGCTGTTGCTATTATTACCACTGCTGTTTTTTTTTTTTTTTTTTACTACTTTATGTAGTATATTGTTATATGGTAAGTGAGCGTATTAATGTTGCTTTTCTGACTGTATCTGACTGTTTATCTAACTGTCTGTCTACAACATTCTATGCCTGCACTTAAAATGTAATTCAATTTTTAGCTAAAAAAAAAACAAATTGCAACAACAATCAATACTACACAGGTAAAGCATCTAGATAACAAACACCACCCACCTACTAACTGACTACTACTACCCCTGCTTTTGTGCTTAACTAATATTGCTACTTTTTCGTACACTACTATTACAGCAAAAAGTTTAAGCTGTTTTTTTTCTCATTATAATGCGCCATGTATTTTTAGTCTCAGCAGGAAGTAGCTTTTTATGTAACTTATTAAATTAAACAATAAGAAAAAAAAGTATTTATTTGTACAAGTAAGAAAATTGAAAACAAAAAATAAAGAATCAAATAATGATACAAGCTGCAACAAAACAACGATTGAATAGGACTTATTGGTATTTTTGGAATAACAAAAAAAAAGATAAAATAATCAGTTAAGTAGTTTTAAAATTTCTTAACTTTTTACAACTGACCAAGTAATAAATATTGAAACATTTTCATTTTCAATGGAACTTGTAGGCTTTTTTCCCCGATAAGCATTTCTGCTGGAATTTAAAAACAATTGTAATTCTAGTTGTATTACACTTTATAACAATAGCCATTCTCCTGTTAAAGGGAAATTATAATTCAAGCTAAATGATTTGACTTTTTGAGCTATTTAATAATCAAAGAATAACAAGAAATGAAAGTCTACTGTCAGAAAAAACCTAATTTTAAGAATATATTAGTTTTGTTCATGTGTATTGGTGTTCATTGAAACCTCTTTCACCACTCTTATGATTGCGGTAACCATAATATATTTAAGTTACCATTTGCTTGATTGTAGCAATCATATGTATAATTGTAGTAATTAAGTTTATGTTTGTGGCAAAATGGTTTATGATGTATACTTACTTCACAATATTGTGTTGTTCTCGAATTATGGTTATCATACTCTGAGAACAACAATTATGATATAATAATTCATTATGAACATAATTGCCATACACATATATTTAGTTACCACAATCATATACATATGTGATTCCTATAATCATGTGAATGGTAAACTTAATCAAATTATGGTTACCACAATCATATAGATAATTATAGTGACCATAATATTGTTATAAAACTTGTAAAAATGTTGAACTGGTTCATATATAAATGAGTAACGTTACTAACTGACAAAGTGACTTATTTATCATCGCACAGCCCAAACGACTAAAAACGGGTAAATTCGGTATCCTTATATCTTCGTAACTACTAAAGATACAAACAAACTTAAAATTGCATGTTACTCCACTTAAAAAAAAGCTGACGGATGTTTGGTACTTTTTGGAAATTTCAACCTTTAGGGGAGAAAACGGGTAAAAACTGTATTTTGGTACTTTTCTGGCACCCTATGTATCTTTAAAACACAAATTTTAAATCGTATTCTTTTCTTATCAAAAAATAACAATTATGAATTTGATTCTTTATGGAAATTTGAACCCTTAAGTGATAAAAATTGTGTTTATTTTTGGTACTTTTTTCATACAATATGTTTTTCTATAAATTGACATAGACATACGAATCTTTTATAATGAGATCTTACCACGATACAGAAATTTATTTGAATAAAATTTTACCATCACAATGGGGATAAAAAAAGTACCAAAAAGGGGGTATATTTAGATTTAAGTTAAAAATATATAATATACGAATTATTTAATAATAAATTAATATAAATAATAATGTAAAATGCCATATATTAACACTCTGTCATCAATTTGTGCATTTTTGGCTTACAGATTATCAATAAATTAAATTGTATTGAAAATACATTTGAATTTAAATTATATTAAGCCAATTTTAATAATTTTTATATTTTTGGAACTCGAGTGCTACATCCGCGAAAACAGTTTGGTACTTTTTTTTAAAAGATTTGAATCGTTTGAAACATGACTGTGGCACAAAATGTTTTGGCAAAATGTATTTTTTTTTTTTTTTAAATTTCAAACTTGAGAGGCGTTCAAGAAGGAAAAGGTATATTGGTACTTTTCTCCTTATAGTACTTTTTTAATATTTTAAATTATTCAGCATATCGACATTAAAGTTAGCTGATATGTATCTGAGTGAAGTTAGAGTTAGAAATAGGGGACAATATTTAGGTACCAAAATGTGAGAACTAAACTATAGGTATTTTTTCGTTCTTCTAATGGTACCTTTTGAATTTTCTTTAATAATGGACCTTGAAATATGAAATTAAGCATATATGGTTCTGAGGGACTAGAGGATTAATAATATAGCTGTATCCTATCAATTTTCAGAATGAAATTTACCATAAAAACTTAAAATGTTCATGATGTAGGGATTTTGCGTTAAGAAAAATTTAAAATTTGAATTACACCATTTCCAATTGTATTTTAGAAATTTCCAATTGAATTTCTGAAATACAAATGGAAATTTCTGATATACAATTATAAACTTTTTATGTAGAAATTAAAACTTCTGAACTACAAATGGAAATATTTGAAATGCAATGGGAACATTTTGAAATACAATAAGAAAGTTCTGAAATATAAATGGAAACTTCTGAAATATGATTGGAATATTCTGAAATATATAAATTTCTGAAATACAATTGAAAATGGTGTAGTATAAAATTCAAACGGCTTAAGATATAGTAATCAAATTTAGATCAGAAGGTCTTTTAAACAACGCCTTAATGACCTTTGCCAATTGAGGTACTAGCACACCTAGACACATTTCGGTAACACCTTGAATTTTGCTATCATAAAAGCGAATATCTCGGTAGAAGATATAAAAAAAATGTAAACGCTGTTTTGTAACATGTAGTCTTAACTATTGCTGTAAATAATAAAAAACGATGCTGGGTCAATAAGTCCGCGACTTTTTTAATATCCCGGCTTTTAACTGAATGGACAACACCGCTCCAGCCAACAGGCATCTGTCAGTTGATTCCTGTTTGAATTTGAACAAATTGCATCATTTAGTTTGCGTTTGGCAGCCATTAACAATCTGCTGTGACTTGAGGAGAAATAGGAAAAAAATAACATTTCGTGTGCTCATGAACCATTATTTTTTGCGGAAAAAAAAACATCACTAAAACCAAGGCTGAGCTTGATTTAGATGATTTGAAAAGTTGATGTCAACCGACAGACGGACATGGTAATATCGCCTCCGCTATCTATAACGATCCAGAATATATATACTTTATGGGGTCACAAATGAAAAATGTAGAAATTACAAACGGAATGACAAACTTATATATAACCTTGCCACTCATGGTGAAGGGAATAAAAAAAGTGATTTACTGAATTTGGTTATGGACATACAAGCAGGAAGATACCTCTACACCCGAAACAATTGCAAAAATCACGATATGCGGTTGGCCGATCGGAGATTGATAGTTCGAGAGAGATTTGCTTAAAATCCGATGCACACATATGTGCAGTTTCCATGTCTCCCTCTCCCTGTTTCCAAACCTGAAAAAATGTCTCGGTGGAAAAGTATTGACCTTTTTTGATAACCTCGACAAATCTTATTTTTTGGAAGAAACGAAAGTAGACTATGTTGAAAAATATAATCATTTTTTATCCAAAAACATGTGCTTCATTAAAAAAAGCAAGGACTTTTTGACCCACCGTCGTACTAAAATTTCTCAGACCAGAGATGCATATGGGCAATTCCATGTCATCGTACGTGACATTTATACGCCTATGAAGTGGAATAGATTTTGCAAAAATAAGAGCATCTGAAAAATAGTTTGGTCTTTATGTTCCATTCAGAGGGTACTATATTTTTAAAATAATAAAAAGTTCATTCGAAACATTGTTGTCCAAAATATCATGCGATATATGTGTATATCGTACGTGACAAAAAACGGAAGTCATTTTGAGGTACATGTAGAAATATGCGAAAATTTGCGAATCGTGAGAGGCGTTATGTTTTCTTTTAATTTCTTACACTAAAGGAAATATTTTTCCTTTGCAATCCGTCATATTTAAATAAAAGCAATCATTGTATGATTTTATAATAAATAAAATTTAATATCGTACGTGACATACCCTACGTGACAGATTTTTCTCTTATAATAAAACAATATTTATTCTGTAAATATATGTATACAAAAACTAAAAAAATGAATAGAAAATATACATTCGGTTTCAATAAACAATTTTATAATAGCAAATAAACAATCAGAGTCAAATTCATCTCACACTATAGGCTAATTGGGAGCATAGTTTTGACTGCAATTTTAGCCTAAAACACGCCAATTAAATTAAAAAATTAAATATAGTCAGTTTAAACTATTATTTTTGCTAATAAAATGTTGTAATAAGCTCTAAATACTGACACATAGTAATATTTTAGAGTTTTCTCTTATTCAAATCATCTTCAAAAAAAATTTCAAGGGTTTTTGGGTTTTCAATCGTGGTAGTCAGTCATTCTCGTGGAATTGCCCATATGGCATTAATTACAAAGGGCTACAATATCGAAAACATTTTAAAGGCTTCTTAAACCACTACACAACTTTGATGTATTGTGGTTCCAGTAATTGTAAATAAATTCGAAAAGAATCAATCAATTTTTATGAACGATAACTCATTTTGTTCCTATTACATGGGGCTTTGCGATAAAGCCATACATCTGAACAATTTCTTTCGTTTTCGATTTTTCATGATTTTTTTAAAACAAACAAAATTGCTATTTTCACGTAGAAAATATATTTTTTCCTTCAATTTGTTCAATTATAACTCCGAAACTACTGAGCCGATTGAACTGCAATATATATGTGAAAATTTGTACATAGTATGGGGAAAATGTTTTCAAAATTCAATTAAACGAAAGAAGAACATTAACTACTCAATTTGATGTATATCAAACAAAAAACTAAAATTTTGTGAAGATGAGCGAACTCACTTAATTGTGAATAAATTCGAAAAGAATCAATCGATTTTTATGATCAATATCCCATATTGTTGCTATTATATGTGGCTTTGCGATAAAGCTATAAATCTGAAGAATTTCTGCCTTTTTCTATTTTTCATGATTTTTTTAAAACAAACAGAATTGCTATTTTCACGTAAAAAATAAATTTTTTGCTTTAATTTGTTATTATAAATACGATGCTACTGAGCCGATCGAAACGCAATATTAAAGGTTATATAAATCTCAACTTTTCTAAGTTTATTTTAATAATATTGGACTGAGTCTTTTTGAGATATCATTAATTATGTGGAGAAACATCTAAGAAAATTTATAATTTTACTAAAAATTTAAAAAAAAAAAACAAGTAAGAGAGATATATTCGGCTGGGCCGAATCTTATATACCCTTCACCAAACTATACTTCAAAATAAAATACATTTTTTAGGTAATTTAAGGTAAACTAATTTTTTTTTTTTTAATTTTTTGGAAAAAATTTTTTTCGAATTTTTTTTAAAGTTTTTATGTAAAATTTTTTTTATTTTTTTTTTTTTAATTTAAATTTTTTTTTTTAATATTTAGCGAAAAAAACATTTGGTGAAAAAAAAATCTGGTTAAAAATTGTTCCCGATTTTGACCCATTGTAGGTCCAACTTACTATGGTCTTATATACGTCGTTGCAAAGGTCTTTGAAATATCTATCATTAGATATCCATATTGTCTATATTAATGATTTAGTAATCCAGATATAGGTAAAAAATCGAGGTTGTCCTGGTTTTTTCCTTATATCTCAGCCATTTGTGGACCGATTTTGCTGATTTAAAATAGCAAACTTCTCGAAAGCATGTCTGACAGAAATATTAAAGATTTGGATCCCGAAGATATCTGGAGTCTTCAGAAAATTGATTTCAACAGACAGACATACAGACAGACAGACAGACAGACAGACAGACAGACAGACGGACATGGCTTAATCGACTCCGCTATCTATAAGGATCCAGAATATATATACTTGATAGGGTCGGAAAATTATATTGTGGAAATTACAAACGGAATGACAAATTTATATATACCCTTCTCACGAAGGTGAAGGGTATAAAAAAAAATAGAATTGAAAAATTTTAAAGTTTTTGTACTTAGGTAGCCATGATGTATCAAATCTATGTAGAGGTTAGTCAAGCCTTTTTTTATGTTGACCTGTGTAATCTGTTTTTCTTATAACCAAATAAAATAAAGCTTAATAGCAACAATACCCAGCTGTTTTACAAGTATGTAGTCAATATATCCCTTTTAAATAGCTATTATCTGTAATATCTAATTACTTGGCTGCTTCTAATCAAATTGGTTATTTTATATATGCCATGTAATCTAGTGTAAAGTCAATTGTCACTTTAGTGTCTCTAAGTAATCTAGAATGTAGTCACTTTAAGCGTTGTTTTTTTGTACTTCACTTAAGAAAGTAGTTATTTTGCCCTCCAGCAGTAATCTATTGGAGAGTTAGTTGTCACTTAGTGGTCCTTTGTAATATGAAGTGTAGTCGCTAAAATTTAAATTTAGCAATAATCTATTTTACTCCCTACAAATATAAGTGTATTATCGTTTTACTGTCCCTTGTTAATTGTAGTAATTTTGAAATTTTAATTATATCTCTACTTAAATACTAATTTTTTTACTCGCTACATCTTTATAATAAATACTTCTTACCTTAATTCCATCAAGTAAGTATTTGTGTAATAATACCACATACGTAACTTTATAAACTCAACTTAAAATAGCAGTTACTTGCTATAGCAACAATTTCTTTTCTTGCTTTTATATTTGTTATACTTCTTCAAAGTTTTAAATATAGTTTGCTTATTTTAGGATTTTTTTCTTATTGGTTTGTTTATAGTTTGGTTTATTATGGTTTATATGGAGAATTGTTATAAATATTTTGTTTCTTCACTACGAATAAACATATAATATTTGTACTTGTGTTAGTTCTTGTAAATAGCAGCAGCTTCGAGTTCTTGCTGGCTAATTTTGACTTTCAGCTCCGGCTGCATTTGATATTGTGGTTATGTGTGTGTGTGTCTGTGTGTGAGTATGCACAAGAAAGTATGTATTAGTATCTGCATCTAATTTGTTGTTCTACATTTCTAAAATAGTTCGAAGGCATTTGTGTGAGTGTGTTGTTGTTGTTTGTATTTTGCACTTATTTTGAATTGTGAAATTTTTGTACAAAACTATTTTCTATTGGTTTCACTTGTTTCATTGTTGCAATTAGTTTCTTCATTAGAAAGAGAGTTTTGGCAAACGAGCAACCCCTCACCATCATCACTGGCACATAAAAGCTACAATTATGAGTAGTTAAGGACAGAGATCTATAAAATTTAATTTCAAAATATAATAACCCTTAAAATGGTTTACATCTAATCTATGAATTTGAAAGTGGAAAAATGTTCTTAAAATAATATAATTTTTAAGTTAGCTTAAAACATTTTATTTATTTATACTGATATCATTATGTTTTGTGTGTAAAACTAGATTTTTCATGAAAACCCCGAGTTTTCATTATGTTCGAAAATTCGAACTTATGTTCGAATATTTTTGAAAACCGTTAAAATAATCTCTTAATCGTGAGGATTCTTAAAAAAATAATTTTAGTTTTATTTGAGGCCAAATTCTTACATATTCCAATTTCGAACTTAAAAAATTTTGATAAAAAATTTTAAATCTTTATAAATTTAAAGTATTTTTTATGCAGTTTCAAAATATCATAATTTTATGATATGTTCGAAAATCCGAATTCATATTCGAAATTTACAAGGTGCTCTAAAAAGATGAAAATAAAGTAATAATATAAAAAAAACAAGCTTTAAATGCACTGTAAAGTATTAAATAAACTTTAAATTAAATTCAACTAAGTATTTATTACAATTTATATGATACTAGCTTCATCCGTTGCGCTTCGCTAGCCCTATCGTATTAAAATAAACAAGTAAGAAATTTATATTCGGCTGTGCCGTATCTTATATACCCTTCACCAAATTATACTTTAAAATAAAAATTTTAAATATTTTTAAATAAACAAAATTAATTTTTTTTTTTTCAAAATTGTTGTTCAAAATTTAAATTTTTTTTTTTTTTTCAAAACTTTTTTTTAATTTTTTCCAATTTTTTTTTTAAATTTTTTTTTAAATATTTTTCAAAAATTTTCTTAAAGTTATTAGTTATTAGTGAAAAAAACAATTTTTGTGGTAAAAAAACATAATTTTTCGGATTTTGACCCATTGTAGGTCCAAATTACTATAGCCTTATATAAATCGTTGCAATGGATTTTAAAATATCCATCATTATAAATATAAAGGTATTTTACTATTTTATACCTTAATTCACAAAACAAAGCATAATAAACTAGATATTTATTGTTTATTTCACATAAATTAACAAATTGTGACTGATTTTTTCTATATTTTATCAACATTTTACTCTACATCACAGGGATTCCTTGGTATCTGGCGAATGTGCCCCAGGGGGAGTTTTGAGATTTAATATCATTTTTTTTCTTACTTCAAATTAAATGATCGAAAAGACTATTGTCATTTAATGTTCACTATTATTGACATTCTATCTTCAACCAATATCTTTTTTTTTATCACAAAAACTAAAGAAGTTAGCACAAAAAATTTACACAATGAAATATTTTCATAGCTTATTGAAAAACAATTAATCACGTTTGGCTCACGTCATATGTAAAATTAAACTTTCCAACTTTCATGGATGGTAAACAATCGATAAACGAAAACATAACTTGATAATTAATGTATCTAAATCGATTAATCGGTTTTTAAGTTATGTAGATGTACCCCTATGGTGAATGATCCCCCTTCTACCCTACGTTTTTTTAGAAACTGTTACAAGAGTTTTAGAAATGAAAAATCATTTATATTTGCATTTTTGCGATGAGTGCCTTGAGGCATGCTTAAGCATTAGAGGGTTAAAGGGAACCGTTCAACTCAGAATCACTTTCTAAGTCGATTTAACAATGTCCGTCTGTCTGTCTGACTGGCAGGCTGTCCATGTAGACCTTGTGCGCAAAGTATATGTCGCAATTTTGAAGATATTTCGTGTATTTTTTCAGTCATACAAATTTCGCTCTAAATATGTTTTATATATACCGAAGTCATGTCATAATCACTATATGCACAAATCTCTTAAAAATGTTGGAATCCAAATATAATTTAAAAAAAATAAGTCTTATATAGAAATAAATCACACGGCCTAATCTCATGGCGATCGGTTCAAAAATAGTTCCAATATAAGGCCTAGTTTTGAAAATCACTCTCGAAAATAAGTTGTTGAAAATTTAAAAGAAAAATATTTTTGCTCATTTACTCAGTGCAGGGTATTATATGGTCGGACTTGACCCACCATAATTGCTTACTTCTGCAAAAACCAGAATTGTCATAAAAACCTGGTTTTTAACATACAACAGAGCATTTAAGAATCTCCTGGAAGGAATATAGCATTGTATTGTATTGTGTTTGTTCTAATTTCTGTTTAACTCCAAAATACAAGACCTACTTTAGCTGATCTTAGTCCTTAACAGTATCAAGCCACTTATAGTTTTGTACTTGCATCTGTACGAGTACATTTTTAAGAGCATGATTGCTAAAATGTTATTTTTTAACTTTTTTTTTTTTGAATTTTTTTATGTATGTATGTTGTTTCTACTGTTATTTTTGTTTTTATTGTATTTTTGTTGCAACTATAATTGTCGATGGTAAGTACACACGTAAGTACATACCAAAATATTGTGTATTTCAGGGTGTTGCAGCAGCACTTTCATTTGCAGCTGTTGTTACCAAATTTCTCAAAAATGTTTGTTTATTTTTCGTATTTTCAAAAATCATTAACACAAAAAACAAACTAACAAACCAACAAACATTGTTTTGAAATGCAAAATAGCAGCAGCAGGAAAGCATTCATTCATTCATTCAGCTGGCATAAAATTGTAAAAGTTCTTGAAAATTCGTTTAGTTTCTCAGTGGAGGATTTTGCAATTGTCTGGCAAAGGATTTCTTCCATGAGGTTCATAAGGTATTTATACACTCAATTAGATGCATACTCAATGCTTTTGTGGCATTTTCTAGAATACTGTTTTCTTATTTTCATTTTACTTTTTGTTTTCAAATGAAAGTAAGTTGTTGAAGTCAACTGCTATTTTAAAATTAAGTTGTTATTATCTATTTAAAGTTTCTTTGTTTATTTTTATGGTAAACATTAAATTGTAATGGGGATATGGGATTAATTGATTAAGCTTTTGATAATTCACAGCATCTCAAATTGATCCTTACTATTACCATTAAAAGTTAAACATGATTTTATAACAAAACTTTCGTTTTAGTTTGAAACACTAAACATATTTGCTCAATCTTTTCAAATGAGTCCAAAGTGGCGCTAATTGATATTTAAGAATTAAGTTATTTTCATATTTACTATTATTGGCTAAAACTATATAAAATTGCGCACCACTATGGGAAATTTCAACCATATAAGCTGTTTACTTATTCCATAGTTAGCTGTCAAAGATAACTAAATATTGGTGTTTTCTAATTAAGTAATACTTTAAGATAATGCATTCTTTAAGCATAAGGGAAAATGTTTGATAAACAAAAATTGTAAAATAAAATTTTGTGATAAAAAAAAATTGGCAAAAAAAATAATTTATTTATTGAATCTGCCTTAATTTCTTAGGCATAAAAATAAGTATCTGAATCTTATAACTAAAAATAAAACTATTTTTTAAAACGCTTTTATACTGGATGACCTAATTGTGATCACTGATCAACCAGTGAAAGCTAAAGGCTTTTAACTTCAAGTGAAGTCTCTTGGTTTAAAGACGACGACGTCAATAAAGATGCCTATCTGAGTGAATACAAGGTATGTAACATAATCGGACAGAGGTATATTTACATTATTTGTTGGGAAAACTCCTAGTTTAAAGATCGCATTAAATAATATAGATAATACAAATATTGCCACTTTGACAGGTTTTTTTTGAAAAAATAAAATTATGAAAAAATCGAGAGTCGTGGTTTTTTGCTTATAGCTCAGCCGATCGATAAATTTTGTGAAAAAAAAATGTTTGTTGTAGTTATGAAAATTTCGGAAAGCTTTGATTTTATTAACATAAATAGACCTTATATGGGAGCTATGAGCAATTATGGACCTATCTCCAATTAATTAGGCCTCATAATTTATTTTATTATGAAACTTATTTATGTTTGGTTTTTGGATACCAAATATTAGAAGAGTTTTATGCTAAAATTTTAGAAGTCATTTTAGGAAGTGAACCTTAGAGTGACTCACAGCTTATTTGAAACAGTCCTGTTACAATGCTGAGGAAGAAACAATAACAAATACCAATTTAATTGAAGAAATATAAATGAAATAAATAATTTTGTCGTTAAAATATGCTCACAGCTTAAATGATGGAGCAGTGTATTTTATACTTCCTCTGAGAATGAAATGTATTTTTTTCTATTTAGGCGCTAAGAACTTTTTTAAAAGAATTTTTATAAAAAAAGCTGAAAAGATATAAAATTTGAAAAATAAGAAAACAAACCTCTGTTGCAAAAAGGGAAGACGTGATTCGTCATTTTAAACAGTGCAAAATCCAAAGACAAATTGCTGAAGTTTTTGGAATTAGTTTCTCAACTGTCCAGCATATTATAGAAAGCTTTTGCCACGAAAATAAAATAGACGATCTAGGCAGATCTGCGCCAAATAAAATATTTAATAATGCAGATAATGGATGGATTGTTCGTAAAGTTAAAGAAAACCCCAATTTAAGTTCTCCAAAGTTGAAGAATGAAGTTGAAAAATATTTAGTTTTAAAAGATTCTGCGCGAGGCAAATTTTCATGGAAGGACTGAACGAAATTAACCGTTGATAAATGCTGTTAATAGGAGACGAAGAATAGAGTTTTATCGACAACATTTAAACAAAGACATGTCATTCTGGAAGTCCATTACACTGTACAACAAAATCAATTTTTTTCCAAAAAGACACGTGTATCGGCGTTTTGAAAGTTTACATCTGAATTTCATTTGAAGGGGGGTTAAAGTTTCCCAGCTCTGGCACATTCTTATTGTTAATCGGCATAAGAAACCATTTGACCCTTACATTTCAGGTATAAAATGTGTTCAGCAAATTTATGTAAAATGTTACGGAGAACATTTTTGTAGAATATGATAACCCTCTAACTCCTCAAGGTATGGGTGTTTTTTGTCCTTCTTTTAAAAAAGAGCAAAAACCACCTTTAGAATAGGCCGGAACTTGTAATTTTTTTTTTTTTGTGTTGTACAGTGTTATTTTTGCAGATGAAACCAAATAACTATAACATTTTCAAGTGTGATATGAGGTCTTGTGCTTGGAAAAATCCAAACACTGAGCTTCAACCTTGTAATTTGCGCTCTACAGTGTATGTCCTATTCAGTGGTTGGAAATCTGACATTTATTGAAGAAAACATGTATAATAAGATGTATCTGTATCTCCAAAAAGATATTTTAGTACAAAGTACGGAGAAACTTCGTTGTGTTGGTAAAACCATAACGAATCCCTAAGGTTCTACCAACACAACGAACCCAAGCATATATCTGGTATTGAAAGACTTGGCTTGACTGGAACTGCAAACACCCGCACAGAGTCCAGATCTCAACGTCATTGGGAATTTGTGGTCACTACTAGAAAATAAAATAATAAACCACAATATTTCTAATGCTTTTGATTTAAAACGGGCACTGCAGAAAGAATGGAATTAGATCTGATTATACAGCACAACTGGTAGAATCTATGAATTCCCTATTAAAAGCTGTTCTCTATCAAAACATATACCCCACTAAGTATTAATCACATAATAAATTCGAAATATTAATGTTTTATGAATACTTTTAATTTAGTGCACCTTTTAACTGTGAGCTCAAAACTCAACTGAGTTAAATAATATACTATATTCCTTTTTATACCCTTCGTCTTCGTGAGAAGGGTATATATAAGTTTTTCATTGCGTTTGTAATTTCCACAATATCATTTTCCGACCCTATAAAGTATATATATTCTGAATCTTTATAGATAGCGGAGTCGATTAAAACATGTCCGTCTGTTGAAATCAATTTTCTGAAGACCCCAGATATCTTCGGGATCCAAATCTTCAATAATTCTGTCAGACATGCTTTCGAGAAGTTTCCTATTTAAAATCAGCAAAATCCGTCCATAAATAACGGAAATATAAGCAAACATCCGAAACAACCTCTGAAAATTTAATCAAAAAAATACAATTTATTGCATGCTTTGACAAAAAAGCAACAAAACGTATGTTTGGATGTGTGTTGATTTCATTGCTTTGCGTATTTTGTTTTCAGTGTTTGCAACGATGTATATAAGGCTATAGTAAGTTGGACCTACAATGGGTCAAAAATATTTGTTAACCCGAATTATTAAAAAAAAGAAAAATTAAAAAAAAAAAAAAATTTGCAAAAACTTTAAAAAAAAAATTTCAAATAAAAAATTATTTGAAAAAATATTGTTTAAAAAAATTTAAAAGAAGTCTAAAAAATTTTTTTTTTTTTAATTTTATTTTAAAGTATAATTTGGCGAATATAGCTTGTTTGTGCTAATTTTGTGTTAATTTTTGGTTTTAAATAAAACATATAATTTGACAATATAAATAACGTACCATTTTTCTCCGTAATGAATATAGCATTCAAAATATTTGTAATTTTATAAAATTTTTGTGACTGCATCAAATAAGCTGTGAGTCACTGTATATGATAGCTATGTTGTATTATGATCCTATCGCCATTAAATTAAGAAAATATGAAACTTCTTTATATTATATTTTATTTGCATAGCAATATTTTTAATAGATTTGTGCTCGTAAGAGTGATTTCCGAAAGTGGCCCATGTATGGGAGCTATAAACATTTATGGTCCAAACGCTACGCAATTAGGTCGCGTGATTTTTTTGTATGAATCTTATTTGTGTTGAATATCATTTGTAAGAGTTTTATGCTCGTTAGCCAGCCAGCCAGACAGACATCGTTAAATCGACTCAGATAGTAATTATGAGTCGATAGGTTGGTGTTAGACTACTATTTTTGGGCGCTATAAACATCAGCACAAACCCTAATACCCACCCCACTATGGTGGTGTAGGGTATAAAAACTATATTTAATTGAATATCTTTTTTTTTCAACATTTAATTATTGAAACTTTTTTCTAAATATTGCTACTTTTTTTAAGCCAAAACTCGAAACTTCTAATAAAATATGCAACTTCTAAAAGTTATCCAATTTTGATAAAATTTTCAGCATTAAATTTTTATATGACGGCGAACAATTTTAGAGCTTAGGAACATTGAAGACATTGTAATGACGTATACTTAATATTTATTTAGTTTTATAATAAACATTCCTCATACGCCTGGGAGGTTTCTATTTATTAATGCACAAACCTATTCGTCATTCTTTAAATTTATTTACGTAGCGATGAATTTTAATTTCAAACTGTTTTTTTTTTTGGGTTTTCTATGAATTGTGTGCCAGCATTGTGTTTGTTTGTATGCATAAATTTATGTATGAAAATGAAGAGGAAATATAAAATATTCTATGTTTGTGATAGTTTTTGTAACTAAAATAATTCTAATACTACTAATTCGAATAAACTTAATATCACAAATTATACAGATATGACTCAGCTGGTTTCAGTAAATATGACAATGGAAAACAAACAAGAGAAAATGTTGTGGTTGGAAAAGAGGGACAAATATATATCACAGTCGTTGCCTATTGAAAATTGTTTTTTATATCTTGCTGTGCAAACCACAAACATCAACAATTCGTTATTACTTTTTTGATAACTGTCATTTGTTGCATATCAGTAATAATCTGTGCTTAACATTATTGATGGATGTTATTACCAGGGCAAGTTTAAAAAAATTCAAATTAAGCAACCAAAAAAGCTCAAACAAATTGGAATATATGCACACAAATATGCAGAAAAAGCATGGATAAACTTAAAAGCTTTAAATGATTTTTATTTTAATATCAAATTTACTTACAAAGAATATGACAAGCTTGTTCCAGTTTTCAAAATTACAATAAAATATTTTGTAGGAAAATTAAAAAATTTTATAAAAAAAAAATTACCTTAAACAGATAGACAAACGGACGGACATAACTAGATTGTGCTAACGTATTATAAGAACTCAAAATATGTTTATATTGTTACGTTTTTACCTTTTACAAACGGTGGTTTATTTTCTTTTAACAAACTGAATTCTTTTAATTGCATATAAAGGCGATCAATAGTTTAAAAATTATAACAACTCTTCATTTATTTAAATTTACACAACAACAGTTTAAATAGTCATTCGCTTTTAATACACACACACAGCGTTTACTTACTGTTTGCTCAGCAACTTGCTGTTACTATTTATATACATAGTGCCATCTTCTAGTAGTTTCATGAAATATCTAATGGACAAAACTAGAATGTTCTATTTCCACAATGATCAACTAGAGCTTTTAGCAGATTTAATGTTAATGTTAACAGCTTTAACAGTTAATGCTGTCATATTTATAAACAATGTTAATAACGGCGTGTGATCAATATTGTTACTTTTAACCTTTTTAAAACGTTGGTTTATTTCCTTTAAATAAACCAGATACTTTTGATTGCAAATAAAATCCGTTTGGTAGTTTAAAATTTGTAACAACTTTTTATTTATTTAAAATGTACAACAACAACAGTTCAAATAGTCACTCAGTGTCTTTATACACGTTAATCATTTAAGTAATGTACAAACTTAAATGTACAAGACAATTGATGTTAACTCTAACAGCGCCTATGATAAACTTGCTGACTACTGCAACCGCAGTCACTATTTATACACACTGCCATCTTCATCCGAGTAGTCTAGATTGTTCCCAACGGTCAAAACTCGTATGTTCGAATTCTAGAGCTTTCGATGTTAATGTTAGTAGCTTAAACATTTAGTGTTACCATACTTACAAACAATGCTAATAACCGCATGCTATCAACATTGTTGATAACTGATGGACGTGTTTATAAACATGATGATTGCTGCAGGCAGTCGTTTTGATAATTTATATTAAATAAAGAATTTATATGCATTAGAAAAATAGCTCATCTTTACAGTCGTTTTATTATCACAAAAATTTCTATTTCACATAGACCCCTTAAAAATCTAACAAAAAAAAATATTTTGACAAATCAAATACATCCAGCAATGAACACAAAAATAAGGAAAAAAAAAAACCAACAACGAAAACTAGAATATGAGCAAGAAAAAAAACTACTTTATGCTGCATACGTACGTGTTGTCTATTTGAATGCTTGTTGTTTTGCTCCATCCAACGTCTTGTAATTTTTTTTTGTTATTTTATATTTTTACCACAAAATAAATAACACTGAATATTTTTTTGGGTACAACAAATAATATAATTGCGTTTAAATTGAAATTCCAACAAAATTTTAACAAATATTTTTCTATTTTTCTTATTTTATTATTATTTGTTCTTTTTTTTAAAAAAAATATTTCGTAGCAAAGAAAGACAGAGAGAGAGAGACAGCAGAAAAAAAAACCCACAAATAAAAGAACTTGAAAATAAAATTACAAGTACCACTATTATTTGTTCCATAGCACCAGGACGTTTATACGTACTGTTGGTATGTATGTTTGTTGGTTATATATGCTCATCTCATCATTGTACGTAAGTATTCATCTCATCAGTTTACAGACATACATACATTTATACACAACTATTTTCATTACGCTTAACAGCCATCGTAAGTGCAGACAGCCATCTAACAGCCTGACATCACAAAAGTCAGACATCATCTTGTAGTTTCATCTTCTACTTTTACTATTTTCATACATACTATTGTAGCATTACCAGCTCAATGTTTTTGTTTGTATCTTGTATCTATATGATTTTTTTAAGCTAAAAATAAATAGTAAATACTCGTACAATGGCTGTTATTACATAATACTACTATAGACGACTACTGCTGCTATTACGGATACCATAAGCCAAAACAACTAAATGCAGTTTTGTACCGATACAGTAGCACGGCTGGACTTATAATCAAACACAAACTGAAAATCTTTCATACATGTTTTTATTATTGGGTATATGACTTAAAAATGCGGGATTTTTTTAAATTTTTATGTATTCAAAGTATTGGCCGTTGTTAGCTATGACCTTTTCCCATATTTCTGTCAACATATGGATTCCGAGCCAAAAGAACTGCTCAACTTTTGAGGACAACAACTAATCAAGCCAATATCAGATACCCTGTTCCAAAGTGAAGCCTATCCCAGAGAGAGCGTTCTGCTTCAATCGAACTATAAACTATAAAGTGGGCGAGGAAGAACTTCCCACTTCATTCTAAATAGTTTTTAACAGGTATTGCAACATGTGTCCGAGTGTTCTCATGATGCACAGTGGGGCAGAATCAAAATTTGTTGGAAATAAATCTGGAATTTCTAAATGGCTGGTCCGATCTAGAAAAAATTTGACGTTGGCGTAGCCATGGAGTATTTGGAGGGCTCATTTTAATAACTTAAACTCGAATATTCCTTGGCTACGCCCTCGTCAAATTTTATCCCGATAGGACCAGCCGTTTAGAACTGCCAGATTTATTTCCAAAAAATTTTGATTCTGCCCCACTTTGTGATGGAATATTACAGTTTCATGTCTGGCAGCATATTCTGGGCGTTTTTCGGTCAAAGCATTGGCGAACATTGCAATGTTCGCTTCCAACGAATCAGTTGTGTTCGGTACAGTTTGCCTGTGATGGTTGGGTCAGATTTCAGTAGCTCATAATAGATAGGACCCTTTTGGTCCTACCAAATACCTAGCATTACCTTAGCGCCATGAATATTTGGCTTCTGTATCAATTCGGCTGGTTGGCCGACTTCACATACAATCTCTTACGCTTCGGGTTTTGTAATGGATCCATTTTTCACTGCAAGCAATGATTGGGTGCAAAAATTATTGCCTTTTATAAAGTTGAAGCAGCGTTTCATACAAACATTTTAAATCGTATGGTCCCAATTTCCCTGATCTTAGATGAATCCTGTTGCTCCCAAACGTTTTAAAATTGCTGATTGTGTAGCTCCCAATGATTTTTCAAGCTCTTGTTGTATTTGACAACAATCTTCATGGAGTAATGCCTCCAATTCTTGGCCTTCAAACTTTTATGGCTGGCCTGGGCGATCTTTGGCATCCATGTCAAAATCACTACTTCTGAACCGAACAAACCATGTCTCGCACGTTGAAACCGATGGAACAATTTCACCATAAGCTTTAGTGAGCAATCGATGTGCTTCAGCTGCATTTTTTTTTTATTTTTTTTTTTTTTGAAATTACGGAAGTAAAGCAAATCTGCTCGCATATGACGCTTTGTTGCCACAAAACTCGACATTTTCGAAGCAAAAAAAACGTTTATCATGATAAACGTCAAAATGGTTGTCAAGATAAAAAACTATCAGGTATAGTCTTTATTTATTACCCCCTGTCTATACCTGATAAATTTTTATCATGATAAACGTCAAAATGGTTGTCAAGATAAAAAATTAATAAGTATAGTCCTCATTTAATAGAATTATTGCTTCGTTATGACAAAATTGTTAGTGGTTTTGGCTCAGACAACTTTGTCTTGACAACAAACGTCATTAATTGTTATGATAAATATTTGTCAAGTATAGACAGGGGGTAATGTTCCATAATGAGATACAGTGCAAACTCGATATTCGATCCTACTTAAAAACCAGACCTGTCGCGAAAACTGAATTTTCGCGAAAACAGAACCCAACATTTTATTGAAAAAATGTAGTTTTTAAAATTAGAATCCTTTTTATTGATATACAGTATTGGCCATAACTAAAGCACCCCCTCAATGGATTTTTTCATATCATAATTTTTTGGATAAAAAAGGTAATGATTCCTTGATCAAAAGAGCAATGCAAAAAGATCCTACAGCATCTGCTAGTCAAGTAAGAACAAGTTTATGATTATGCGTTAGCGAAAGAACAATCCGTAGAAGAGCAGTAGAAGCACGATTATTCAGCCGATGACCAGCAAAAAGACCGTTTATATCAGCTAAGAACAAGAAAGCTAGGCTAGAGTTTACCAAAGCCCACATCAACTGGAGTGTCCAAAAATGGAAGACAGTTCTGTTCTCTGACGAATCCAAATACAAATTAAAAAGTTCCGATGGAATAACGCGTGTACGCAGACGAAAAGTAGAAAGACTGAATCCAAAGTATTTTCAAAGGAACAATTAAACATGGAGGAGGCAATGTAATGGTCTGGGTTTGCTTTTCCGGTCAAGAAATTGAGCCAATTCATATAGTTAATGGGATTATGTATCGGTTCATGTACCGTGATATATGGAAAGATGTAATGTTGCCTTACGCCAGTGAAGAGATTCCACTTATAGGGAGGTTCCAACAGGATAACGATCCTAAGCACACCTCCAAAGTTTGTAATACTTGGCTACAGAGCAATAATATTCAAGTTTTTCATTGGCCTGCACAATCTCCCGATCTCAATCCTATTGGGAACTCATGTGAGAGATTGATAATATGAAAATAAATCGTGAAAATTGCAGAAATAAGGATCGGCAGTTTTCACGATTAATTTCAAGGCGTTATTATATCCTGGGAAGGAATATCGCAAGACACCATAAAAAACTTAATATCTTCTATTCCTAAGAGATCTGCTTGTGTCATCCAAAACAAAGGATTTGCAACAAAAAATAAATTAAACAAATTTTTATATTATATCCATGAAGGGGTGCTTTAGTTTTATCCGTTTTATTTTCCAGCTTTAAATATCTTTTGATTTAATGTTACCTCTTAAAGAAAGATTAACTATAAAATTATTTGTTTATCAATAGTAAATATATTAACAATGGAAAATAATACATAATAAAAATTTAAAACTTAGTTTTTATACAAAAAAATATAATATGAAAAAAATTCACTGAGGTGCTTTAGTTATGGCCAATACTGTACATATAACATATTAAACATTTTTAAAGAAATTGGTGATTTTGAGTAGCTTTTTTGGCAAATTATTTTTTAAAACAACAGCTGAATCACGTGGTTCATATAGTTATGTTGTCGGCTTATTATTTTCCAAATTATGTTTATCGATGTTAAACAATCGTCCATGTTGAACTTTTCCCATATTAAAAGATGTATTTACACAACAAATGACTCGAATAAACTGACAAAATTTAAAATCAAAATCAACCAAAAAGGTTAATATACCAAAAGACGGGGATTTCCCTTTTTTGGTTATAGACATTGTAGTCGCGAATACCGAGCTTGCACTGTACTAGACTTTTCTCTATGTAACCCCAACATGCTTTTTTTTTATACCCACCATCAAAAAGTATAGGTTTGTCATTCCGTTTGTAGCACATACAAATATTTGTCGCAGACCCACGTTAGTACATATATTTTGTGTCCTCATAAGATTCTAAGGTGATCTTAATATGTCCTTCGGTCGGTCTGTCTGTTGAAAACACAGTAGGGCCCAAACGAAGGGAGCAGACATTTTCCGCAAATACTCTCTGTGCCAAATACTTTTTAAGCAGTCAAAAATAAATATGTTGATTATGCAGCAATTCTCATAAAATTTTACACAAATTAGTTTTAAGTACCCTGAAATTATACTGTAAAGTATGGTGAAAAACGGGCAACATTTCTCCCTAGTCCCCATATAAGGTCCTCCTCAGAAAATGGCTTGAACATTCATAATTGTCTTAATATAGTGATGAAATTGAACATAAATCAGTTTTATATGAACCTAAATCTTTCTACCAACTTTTGTAAGGATCGTTTAATAATTGAACCTACCACCCATATAACCCCTGTATCAGAAATGGTGGGTATACAGGATTCGACACAGCCGAATATAACACTCTTACCTGATAATTTTTGATTTGTTTTCCACCATTAATTGAATGCAAATTTTCTGTCGCTACTTTAACGAATTGGCTAGATAATTTTCATATTTCATTCTATCAAACAAATCATTCTCTAAACTGGTTTATAACCAGTTTTTTATAAATTTTATCTAAAATTTCCAAAATAATTTCGCTCTAGCAAACTACTGTTTTTAGCACTAAAATAATAAAATATAGTTAATAGTTAAAAGAAAGCACAAAACGCTAGATGAGGAGCAGCGTACACATAGTGCAGCAGTCAGCCCGCCAGTCTGTCAGTCAGTCAGTCAGTCGTATTGTTAATGTCAGAGTATTGTTGTTGTTGTTGTTCTCTACGAATTGCTCTCATGGGTGCCAGCGTGTAGATATTTAAGTAATAGTTGGTTGGGTACGAGTTTCCACAACCAACTACTAGTATTATTACATTCTTTACTTTTACATCATATTTGGTCGTTTCTATTACTGTGTGTGTAGACATAAGATTTTCGGTAGATTTTCTTTTATTTTAAAAACAGAATTTTATTTTCACATCTATTATCTATTATTTTGCTAAAATTTTTTTTTTGCATCCTCTTGCGTTGATACATTTGGTTTGGTTTGGTTTGTTTGTGTGTTTGTTAAGAAGCCTCTTGTACTGACACTGACATATAGAAGACGATGATGATGACAACAATCAGAAACAAACAAAACAAGAAAACCTAGCCACCACAGAATGAGAAAATGCAATGACAACTGTCACATGAATCGAAATAATAGGCAAATTCTTATGTATACAAACAAGTATTTTATATTATTGTTACAAAAAATATATACATACATACATACATACATACATACATACATACATACATATTAAAAAAGAAAAAAACTTCTTTCTTGTTTTCTTTCTTTTACAAAAAGATACAATACCTTGTTGCAAAGATTTCATAGAAACCCAGCTACTAAGAATTTCTGTTTACTTCAACGAAAATCAATGTTTACATTGCTGTAGGCTTAATTTCTAGTAAAAGCAGCAAAAAAATCTTTCAAAAAAAAAAGAAACTTTTTATTACTCTTGTTGAACAATTTTGCTTAGTGTGTTTCTTTTATTTTGTTTCATTTTCCTGGGAAAACTCCATTGTGTATTTTGATTTTTGTTGAAGTTTTTCTTTTTTTTATTTTTTTTTTGTATTTATTTTATGTTTTATTTTGTTACAGTTTAATTTAAAGCTAAAAAAAAATGTTTGTTGTCGTTCGTACATACCTTACTACCCAAAGTACTTTCCTGTACATGTGTAGAAAGAACACAGCCAGCCAGCCATTGAATCTTGAGAATTCAATTTGGGATTTCAAATAGATTTTGCAAGATTTCTGTACTCTATTGTTCAACTATGTACCTTAGATCTCCTGTCAGTCTCATCGAAACTTTATTAGTGCGGAGGAGAGTGATGGTGGGGAAGAAAGTGGTGCAATACACTGAGAACAATTGAAAGTTTTTTGTTGCTTTTGAAGCTATGATAGTGTCTTCTTATGTTTTTCAGTTTGAGTGGTAGGTTTGTCATTTCAAGGAGAGTCGCTTAAACAGTTCCCTAGGAATCCCAAGAACATCATTGACTATTATTACTTATTATAGTACTCAAATTAAATCTTAATCAGTAAAGATTTTAACATTATAAACAGAGATTACACAGATATGAATCAGCTGGTTCCAGTAATATGGCAATAGAAAACAAACAAAAGAAAATGTCACAATGGTTGTGGTTGGGAAAGAGAGACAAATATATAACACACTCGTTGCCCATTGAAAATTTTATTTTTTCTCTCGCTCTGCAAACCACAACCATTGAAAAGTGGTTGTAGAACGTCAAAATAATCATACGGTTCGATATTACTTTTTTGACAACTGTCATGTGTTTCGTATCTGTGTAATTTGTGATTATGAAGTTCAATTTAAATAAATTTTAACAAAATATAACAACATCCATATTTCATTTAATGACTCTAGCTTCAGCCGTTTAGGTCAGTCTGGTTACTCTTTGATATATATACAGATGATTATAAATAACTCATTATTCCACTACTTCTAAGTAATGCTGATGGTATGTAGTTGTAATTGTTATTCACATTTTTGGCTGGGTTGCTATTCTTTTAGTGTAACTTACTCCTACATCTATCTGTGTTAAATTAAAGCAAAAAGAAAAACTCTAACAAATGCAATACTTAAGGTACATTTTAATTGCTGAAACCTTTTTCTGTTAGTAAAATAAATAAATCTTATTCATTTATTGCTGCATCTAGTGCAATAAAAAAATATTTTATTTTTTTCTAAAAATTCCTCTAGCTTCAATAAAGTCAATCTAAAAATGCTGTTATATTGTACATGATTTTTACAAACTGTAACAATAATAAAACTGAAAACTTTTCTATTTATTTTCTTTTATACAAAAAAATGTTACTTCATTTTTTTTATCTAGAAATAAAAATCTAAATAAAATATTTTAAATACAACTAACTGGCAATTATTTTTGAAAGAATTTAAATTGAATATTCCGTTTTGCATGTGTTTCATTCACTCCCTACTTCTCTATCTGCTCTTTCTTCGTTATTTATTGTCTTCTTGTACTTCATCATTGTTATCCTTTTGTTGACTTGTGTTGTATTTGAAAGATGTAAAAATGTGTGTAGGACTTGTTCCTGTGTGGGAGTAGTGCATGAAAGAAAAATGTGTGTATATATTTATATATATTAAAAAAACTGGAATATTGAATTTTACATACTTAAAGCTGAAAAAAGCCTTTTTTAATGCCAACAAGTTATGCTATTTCAAACTGTTTTATTCTATATTTTTATAGAGGAATTGAAGCCCTTCAAACCTTTGCGATCGGAAGACAAAATTTTGGGTTAAAAAAATTAAAAACTTCATTCGAAATCAAATGGTCCTAATTTTATATTTCTAAGTTCAAAAAAATGTTGCACTATGTTTTCATTTCTGGGTACTCACTCATTCAGGATCATGTGTTTCTAATTCAATATTTCTACCTTCATTAATATAGATTGACTATACAAAAAGTACCATTATGATAAGGATAAAGTACCATTGATTCCCCCTTAATGGATTTCATGTTTCTTTTTTCATTATAATAAAAAAAAAAACAAGTAAGAGAACTATATTCGGCTGTGCCAAATCTTATATACCCTTCACCAAATTATACTTTAAAAAATTTTTTTTTTTTTTTTTTTTTTTTTTTTGAAATTGTTTTTTAAAAGTTTTTTCCAATTTTTTTAAAAAAAATTTTGAATTAAGAATTTTTTTTTTAATTTCTTAGTGAAAATAATTTACGACAAAAAATGTTTTTTGTGAATAAAAAAATTCGGGTTAAAAAATATATACATCGTTGCAATGGACTTTGAAATATCTATTATTAGATATCCCTATTGTCTATATTTATGACTTAATAATCGAGATATAGATCAAAAATTGGTCAAAAATAGAGTTTGTCTCAGATTTTTTTCTCATATCTCCGTTATTTATGAACGGATTTTGCTGATTTTAAATAGGAAACTTCTCGAAAGCATGTCTGACAGAATTATTGAAGATTTGGATCCCGAAGATATCTGGGGTCTTCAGAAAATTGATTTCAACAGACAGATAGACAAATCAACTTCGCTATCTATAAGGATCCAGAATATACATACTTTATAGCATACAGAAACATAGAGCGGAAACTACAAAAAAACTCAAACAAAAAAATTACTCAAAATAATCACACATACGAGTGTTATTTTTGTTTTCACATAGTTTTTTCTACTAATACATTCTCAGCACTTAGGTTTTTGACAACTGAGTTAGGTCTTTAGCAGGTGAGTTTCCGATCTATGTGTATTTATCTATGCTTTATAGGGTCGGAATGACAAATTTTTTTTGGGAAAAAAATTTGATTAAAAAATATTATTATTTTTTTTTTTTTTTTTTTGGTAAAAAAAATTCGGGGTAAAAAGTATTTTTCCCGTTTTGGCCCATTGTTGATTTGACTTACTTTAGCCTTATAAATATCTATTATTGGATATCCATATTGTCTATATTAATGACTTAGTAATCCAGATAAAAATAGAGGTTGTCCTGGTTTATTCCTTATACCTCAGCCACATTTAGAAACCGAGCCGTAAAAATTCCCGATATATTGATATATGAATCATGTATGTGAGTTATTCGGGGGCTATGGAAAAATGGTTTCAACATATAGACGGACAGACGGACATGGCTATATCGACTTCGCTATCTATAACAATTCAGAATATAAATACTTTATCGGTATAAAAAGATTCTCATCTACCACGCGGAAAAAAATTATAGTTGTACATGTTTACAGTAACCATTTCAACATTTTTAATTTACATGTTTAATTTTTAATTACATGTTTGTGGTAAACAAAATATGGGTAACTTACGATTCACATGATTGTATCAATATATATGGTTACAATAAACAAGTATATGTTTGTGACAACCATTGTTATGATGAATCTTTAAAGTACCATTTGAAGAAATAATTTACAATTTAAAGTTTTTCCCCTTGAACACCTACGTTTCTAAATTTATTATTACATAAAGTTCCAAAAATACCATTTGAAAAACGAAAAAGTACCATTAGGTCAGCCATTTTTAAAACTTTTAGCCATGGTTTCATTAGTGTCATTGATTTTTACTCCGTGTGTCATTGATTCTTACTCTAACTTTCGAAAAAAGTACCAGTAGAAGAAAAAGTATTTATTTCCCGTTTTTCCCCTTGAACACAAATCAAATTCAACATTTCAAAATTCTCAATTTTGTTAAAAGTTTTAGTTAAATAGATATGTTCCAAGCAATTTTTTGCTTAAGAAAATATATGTATGTTTAAAAAAGTACCAAACAGTTTACTCGTATTTGGGGCCTTTTACACCTTCGCTCTTGAGTTCCAAATAACAACATGTTTGATTTTGTATGGATGCAGGAACAAATTTTTAAAATTTTATCTAAATCGGCTTAGTAATTTTTAGTAAAATTAATTTTCCCGTTTTTAATCCTTTTTGGTACTTTTGCTTACTTAGTGTAATGAATTTCAGTATCTTCATAAGAAAATATAATAAAATATTCATATGTTTATGTCAATATATAGAAAAGCATATTGTACAAAAATAGTTACCAAAAAAGGTAAAATTTCTTACCCTTTAAAAGTTAAATATTACAAAAAGTACCAAATTATATTTGGCCTGTTTTATTAGTTTAACGAAAACATAAATAAATTTCATCAAATAGTACTAGACATAGAGAATTTATACATAGAGACGAGACACTCCGATTTGTCAAACAAAAATACGAAAAAACATCTGTCTGATACAACAACAAAATACATTGACTAGCATGTATTTTGTTGTTGCAAGAGTTAGGTTTTTGACAATGACGTCTCGCGGATGCAGATGGACTCTCATAGACTATAGGCTGCGCTAAGGACCACAAAAGTACACTTAGTGGAAATTTACTCTTCTACTTCTAATTTCTCCTAAAAAAAATAATTAAATGGTGTTTGCTATAGGTTACTTGGAGGGCACAAAAGTTAAAATTTATTCCACGCTAGATTACTTATGATATGTAATGTAATATATTGACTTTTCTTTATACTACAAGGAATCCATACGTGCCATATAAAACTAACAATATATACATACATTTGTGTCAGACTAGATATTAGTTGGAAATTGTAGTTACTATTAACGCTAAAGGGTATTGTGAGTAAAAGAAATTCTAAAAATGTTTCTTTATATTGACATTTAATGTATAATATTTACACTTGTATAAAAATCTATGCAATTTTTGCTGCAACTATTCATTTAAATAATATAAATATTTTAGATACACAATATATTAACACACATGCATAAGTATGCAAAAATTCCCAGCAGCTCTGGGTGAACGTCCCGGACTAGTGATTTACCTATAATATGGAATCACCACTGACTGCTGAATTAGCATGTTTGTATCCTAAACGGAAATCAATTGATACTGTATAAAGTAGTCAAGGCTTGAAATTCACATACCGGTAACTTAGAGCCAGCTAAATCACTAGCTACCGAAATGGTTTCTTGACAAGCTATATAACTAGTTATTTTTAGGCATATGCTAATTGAATTCTAATAATCAGTTCAAAGAATAGCACCTGATAGTCAACAGAACCTTATATCAGCTACAAAGAGACAGTATATTAGTTTGTCAACTCATGTTTAGGAAACTCACGAATTAGTTACAAAAAGAATGTCCAATACCTAATAAAGTGAAATGGAAATAAACCAGGACCTACCAGAAAGTGAAATGGAAATAAACCAGGACCTACCAGAATTTATATTTCTGCCAAAATTTAAAATAAACTAGAAACAAGTTCTATACAGTTACCTGGTCCCAATAAAAATATTTAGACGCATACAAATTCCGAACATTTAAGATAGGTCATATTTTCTACGTTTTTTCCCAATAAGTTCTATTATTATTTCTCTTATCTTCTATATATTTTGTATATTTTTATATAAGATAATTTTTGGAATATATCTTCTTTGTTTTAAGAATTTATTAAAATACCTTTCGATGGATATAGATTCCAAATGTTATAATACTATGTTCAGACATGCACCTTAATTCCGCAATTAGGAACATTAACACAATTAAGGTCTTAATTGAGCTCAATTTATCATACAAGAACTCAATTAATAATAAATTGCGGAATCAATACTTAATTGTATCACTAATTGCGTAAACTTCGAAATGCAACCCTTGTCGCAAGTATGTTTACTGAGAAGTATGTTCAGTGAGAAGAAAAAATGCTGTACAATGGCAAGTCAAAAAAGTAAACAAACAAATGAAAAAGAAAAAAAAATTCCGGCGAAGTTGTTTTTAAGTTTATTTAATGTTCTAAACAAATTTTATAATTAATAAATTGAAGAGGAAGAGACTTGCGTAGAGTGAGGCCAGTGAAGAATTGTGCTTATGTCAACCATTCAGGTGACTCACAAACCTCTTGAAATTTTTATAATGAATTTTATTAAGTGTAGAGGTTTGATGTGAGCAATTTTGGGTAGCCGCCCACTAGCCCCCATTCCAACTACGAATCCATATAAATACAAATCAACTCAGGAACACCACTGCACCGACTATATGAAATGTTATTAAGATATCTCAAATCGTACACGAGCTACGGAACTATTTCCAACATAAGAAGTTTCTAAACCACTGTAGTTAAGACGGTTATCCTTGAAAAGAACTTCTAGAACCACTGTAGTCCTTCAGTAAATTCAAGTCATTACCAAAGTTTTGCTAGGTACGTTGTTACGAAATTGAATTTATCGGTTTTAACGTCTAGTTTCCAAATCCATCATTTTTTTTTTATATATTGTCATAAGTGGATACTTTTACTTATACAGTGCTACCAACATTAACTGTAAAAACTGCTAACATTAACATTAAGGCAGCTGAAAGCTGTAGAAATAGAACATTCTAGTTTTGTCCGTTAAATAATTCATGAAACTTCTAGAAAATGGCATAAATAGAAGATGTATATAAATAGTTAACAGCAAGTTACAGTTGATCAGTTTATTGTAGGCGCTGTTACACCTAACATCAACTGTACTACCAGTGCTTTTATGTGCAATTTAAAGAATACTTACTGTATAAAAAGGCATACCTGGACTACTGTAAAACTACTGGGTTATAAAAAGCATTTTTCTCTATTAATGCGTATGCAAACAACCAGCAACAATGAAAATAACGCATTTGTCTACATTTGTGTGTATTGTACACATGTTGCTGAATACGTAACCCAGCAAACATAAGGCCAAAAAACATTTAAAAATTATGCCTTTTTCATTTTAAATCAAGGTGTCATTTCAAAACCCTCAACAAATCTTTAAGAGCACTTTCGAATTGAAACTCATAAATGTTTTTAAGGTCATTATTATTAAATACAATCAATGCATCAAAACCTTTGATTTCAATTCATACTCAATTGGACATCATCAAGCCTATGTGTTTGCTGGACTAGTACTTGCATGAGTTTTCATTTTGTATTGCAAGGAATTTTAGCAATTTTTCAATAACTTTTAATTTAATTCTATCAACATACATTCATAGAAAAACGAGTACAAAAGCAAACAAAATATTCAGAATTTACACAATATAAAAATATATTCGCTATCGCTGTATATGGGTTGGTTAGTTAGTGCAGGTCTTGTTGTTGCTGCTGCTACTGGATGTTTTGTAGGAAAGTTGAATTTTAAACGGAAACGGAAGTACGCGTACTGTTATAACAATCGCCGTCATATTAGCTTTGCAAATTGTCACGCAATATCAATAGTCATTCTACAGCATTGCAAACACACATGTGTATGTACAATAAGGTGGCACTTAATTTTAAGATTTTCTATGATCCCAAATTTTTAAATTTATTCTCCGTCATCTAAAAATAAAAAGGTTTAATAAAAATTTAAATTTAAGTTTAAATGGTTGTTCCTATTAAGGGTTAGCGTGGAAACTGATTTGAAATTGATGAATTTCGAGGATATTTAATTTTTGCTCTCCAATTTTTCCAAAAGATTAACCTTTTTATATCTGGTGTCAAATTTGTCCAAGACAAGGAATGTTAAGACATCTATCTACACTATAAATTATTAAAATATCAAGTACAAGAAATTTGTTCGTGAAGAACAATTTCTGTATTCTACTGGATCATCATAACTATTAAAAAAATAATATATTTATACCCTTCACCTTCGTGAGAAGGGTATATATAAGTTTGTCATTCCGTTTATAACTTCCACAATATAATTTTCCGTCTATAAAGTATATATATTCTGGATCCTTATAGATAGCGGAGTCGATTAAGCCATGTCCTTCTGTCTGTCTGTTGAAAACAATTTTCTGAAGACCCCAAATAACTTACAAACTTGATTCATACATCAATATATATTCTTCCGGCTCGGAAGCTATTTAAAATCAAGAAAATCGTCCCACAAATGGATGAGATATAAGGAAAAAAACCGGGCCAACCTCGATTTTTGCCCTATTTTTGATCTATATCTGGATTACTAAGTCATTAATATAGACGATGGATATCTAATGATAGATATTTCAAAGTCCATTGCAACGATTTATATAAGAATATAGTTATTTGGACCTATAATGGGTCGAAATCGGGAAAAATATTTTTTAACCAGAATTTTTTTTTTTACCAAAAAAATTGTTTGTCATACAATTTTCACTAGTAAATTTAAAAAATTAAAAAAAAAAAATTGAAAAAGAATTAAAAAAAAAAAATTTTGAAAACAATTTTAAAAATTTTATTATTTTTTTAAATTTTGAAAAACAATTTTGAAAAATTATTTAATTAAATTTAATATTTAAAATTTTCATTTTAACGCATTGGCTTCATATACCGGATACATAGAGTCAGTTACCTTACTAGCTACCTAACTGGTTACTTACTCAGCTACATAACTAGTTATTTTAACATGTGCGTGTGCTTATTAACATCAAATAGTCAGTTTAAAAGACATCTCATAGACAGTCCAATAACCGATTGTTTGTAAACAAACCTTCCTCCTGCAATTTTCCAATAGATTCCTTCTGGTGGGTAAAATAACTACTTTTCAAAGTGCAGTACAAAAAGTGATTACACTCTAGGTTACTTAGAGACACTAAAGTGACAATTTACTTCATGCTAGGTTACCAGCACTGACGGGATGACCCCTACTCATGCAAAGCATTGTGTTCGAACTAGGAAAATAGGTTATGGTAGGGAGGATAGAGGGAGTAGTGTATGTGGATATTTAATTTTAATTTTCCTATATTGAAAGTGACAGTACGGACAGTACGGCTTAAGAACGAATTTTCCCTGTAATGTGTTATGCGATCCACTGTCCAGTCGACAATCAATTGATGAGCCCTTGTCAAAGAACGTGTGTTGCGTAAAAAACTAAGGGTTTCGGGAACAAGTTCCCTAATTTCAGCAGAGCACATACCATTGTAGTATCGGTAGAACAGTGAAACACAACCCACATTGCGACGATGTTCCAGTGAGTCAATAGAGATACCCTACTGTCACAGATAAGCAGCTTCGCCCTCTCCTGTACGCGGTCGAGTAACTCCAAAATAGACTTTGAAGCACCGGCCCACACATGAGAGTTATATTCCATTTGCGGTCGGATATAAGTGATGTAAATAGTAAGGAGTTCAGAAGGAATGAAGTACTTATGTCTTACACCGTTTTAGAAAACCAAGGCACTTGAATGCTTCTTTCAACACTCGAAAAATGTGTTTTATGCAGCGGACATCGCACTGAATACTCATGTCTAGAACATCAAGAGCTTCTGATTGCTTAATATTTACACCACCCATAAAAACAGATGGAGCAACATGATCTGTTGTGCGTTTGTGTCTTAACATACAACATTGAGTCTTGCGTGCATTAAAAATCTCTATTCGCACAATGCCATTCAGAGATTGTCACAAGAACTTGGTTAAGCGTATCATTCATGTTTTGCCTCATTGACCCAATCCCGTCAGGCTTGGACTATAATTGAATGTATATCAATGGCAAATGTTGCTGTCATCTGCAAAATAGTAGATAGGGTTGGAAGTTCGACGTAGAAAATCGTTTATAAAGATAAGAAATAGAGTAGGAGAAAGGACGGAGCCTTGCGGTACCCCTGAATTGAGCTTGAACTCGTTTGATTAGATTTCATCTATAACAACTCGAATAGTGCGATCTCTGAGAAAGCTCGATATAAATCGAGAGAAGTTATTTCCGACACCAAAAGCAATAAATTTGCTAAAAGCGCACCATGACATACTCTATCAAATGCTTAAGAAATATCTAGATCCAACAACAAGCGAAAAAAAATTCTATGGAAAATATTCAAGTTTTAAACCCTTTTCCCAGTATTCTTCACACAAATTGCTTACGCTTCCAAATGTTTCGTTTTATAAAATAAGGCCCTAGGAATATTTTCTTGCTTCATCAAATAGGCTTTAATTTTCAGGGTTTTTAATAGATGTTAATATGCAGACATTCTGTGAGGCATTACGCGGTAGGTATCCTTACAGGCCTTCAACGGAAGAGCCATCTTAAGTTGGCCTTCTATCAGCCCTCTAATAGAAGCGAGTAAGCAGCAAGGCCTTGGCTCACAATGACGCGCCGTTTAAATCGAAACTATTATGCAATGTGGCTGGGTGTGCTTGTGTCTCCAAAATAAGGCCTTTAGGAAGGTCTCTTTACTGCAATTTTTTCCCGCTGGGATGGAGCCTTTCTAACCCATTGATAAAATTGAGGGTGAAAAATGTAGCATACTAATGTGATAGTATGCGTATTTTTGCATTTGCATTTCAGCATTTGGTTTTTAGATGATGGAAAGTAAGGGCCACCCTAATGTACAACTAGTACTACAACACAACTACAGTCATAAAACCAAAAAATAAAATATACTTGTCATATTATGTCTGTTTGTAACAAGTGTCTGACTGTGTGTATCTGGTTGTCTATCGGTTTGTCTATCAACCACCAAAATTTATAAAATTTCAACGGAATAAAAATAGCAAAGTTCACGCATACAAACTAAACACTCGTAAAAAAATTTTCAATTTAAACAAAAAATTTTATTTTGCTACATAGAAGAATTATTAAAATCAAGCCCTAACACCTAACACCAAGTATATACTATTATATTTGGTAGATATTTAAAAAAAAAAAAAATAGCTATTTATTTGTACATTTTTCCATGAGCGTAAATATTACGGCTACCCTGAGTATGTTGAAAGAAAAATTTTTGCCAGAATTTCCTCGTTCCGCAAATGAAATTGTATTTTACATGTATAAATATTATAGAATATTCAAGTCATTGCTAGCTAAATCGAAGTTTTATTTGATACACTTCCTTCCAGTTTCATTTTATTTTAGCCGCTACAAATATACTTTCTTTTTTTTTTGTAAAGCAATACAAGTTGTCTTTATGCTCAATATAAAATTTTAAATTTACGTTTTAACCCTTTTAACCCTTTAAAAGTCACATCATCACATCATATATGAAAATATGTTTGAAATTGATTTTACACCACCCATTCCACCTAACCTGATATTGACGACAATAAGAAACATCATCATAGTAGATAGACACTTGTAAAATGTGTAAAAATGGAAACAAATTTCTGTAAGGGTTTTTTTTTTCTTGTTTGAAACTGTAGTTGAAAGCTAATTTAAAAGCAGAATATATTTTTATAGTAGATATTTTCAAATATTTTAAGTTAAATGTATAGTTTATTGTCAAAAGAATATAAAGTCTCTCTCTCATATACATATTTATGTATATATGAAATAGATTTTATATTAAATTGTTTCTATTGAAATATTTATGGCAGCAATAATGTGTGATATTTTATTGTTATAGAAAGTACCACGCAATACGTTTTAAAGTTGATTAGGCGATAACAGGCACTTGTTATCTATGTATTTCAGTTTTATGGACAGAATAAAACAAAAAATAAATATCTATTAAAGAAAAGAAATGAATACTTGAATATTTTAAGTGAAGATTTCTGAGGTAGCCTATACAAAATGCTTCCTAGTTCCAATTGATCCTACATACAGCGAAAATATATTGTCTGATAGCTGTTCCAAAGTACTCCACGCAGGAGAATTCACATTCCAGTTTACATAGAGTCAGTTACCTTACTAGCCTAACCTAACTGGTCCTAGGTAGTCTGGAACTAAACCCAACTACATGAGTCAATTATCTTGCAGTTAATGATTTTAACCAGCGAACTCAGGCATTACTTTCATAGGGATAGTCCAATAACCGGTTTCTTGTAAACAATCGATTCTACTAATACTCCCTACAATAAGACCAATTTTCCGACTAACAGTTACAAAAATACAGTCATAACTGGTTCCAAGTACTCGACCAATTAACTGAGATTTGCTTGTAAAGTTCTAAGTCGCCATCACTTGCGTCTACTAAGGCTTAATCATATACGATTAACCTAGACTTTAGATTATTTGGCGTAAGTTAAAATTATATTCAAGGTCCCTTTTAAGGAACAATAATAATGAAAATTGATTTGGCCATATTATACTACATAGTAGATAAGGAATAGTAAGAAGTTATATAAGAAATTTTTAAGAATATGACAAAAAATATTTCCAAAAACGTGACCATCATTTTGTAGCTATATACACCGACGACCTTAAACATGCTAAAACTGTTGGCGAACTGAATCATATTTTTGTAACACCAAGGCTTTGGAAGGTTGACTTCAACAGAAAGATTGACAGGGGGACATTTATAACGACCCAAATATACGAATTTGCAATAGCGATTTGAATTTAACAGTCTGTAACGACTGACTGCAGCATTCATCATGTTTATAAACACGTGCAACAGTAGCACTCGGTTATTAGCATTGTTTGTAAGTATGGCAACAGTAACTGTTTAAGCTGCTAACATTAACATCGAAAGCTCTAGAATTCGAACATACTAGTTTGTCCGGAAAGATCATTGTAGAAGATTCACGAAAGATGGCGTGTGTAAAAATAGTGGCAGTCGTGAGTCAGCTCATCATTGCTGCTGTTAGAGTTAACATCAGCTATCGTGTACATTTGAGTTTGTACATTAAAAAGTGTGTGTGCATTTCTGCGAATTGATAAACGTGTATAAAGACACTTAGTGAAGATTTAAACTGTTGTTGTTGTACATTTTAAATAAATAAAGAGTTGTTACAAATTACTAAACGGCTTTTATTTGCAATCAAAAGTATCCGGTTTATTTAAAGGAAATAAACCAACGTTTTCAAAAGGTGAAAACGTAACAATATATATATTATGGGTGGAAAATGAAAAATTCCAAATGAAATGCCTAAAATACCACTCATGGTGGTGGGTATAATTATACCAATTAGTAAAACTCTCTAATAACTATCAGCGTTTGCTTATAAATATTTTATTTAATTTCTTTCAACAATTTCGTTATTAGCAAGAAATGCTAATAATTTAATAAGGAGGGTTCGTTCCGGTAATATGTATGCAAACGTTCAAAATTTACTATTCATTATAATGTTTCTTCATATTACACAAAACACGCGAATTCAGTTCTTCAGAAATGATTATTTCGCCGATTTCAAAATTTGGTTTTTGTGCTTAATGTTATTTTTATGCATCGGGCAGTATTCAATACTTTCAACTTCGAAACATAATGTGAAATTAATTAATTTCCTATTACAAATAATGAATGTATTTGTAAATTTGTATTAGAAACCATCATACTAATTAACAAAATAAGCATTCCTGTTTTAAAAATAATGTTACGTTTTTACCTTTTAACAAGTAAGATAACTATATTCTACTGTGCCGAATAATATATACCCTTCACCAAATTAAATATTTTTAGGTAAACAAAATAAATTTTTTTTTTTAAAAATCTAAAAAATTTTTTTTTCTAAATTGTTTTTCAAATTTTTTTTTAAAATTATCAGTTAAAAAAAAAATTTAAGAAAAAAAATGTTTTTGGTAAAAAAAAAATTCGGGTTAAAAAATATTTTCCTGTTTTCACCCATTGTACGTCCAAATTACTATAGCCTCATATACATTTTTGCAATGGACTTTGAAATATCTGTCATTAGATATCCATATTGTATATATTAATGGGTAATCCAGATATAGATCATAAATAGGCCAAAAATCAAGGTTGTCCCGGTTTTTTCCTTATATCTCTGCCATTTGTGGACCTTTGTAAATAGCGACCGAGCCGGAAGAATTCTCTATATATGGATGTATCAATAATGTTTGTAAGTTATTTGGGGGCTACGGAAAGTTGATTTCAACATACAGACGGACATGTCTATATCGACTTCGCTATCTATAACGATCCAGAATATATATACTTTGTGGGGTTGCAAATGAAAAATGTGAAAATTACAAACGGAATGACAAACTTATACTTATATACCCTTGCCACTCATGGTGAAGGGTATGAAAATTGTGTTTTTTTTTTCCTTTAAATAAACAATATTATTTTAGTTGCAAATTAAAACTATCAGTAGTTTAAAAATTTATTTATTTAAATTAACTCGCTTTAAAAAAACACACAGATATACTAACTAACTCTACAACTCGCTGTTACTATTTATATACACAGTGCCATCTTCTAGTAGTTTCATGAATTTTCTAGCGTACAAAACTAGAATATTCTATTTCCACAATTATCACCTAGAGCTTTTAGCAGATTTAATCTTAATGTTAGCAGCTTTAACAGTTAATGTTGTTATACTTAGAAACAATGCTAATGACAGCGTGGTATCATTATCCGAATAATCAACATATTTATACTGCTCAAACAGTATTCCGGGGGGACATTTGTATGAGGGCTAGATGAAGTCATTGACCAATATTGCCCATTTTCAATACCTTATCAACAGAGAGTATTTGTGAAAATTTTCAGCCAGATAGATGCTTTCGCTTAGCCCGTATCGTGTTTTCAACAGACAGACGGACGGACATAGTTAGATCGTCTAAGAATTTTTAATAAAACTGTAAAATAAATTTATTGCTATTATTTCCTGATACTTTTTTCTTTAAACACCGATTTTTATTTTTTACTTTTTAAATTGCCTGAAATCAATACGTGTAAAATTCTGTATAAATAATGTATGTATTAAAATGATATACGATCATATTATTAACGATTCATGAGCCATTTTACAAATATCATTTTACAACAAAACAATAACAAAAGGCATCACAATACATTAAGAGAAATTACAACTAGTAAACAAAAAAACAACAGTTGCAGATATAGCAACAACAATAACAAAACATTACCATGTGGTCAAATTCTATTTGCATGAATATTTGTAAGCAAAATCATACAAGTAGATAAAACACATACATGCGAGTTTCCACGTATTTAGAGAGGCAGAGTGAGAAAGAGAAAACCCAAAAATGTGACTGAAACAGGGTACATTACATATATGTAAAATAAAACAAATGGCTGTGTCTGTTTACAAACAAAATACTACACGAACATACTCGCAGGCACACCTGCAAATATTTTATAACCGCCTCCACAAGGGCAAATGGTGAAAGGAGGGTATATAATATAAGCTGGTCATTTCGTGTGTAACATCTAGATAAGTATATAATCAATCATATATTATGGGTCCTTATTAAACCTGAAAATTGTTACTATTTTCTGATAATTTATTTTTTTTTACTGTATAATACTGTGGAGAAATACACACAGCTTACCAAAAACAACAATAACAAACAACATGTGAATTTCTTTCAATTAAAAATGTGTAAATTATGTTTATTAGCTTAAAAGGCTGGGTCACACGGTATGAATTCAATATGTATTGGGACATGTATTCAATGCATATAAAATTCCATAATTCATAATTTCCACGTTCACATGTACATATGTAATTTCGTGTGACATAATAGAATAGTTGTTTTTAACTATATATATATATTTAATAAAACTTTAAATCACAATAAATATATTTAATTTGATGACACTTATTTTGTTATGATTTTTCTCTACTCTTTTTTTCAAAAGACAAATTTGGTCAATTCACAAGGTTTCCAATCATGTCATAATATCCTAATATTTCACAATGGTTTGAAAATGTTGTTATTGCTTTTGAAGCAAAAAATTTCCTAAAACAATATTACTCCATATGCTATGTTTATTGTGTTATCGTAACCAATCAGCAGAGACCTGCGCCAAACGCCTAAGAGTCGTTTAAGCCGAGCCGCCGAGTCGTGAAATATTAGGACATTATGACAATATAACATAATAAGAGACCTTGTGAGTTGACCAACTGTTAAACACATAATTGCCAAATATATCATAAGGCATACACATGTATTTTACATACACAAAGTTTCATATGGATCACACGGTATGTACATGTTTACATTCGGAATAATGTCCCAATACATGTCACAAAACACATGCAATACATACCGTGTGAGTCCCCTATTAGATGTAGGGTACCTAAGATTCGTCACAGTTGCTATATATATAACATTCTAACATGTTAAAGCATATTTCAAGAAGAAACAGCTTTAAAACCAGCTGCAAATACTTTTCACGCCTGTCTGCTCACCTGTCTCTGTATGTTAATGGTTTTTGTTATTGCTTTTAATACAGATACAAGTTGATTTCATTGTTTTGTTACTACACACAAACGCACAAACAAACGTACATACTTATGTATATTAGGGTGGCACAAAGAAAGTTTCCAACTAAAAAAAAGGATGAATCAGTGGGTAATAGGCCCTTTTTAATGTTTTTTATTACATATTTTGTTCATATTTTTTGCAAGAAAAAATATGAAATATTAGTGTAGGAACGGCACAGAATACAGTGTTTACAGAGGAAAGGGGCAGGACGGTCAGCCAGGTTGATATGCCAGAGACAATAGATTGGCAAATGGGTTGAGTTTTAGACAAATGGAGACACGACGGAACGGAACACGAGTATAAAAGACAAACATTTTGGACAGTAATAATTCAGTTGTTATTCAGCTGTGGAGATCAGTGACAGAGTGACAGTTACCAGTGAGGTTTAAGTCAATATAATGTTGCATAACGTATTTTAAATTATTTTGTCGTAAATGAATTAAATTGAATGAAACCAAAAGACTTTTATTTTATGTTGCAAGAGAGATTATACATACTCAACCGAGATGTATAAATAATTTGGACAGTTGGAAAGAGAAGGAAAGGTAGTTTTCTACATTAGTGTCCTTTGAAAGGTATTAGAAAGGCACTTTCAATTTTAAATCTCAAATTATCATGTAAATTTAAAAATATTCGGATTTTTAGTGCCCCAGAAGCGTAAATTTTGCTTATTTACGTACCCGCTAAGATGGAAATGGGCCTCATCAGTCATGATTATTTTTGATGAAAAATCATCTTCCTCTTGGTGGTGATTAAGGATGGCTTGAGCGTATGTTAGACGCGATTGGCGGTCAGCAGCTAACAGCTGATCTGGACTTTGTACGGAAACATCTTCAAATCTTGTACCAAAATTCTCTGTAAAGACCGTCGTCTGATACCCATTTGCGTGGCACGTCGTCTGGTCGATGTCGACGGCGCTTCCATGATATCCTCGGCTACAGCAGCAATATTCTCTGCAGAACGGCTACTCCGGGGTCTGCCACGCCTGGCAGCATCTCGTGTTGTGTAGGGGCCAATCGCAAAATTTATAGCATTTTCTGATAGGAGGATTACTTTTGCGCCACCTTGTATAATTAATTAAGATAAGCTGTATAATTTCAAAGAAAAGGATTTTTTTGTACTTCCAAAAAAAACCTCCAAAAAATGTTGATAATTGGACTCCTCAAACAAATTAATATTTTATTTTAGTTGGGAACATCGACACCGAACGGGGCCACCCTAATATATATGCAAACATGTTGTTGATATTAAAAGTAAATGAGTGTGTGTTTACTTTTTAAATTACATATAGTATATTTTTTGTTGTTGTAAATAGTTGCTTATGTTGGTTGTGTATCGTTGTTGCATCCAATTTTTATTTACTTTTAACTGTATTGTTGATGTTGTTACTCTGCTGACTCTTTTCTTGTTGTTCGTGTACATAACACTCTGGGGATGCAGGGTCAAATGCGGCAAATATCAGCGTTTACGATATTTTCCCGTTTTTTTTTTTTTTTTTTTTTTTTTTTCTTCATTCCTTTTTCCGTTAAGACAAAAGAGAGTTGGTTTTTTAACATATTATAATATATACATACATTATTTATACTCATTCATACATACACTCTCATACACATTACAAGTTCACTTATTTTAAACATAAAGACAATATTAAATTTTTAGTAAATTTTAATAAAACGAAAAATTTATTTTTTACACTTTATATACAACAATTTTATTACATACAGACGCCATTCATGCTGTAAGAAAGAATGTTTGATTTATTTAACTTTGCAGACGTATAAGTGATATTTTAAATGTAATTTAATAAAATATTACGTATACGCATACCTACAAATTATACAAATTATTAACATTGCTCAATTTTGTATTATGACGTCGAAGTACAACAAATTTCAATAAAAAAATGTCTTTGAACGATTTAAGATTTTCTGAGATTCGATCGAGCTTCTTTTTCCTTTTAAAAATTATTTATTTATTTAGAAAGATATAGACAAATTAATTTTTTGAGATAACAGATCGAGCTCCTTTTCATCATCAAACGCTTATTTACAAAGATATAGACAATTTACGATTTTCATATAAAATAAATTATTGTTAAGAAATATGGGCGATCACGGAAGAAAGATTTTTTGAGATTTTCATATAAATCGATTTTTGTTCAGAAATATGAGTGATCACCGATCGAGCCTCTTTTCTTATTTAACGCTTATTTACAAAAATAGAGACGATTTAAGATTTTTTGAAATTTTCATATAAAAATCGTTTTTTGTTAGCCGATTTAGGATTTTTTGAAATTTTCATATAAAAATCGATTTTAGGTTAGAAATGAGTGGCTCAAGCTCGTTTTCTTCATTAAACGCGTATTTACAAAGATATAGGCGATCTAAGATTTTTTGAAAATTTCATATAAAAAAAATTATTGCTAAGAAATATGCATGATCACTGATCGAGCCTGTTTTCTTTATTAAACGCTTATTTAGAAAGATATAGACGATTTAAGATTTTTTGAAATTTTCATATAAAAAATAGTTTTTGTTCAGAAATATAAGTGATCACCGATCGAGACTCTTTTCTCTATAAAACGCTTATTTACAAAGATATAGACGATTTAGGATTTTTTGAAATTTGTTCACAGAAATAAATATGAGTGATCACCGATCGAGCTCCTTTTCTCTATTAAACGTATATTTAAGAAAATATAGACGATTTAAGATTTTTTAAAAATTTTCATATTAAAATCAATTAATATTTTTTTTTTTAGAAATATGAATGATCATGGATCGAGCCTCATTTCTTTATTAAACCCCTTTTTACAAAGATATAGAGGATTTAAGATATTTTGAGCTTTTCATATAAAAATCCATTTTTGTTCAGAAATATGAGTGATCATGGATCGAGCTTCTTTTCTTTAATATTTTTTGAAATTTTCACACAAAAGGTTAGATATGACTGATCATGGATCGATTTCCCTTTCTTTTTTGAGATTTTCATATATAAATCTATTTTAGGTTAGAAATATGAGTGATCATGGATCGAGCATCTTTTCTTTATTAAACGTTTTTTTAAAAATATATAGACGATTTAAAATATTTTATTTAGGTTAGAAATATGAGTGATGATCATGGTCATGGATCGAGCCTCTTTTCTTTATTAAACACTTATTTACAAAGATATAGACGATTTAAGATATTTTGAAATTTTCATATAAAAATCAATTTTAGGTTAGAAATATGAGTGATCGATCATGGATCGAGCCTCTTTTCTTTATTACACGCTTATTAACAAAGATATAGACGATTTAAATTTTTTTTTAAATAAAAATAGTATTTTGTTGAGTGATCGATTACCCATCGAGCCTCTTTTCTTTAATAAACTCTTATTTACAAAGAACCAACATATTCAACTTACTATAATATTATTTCTTTCGATTTATTTCTTAGATTTTTAGCATAACTTTTGTACACTGGACAAGATATTAGTAAAAAAAAAACAACAACGATAAACGGGCCTAAGTTTTCTCAATGTATCGACAAACTGCCTGTTACTAAATCTCGACATAAATTTATTAGGCCGATAAACTATCCGTTAACAATTTTGGTTTTCTTTATATACCGACAAAAAAAACATTATATTCAGTTGGCAATACCTCTCAAAATAGACGTTGGAACCCTGCCTTCATGTTAAATGTTGCCATTAACAGCCGCAATCCTTTGAAAAATTTATTATCCTACATGTCTGCCAGGTAGTTAGGCCTGGCATGATAAACTCTTTCAACATTCGAGTTCATCCACTCCATCAATTTAATGTTAATTCTATTAAATAATATGTTTTTAAAAAATCTATTTCATTTTTGTTTACAAACACATAAAAACTATGAACAGCAGTCAGCTGATTGAATTTATCTGTACGATAAATAAGTAAAAATAATTGCCAGATGATGTCGGGTTAGCTTTGTGACAGAATAGAAGCAAATGAGACATTGAGAAAACCAAATTTCCTTAATCAGCAGTTTTTCGTTGGGAAAAAAGATGATCACCTAATGAGAAAACGACCCTTAGTGTCAACGTGAAAAAATTATAAATGGATTCATTAAATAAACTTAACTTAAAAGTAAATTGGTTTAAACCCTGCCAAAAGGAAGTTATTTATCACCAATGGTAAAATCGGCAAAAAAAAAAAAAGAGCTGTATTAACTCTAGAGATGCTGCTGTTGTGAAAATCACTATAGCTTAAGTGTAAATACCTTTTTTTTAACCACAAATTTACGCAAAGATTCAACTATTTAGAGTATGAAGCAATGAAAAACATTACTACGTAGAAGTAGACTGGAGAGAGGTGGAGATAGTGAAAATAGAGCAGCAATATATAATGAGTATAAATATATTAACGTTGTTTAATGTATGTATTATTATATAAGAAGGCTTTGTTGGCTATTTATGTTGCAGTTGTTTATGCTGTTGTGGTGTTCTTTGCTATTTTATACAACTACAGTGTAGACAGACATTATTAATAAGCTGCATAACACAACAACAAAATTCATGATAATGTCACAACTTCAATAGATTGCAAGTTTTCAGGGATTTACCAAGATTTCACCGTTAATAATGATGTTGGTTGTTGATGTGAAGCTGATCAACGAGCTATTTCCTTCTAATATTTAAATACATCATACACTTAGTTGTGGATGGACAGAGTACAAAAAGTCACTGACTTGTCTATTAAACTAAATACAGCAACAGATAGAAGAAAAAAGTTGCGTTCAAAATAAATATAACTTTTGATGTGATGTGATTATTTATTACATGGAGTAGAAACTCTCCTGTCAAAGACCTAACTCAGTTGTCAAAAACCTAAATGGTGAGAATGTATTAGTAAACAAATTATGTGAAAACAAAAACAACACTTGTGTCTGTAACTTTTTTGAGTAATTTTTTTGTTTGAGTTATTTTCTAGTTTCAGCTCTATATGTATTTCTCTATGATTTATTATTTACTCACTCACATTGCATTTGGAGAAAATAATTTATAGTTTGACTGTGGATAATATGTTGGTATTGGTGATGCGGGATTTTTTCCAATTTTTAGATTTTTTTTTGTAACATTATTTGTACAATATAAATCTATTCAAAGTATTGGCCAACGTTAGCTATGTCCTGTTACCATCTTTCTTGCAACATATGTATTCCGAGCCAAAAGCACTGCTCATTTTTTGAGACCATGAACGAATCAACTCAATTTCGGAAACTCTGTTCCAAGGTGAAACGTATCCCAGAGAGCGTTCTGCATCGATTGAAACAAATTGTAGTCGGACGGTGCACGGTCTGGTCTTTTAACAGCTATTGCAACATGTGGGCAAGCCGTTGTCATGATGGAATATTACAGTTTCATGTCAGGCCGCATATTCTGAGCGTTTTTCGGCCAATGCTCGGCTTCAAACGAATCAGTTGCGTTCAGTGATGGTCTGGTCAGATTTCAGCAGCTCATAATAGATAGGAGCCTTTTGGTCCCACCAAATATAGAACATTACCTTAGAGCCATGGAATTTGGCTTTGGTGTCGATTCGGCTGGTTGGCCGGGCTTCACATAATACAATCTCTTACGCTTCGGGTTGTCATTTTTCATCGCAAGTAATGATTAGATGCAAAAATAATTTTCTTTTAAGCGTTCAAGCATCATTTATTTCAGACATGCAAAATTGTCTTTCAATGTCTATCGGCTTCAATTCGTATGGTACCCCAATTTCTCTGCTTATGAATGATCCTGCTGCTCGACCATCTCTCGCACGTTGAAACCTTTGGAACATATTTACCATAAGCTTCCGTAAGCGGCAGTGCTTAAGTGCTACCAGCGGCACTTTTTTTAAATTATTTTGTGAAGTAAGTAGTAATGTATGAGTTGTTGTTGTTCAGTCTGTCTTAAATTCAGTTAGGTTTCTGTGGTACAATCTGTGACACTTCAGAGATGTTATTAAAATAAAACAATAATATGAAGGCATATAAGTATTGCGTTGAACAAGATGTCGTCACACGATTGCGTTTGTGGTCGATTGTGGTCAAACGCGCAAGCCATCTTGCGGAAAGATTTCGCATACCCAAGTGATCAATCATTCAAAATTTAAAACACTGAGCCATGTGACTGAGATAACCCCCCCCCCCCCCCCCTATGGATTCCACAATCTCTACTGAATTTGTTTCTTCATGTGTAGAGACCCTCAACTGGGGTAATCCAGAAAGTTCGGCATACTCGGTGCTTCTAATGGACCAAAAAATTCAAACCACACTTGTTTACGATTAAAATTAATGGATTCCCATAGTATTATTTATCAAGCTTAGCCTTGTGTTCCCCTTTCAGTTAAGAGGCGGGAAATTCAAAAAGTCATGCACTTATTTATCCTTCCTCGTACAATTGCAAAATTCTAACAGTGCTGAAATGTGTTTAATTGGCACCTTTTGTCAATCATTTGAAGATAACATACATACATATGTCCTATATACCTTTTCATAATTAGTCAAAAAGTGTCAGTTGTTGTTTAAAATTGCACAAAATTTAAAAAGGTGAAAGAAAACACGTCGAAACAATTTTGAACAAATAGCAACTTAAAAGGTGTACACGTTTTTATACCCTACAAAAACTTTTAATATGTAAAAGCAATATTTTTAAAGGAGATTCTCATTGTCAGTCACCAGGTAAAAATTGCAACAACTAACTAATACGGTTATGCGCAAAATAGCATTGTTTCTATAAATTGTTCTTGTAATCTTTTTACATATAATTTTATCATGAGTAAGTAGCCGGCCATGGTATTTATTATGCGTTTTTTTTAATATGTGATGCTGGTCGGTCAGTCAGTCATCCCAGCCATGTTCATTCATGGAATATTTTTGTACATCAGAGTATTTAGGAAGAGACACACATAACGAAATAATAGCCACAACAAAGATGACAAAATTAACACAACCAAAACCAACCGCTTGTTATAAAAGTGCAAAAAAATACTTGTTAACTAAAACTATTCCTTTTGACTTGTTCGGTCGGGTTGGGGTGGTGGTCCATTTTTTCATACATCCATACAGTGCAGGACAAAACTTTGAAAAATAAAACATACGTCGTCTTAAAAAACCCTACTATTATCACAGAAACCAGAAGAATTTAAATTTCTAATAAACACGATTTAAATAAATATAGATGACTGGCGGACGTCCTTGGCATGAAATTACTTACAAACAGACTAGATAGAGAATTGGAATATGGAACGCCAATGTGTTGGCCATCACTACTAATAAAGGTGATATTACTTACCATAATGATAGGTGACTTCAACGCCCAAATGCAGCGCCGCGATAACTCACTCAAATCGTTCGGAAAATGGAGAGAACCAATAGTCACGCGCAGCTGCCGAAACAAATAGAATTTGTGGCCTATATATATAATAACTGCAACGAAATTAACCAAATATGCAAATATCTAAAGGAAACCCCTCAAGAATGACACACTGAAGAACTAGTAAGTAACATGAAAGAAACAACAACAACTCCATCTCTGGGAAAAATTTTATTGGGATAATAATATGTTATCTCCTTCTAACAATCCGCAAATTCAAGTATGTATTGATTGTTTCTCTCCTCTCAAGTAGGATTTGTTTAAAAAGTGCTGTTTTGAGATTATTAATCTTCCGCAAAAAGGTGATCTCAAAATTCGAAAGAGATGGAGAGAATAAAACAAACACTACTGAGTATTATGGTCAACAGTGTAATCGCGCTCATAATACTTAAGAGGAAGGATGTATTTCAATATTCATTATCCATCCCTACTCTCCTGGGGCTGCAGGCTTCTGTGCTGGATACAAATAATATCGTTTAAAATGGATCTGTATCCAATTCCTGTCATAGATCAGCCGCGGATCCAGGTCAACCATTTGTTTTACATTTTTCTTCTTTTTTTTATATGAAAACTTTTCGGTTTTGGGGGAGGGATTCCTATTTCACCCCCTCTGGATCCGCCTGTCATAGATAGTAGTATATTTTATTATATGAATTGGACCCATACCCTTATAACCGACGCCCCCACATCATAATATTGTTCACTAAACTGACATCTTTTTGTGTACTTGGGGAATTACAGAATAATATAATTAAAAAAAAAAAAATCCATTCATTATATGTCACTCACTGTTGTTTTGTGGAATACACAATGAAGGAATTTTAACAAATCTTTGTTAAATATTCCTCTTCTCTCTTTTAATGCTTAAAAATGGTTTCTTCTTAATCGCAAATTTCATAGAGTTTTTGAATAAAAGAGGAAGATAGATAACTTAATCCAATTTTAATTTGCTTAATTTATTGTATGTTATTGCAGTAAAAATACAAAAAGAGAGACAAAAAAAAAATAATAACCTAAATTAAACAATATAAAAAAACATATATGATAAGTAGATATGTTGTTTTTATTAAAATGTTTTTTTCGTTATTTCATATTTATTTTTGATAATTTCAATTTGGCTTTTTTACGAACGTACGTAAAATACGTCAGTCAGTCAGTCTAATATTTTACGTGCATTTTAGGAGCTTTAAGCCAAAAATTTTCTATTAGTTGATGACAGATTGACTTTTTTTTATACCCGTTGAAATGAGAATATTAACTAACATGTACTTGTTTACGTACTCCTTCCTCAATGGCATGCATACATATTTAGAAAAGATATAATTATCTCTCAAATTATTATTCCCTTCACCATGAGTGAGTGGCAAGGGTATATTACATAACAATGACTAATAATAGAAAATAGAATAAAAAATGTACAACAAAATCCAAACTACGTGTATGTACAAACTTTGTGTTTTATTTAAAGGCAAGAAGAACACGAGAATTTTTTAAAAACAAATGTGTTGTATAGGACTACTATCTATAAACCAAGAGATCAAAGCAAATAGTGTGAAGAGTGGTATTTATCGTTTAACAAACACGTAGTTAATATAATTAAAAAATCAATAAATCCTTAAAACTCTGTGTAAGTAAGTGATATAGAGACAGTAATTAAGTAAGTAGTACTCTCTCTATTATCTACTGCCATCATCTCAAATCATGACAACAAAATCAAATCGAGAAATACCAATCATCTACCACAGGATGAGTACCAAAAGTTATTTATGGATTCCGCCGTACCCAATAAGCACCATCTCTAAGGCAACAGCCGAAAGAAACTGAGGGTCTTAGCGTAATCACTCTCAGACAGAGGAAGATAAATCATCAATCTCCAAAAAAGAGAAAGGTTGGTTGGTTGCCGACAAGAATGCCGCTCCTGGACCCCAACAAAAAACGATTACATCCGCCAGACGACCCTTCCTTCAATTAGGTGGTGGAAGGATCGTCTTATATCCATTAATTTTATTGTAACGTAATGTGTGTACTTACTTGCTAGCTAATAAATAAGATTACATACAGTACCTCGTTTGACTCTGGTAAAGATATCACTCCGAACCACCAACAAATTCCCACAATGATGCTTAATTAAGATCGTGCAGATAAATCTGTATCACAATTCGAGTGCTGCAGATTTATTTAAGTAAGGAGAGATTTATCTAGAGAAGAGGACCTGTACATTGGCTTGGAGCAGGAACCTGAAATTCATACTCAGAAAGGAGTTGTTTCCAGCCTCAGCAACTTTCTCTATGCAAGAAGTAGTCATTACCCTGGAAGTGTGTATCAAACCAACCCGCCTGATGCCAACTAGGTCTACTCTACTACCGTAGTTGTGGATGAATGGATACGACTCTGACACACCCCGATATGATTTCTACCGAAAGGCATTAAGATCAAAACCAGCACGATCTTAATTATTGCATTACTGGAACGATGATATGGAACTGATGAATCCTGGGCCGACAGTTTGTGGCATTCTATAACTTTAGTACTAGGAGGTAATACTCCTCGGAAATGGCTTACAGTTTAATGTACTTGATGCATTGGTAAACTTGTCTGATGATGCAACTTTCTGCAATCAGGTCCTTATGGAGGTACCCAAATAGCCACGATTGCACTTTAACAAACCGACTGCTGGAAATTGCCAAAATCCGAATAGGATGGGTCCGGTGCCGAATACGGGAGAAATTGTCCACGAGAGATGTTTTAAATGTATAGACTTTGATCATACAGATTCAAATTGCAAAAGCCAATATGATCACTTTATAAAATGCCTACGATGTGGGGAAACCGATCACAAGATAGGAACGTGCATGAAAACCCCTATGTGTTTGCTCTGTAGTAGTGTAGATAACAACTCCAATTATGATTATGTAACAGGTTGTGCAGTTTGCCCACACTATCAGAAACTACTTCGGTCATTCAAGACTGTAAAATGAGAATTCTCCAACTCAATCTAAATCACTATCAAGCCGCTCAAGAGCTGCTTCCACAAAACGTTCGCGATCTAAATGTAGACATCGCAGTCCTTAATGAATAATATCGTAACGTCGAATCTTCCAGCTGGGGTCTCTGACAGCTCAAATTCTTCAGCAATCTGGTCGGTCAATAACATAATGCTCCAGAATCCATTGTCAGCTTTGTGTGGATTTACTCGAGCCACAGTTTCAGGAATTCACCTCTAACTAGGCGACCAGTGTACTGGTGGAATGAATGTTTACTTACGAGCCAGACGAAAATATACGAGAACAAGAAGTAGATCTGAAAATTATAACTATCATATATCTTTATAGAAAAATGCAAATCGCTAAAGCAAGCCCTAAGAGGAGATAGATGTTTCCTGGATATTTTGTGGTGATCTTCAAAATAACCCATGGGGACTTGCTTACAAACTTGTAACCAAGAAACTCAAATATATAAGTTCAGTAACACCTAGAGAAGAATCCATATTTAAAGGAATTGTGGAACACCTTTTCCCTTCTGGACAGCCAACAACATGAAACCATGTGGATGCATATAGCTATCCCCCCCCCCCCCCCAGTGACAAACAAATACGAAATCGACGCATCGATCCACAAATTTAAGGACAAAAAAGCTGCAGGACTGTATTAAAACCAAACCTGGTTTAGAAAGAGGCTTTAAACGTTGCCCAGATAAATTTACATCCCTGATAAATGAGTGCTTGTTGAGACGAGGAACTTTCCCATCAATGTGGTAAAGACAGAAGCTGGTTCCTTGCCAAAACACGGAAAACCCCTAACCGAACCATCTTCCTTTAGGCCGCTTTACATGATAGATATACAGTGGTAAACATCTGGAAAGCATCATCTGCAAAAGATTGGAGACCTGCATCGAAGTTGCCGGAGGTCTATCCGATAGCCAATTTGGCTTTAGGAAATCTAGGTCAACCGCAGTTTTTTTTTTTTTGTAACCACTCAGGGGATACCCCTATATATATGCAGTGCATTGTGTTGATGTTAGGAAATTAAGTTATGGGAAGGAGGAAAGAGGGAGTAGTGTTTGTTGACGTTTGACTTGAATTGATAAATATTATATTCCGCCGGGAAGAATACGTTGGCAGGTATTAAGTTCCACACACGTATGGTTCGACCAAAAAAAAAATTTCCCTATAATGTGTCGTGCGGATGGTACTTAAGTGTATAGCAAATTGGTGCGATCTGTGTGATAGTCGTGTGCTCCGAATGAAAGTATGATATTACGTCTGCTGAACAACACCCGTGATAATTAATATCTGTAAAATAAGGACAAGCTGCCCACATTCCGACGATGTTCTAAAGTATCGATAAACCGGGTAACAGTTTCATGACCTATAAGATCAACCGCCCTTCTTTGAACCCGGTCCAGCAGCTCTAAAGTTGACCTTGCAGCTCCGTCCCATAAGTGGGAATTATATTCCATCTTCGGACGAATGAAGCTAGTGTATATCCGATGAAGGTCGGTAGGGGAGAAATATGTCCGACAGCGTCTCAAGAAGCCCAAATCCTAAAAGTTTCCTTCGCAACTTCGAATATATGACGGTTTGTAGTGCGTTGAAATTAACCCGGTTCAATTCACCCCATCTAGAGATTGTCACGATTTATCGAGTCATCCATATTCATTCTTGAGAGTTTAATTTCAGAAAGAGTTGGTTGTTGGTCTATGGTCAAATGAATATGAGTGACAGATATTACTGTCATCCGCGAAAGAATAGATTGGATTTGAAGTGATTGTTAGTATATCATTCATGAAAATTAAAAAAAGGAAAGGAGAAAGAATAGAGTCCTGGGGGACTCCAGAGCTCAATATGAAGTTATCGGAGCAAACCCCATCTAATACTACCCTTATAGTGTACGTCCATGAAGGAAACTAGAAATAAAACGAGAAAATTCAACCCCGACTCCGAACGAGATCAATTTCGAAACTAGTACATCATGCCACACCCGATCAAATGCTTTCGAAATATCAAGTGCGACTACCTTACTCTCTCCCATTCGGTATATTGATTGACACCACTGTTCTGAAAGAAACGCCATTGGTCCCCAGCTGAACGACTACTACGGAAGCCATATTGTCTGTCATTCAGAAGTCTATTCGATTCTAAATACTTGACAAGGTGATAGTTTAACATGCTCTCCATAACCTTCGAGAGCGTCGAACAAATTGCGATTGGGCGATAATTGTCAACGTTGGCAACCTTCCAACAATTGGGGAAAATCCCAGATTGATATGAAAGGTAGAAAAGCTTTTAAGTGGGCGGGCCAGAGATGATGAACATTTTTTTAAAACAAGTGCCGGAATACAATCTGGACCAGGGGATTTGTCACGTTGAGTCCGGATAGAAACTTTTGCTGTTTTTTGGGGCATTATAACTCGTTCGCGATCGAGTATGTTCGTACAGTCATTCGTGCCTCTGTCTATGGAGTTGATCAGTATGGGGGTTTTTGTTTCTGCACCAATTTTGAAATGCCATATTTTTAGCTCTAACTCCTTCCGACAAGTTCTATTGAACCAACATTTGTTCGACGATTTGCTGGAAATTTTCCTTCTTGGTATGAAGATTTTCATCCCCAACAGATCCATCTCGGCAGCTGCGTCAATGTTATACGAGGAAGCATAGTTTCCAATTAACGTTATCAAACTTTTGAGTTCATTCCAGTGTGCTTTACCGTAATCAAACACCAAACGTTCAGGTGAAGCGTTCGGGGAATCCCTCAGACAAAATACGAAAATGAGGTGGAAATGGTGTTATTTTTATGGTCGGAATTGGTGCAAGGATATCAACATTATATTTTTCAGGATGAGAGGTCAAAAATTGAGGAAAGTGCTGGAGAAATGGTGCAAAGAACGATTGCAACGAATATGCCAACTCTGGGAAGTCATTTAAACACTGTGTTCCATCATATATTTATTGGTCATGATAATAAAGGATTACTTTTGTAACAGAATCTTGATCTATGATACTGATAGAGGAGTAAAAGAGTATAGAGTGACAATGGGCGTTCCCCAGGGATCAGTTCTTGGTACGCTGTTGTGGAACTGGATGTATGACAGAAGTTACCCGAATGGGTCTCTATCGTTGGTTTTGCAGGCAAATGAGGTTACAGGAAGCGGAAACAGTCACAAATGCTAGTATATACAAATTGTGCGGTCATGGCTCTTCTCTGTGGGATTAACCTTTGCATATCATAAGACTGAAGGCGGTACTTATTATTAGTAGTCGTAAACTCAGGGAAACACTAAAGCTCAACATTAGATCATGTACCATAGAGACGAAGCCTTATCTTGGTATTATGATTGACTGTGTCCGTCGTCTCTCTTTTAAAGACCACCTGCAGTATATTATAAGCTCAAAAGCTTCAGGAACATGTCTGGCGATATGCAGAATAATCCGAACACATGCAGAATAATCCGAAATATTGCAAAGGAAGCTGTTATCCGAGGTTGTTAAAAAAAGTATTATGTAATACATCATCCTCCCTCATGTGGTTAAATTCGTTGAGGTTTGTTTTTTCATCTTATGCACAGCGTATAACCTCTGTGTGCTGCCTACTTACTTACGTGTGTGCTCTGCATTCCGCACTGTGTCTGTCGGATGAAGCAGCCTTTTGTTATTGTTAGGCTAATAATTCCAATTGACTTTCAGGCTCGGGAACTTAGTTAGGCAAGCCATCATTCATATTCTGCTATAATGCTTTTGCGAAATGCCAAGAAGTTAGGTTAGAGAGAGGTTCCATGGGCAGCCGCTCCTCAAGCGGGTCCATTCAAATCTGATCCCATTGTGATACCCAAGGGGTAGTCATCAGGGTATTTGCAGTACGTTAACTACAAATTAAACTAACCAGACAGATTCCCGGATGAAGGAATTCGTCTCAGATTCATCCTTGATAGCTCGTCCAAATATGATAGGAATGGAGATACGAGAATACGTTCCCTCAGGTTTGTCAGGTCCGGACATTGGCAGAAAAGGTGATACACAGTCTCTTCCTCTTCTTCATTATGGCAGCTTCTACAGTAATCATTGTACCGTGGGCCCATTCTTCTAGCATGTCTACCGATTAAACAGTGTCCTGTAATAAAGGAGACAATTAGCCTTATTTGCTCACGACGGTAATGTATAAGTAGATTCGTCCTGCTGGCATCATATACGGGCCAAGTCGACCTTGCTATAGTCCACCTGTTTTGTGCAGTCTCATATAGTTTCTGCTGAACGGCCATCTTGCATTTAACAAGGGAAATACCAGAAAAGGGTCGGTCGGTCGATCGCCTCCTCACTCTTCATCGCTCCCCTTTTGGCCAAATCATCTGCTATACAATTACCCTGATTTCCATCGTGTCCAGGACCCATATTAGCGTTATCCTAGAATGTCTCGCTATCTTATTTAGGGATATCCGGCATTCCTCGGTTAACCTAGATGTCGTAAAAACACCCGCTATTCCGTTTACGGCAGCCTTGCTGTCAGTAAATATACATATATCACCAGATATTCGATAATACCTCAGCCAGTTGGATGCACGTTTAATGGCAGTAATTTTCCGCCTGAAGAACAGTGCAGAAGTTAGGTAGCCTAAAGTAGGATTTTATCCCAAAGTTTTCAATATAGAAACCTCCACCGACCCTATTACCCCTGTTAGAGCCATCAGTGTATATCCGTATGACATCAGTAGGGGGGAAGAGTCCGCATTGCCATAAGTCCCTATTCGGGATCATAATATGGAAATGCCTATCGAAAAAAGGTTTTGCGATGCAGTAATCGACATTACCATGAATGTGCCCATAGTAATTCAGTATCCTAGAGTGCCCAAGGTCCTTACCAGACCATGAACAACCAGCATTTAGTCTCACAGCAGAGTTGAGAGCCATTTGTATCACCATCAAGTCCACTGGTAACCAGTTTAGAATAGTGAAAAGTGCCTTAGAGGAAGTAGACCTTATAGCGCCTGTAATCAGTATCGCGATAGTCCTTAGAACTCGTTCAACGGCCTTCCGGTGAGAAGCATTATCCAGAGCTGGCCACCACACCAATACTCCATACAGCAAGATGGGTTTAACGACTGCTTTGAAGATCCAATTGATTACCTTTTCGGCATAATACCCCAGTTTAGTACCAATTGATCTCAAGACTGATTCCATTCAGTCTATGTAGTCTAAAGTCATCGATCTTATTATACCTCCTAGTGAAGAGAACCAATTCCGTTTTTTGGGGGTTCACACTAAGTCCACTTGATATACTCCACTCACTCAGTGTACTTAATGCCGATTCCATACAACTAGATATTGTATCCAGAAATTTACCTGATATAAACACTGCAACATCGTCAGCATACACGACTGTTTTAATCCTTCTGTTGTCCATCCTGACCAACAGGGTATTATTCATAGCCAGATTAAAAAGAAGTGGGGATAGTACACCACCCTGCGGGGTTCCATTATTGGTCACTTTTGAAACACGTATGCCACCTAGGGTAGCACATATGACTCTATAGCCGAGTATCTTTCCGACTAATCGGCGTACACAGAGATCAATCCAAGATCATCCATCGCAGATAGGCGTCGGGCCTGACATTGTTAAAAAAAAGCTTCTTCAATATCAAGGAAGGCAACAAGTGAGTACTCTTTGTGTGATAGCGACTCTTCAATGGAGCCAACTAACGAATGTAGAGCTGTTTCCACAGATCTGCCCTTAGTGTAGGCATGTTGGGATTCAGAGATGAGTTCCGTCGGAATGGTCATTTTCAGGTATACATCAATCACCCTTTCTAGGGTTTTCAGCGAAAAGGATGCCTTTTTTCCTCCTTTAGGAATGAAGACTACTCTACACCTCATGCACCATGTAGGAATACAGGACCATCTGATACACGCTGTGTATATGTTGATGAGCCAAGACACAACTATTTATTTCTTCATTCTTCTGAAGATCAGCAGGTCGAAGCTTTTGATAGCCCACTGTATTCTTTCCCTGTTCACCGGAACAGAGTTATCAATCACACGGAGCAACGGAATCAGCTCCGTCTTTCTAGCGTGTGCTATTTCAGGATTCCACCATGGAGGCTTATTCATTCCTACATCTGTGGGTGATCGGCCTACAGGCCAAATTTGTAGCTGATTGGAACGCTTCTGTGAGTGTTTCAACTGCTATCTCAATATCTTCCGTACTCTCAATAGAGGGAGGGTTAGGTAAAGACCGAGAGAGTACGCCACATTGCATATCCCAATCGGTCTTCCTCCTGTTACGAATGTTATTTATTAACACTCCCATAAGTTACACCAATATTGAAGTCAATATATTGGTGATCAGAAAAGGAGCAGTCGCTAGCGATAGCCCAATTTTAGTAATCATACTGTGGTGCTCAACACTCACAAACAAGTGTTAAGTCTAGCACCTCACTTCTGTTTGAAACAATGAAGGTAGGTTCGGAACCTCTATTTACTACTTCCAAACTACTATTAAGAATGAAACTGAAAAGACTCTCTACTCACCTCTTGTATTGATTGGTGGTGTCGCTTCTACCCCATATAATGTGGTGCGAGTTAGCGTCAGCACAGATAACCAAAGGTATTCTGAACTCATTCGCCTTTTTAACAGCACTACGGATAGCATCATTTGGTGGATGCTCCCATAATCGTGCGCCATATAGCTGGAAATCAGCCACAACAGACTGCATTCATTGGTTTCTCATGAGACTGCTACTGTATCTTCAGCAGTAATCAGACAGAATGAAGATATTCAAAGAGCTTTTAGCCAATATACAGTATCTAATTTTACCTGCGCCTTTAGCGTAGAAGAGCTTATGGACCCAGGGTTTCTGGACCATGACTATAGCTCCTCCCCGTTCTTGACAATTCGGAGGAGCAGTGCAGCTGATGCTGCCCTCTTCCGAGAGCATGGGTTTTACATCTTCTGAGAGGTATCGTCTTTGTTTTGTCGCTACGGTAGACACGCAGGACGATTGTTCCAAATCCAAACCTTCCCTTGTGTCTTCCTTAGAGTGGCCCCAAAGAGTCCTTATTCAGGACAACCAACGATTGCCTTTCTAGAAGATCCTTCAGCGTCGTAACCTTACCAACTTTCCAATCGTTAATTGGAAGCTGTGGGTTAGGTAGTGGAGGGTGGTTCTTAGTTTCATATGCTCACCATATGTGCCCTTCTGGAATGGCACATGATGGTCATGCTGTCCTCTCCCTCCACCATGACCAACAAGATCATTGCATTTTTAGCCTCTATCTATATATCGCGTCAAGATGACTACCCATCGTAGAGGAGATGACTACCCAAGAAGTAGGAATATTGACAATTGGCAGACACACGTGGTCAGGCATCAGAAAAGGGGGTAGTAGGTGGACGTATCAAATCTCCGGACTGGGTCGAAAGATGCCGTATCTGTATCGTTGTTTTAAACATGAATGACTTACTGGATCCGTTTTGTCCGCAGTGTATCGTACAATAAGTAGCCCTTTCGGACCAGCCGGACAATAACCAACAAAGCCACCCCTCTCAGTGAGGGGATGGCTTGATGGAACGTCTGATAGCCGCTCCAAAGGAGAACAGACGCTATCAGACAGAGGGGGAGGGAAGTTCATAGTATCATACTCACTGCGTGCCCTTCTGGAATGGGAGACCCTACCAGAGACAGCCAACTCAAGTTATACTGTCCCCTCCAGCATGACCAACATTGCCTCTACATCGCGTCAAGATGACTACCTACCATCGTAGAGGAGAAGTAGGAATTGACGTGGGTGGTCAGGCATCAGATAAGGGTAGGTAGGACAGTAATGTTAAGTAGGACTCTGGGAAACCCAGTTTCCTCCTGTCCTATTTGAACCGCACGTTTTTGCTATCTATATTCTTTCTGCCTTCTCCGTCTGACGACGACGAACGACTCCTTTCTGACGACCTTTTTTTCTTTCAAATCATTTCTTCTTTCTTCGCATCTAGTTCACCTAAGTAGTAAGTAGTTTATATTTTTCTTAAGGGGAGGGGTTATTATCACATGTATCTCTTCTGAGTGTACTTATTTATTATACTTACTTATTTATTTCATATTCATAAATAACAACGCACGTGGCTTTAATAAATAATAACAACAAACAAGTAGGATCTTCTGGTTGGTAGGTATGAATAAGAAACTATGAAAAAATGTGTAGTGAGTGAATGCTCCTCGACGAGATTTTTTTGAAATCGGATCAAAAAAATGTGTTTTTAACATACCCGAGGTGTCCTACTTTGGGGACCCCTGGTCGCGCCCCTGGTAAACCTATTAGGTCCAATTTCAAAACTTGAACTCGAAATAACACTTCCTCTTTGCGCATGTGAAATTATTTCATTCCAACCGGGCTAACCGTTTATAAGTTACACAACTACTTTTGTATTCCCTTTTTTTTCTACCCCCCCCACTGTCTTCATGGAAATATAACGTGGGTTGTTGTATTGGATAAGCTGTTGGTATGTCTGGTATGTATCCGCACTAAGTGGGGACTTGGTGTTTGTTGTTGGTGTTGCCATTTGGATTTTGGGGCTGTGATGGTTTGTGTCCTGGATGATTTTTTAAAAAAAAAAAAAAAAATCTAAAAATTCTCAAACGGTTTATAAAAAAATTAGCATAAAAGAAAAAAAAAAATCCTTTTCTCATACAACAAAATTTTTTTGTTCGTAACGACGCAACGGTGGCGGGAGACGGAAGCGGAAAACCGCAATTCGTCGTCGTCGTCCTTTTTTGGTTTTTAAAGAAAATTTTTTTTTTCTCTTAAAATTTTTTTTCTCTTTTGAGAAAAAAATTAAGTTTTTCTTTCTCTTAATTTTTTTTTCTCTTAAGGGGAAAAAAAATTAAGAGAAAAATGTTTTCTCTCTTAAAAAATTAATTTCACCACACCACTCCTCAATTTTTTTTCTCTCTCAAAAAGTGGTGTGGTGAGTTTCTTAAACTCACCACACTAGAGTGGTGAATATAAAAACTCACCACACCAAGTGTGGTGAATATATATAGAAACTCACCACAAAAACCGTTATTCGAAAAAAACTGCATTATCGACACGAAAATGACGCAGACGAAACGAACCGTTTTAGCAGTAAAAAACTGCATTATCAGTGGTGAGTTTCTAATTTACCGACGAAACTGTGTTACCCGTGGTGAAAATTCGGGCACGGCACTATCGACTTTATTTCTCAAAATATGGCAACACCAACCTATCGGGGATGACACGATGGTACAAAAACGTACACTTTTTGGTACAATTGGAATCTTCACTACTGGTTGTTTTTTATTGTCTTCTTTGTTTGTTATTCCATTTTTTGACATTTCTTCTTCTTGCATATAGTTTTTTTTTAATCGATTGTGGTGGTTGTTGGTGTGATTACACCACATTCGACAAATAGTAATTGTTATTTTTCGTTTAGATTATATATAGTAGATGTTAAATAAAATGTGTTAAATTCCATTAAACTGTGATAATAGAGATAGCAGTGAGAGTGGACGGGTGCATAACTTAAAAACCAACAAAGAAATATAGACAGACTCAAACATGGCGATGCTTACCCGTTTGACAAGTAGTGGAGCAACCACTGCTGCTGTTGCAGCTACAGGCTCTCCAAAAGCATTGCAACGTTTTCAAAACTGTGTAGCTTTTCTATGGCCAGCTTTGCACTCCGGTGGTAGAGGTAATAATAATGTTCAACGAAAGTCTACACAAGTCGATGCAATCGAATGTTTCACCAATGAACTAGTGGAACGCAAGAGCAAAAAGTGGGAAGAGATGAGAGAAACTCTATTGAAAAATAAAGAAGCTGGAGGAGGAGGAGTCCCAACTTTAGCCGCTAGTCAAAAGTCATCCCAAACAAAGGCAAAAGGAACAAGTAGTAGTAGTGTATCAACCACCACCACCGGCAGTTTTACTCAGAGTTTAGGTCTAATGTCCAAGGCAGTTATAAATGATCTGCATGCGTTACGTTCGCCCGAGTTGGGTCTCGATATACGTTCTTTATCACAAGCTCAACTAGACAATTTGCTCATGTCCACATTGGAAATTAAAAATAAAATAGACTTTTTATATTTGGTACGCCAATGTATACGTTGGCAACAATTGCCCTCCCATGAAGTGTTGATATCATGTCTCAAGTATCTTTCGAGCTTGTCACGTATACAACAAATCGAATCGTTTGCAGAGATTTGTAAGAAGCAGAGCAATCCCTTATCGAAAATATATGCGGATTTGGCACCTTTTAAAGCAATGGCTTTATGGCGCAGTGGTGGTGCCGATATTGCTTTAGTGACTCTACATCGTGGCTACGAGTCTGGTGCAGCCACCGAGGATGGTAAACGTATGATGAGAGCTGCTTTCCGCACAATAGCCGAGGAAACTTTAGCTCAGAAAAGCGAGGCTGTTTTAGTGTCGCTAATGGAGGTGGCTAGATCTATATACAACACTCACAAAGATATTTTCGTTGTGGCCTGTGTGTGGAAACAATGTTTTGTAAGTGATTGGTTTTGTGACCAGAAATCGGCAACTGATTTGTTTGAGCATTATGAGGAACTGCAGCAATTAGTGGTAAAAAGGTAAGTAATATGATTTTGGATATCTGTGGTCATAACTCAAAATTAGTATATGTAATAATAATCTGGAATATGTTTAAAAGACAATAAATATATATCGCTCATTTGCTGCAACAACGACATAACTCAAAATCCGTGAGTTTTAAACTGAGTAATACGAAATATGCGCCGTTCTATAGTCTTTCATATAGTTTTATCAGTTTTCAAAAAAGTTAATAATTTTTTCCGTGAGAGTGTTTTTTTGTTGTAAACGTCAAAACGAAAATTCATGTCTTCTCGTATATTTGACAAGAAAAAATTTGGGTTAAATACAGATTAGAAGTATATTAACATCTACTATTCAAATCAGGTTTTATTTCTAAAATCTCATGATTTGTTGAAAATTTATTTAAGAAATAGTCAAATGTCATAAAACATTCAAAGTCGTTTTTCTCGAAACGACTTTTTTTGGATTATGACGTTGTTGCAGCAAATGTAGATAAACTGTGATACTGAAAAAGAGATACAAACATTGATAGAAAGAAAATATAACATGATAGATAGTCCTTATTAATATTCAATTAGTTAGTTAGCTACTATTTAGGTCAAGCAAACAAGCTAGTGTAGGTAGTAGTTATTCATTAAACATATAGAAAAACTGTTAATAATTTCCTTATAATCCCGTATATTTATTATATCCCGTAAGTTTTGTACATAATGTTGTAATTAAAATTCTTTCTACTTAAATGTTAAAAATCGACATCATTCTCCACTATTTTCGATTTTCCGATCTATCTAACACTCCATAAAATTATTTATTGCAGTTGTATGTATGAAAGTAAAGAAAACAACATTTGATATTTGAAAAAAATAGGTTTTGGAAAAAAAAATATACTCGGTTTTTTTAAAACGATTGTTTTCCAAATTTATTAAAACTTGTGGTACACAGGTTCCAAGGCGTATTAATTTTCCCTTGTAGGTAGTAGTCAGTCATACAAAATTTGAAGTTGCTCAAAAATTTTAAATACGCTTTGTTTTGTCCCACATTTGGCTGAGAGAGATAGATATAAGAAAAAAAAACTGGGACAAACTCGATTTTTTACCTATTTTGATCTACATATATATATCTGGATTATTAAGTCAATAATATAGAAAATATGGATATCCAATAATAGATATTTCAAAGACCTTTGCAACGGCGTATATAAGGCCAACGTAAGTCGGACATACAAATGGTCAAAATCGGGAAAAATATTTTTTACCTCCAATTTCTTTTTTCACCAAAAAAATTTGTTTGTTATAATTTTTTTTTAGAAATAAATAAAAAAAATTCTTAAATTAAAAAAAAAAATTTTTTAAAAATTAAAAAAAAATTTTTTTAAAAACAAGTAAGAGAGCTATAGTCGGCTCTGCCAAATCTTATATACCCTTCACCAAATTATACTTTTTCGAAATTGTTTTTAAAGTTTTTCCAATTTTTTTTAATTTTATTAGTGAAAAAAGTTGATGCCAAAAATGTTTTTTTTTTTTTAAATTCGGGTTAACAAATATTTTTCCCGATTTTGACCCATTGTATGTTCAACTTACTATAGCCTTATATACATCATTGCAATGGACTATCTATCATTAGATATACATAGAGTGTATATTTATGATTTAGTAATCGAGATATAGATCAAAAATAGGCCAAAAATAGAGGTTGTCTCGGATTTTTGGTCATATCTCCGTTATTTATTTACGGATTTTGCTGATTTTAAATAGGAAACTTCTCTAAAGCATGTCTGACAGAATTATTATAGATTTGGATCCCGAAGATATTTGTGGTGAATTGTGGTATATAAGATTAGGCAGTCTTATTTACTTGGTTTTATTAAAATTGCAGTTTATGACCCCCTGTCTATCTATACTTGACAAACAAATATTTATTATAAAAATTAATAACGTTTCTTGTCAAGACAATGATGCAATAACCATAGAGACGAGACACTTCGTTTTGTCAAACAAAAAACAACTCATATGTCTCATACAAAACACATTTACTAACATGTATTTATTTTGTTGTTGGAAAAAAGTTATGTTTTTGACAACAGACTTACTTAGATTTTTGATTATTACTACGTCTTGTCTATATGTTACCCTATGGCAATAACTATAAGATAACATACATAGAAACGAGACGAAATTGTCAAAAACTCATGTCTGTTGTAAAAAACCTAACTCTTGCAACAACAAAATACATATAATTCAATGATTTTTTGTGGTTGTATAACCATGCATAATTCTCTATGGCAATAACCATTGATAAATACACATAGATCGCAAACTATCCTTTCAAATACCTAACTCAGTTGTGAAAAATCTAAGTGGCGAGAATGTATTATTAGTTTAAAAAAAGTATGTGAAAACAATAACATTTGAGATTTTTCTAGTTTCCGCTCTATGTGTATTTCTCTTTGGAAATAACATTAATAAATGGGGACTATTACCCGATAATTTGTTATCTTGACAACCATTTTGAAGTATATATATCATGAGAAAAAATTTAACAAGACAAAGTTTTTTTTTTTTTTTTTGTTAAAAATCGCTTTTTAGATGAAAAATATTTATAAATATATACAATTTTTAGTAAATTTCCGTTTTTGATTTTGTTAACAATTCCTTGTTTTTTAAAAAGTTTAGTAAATTTCAGATTTTTGATTAATTTATTTATAAAATTTCGTCACAACCCAATATAAGTATGTTACTTTATTGAGTTATGCTTACCCTTCCTTATATATACATATACCCAGTACCTTATATATTTTTTATGATTTGTTTTAATTTTAGATCCAGTTCTTTGTGCGCCTCGTTTTTAAGTCGCAATAATGTGGATGCGGTTCATCGTCTTATCGAAGTATTTTTGCAATATAAACAACGTGAAGCTTGCTCCAACTGTCTCAGTTTATTATTCAACTATCAATGTAATAATATTGCACAAATTACCTACCTACCGCTATATATTTTTATTTTAATTAATTTTCCTTACTTTGCAGATAATCGTAAAGATTTGCGAGCCTGTGCTGAAATTATCAAGTCATGCAGTGAGCTGGAAATGCCATTAAATGAAGTACAAAATGAACAGTTCCTCAGTTTGTTTCTCAATGAAAACGACAACAAAGACAGTGGCCCAGTTGTGCGCAGCAAACCTGCTCAAAAATCACAAAAAGAATTTCAATACAAATTTTAAGAGGATGGATTTATTATTATTATATTATCGTGTGAATTTTTTTATCATCTCTCTATGGCACCACTTTTGTTTAAAATGAGATTGATTTTAAAGTGAAAAAAAAAACAAAATATCATCATTACTTTAGTGATCCGAAAAAGTTTACTTAAGCGAAATGAATTACAAGAAGCTCCTTTTAAAATCTATCTAGTCCTCTACCTTGTATATCATTTCGGCTTAATAGTAAATTTGAACACTTAAAACAATCATTTATTTATTGCATGTAAGCACAAATTTGTTGTAAACACTGTTACGTTGTCTTTTAGTAGATGGAATTATACAGACGTTAGTTATCCCATCAAAATATTAAATAAAAAATGGCATCATATTATTTAAATTCAATAGTTTTAATACAAACAAGTAAGAAGGCTATATTCGGCTTTTTCTACTTTGGTGAATGGCACACTAAAGTAGAAAAAGCATTTTTGTGTGACAAATTTTTTTTGTGAACAAATATTTTAGTGGTAGTCGTAATTTTTGCTTATATTTTAAATAGCTTGGGAAAAGTTGACTTTCCTATATGTACGTACCCCTCATAATGAAGAGTATACAAATATTCGCAATTACGGCATTATGCAAAAACAGTAGTAAGTATCCTTAGTTTGCATACAATTTAAAATGTTTTTTTGTCTTGTGGGTCTTATAAAACTAAAATTAAATTATTTTTATTTTTTACAAATAAATATATGTATTATTTATATTATATAGATTATTTCTTTAATAACTACTATTCTAGAGGTCAGTTTCTTCAACTTGGCCTTCTTCCTCATCTTGCTGTACTGTTTCTTCTTGGTCTTTTTGCTGTTGTTTCGTTTCTTCACTTTTATCGTCCTGCTGTGGAGAGTCCAACAATTCGTAACCGGAACATGATTCACAGCGGCTTATTAAGTGCCGCATACAGAAGGACTGCAAACACTGCTGACAACGTGTTTTTGTTTTGGATCCATTCCGGCTTTTGCAGCCTCTGCATCTTCTACGAGAATCATTTTCGCGGGATTGCAAAATAATGCCATCGGGAACCATTGCTTTTTCTTTCGAAATTGAACCCAATTTTGAGGCTTCAACTACTTTTTTGGACGCTCCGCTTAGTAAAGTCTCTACATTTTCGCCCAAAATTTCGGCAATTTGTAGTTTAAGCGGCAGAGGAAGTTTGATATTTAAATGAATACGCTGTTTAAGTTGCTGTTGCGTTAGATAGAGTCCCAGTTGACGTTGGAAATCGCGTTGTTCGATACCAGCGTCACCATTTTCCGAAAGCCGGTACAATGTCCAAGCATTATAAGCGGCCAAATCTAGCATGAAAAACAAGTATTCCAAACTCCAACGACTATTTTTACTTAATCGTCCATAATGTGTGCCATAGATTCGCATGTACTGATAAGCATTTTGATTGCTGACGCTAATGGTCTTATATAGTTTAACACAGTTAATGCGCGTGGACAGGCCATTGGTAACCAAATAACCTGTTGGACTGTCGGTCTCACTTAATCCCGATACTAAAGTACAATCATCTTTCGTATACCAAACATGAGGCACCTGGGAACCACCATAAAGTTCAACCGGTATCTCCTTAGCGTTGGCTGGCAGAGCTCCCACAACTTGAAGTTGATTTTGTTTTAATTTTTGCAACAGTGCCATATTTGTAAAACGTTCGTTTAGGCATAGGCATCGACGAGTGCCTTTTACATCACTGACCAGTTGATAAACTTCCTCATCGAGTGGTTGGACATCGTTCGCCACTAACGCATTACAAATGTACATCGTTTTGGCATCACACATGGTAATGAAGCGCAGCCCATTTAATCCCAATTGATTGGACAATATATGATTGAAGGGATTGTTCTCCAATTGGGAAAAATCCAATATATGCTCATCAATCGTACAGAAACCACTGGGCGCGTAATAAGATCTACAATTTATGACCAACTTTTCCCAAAAGTTTGCAATTTCATCCAATGGTAATTGTGTAGTAGATGCTGATTGATCAGCACAACGTATACATTCGGATAAAAACTCAAAACGTTTAAATGACATGGTGGCACGAAATATAGCATTACCTAGTTCCAATGTCCAAAGCTCTTCAACTGGTCCAGGTTGTATGGAATTACGCAAAACACCACACAAGTAGTTTAAACCCAACCAAGCACGCAATTCCGTCAAGTCTGTTAATCTTTTTTGGTGGGGTTCTTTCTTTTTTGTGGCCTTAATAACCTCATTTGTACTTTTCACTATCATATTAAGCATCGAAACATCAATCAACAAATGCCAAGCCTCCAGTGGATTTGTTACACTTTTAGCGGGGCCTTTCCCAACGGCCAAGAACTCTGGTAAATCGTCGGCAATGGGCGGTGCCAAAGGCACTTTACTCCATATTTGACCATTAGCCGCTCTCAGTTCTGTTTCCAATTTAGCTTTTTTACTTCTGCCAACTTTTACATCAACTGTTTCGTCTTCATCGTATATGTAGGGTTTTAGAAAATCATTTTCCACACAATGCCATGGAAATTCTTTCAACTCAATTTCTTTTTCATCATATCCTTCCTGTAGGGGATCCTCGATACGTTCCTCATAGCTTACATTTGCATCACTAATGTTTCCACCAAAACCGCCCATTACTTCCATAAATGCCTCACCACCCAAACGATCTGATGTTCCTGCATCGTCCTCATCGCTATCTTGTTGTGTCTTTATATTGGCCAATATAGAATCGTCAATCGTAAAACTCATCATCAGTTATTAAATTTTACACAGTCTCTTAGAAAATGGGTTAAAATGCCAATACACAAAATTGTGACAGTTGTGTTGAACGGGTTAATATTATTAGATGTAAATAATGGACAGTGATGGTAATTTAAAGATTTTAACAGCAAAAATCCGCGATTTAAAAAAAATATTTATCTCTAAATGCAAAATCTTTTATCTTTATAAATAATTACTTTTTAATTCAATTATTTTGTATAATTTCTACTTGCAAAATATATTTTCTTGCTAATTGGGACATGCTGATCACGAATCTGACAAATATTAAAAATTGACTAAAACGTTTTCGATATATAAGGATTGATGGTATTTCGTTTTATCAACTAAAAAATATTAAGCACAAAAAGTATTTAACATACAGAGGGCAATAGATGACTAAGTCTGTTGCCAAAAACATAATTCATGAGAATGTATTATTGCATGTATTTTGTTATTGTATCACCTGTATGCATAGAGAAAATATACATAGAGCGGAAACCATAGATGACAACTAGATAGGTAACTGAGAGCCAAAAACCTATGTCTGTTGTGAACAACCTAATTCATGAGAATGTATTTTGTTATTGTATCACCCGTATGTGTGAAACGAGAGTAATTTTTTCCATTTTATTGTTCTCTCCTTCCGTTCTATGAGTTTATTCTATGGCGGAAACTAGAATAAAACTCAAACAAAAAAATAACTCAAAATAGTTACACATACGAGTGTTGTTTTTGTTTTCACATCCTTTTTTTACTAATACATTCTCACCACTTACGTTTTTGACAACTGAGTTAGGTCTTTGACAGGCGAGTTTCCGCTCTATATCTATTCTCTATGCCTGTATGTGTGAAAAGAGAGTAATTTTTTCCATTGATATTACTCTCCTTCCGTTCTATGCGTTTATTCTATGCGGAGGGCTTTGATTGAGAAAGATTAGCCACACTGGCAATAAGTAAACATTTTATTCAGAGTTGTATTTTGGTGGAGTGTAATAATTTATGATATTGCCATATTATGCGATCTTAATCCCAATATTTAAGGGATTATAAATATACATATATTTTAATTAAATTTTAAAACATTTCATTTTAGAAATGTCACATTATAAATTCGACCACAAAAAAAAAATGGAAGAATAACATTTCATGAAGATAAAAAAAATAATTTGTTAATCTAAATTAAGTTAAAAGAAAACAATAATAAAAAAGGAATTGTTTAATTTTTTCCACAGAAATTTATTGCAATGAGAATTTATTATGTGACAAAAATAAAATATTCAAACATACCGAATAAATTCTTAAATTTTATGGAAAAATAGTGTACAATTATTTTTCCTAAAATATAATTTATCAATTCCCTTAACAACAATCCTATTAATGCCTCTGAAATATATTTTAATAAAAACTATATATATTTTTATTTTTAATATTTATTTAAAATATTTTTTAAAGAAAAAGAACAATTTCATCAATAACAATCGTTTAACTACATATTGTTTAAAAAAAAATTATATTATGTACACCCAGAGGAAAAACTACTTAAAATCAATAAAAACCTATTGAATCAATAAGAAACATTAACGAAAGTCTAGTAATGTTGAAATTTTTATTTCAATATGGAAAAATATTAATTTAAAGTTGAAAATTATTGATTTATCGTATTACAATATAATTTTTCTATTATAATCTATTATAATGAACATTATTGAATTAATATGACGCGTTCTTATTTTTAAGTTGCAGGTTTTCCCTGAGTGTATGTAATTAAATGAAATTTATATTTTCAAAACAAAAAATAAAAAAAATTCAATAATTTGTAAGGACAAAAAAAAATATTACATTAAATAAGAAAAAAATAAAGAAAATTTGAAAAAAAAACTGTTAGTCTACCCAGTAGACTTACCATTTCAAAACATTTTATTACAAACCACAATTCCAACCCAATGTGGGATCATTTAATTGAGCTTGTATCTTTAAAATAAGACTGTAAATACGTAAAGATGGTCCCAATTTGATGGGGAGTTTCTTAACAACGTCGCTGCGTTTAAGCAGTAATAGAGAACGACCATCAATTTCCTCCTCCTTAAATACGTGAGCTTCTTTGGGGAAGTGTTTGAAAAAATACTCATACACCTGATCGACCGACCATTCTTTCACATCGGGAATATCATCGAAATGTTCGTTTGGTGTATAGCAAACGGCTGTTGAATCTGATTTCAAAGGCGTATTCAGTGATGCTGTTTCCACACTAATGGTATCAGTTGATTGATTCGAAGCCTTTGCACGTTTTTCAGGGGGAGGACTGATTTCATTGCCAAGTGCTTCCTCAATTTTTGAAGCATCATGGTCCACTGAAGATCTTTTTTGTACTGATGGAGAAGTGGAACTTTGTATCATATCGTCATTATTGGAAGTTTCGTCAGGAGTGGTTTTCTCAATTGTCGAGTTAGCGGATTTCACGGGAGTAGTTAGGGCTGATGGCTCTCCACCTCCAATAATTTCGCGTATTTTCTTAACTGGTAGCGTGGTACCATTAGTTATCTGATTATATACCTGACACTTGTTACACTTCCAATTACGTTGATTATCAGTTTTAATAATTTTTGTGGGAAAGCAGACCAGGTGAAATGATTTTGTACATTTTGAACATGTGATCATTTCCTCTTCAGGATTATTAAATGTTTCATTACATATTCTACAGGCACAACATTGGTCACATTTGTAGCTACGCTGTACACTTTCGAAATCTTCAAAATCAACCTTTAAACAAAGTTTATGAATTTTGCGCTGACAGTCTTGACAAGTAATTAGGGGATTTTTAATGGCAAACGTTGGACGCTTAGATTCCTTTTTCTTGCAAACAACGCAGGCATCTTTGGTTTCAACTTGGCCGACCGGCGATACAGTAGAAGCCTTTGTGTAACTAGCACGCCTCTCAAACGTAGAAGTAGTGTTTTGAAGCAGAGCTGAAGCTGTCCCAGCATTCAATGAACGTTGAGCGCGTGGCAGATAATTGTCCGAGGGATCAAATACAGCTTTTGGTTTTTTAATACGTCCTGTGGTGCGAACAATGGGTTCGTTATTTAAACTTTGTGATTGTGTCGAAATATTCTGATTATTGGATATTTCTTCATTCATGTTGTTAGGTGATAAACGCATACGTGCGACCTTTTTCATAATTTTCAAACAAAGTTGAACAACTTTATTTTCTCCTGAAAAAAAATTAGAAATGTATCAATTAATAATGCAACTGTACTACTATGCAATTAGCGCGTAAGTTGTTGGATCTTCATCGGCTACGTAAACAACTGGCTGAACTTACCTTGTGCTATTTATTTAATGGTAGATTTAGCTATACTACTTTAATAGCTTATTGTTTGTACACAAAGTAGTTATTTGATTTGTATTTTGCTTTAATTAAAACAATTTGTGTGTGGCAAAGTTATTATTTTTATAAATAACTTAATTTGTGACAACTAAACTATTCTTGCCAAGTGATGCCATACCAAAGCTTGTTTGTTATAAATCTGGTAGCTTCTGGTGACCCAAAAAAAAATAATGATGCCACGTGTTTTATTCAAAGAAATGGACATATCGCCGAAACGCTGACAAAGAAATGAATAGCTATTGATAATTTAAAATTATTAATTTTAAATAAGGAAATTAATATGTATGTAGGTCAAGGTGTAAAATGGCATGTTGTTTGTATATTGGTTACGTGTTTATAGTTTATAAAAATAAATGAAAATTTTGATTTATAGAATAAAAGAGTTATGAACATAGATAAATACATAAGATCGGAAACTCTCCTGTCAAAATCCTAACTCATTTGTCAAAAACCTAAGTGGTGAGAATGTATTTGTAAAAAAAACTATGTGAAAACAAAAACAACACTCGTATATGTGATTATTTTGAGTAATTCTTTTGTTTGAGTTTTTTTAGGGTCTGCTCTATGTTCCTCTATGGTTATGAATACAACTGGTTCTGTAAATCGAGTAGTTTTAAAATTGAGTGATTTTTTCAAAATGAAAAATCGCAAATCGTACGATTTTTATATTGAAACAGATACAGCTCCGTTTACAGAACAATTATTACAGAACGAAATATTTTAATTATCATCAATTTATTTGATCAAAGCTTATATCAAATATTCACTAGAGATATGCTTCATATATATATTTCTTTTTTATTTTATTAATAGTAATATAAAAAACAACTTTAATGCCAATTAATGTATATACGAAGAATATATATCGTTCATGTGCTTTAACTAAATATATATCGCTATTTTGCTGCAACGTAATCATAACTCAAAAATTTATTTTGTTGTTGCAGCAAATGAGCGATACATATATGCGATACTAATATTTTACAGATTCCAAATGTTTGACTTATTTAGTAATGTGTATAAAAAATCAGTTTTTATATATTAGGGATTCATTTTCATACAAATCTCTAAATATTCAGTAGTTTGGAATGGGTAAACCGGATTTATTATACTATTTAAAATCATAGATTCCAAAATAAAAAAAAGAAAACAATGTAAGTAAGACAACATGTAAGTTTATTCCACATAATTCTAGCAAACATTGAAACCGGTTCCGACAATAATTGGATTCTATGACAACCCCGATAAATTCATTCATTACTCCAAAAGTTTTAAATTTGTAATCGTTAATAATGACAAATTGCTGTCATTGTAAATACATTAAAAATACAACTGTGATAAGCTAGAGTTGATTTCTAATTTACGACCAGACGTTATATTTATTTATACAGTGGCTCACAGCTTATTTCGTGTATATGAATTTTTATAAAAGATTTCGTTATATTTTTATAATTATCTTAGATATTAAAACAAAAAACACGACAAATATTTAAAAATATATTATTATTTATTGTATGTACAAAAAAACTAAAAAACAATTCACCTTTTTTAAAATATTTAACAAAAAAGCGAAACGTTAAGAAAAGTAACCTCACAGCTTATTTCGTGTAGATATTAAATTACTATATTAATTTATTACAAACAATAAATTCAAATAATTTTAGTCATATTTTAAAGAAATCTAATATTTTGTGGGATTTCCCTTTTGTTTTAAAACTGCTTTAATTCTATATTGCATAGATTTATCCAGTTTTTGTGTATATTTCGTGGCTATCTTCTGCCATTCATGTTGGAGTGCATTTTTAAGTCCTGCTTATTACTTATCTGATGTTTTCTAATATTTCTCTCCAGAACACTCCACAAGTTCTCAATAACATTGATGTCTGATGATTAAACTGGAGTTTTAACGATGTGGGGACAATTCCAAATAAGCCATGCTTGTACAAGTTGTGACTTGTGCTTTGGTTCGTTGTCCTGGTAAAACCTAAAATCGTCTCTTATACCCAATTTCTCATCACCTAGCAATAAATTATTTTTAAATAAGTTAAAATACAAATTTTTGTCCAAAGTGTCATCCATAAATACTAAATTTACGACCCCTGCTGACGACATGCATCCCCACACCATGTCATGGCATCCACCGTGTTTAACAGGGCCACCTAGATTTTTGAGTTGCACATTTTAAGCAAGATGAAATTTGCTTTCATCAACAAATTCAATATTTTTGGGTCTGATGGAAAGTCATATGTTTGGCGAAAACCAAATACGAAACTGCTACCCAAAAATCTAGGTGGCCCTGTTAAACACGGTGGATGCCATGACATGGTGTGGGGATGCATGTCGTCAGCAGGGGTCGTAAATTTAGTATTTATGGATGACACTTTGGACAAAAATTTGTATTTTAACTTATTTAAAAATAATTTATTGCTAGGTGATGAGAAATTGGGTATAAGAGACGATTTTAGGTTTTACCAGGACAACGAACCAAAGCACAAGTCACAACTTGTACAAGCATGGCTTATTTGGAATTGTCCCCACATCGTTAAAACTCCAGTTTAATCATCAGACATCAATGTTATTGAGAACTTGTGGAGTGTTCTGGAGAGAAATATTAGAAAACATCAGATAAGTAATAAGCAGGACTTAAAAATGCACTCCAACATGAATGGCAGAAGATAGCCACGAAATATACACAAAAACTGGATAAATCTATGCAATATAGAATTAAAGCAGTTTTAAAACAAAAGGGAAATCCCACAAAATATTAGATTTCTTTAAAATATGACTAAAATTATTTGAATTTATTGTTTGTAATAAATTAATATAGTAATTTAATATCTACACGAAATAAGCTGTGAGGTTACTTTTCTTAACGTTTCGCTTTTTTGTTAAATATTTTAAAAAAGGTGAATTGTTTTTTAGTTTTTTTGTACATACAATAAATAATAATATATTTTTAAATATTTGTCGTGTTTTTTGTTTTAATATCTAAGATAATTATAAAAATATAACGAAATCTTTTATAAAAAGTCATATACACGAAATAAGCTGTGAGCCACTGTATATCGTTACCTTAAATGCAAAATAACGTAACATCACTTCATCAGTTTATAGGAGAAGCAAAAACGATATAAAATGAAAACTACTTGAGATATTGAAACAAAATTTTCAAATCTGAATTCCAATGAGACTAGAAATATATTTAAAAAAAAAACTTATTTTTTCAAAGCACACTTTTTCTAAAACCAAAATAAAGTAAAAAAAATTTTTTTATTTTAAATAAAAGCAGTTATAGATTTTTTGTATGTTTTTTTTTTTTATTTTAATTACTAACAACTACTTATTTGAACTAAAAAAGGTACTTCATGAAATTTCTGCAAAAAAAAAAAATTCAATTGCAACAAATTTATAAAAAAATATTAGGAAACTACCTAAAATAAGGTAACAAATACTATTTATTAATTAATTACTGAAAACGTACACGTTATTTTGTTTAAGAAAACCGTGTACTTGATTATACTACGTTTTCAATTTTGCTTATAATTTGGTTATTTTCGATAGTATAATTTTAAAATGTTGTACACAAATGTAATATGATGTAGTGAATCGTAATTTTTTGATTATACGTTGTTTTGCATTTTAGGTGACGATATGTAAGACCATTTTTGAAACATTTTTTCTCCAAAAACTTCCCGCGAAGGAATTAAAATTAAAGTTTAGCACATAATGCTGTGGACAAATCCTTTTGGAGGTCTTTATGATATATGTATACGCTTTAAAATTATTCCATTCCCTTAAAGCTGACCCATAATGAGAAAATTTAAAAAAAATCATCTATCATTTTGGGGTTATAGCAGAGGAAATTGATTTATCATAATTCTATTAATCTATCTTAACTGTGCAGTTGATTTCGGATCTACGTGTATAAAATAATGATTTTTCCTAATATCAGTAACTGACAATATTTCTTTTGATGCAATCTCAAAAGTGGAATAATTAATACGCACCATGGGCATCTTTTAAATTTCATGCAAATGACTACAGAAATTCCATTTTTTCCCAAGTTAAAACAACACCGATTAAATACAGTGTAGTATTTAAAATACCAATATGAAATTGTACTTGAAAACAACCACCTGGTAGACAAAACTGTATGCATGCGAAAAAACAAAAATCAAGACACATTGTTGTTGGCAAGTCATTGACCTTTAAACAAAAATTAACCTTGAGATAACTTTTCTTTCGCTCTCTCGCATGTACACACACACATTCTTATTGATAATACAAAGCCCTATTAATTCAGACCCATTCTCCTCCGTCTTAATTGATAAACGTATTAAGATTTTCTTAAGTATATTTTTTTGTTTCATTCGTTTTAGGCATCTTTAAGTGGATGATTACAAGATTTTTTCATTATGTTTAAAGTTCTTTGATTTCTTTTTTATAAGATACAGTAGTAGTATTTAAATTCAGATTAATAAAATATCAAAGCATTTTCTTTTTTTCTTATATAAGCTGCCACAATTTATAAAATATGGATAATATAATTATATGAAGGTGTAAAAAAGCAGAACATGTTGGAAAATTAAAAAAACTGACTGGTATTTGTAGAATTTCGTTTTAAAAAATAAATGAAGAGGGGGGATTTGAAATAAAAATATTTAAAGGTTGGAAATTGTTTAATTATTTTTTTTGTTTTTTTTATTAAAGTATAAAATTTTTATTGGCAAAAATTTTGTTTATTTTGTTTTACTTTTTTAATTAAGGTTTTTCATCTTTATTTGTATGATTTTTGTTTGGAGTGTGTTTAAAACGCATTTCTTTAATGTCTATTCAAATTGATTTGATTCGCCTAGATGATGACGCTTGTTTTGCATTTAAATATTGAGAATTCTGTTTTGTTTTTCTTTTTATTAAAATAAATTCTTGACGAAGTATATTTTTTTAGGATATAAGTATAAAAAATAATAAGTTGGAATAATCTGACAACAAAAACAACAGCGACTCTTATTATTATAATAATAGTTGGTTGGTTGAAGTGTTTGACAATTTTTGGAAAAAAAAAAAAAACTAAAGATAACTCCTTTATATTACATATGATGATCATATTTATAAAGTTATTATAAAAACAGATTATTTTAAAAATATACTTCAAATTGTATGTTTTGTTTATACATTTAAATGCAAAAGAAATTTGCAGCAACTAGAGTTTTTTTTATTATAACAAATCCTTTTTTCTATTTCTTCAATCTTCTAATTTGAATAATGTTGTTTGTTACATTGTTATAGAGCTGTTGTTGGTATAGATGGTAAAAACACAACATATTTTTATTATAATTTTTTATTATTCGTAAAAAAAAAGAACTCTTCTTAAGACACACTAACGCCACTCTACTTGTCAAGAGCAGTATTAGTCTTAGTAGCAATAACGCATTCTTCGCCGCAAGACTTGAGGACAGTACACTGCAAAGAAACGTAAGATGAAAATTAATAACAATATTGTAAGTCGTCATGTACGATTTTAATTGACTTACCAAGAGTTCTTTGCCGTTATCGAAATCGGCTCTCAAAGAGGCACCCAATTCACCTTCTGGCAATTTAAGATCTTCTCTGATGTCACCATTGTCGGACATCAAGGTCAAATAACCGTCATCACTGATGTCGGTCAATTGGAAGTCCTCTCTCTTTACATGGGGAACATCCATGTTGTGAGTAGATGGACAGATATCTTCATATCTGTAAAAATAAATGGAAGTAAAATATATATTAAACACAATTTATTAAAGTTATGATACATCATCTCTGTCTGATATTTTTTTTACGGAGATACATTTTGCTTCATATGAATAACATAGTTTTCGGAATCAAACCCTAAAGTGAATTCAACACTAAAAGTGAATTCAATATTGTTTCTCAATTTTTTTACAAAAACCTGGACTTTTGTTTGATATAAGACAATCTGAATAAAATTCCATATAGGAAGAAGTACATATGTGAAATATTTTATATGCATTTTCTTATTTTATTGAAACTGTAAATAACAGTACATATTTTGGAAAACAAAGATTACAAATTAAGTTAATGTAATGCCTTCGAATCATAAGAAAAAATGTTCAAACAAAACATTCAAGGTTGTGTATGAAAAAAGTGACTCATCATACGTTGAACTAGTCCTAAACTGGCCTAATTTATGGATTTAAATATGAATGTTAGTTACTGTTTATTTTACTTACTTCTTATTGGAGAAAATATCAATGCCAACCATGTGAACTTTAGCGTGACCGTGCTTGCCAGTTTTGGAAGTTGACATTTCAACAATCTTACAGGGTCTACCCTTGATCAAAACAAAACCGTTTTTACGCAATGCGGAACATTGCATAGGATAAGTTTGTGAAGCACCAGAATCTCCGGTTTCGAAATGATGTTCTTCAATTTCAGCCATTTTTATAAAATACTTTTATTAAAGTTCAAGTTAAGACCCTGGTAATAAGGAATATATCTGAAAATAGAAGAAAAAAAACATTATTATAAGATAAGCATAAACCAAAAATAATTTTATTTTTGTTTTTTTTTTATATAAAAATTGTTATTGTTGACAAAATGCCACGCCTTTTATTTATTACTTTCTAGAAATTTACAAAGATGGAGAGAACTTTTGTTTTTTAATTTTTTTTTTGCTATTTTCTTATTCGTTTTTGAGACATTTTTGGTCTTTATAATCAACAACAAACATGCATACACTCAAATGTAAAATAAAATACTATACAAAATATTTTGCACACACGCTTTTTTTAAGTATAGAAGTGCAAATTTACCACCACACCACCAATACTACAACAACAATACAGATACAGACTTCTGCTGCAGACAGAAAAACAAAAAAATAACTCAAACAGACTGACCGACCGACAACGTCATAACCTCTTTATAGACAAATTTATTTTTTTATAATTTTATAATTTTTTTTATTAATAACATTTAACATTTGCTAAAATTTAATGACAAAAAAGCACATTTAATAATTTTTTTCATTCCTATACAATCATTTCTCATTTAACAAAGATTGTTGGAACAATTGAAAATTAAACTTATTTATTTATGCAAACAAAGTTAATTGTTTTTATTTTAATTACAATTCCTTTTTTTTCACCAATTATTAAATAAAACTACCGACGTGTATACCTTCTTAGTATTTCTATGCAAAAAAAGAAATATACAAAAGCGCTACATTCGACCGCACTGAATAGAACTGAATCATGCATGTTTGCGAAAAAAAAAATCTGTCTCCCCATTGCGACTCGGCTGCTAAGAAAATGCTTTCTTCCGTACACGCATTTTTATTGTTGCCGATTTTCGTTACACTTTTATCAATTTTCACTATTTAACACATTGATTTTGTGGCATTTGTTGTGCATTTTCAAGATTTTATATTTTCACCTTTAATTTTCCGGTATTTTTTGTTAATTCTTTTAACAAATTTATTTAAAATACTCACATGTGATTTTAAGGTTGTCGTAACCAAAAAAGAGGCGAAACAAAAAGACCCTGCTACAAAAAAAATATATCCGTTTAAACATGAACAATGATCAAGCATTTATTCAAGCACATGTTTGTTTGCCACGACAGTGTTGTATTTGTATTGAGGTACACTGTTACCAGCTTTTTGCAGGGTTGGCAACAATTCGGCGAAATACTTGGGAATGAGTTTAGTTAATAAAATACGTCGCGTTCATAATGCTTTATAGTGTTTTAAACCAACGTCAAACTAAAGCGAACATTTTGAGTTATTTTTTTTGCAATTCTAGAATTTTTCTTACTGGTAAAAATGTTAATTATAATAGTTTACGTTCATATTTGAGGAGGTCAATAACAAAATGCAATTTTTATTGAAGCAAGCCTGAGTTTATAGGAGAGTGTACCGAAAAGTTACTTCAATTCTCTTTTATTATTTCATACTCAATATGGCGTCATATTGGATTTTGACCAAGGCTCAAAAGATAATTGAACTGTCAATTCACTTGTGTTTGTTGTGGCGAAAAATACAACAAACGCAAAAGCAAAAACAACAACAGACAACTTTGATAGTTCAATTTATTTTAACAAAAACAAAGTACCTGTAGTTTTTGTACATGTTGTATTTTTTGTAGTTCTATCGTCACCTTATTGATTTTGATATAAAAAATTGAACACAGACTTTCTCTCACAGATTATTACAGATATGCAAAAAATTACAATTTTCAAAAAAGTTTTCAATGGTTGTGGTTTGAAGAGCGAGAGAACAGAATAAAGAAGATTTTACTAAATTATTGGACCAACATTGGTGAAACACAATCTGATGCCGATGTAAAACTTTATCAACACATTTTGTACAGAACTCTAAAAATTGGTTCTCTGCATATTCTACGAAAACATGAACATAAACCGCGATTTTGAGTAAAATTAGTTATTGTGAAAGCTATTGAATATCTTGGATCCTGCCAAAAGTTCACAACACCACAACACAAAATATATAGTAATAGTTAAAACAACAAATGTTTTATGAAACCGTTTACTATATTTTGATGACGGTTATCCTAAAGTTGTTGTGAACATAAATGTTTTGCTGCAAAAACACTTTACGTAAACACAAAAAAACACTGGTTCTGAACGACTTATAAGTATAAAGTTTTTTATATTTTGAGTATAAAATATTTTGAATAAAAAATACTTGTTTTTTAAAAAAAAATTTGTTCTGTGGGATATTTTAGGATGAATTTTGTTATTGGTCCATTTTCATACAGCCCTTGTCCATACTTAAGAAATATTTATCATAAAAATTGAGTAAAAGCACAGTTTTCTGACAACGTTGTCCCACATGAATATTACATTCACTAGATTTACCCCATAAGACAAATTCATGTGCAGACAAGAAATATGTTTAATTTATCCGCACAATTATAACACAATTACTTTTGTTTTATTAAATAAAAGGAAGCTGAACTTCAGTTCAAAATAAACGTCTAACCACATGGCATTCAACAAAGTATCAGCATACGAATTTGCAAAAAAAAATAAAAATTTTAATTGCTCATGTGAACTGGGGTGAGATTTCATAGTGATTTTTTGGTACACATTTGTATATTTTAATGGAATAGTTACCATCACTGCCTCTAACGATTTCACATCTATCATTCATCTCCAATAGTTATCGAATAAATACGTCACTATCAACTTAATGGTATCGGTGCTTTAACATCGCTAACAGCTCAAAGGTTTTTTGTTACTCAGACTGTCCAGCAAAAAACATTTGTAGCGTACGTTCCCAAGACAAAAGATGTTTTTAACGAGAGTCAAAAACCCTCAGTGATTTAAGCGGCCAACGCGCACTAAATACGTTCCCAATTTTTAATTGCCAGTTACGTGAAAATAACATAAAAATATTTGATAAATAAATAAATAAAACAACAACAAAAACCATTGAAGGTTATATGTCATTCTCAATTCGAACGAGGAGATTTGTTTACCCAAAAAATAAGAAAAGTTGCAAATTGTAAAATGGTTTTCATATCGATTATTGACACAGTCTGGATTTCTTCTGGTTTATTTATTGTGTTTTTAATACTCTTGTCGGCCATCAACAAGTCAATTGGTGTACGACGTTTCTACGTGCAACTATTGTTAAGGATATTCGAGGTAAATAACAGTGTGATTGTGGTGTGTCTGTCGTCCACCAAAATTTTATCGAGTCATTCTTGTGTGATGTTGTGATTTGTTAATTTCACTAACTAATGTTGTTTCTGTTTTTATTTAAGTATGGACGTGTCAGTATAGAAACAGCCCACAAGGAACGTCAGGGATCTGCTAGAAGGGAAGAATTGGAAGAACTAAAACAGAGGCAGCTTTATTTAGCAACAATCGGAGATAGTGATGATGATGCTAAGCAACATAAATGTGATAAATCTAGTACAACTAGTAAAATACAACAACTACAAGAGGAGGTAGATGACGATGAAGACAAATCAGAAAAGGTCATATCTGCCAATGGCAACACCTTAATTAACAGGGACAATGTATTGCTGCCCACCTCAAATGATACAAATTACAATAAGGATAAATTAAAAGAAAATATAAAAGATGTAAGTACCTATTTTCTCGGGCAAAATTATAAAAAAAAACATCTATTCTATTGTATACATATGTGTGTGGGTGTTTGTACGATTGATAACATCAGTGTGGGGTGATATCTGTAGTATGGGAGAGTTCAATAGATCATTCAATATATGAATTGTAGAATTATGCTATCCTCGTGTCTATATACCAGCTATGAATAACACCTATACTTTCATTTTAACAATAGCAAGATTTCCAAAATACTAGATGGTTTGCTCAACAGGTGTTATAAGTTCCATTTTTGGTTTTATGGTCATTAAATTTCGTAGTTTGTGTATGGAAATTATAAACACTCAGCTGAGTGTGTGGTAAAAGAAGAAACGCGTGCGATTCTGGGACTATAATAGAAATGTAAAAATTTAAACTATACTATAAGAAAATTCCAAAAGAAATTTCTTAAAAGCTTTTAAAATACCTCAAAGTTACGTCAGAAGTGAACATTTTAGCCATTTGATAAGAAAATATGATTTTCAACCGATAACAAAATATAAAATCTTCTATTCGGATATTAGCAAAATCATGTTAAAAACTTAATAATATTTTTTCGTTATTAAAAGAAATAAACATAAGCATATGAGCATGAACATGTTAAATTTATAAATAAAATAAAATATTACAATATATGTATACCTACATATATTCATATTCAATTTATAAATAAAATATTACATTTTTCGGTTTTCGAAGTCACGTCCATGGGAAATTGTCATTTGCTTTTCTGTTTAGTGCAAAAGTGTTTAGTTAGAATCAAAAAATAATTAATTATGTAGTTAGAATGTTCTTTCTTGTGCAAACGAAACTTATTTATTTATTTATTGTGTATGTTTTTTTATTCGATTATCTTTGATATACATAGTTGAATTATAGGTACAAATAAATGTATGTATGTATGTTTGCTTATAAACAAAATATCAACCAAATCATACGAACCATTATAATGGAATTTTTTATTTTATTTGCTAAAAATTTGCCACTGTTTTGATTTTTGTAAAGGAAAATTATATTTAATAGATGCATATATTTAATTGGATGTTATAATCTATCAAATTATTGGTGAAAAGCATAAATTTACACGACGACATCTAATTATTCCATAGACCCTTAATAGTATAATATAAAAGGTAGAAACATTAGGCAGAATTTTTAATATTTATTCCAAAAACGTCAAACATGAATTGAACTCTTAATTGTTTACTTTGCATTCGTGATATTTGTTACATTTAACACGTTTGAAAAAAAAAAAAATATGTATTTTTTTAAACGAAATCAATTTTTTTTTATTATCTTGTTTTTTTAAAATATTTTTTAATGAGTCTACCTATATTGTTGTATCATTCATGCATAAAACAATATTAGTTTATAATATTAGATTTTTGCAAATATGTATTACTTTAAATGTAATAACCCTAATGAACATGCATATGTATTGTATATTTGTTTTTAATAATGGTATTTATTTAAAATTATTTAAATTTAATAACGATGACCTTTGGTTTAGTAACACAGAACGTACATAAAACTTGAATTTTCTGTGTAAAATTTAATTGCATACGTACATCTACATGTGAACCTAAGATATTTAATAGTTAATAGAACTTTTTAATTTTGAAAATATAAATCCGTTCTTCAATGTAAAAAATATTTTTGTTAAAACATAAATATACATATGTTTCATGTGTGATAAAGCAAAATTGAAAATACTCAAGATCAGATTAAAAAAATTTACTCAAATAGTAGCTACTACGCGCATATGTGCATGTGTAAATGCATGAGTAATTTAACTATTTTTATATTTTTTTGTCCGATTATTATATTCTAACGACAAATTTATTTCACTTAGTGCAGTTTGTATATGTATAATATAAAATTCATGTGCTAGCGATCTTTTTTTTTTATTGTTTTAATATCAAACTATGATAACAAACACACAACGAAATAATATTGTTGTACTAGTGTTATTAATACATAATTATTTGGTTGACCATTGATCGGTATTATAAACGTTCCAATGCGATTGGTAAAATACTCATACATAAATGTTGGCAACTTCTTTACTTGCGGGTATTTTCAATTGTTTTTTTTTATCAATTTATGATAGTACGATTAGTTTACCATTTTCTTTGTATAAGCAAGAAAATATTCTCACAAATAAATATTTTTGTTTTTTTATTTAACTTATAAAAAATAAAACTTTTTTATCTTTGATGTTTTTATCTATGGCAAAAGTGTTATAAACATTATTATTTTTTAACAAGAACGATTATGTTCGTAAATTGTAAAGAGATTGCAAAATTAACTTAATATACAATTAAGTACATTACAAGGAGTTTGATTTCATATTATCCTGTTAATATCTAAGATGAAAATAAAACATGGAATTATTCATTCTATACCATTTTTTTCAAATTCATTGGAATTTCATTTGGAATTTTCTCAATTTCAATTAAAAATTGTGTAGTAAAGTTATTTATATTCGTGGGTACGCTTCTATTATAAAATTTACCTTCAGTATTGTTTTTATTTCTGATAAATTGTTTTATTAAATTATGCCAGATAAACGAAATGGTTATATAAATATTTATACCCAAACAATTGAAGGAGGGTACAAATTATTTGTTTATATTTATGATTGTCATTCCGTTTTTGCCCCCAAATAACTAAGATATATGATGGATACATCACGGCAACATTTTCTCGGAAATTCCCGGGAATATTTTTTTGTTGAAATTTTAGGGAATTTCTTTATATACGTTCTTTTTAAAGTTACAATATTCAGATTCGTTGTGGTGGCCAAATTTATTGAAAATTGAATGACATTATATCCATAGATTTTACCGGTTCTAGCAACCGAGAGTCAGTTGGCAAAGAAGCATTACTGTTGAAATAACAGAATTATTTTCACTCAACTACGATTTTTGAGAAACAGCTGAAAAATTCGGTCGTTAAGGATGAATCAAATTTTAATTTTATGGTCTTCACGACTAGCTCGATTTTTTACCTATTTTTTTATATATGTATATCTGGATCACTAAGGGCGGGTTTTTGACTTGAAGATTGGATATTAAATTAAGTCCATTTTGCGAATGGTTTTTTTAATTCAAAATTTTTTTATTTTCACCAACCTTTTTTAGAAATTTTTCTTTTCACTATAAAACATTTTTTCACCCATATAAAAATAAAAATATTTTCAACAAACATCTTATAATAGTATGCTTTGGTGAAGGGTATATAAGATTCGGCACATCTTACTTGTTTTATATGTAATTTCTTGTAGTAATTAAGAACAATTTTCTTTTAGGAAACTATAAGTTTTCATTTTGAAGGATGTCTGGACTATATTAAGGCTGGTGTAGAGGCTATAATCGAAGATGAGGTAACATCACGCTTTGAGGCAGAACAATTGAAAAGTTGGAATCTATTGACACGCACAAATCGTCAGTATGAGTTTATCAATTGGAAAATCACACTCATCTGGGTAGTTGGTTTTGTAGTGCGCTATACAATATTAATGCCACTGCGTGTACTAGTATGCTTTATAGGTGTAAGTATGCCAAAGTTGGCGTGTAATACATATAATAATGTATACATACCACTTTTTTAAAAACAAACAACAGAAACATAACCAAAGAGAGAATTTGGCTGGTCTGCAAGAAAGACCTGGTTTGTCCGATTGAAACGACATTAAGTTCTTCAATTACAATATTTAATTTGAATTCTTTTTCTTAGGTGATCTTTGCTGTAGGTTCAAATAGTTTAGTGGCCCTGATACCGATTAAAATAGTGCGCCACTTTTTGGCTGATCTTGCCTTTAAATTAACATTTCGTTTAATTGTCTGCAGCTTGTCGGCAGTAATAAATTTCCATAATACTCGGTATAAACCAAAGTCGACTGGCTTTTGTGTGGCAAATCATACATCGCCACTTGATGTGGCCATTTTATCAACTGATTGTACCTTTTCCTTGGTGAGAATAGTTGGGTTATACTAAATATTGCTTGCTTAATATCAATGTTAAAAATTCATCCGTATTCTAAAAACAGTTGACCCCACAATAATTCGCCTCGATTTGTTTGTATGAAAAAAGGCTTTATGACTAAACGTTTATTTCGTTACCATGGGTTTCAAATTACTTAGTATTAAAAAAAGTTTGGGATATATACTATAATACATATTTTATTGTTAATTTCAATGCTGTCTTGTTGTGCTCCAAAATCTCTAACGTGTTTATGTGTGTATGTTTTGTGTATGTCCATCATCTTATGTGCCTCATTTTTTTGTGTTGTTTCCATGTCTTTCTCTCTTCATACTGTTGTAATATTAGGTAGTATGGCTTACTGTTTGTACAGCTGTTGTTGGCTACATGCCCGATGGAGAACGTAAACGTCATGTGGTCAACAATATCCTTAGGCATTGCTTCTCAGTGCTGTCTAGTGCCATATCGGCTGTTATCAATTATCATAATGAAGAAAATCGTCCCAATACGGGAATTTGTGTGGCCAATCACACCAGTCCTATCGATGTGCTGGTGCTGATGTGCGACACCACGTATTCGCTGGTAAGTATGAATTAATGCATGCTTGCGGGTTTATTTAATTATTGTTAATAAATTGGCATTATTTTATGTTCTGCAAATTGTAAAATGGGATAGGATCATCGAAATATATTAACTTGATGTTTCTTAGAAAGTTTAATTACCCCCATATTCATAAAAAAATTTTATATTTAAACAATGTTCCACACAAAATTTGATTTTAAAACGTTTTTTAAATTTAAAAATTGTTTATGAATAAGGTCTTTAATAATTAACAAAATACACTTTCTACGAAACATCATACAATAATTAAACACTTTTTAAAAACAAAATTTATTACTTATTAAATAGATTGGTCAACGTCATGGGGGTTTCTTGGGTATTTTGCAAAGAGCACTAGCCAGAGCGTCACCACATATTTGGTTTGAAAGAGGTGAAGCCAAAGACAGACATGCTGTGGCAGAACGTTTAAAACAGCACGTTTCCGATCCCAACAACCCGCCAATTCTTATCTTCCCCGAGGGAACATGTATCAATAACACTTCCGTAATGCAGTTTAAAAAAGGCAGTTTTGAAGTAGGTGGCGTTATCTATCCCGTAGCGATTAAGTGAGTATTTATTGTAATAAATTCTAATAACAATTTGTAAATAAATACATAAATATAATTAACATTTTAGATATGACCCACGTTTTGGAGATGCCTTCTGGAATAGTTCAAAGTATTCGATGCTTCAATATCTTTACATGATGATGACATCGTGGGCCATCGTCTGTGATGTTTGGTATTTACCGCCCATGTACCGACAACAGGGCGAATCTGCCATTGATTTTGCGAATCGTGTTAAAAGTGTAATTGCCAAACAAGGTGGTCTGGTCGATTTGGTATGGGACGGCCAACTTAAACGTATGAAGCCTAAAAAAGAATGGAAAGAAATGCAACAAGTCGAATTCATAAAACGTCTTAAAGGAGACTAAGTAGTATAGATTTTTTTTAGCATCACAATTCCATGGTAAATTTTACCAAACTAAAAATCCTGTTAAAAACCAACCCATAATTCAACCAATAACAAAAATTTGTAATTTATTTTAACGTATATATAAATAATAATTTTTTTTGGAGTAAACGTTTATTTAAGTGAAACCAAATAAAGAAAAATGAATTTTTGAATAACAAATTATAATTCTTCAAAGTTTCAAAAAAACTAAATTTAATAAAAATAACAAGAGAGCTATATTCGGCTGTGCTAAATATTATATACCCTTCAACAATATATTATATTATGATAAAGATTGAAAACAATATTTGTTGAAAACATTTTTTTTGGTGAAATCAAAATTTTTGTTGGCTAAAATGAATTTTTGATGAAAAATATGTTGGTAAAAATGTTTTTCCCGATTTTGACCCATTGAATTTCTATGGCGTTATATACGCCATTGGAAAGGTCTTTGAAATGTCTATAAGTCGTGATTTTGTTTATATTTCAGCCACTTGTCCGATTTTCCCGAATTTAAATAGCAACGAACCAGGACAATAGCGTATATAATGATTATCAATAATGTACGTTATTTGGGGGCTATCGACTCCGCTATCTTTTCAAAAGGTATCCTATATAGAAAATAAGAGAACATATAAGTTATTACATATGGGGTCCAAGCAAAGGTTTAAAACCGTGCAGAATTTCCCTAAAATACTTGAGTCTTCTGTTCAAGATAAATAAAACTAATTCTTAGTAATGGTACATATTATATTAAACAAGTTTCTGTTTGTTTGAAATACGTTTCGTTTTGTCCTTAAATACCGGTTCCGGTCTGCCTTTAAAAAATATATGTAAAAGTGCTGCCCAGTTTCAACAATTTCAATAATACTACCAAACACTAGATGTCACTGTTGCGGTCAAATTTGTTGATGATAAATGAGTTTAATGTTGAAAAAACATTTTTACAGAGAAAAACAGTTTTGGTCAAACATTTTTTTGGTTACAAACGGAATGACGAACTTATATATGACATAGTGAAGGGTATACAAATAATTCAGAGATATAAAAGGATCTTAGGATATTTTTGCAACCAAATTCTTTTAATTCTTTAATTCCATAAATATAATAACTCGTTTATTTTTTAAAAGAGTAATTTTGGCACAAATCAATTTTGTTTTAATGTTTTCCCATACAATTTCGTAGTAAAGACAAAAACACTCCAAATGGGATAATTTTATTTATAAAAATATAGTTTATTTTATTTGTTGGCTGGATAGCTAAAAGTGATCAGTTTTTATATATGTATATATATTATATTCAGGTATTTTTATATTACCTATGGTTCACTGCGTTGAACCATAGGAAATATTGTAACTTTAACGGTTTATAAATATGTTAGGAAAAGGCGACTGAGTGCAGTAAATTATGTGTCAACGATATCGAATGCCATAATTTTAAATATGAGAATTACTATAAATTTTACTCGATATCGAATGCGGTAATTCGGCCCCTGGACGGTTGCAATTAACATTTTGCCAAAAATCTGAATAAACTAAAAAAACAAAAATAATTGTCTTCTGTTTGAGAATTAGTATATGTAAAATGTTTAGGGAGACTTTAGAAGGTAAAATTAAAAAAACTTAGTTTTGAACATAATTAGTAAAAATTTAAATGTTTAATAGTAGCAATTGGAAGAAACTGAATTGATTTTATGCGTATTTAAATTTAAAAACAGTTATTGGTGTCGGTTTACTTAATTTTGATGACGCTTTGGCTCACACTGTCACAATGTTTTGGTTGAAAACAACTTAAATAAACACACACAAAATACTATAGTAAAGTCATTAATCTAAGTACTTTATTAGTACATTATAGTTTATCAAAATGTTAATAATTATTTTTAATTGTAAAACATAAACATAACAGAAAGTTTTGTTAAGTTCTGTTTTTTAGTTCTCACCTACAAAACCGCTAAAATTGACACTTATTGGTAAAAAAATTTTACCCGCTAAACTGGTTTCAATATAGCTAGATTTTAAGTTAAAATCGCTAAATTACCACCACTGACAAGAAGCAAAAGTATTCCTACAATTTTGTGTTGAGAAGAAAAAAAAAAAAGAAAAAATTATAATTTTTTTATAATTTTCTTTTAAATTTTTTTTGTACAAAAATTAATAATATTAAATAAGAAAGCGAAAAACGTATAGAATGTCACATCAACCCACAACAACGGATTTTGACAAATTTACAACATTTAAAATAACAACAGGACAAACAGTGAAACGAACATCCAATGAAAGCCACGATGATGAAAGTAAAAAGCTGAAATTGGAAAAGAGTGGGAGTGTTTTAACTAATGTTGCAGGTGCAGCAAATCCTGCCACACATATAATAACCAGCAACAATGTTATGGCGGCTGCCGCAGCAGAAATAAATAGTAAAAAACTAAAGTCAAGAATGAAATTAAGTGAAACAAGTGCATCGACAACAACAGCGTCATCCTCAGCGGCAGCAGGGTATTCATTAATAGTAGAAGACGCCACAACTACGGGCACCATGAGTGAGGAGAGTTGTGAATCTGGTGGCAAAACATTTACGACGACAACGACTGCCGGCGAGGAATTAATGTTTATTCGCAAACATGTTACAAATAAAAGTGATACATCTGCGGGGAATTTAAATAATGATGGCTGTGTGGATGAGCGCATTATCCATATAGAAGGTGACCCCGGTGGCAATGCTGCCACTTCATATATAACTGCAATGAGCACCAAGCCGCCTCCTAAACGTTTACAAATCGGAATGGCGGAGGCAAAAAAGTCCTTAGGTGACAGTATCGACCTAAAATTAATTACCACCAGCGAAGGTCAAGGCGCAAGTAAGATTTCCATGGTAGCTGGAGATAAAAAACCAGAACAAATACTTATCTCTGCCTCCAACACAACCATAAATCCTCAAAATACGTTCACATATAGTCGGGTATGCTCCGTTAGCAATGTGTCCGGTCAAACGGGAGAGCCCGTTAATATAAAGAGTTTACAAGGTGCTGTGAAGAATCAGTCATTAATGGTTTCGTCCAAAAAGTTATTACCCGAGGTAACTCAAACGACTGCCAAAGTTTCAATAGGCAATACAACCATATCAGTGCCTTTATTAAAGCCTTTAAGCTCCACACAAATCATACAAACTGGTAGTGGCAATTCCGGCCAAGGAGGTTCTGCTGAAGGTACAAAAAGTGTTATACATACCATTCAGACTGGAGGCAATCCATCGTCGCAGACCCAATTAAGTAAGATACTTAATATAAAGCGTGGTCAAAAAGTGACACAACCGACTTATGTGTCATTTTCCCAACTGCAAATTAAACCGGTGTCAACCGCCAAAATTGTCCAAGCCAAAGTGGTAAGTAAAAAGATACCACTGCAAATACAGGCCGTACAGACGAACAAGTCTACATTACTACAACAAACCTCTGGGGTAGTTACCATTACCTCTACCAAACCGGATCCTCATAATATGCAACAACAACAGCAGACAATACAGGGTCATATTTTGCCTTCGCCTCAAAAGAAACAACAGTTAAGTTTTGTCAAAGAAATACCCACTGGCGCCATAATAAAAACAACATCTACCGCCAATATAGAAGATGCAAATTCGTCAAACACGGCGAACAACTCGACGGGCGAACAAGGTTCTACAAAGCTCACTGGTGATTCAACCATTAAAATTTTGGAAAAGTCGCCACAGCTGGTAAAGGTTAATACACAAGGGGACTCCTCTACAAATTCGTCAATTATAGCCACTGAATACTTGCCGGCTAGCGTAAAAGTTGTTCACACATCTGGGGCGCAGCAACATATAAACGCTTCCAACATACGTACCACATTGGCAACGCAAATGGATAATCTGGAGCAGCAGGGCAACGCAGGAATGCAACAGTCGCAGCAGCCACAACAGCAGAGAATCAACATTTGTCCCACGATCAGTATAGTAAGACAAAACTCTCCGCAACTGGTTACAACATCAGGAAACGTTTCAACTGTCTCACTGAGTATGGCGGATGCCGTAAGCGGTCAACAGAAACTTATTTTAACCAAATCACAGTTTGCCAATGTCAGTGCAGCAAATGTTTCTGCCTCTATCGGCAATACAATGACTACAAATTTTCCTCGTAACATTTCCTTAATGTTGGCCAAAAGTTCGGCCTCCCAGCAAGTGTTCACAACATCAGGGTCTAAAAATACGCTGTGCGTTACAACAGCAGCCGGAAATAATAAAATTAGTAGTGGTACGCGTCTCAATCTCAACATACAGCCAAATTTGATCAATTCAACGACTCCAATTTCTGCACCTGCTAATTCACAAAACGATACAGATTCATCGAGTGGGACCGCAACAATGGATTCTACGGGTGGTAATGAATCAGGGACTGGGACAAATGTGCAGCAACAAACTACCCATATAACGCAAAATCGTAAAATCATTCAGGTTTTGCCAGGTTTATACAGCAGTAGCGATGGAAGTTACGTGAAGATCACAAAAAACAAACCGCCACAAGATGATGAAGATAAGAAAAAGGTGGAAATATTGGAACAGCACCAAAAGCAGCAGCAGCAACAACAGCAACAACAGCCGCAGTCACAACAGATTCAGCATCAACAGCCACAACAAACTCAACATATACAGCTACAAATACAACAACAACAGCAACAAAATACACAACAACAGCAAAATCATGGTCCACAACAACAGCAGCAACAACAAATCCATATGCAAATACAACAACAACAGCAACAAAATCATCCACAACAAATACACATACAACAATTACAAAACGCCCGACAACATCAGATACAACAACACAGACAGCAGTTATTACATAAACAACAAATGCAGCAGTTGCAAAAACAACAACAACAACAACAGCAGCAGCACCAACAGCAGCAATTATTAAATCAACAACAAGCACATGATTCAACTAATAGTTCCAATACACTATCAACTACCGAAAATCACCCAACTGAGTCAATAACAACAGCAGCTGCAGCAACAGTATCCAAGTTTTCCTTAAACCAAGCACACTCTTCTCAATACAACCATCATACAAATGCGACCGGCAACACTACAGTAACAACACCAACACAAACAAATATAAACTCCAACAGTGATCCATCACCACAGCAGACCACAATCAGCTTGCCAAAAGCAGAGGAAAGGAATAATGTTCTACTCAAACAATTGTTACAAAATTCCAACACAACTCCCAGTAACCAAAATCAAAACAATTCTCGTTCTGGCGTAGGTACATCCGCCACATCGTCAACTACTGTTTTATCAGCGCGCAAAGTAATCAATGTGCGTGCACCTAGTTTGGGTTTGGTTAGTTCCTTGGAAGCCCAATTGGCTAGACCCGTTATACCACCAGTACCTGCTAGTGAATCTTCTACGACACCGGTATCGGTTTCTCAAACCCCACCCACCAATACATCACAATCCATGAAACTATTGAATGACAGTTTAAAAGCGTCTAATCAACAGGGTGCCCGGTCCCCGGTTCCAACACCTCCTCACTCATTAACAACTGTTCCCATAAATAGCAGCAGTAGTAGTGTGAATACGAATACTCCTTCGCTAATAATTTCGACAACAAAATCCAATTTAACTCAGCATTCGGATAAAACAAAACTTTCTTCGTCCCCTCTTATATCGAAGGAAACTTCATTTGTATCCAAGCCAACACCACCGCCACCGCCGTCACATTCGACGCCCACACTGTCTTTGAATAAAGAACATTCTGAACAAAACATTGAAATATTTTCTTTGCAACAATCGTTGCATCCGGGAGAATCTTTATTGAAATCAGAACAACACCAACATCAGCAACAAAAGCCACAAACGGATTCTTCGTCTTCAACCGCATCGGTGCCTGTACATATAAGTAACAATAGTATCAGCAGTGGTCAGCAATCCTTTAAACAATTCATACAAGCGAATCAAACAAATCAAAATCAAGCCTCTTTAACAACAAAAATTACGAAATATGTACCGGATGTTAAAAAAGCTGCCGCTGAACAACAGCAACAACAGATTTTGCAGCAGCATCATTTGCAGCAACAGCAACAGCAGTTGCAACAACAACAACAACATCAGCAAAATCAACCAATGTCAGTTAGCCGAAGCTTTAGTACGCCAAGCTCTATTGCAAATGTTTCAGCTTTAAGTAAAGAAAAGTAAGTACACATTGGAGTTTCATGTTCGGTTTTAACCGAAACCGTCACCGCGGTTTTTGATGGCTCAAAACTGAAAACCCACAATTCTAATTCCGTTTTATTCTTTTCAAGAGAAAAACTAAAATTTTTCATTGGAAAACAAACCAGTTATTATATTATGTTATCATATATTAATTTGAATGGAAAAAAACAGAATAACAGTGAAAATAATACAATTTTAAACCCGGAAATTCATCCACAATATTCTTCTAATTGTACTCTAGATTTAATTAACTTAGAAAATACAATTTTCTTTTTGTTTTGAAACAAAAAATAGTAACTGAGAATTTAGGGTAAAAGACAAAATATTCATAATTCACTGAAAAAATATTTCTTGAAAATATTTTATTTCATAATGTATTTATTTTTCATTAATGCTTCTAATGAAGTAGTATACTGAATTTTGTATGCGAGGCAAATTACCGAAACCGCGGTTTTGAATTTTTTCGGTTTTTTGGAAACTCTAGTGCACATTATTAATTAAACAGTTTTTAGTTATAACAAGAAATTTGCATTTTCATTCTTTTTTAAAAAATGTCTTCTTACTGACGAAATCTTTGTACACAAATTAATGGACTAAAACAGGACCAATAAAGAAGAAAATACAGATACAGAATATATGGCTTCTCAATTTTCTAAAACAAATGAAATATAATTTATTAGATAATAAACATAAATTTGTTAGAAATTTTAAAACATAAATATGAGCGAAAGTTATTCCTTTTTGAATATATTAAAGTTCTTCAGAATTTCAAAATTATATGCTAAAGAGATATGCGCTTTTTTAATATTTAATATATGTATCTGTAAATTATTTAGGGGCATATACAATGATTTCTGTAATAAAGTGTTTGGCGATGATCACAGCCACTTATGAAACGTTTTTTGTTTGAAAACTCCTAATCACTTGTAGTGGATTAAAAAACCGTCTTTAGGTCTTTTTAAATTTTGAATATGTATGTATATGTAATGAATTTTATTTTGATAGGATTAGTGGCAATGTTATTCTTAATACACATGGCAATCAACAAACCGTAAATACATCATCGTCGTCATCATCCAACACATCCATGAATGTAAATCTCAATGTCAATGTGAGCCAAAGTCAAAGTCATCAGCAATTTGTGGGGACCGTACAGCAAAACAAATCCTTTAGTGGTACAAATGAGGGAGGACAAGCTGAAAGCAATAATCAAACCAAAGTGGTGGATAGTCAAGCAACAACGACTTCATCAACGATCATACAACAGCAGACAACACAGCAACTTCATCTTCATCATCCGCAGCAGAGTCAAAATCAGATTCTTATGCAACATATGCAACAACAGCAGCAGCAGCAACAACAGCAGCAACAGCAGCAGCAACAACAGCAGCAACAGCAGCAGCAACAACAGCAGCAGCAACAACAGCAGCAACAACAACAGCAGCAGCAACAACATGATCAAGCAAAACAAACTATAAAACTGGAAGTAGATGAAACACCACCATTTCAACAAATGCAACACACGCAATTACAACAACAACAGCAGCAACAATCCTTTAGAGTTGCATCTACATCATCATTGCATAACACTTTGACCAGTTCCATGTCTACGACACCTACAAATTCGGTAGCTTCGACACCAACCAATGAGGGACCACCGCTCTTAAACTTGAACCACAAACAACAGCAAACACAGCATATGCAAACAACTCATCAACAACCGCATCAGCAACACTTAGCTCATCCCAATCAAAACGTCACAGCATCTTCGTTGTTAAATGCAGCCGCAACATCAGCCAACACGACGACTACAACATCAGCATCAGCATCGACAGCAGCCCCGAATTCAGCAACTAAAGACGCTGATCGCAAGAAACGCAAACGTGATCAACAGAAGCAGCGTAGACAATTAATTGGCAACACCAAAGACAGTGCCACAAATAGTTCACCAGCATTAGCCAGCACTTCGAATGCCGCGAATGCTAAAAAACGTTCACGTAAGTCGCTCAAGCTTGAGGAGGACTACGATAGTTTCATCGATAATCTACTGTCACACATGCGTCAAATGCAACCCTTGCAAGTGCTGGAACCTCAACTCAATGTTAATTACGGCGTTTGCAACATTTATGGCTGGCGTAATTTTTTGAACAATTCAAATTCAAACTCAAACGCTACATCGCCCATTAAAGAAAGCCAGCAAAATGAACGATCCCATATGTTCGAACAAGAACTGGAAGGTGAATACGGTGCTGCCTATTTGCCCAACAAAGTGCCTTTTTATGACCCTAAGAATTTTATGGAGCAAAAGACAAAAGATGATTCGAATTCGTCTACTATCCAAAACAACTATTACGACCAAGAGTTTACGTCGTTCACGTATAAAACAGAACCAGAAAAATTGTCCAGTTGGGTTAAAGTGTATAGAGAAAGAGCTGTGGACTCTCCTGAAGTGGTCAGCAATAAATTGCTGATGCCCGTGGATCCGGTAAAAACAATGCGTTTGAATATGTTGCAGCAAGAAACATTTCCTGGTCTAATCTTAATGAGTAGTACCCAACAAAAGTTGGGTCGTATGTCGCCTGTGATACCGTTTGTGAATTCGATGGCTTTAATTACAAAGCGCAAGAAAACTCCACTAAAACCTTTGGAAAACGATGCTGCTGCCAATGGTTTGTATATGAAGGACCACCATCAAGATGATTTATTGGATAATAAAGTGGGGTAAGTAAAAACTTTGAATTTTGTAAATCACAAATTGCTAAAATATTTGTTTATAAATATACTTTTAGCATTAAAAACAGCCTTAACAACCAGAATGTTATATTGTCATTGCCCACATCGTCGGCAGAGCGTTTGTTGGATGTTTTGAAAAATCTGGCCAATCTTTTACAATTATCTACACCGATTCCGTATAAAGTTGTGGACAACAACGGTGATGTTGATGCTGATTGTGAGCAGAAAATGGATAGTTCTTCTCTAACAGCGGTCGATCGGGAAATGGCCTTAAAACATCTCTCCATACAAAATATACTGAATGGCAAGTTTAAAATGTGTCGTCATTGTGGCAAGGCCATCAAAGGTCGCTGTATTAAAAATACAGACGATTTTACAAAGACAAGATTCCATGCAGCACTATTGCAGCCAACAAAGCCAAGATATTTCTGTAATAAAGGATGTTTTGTACAATTCCGTTGGTCGATTGAAAAGAAAACATCTACGTCGGATCTAAAATCAGTATTAGACTCCAAGAGCGCTGACTCTGCCCTCGAAGCAGCTGTAGAAGCAGCAAAAGAAAGCGATTTGGATAGACTAACAGACGATAAAGATAGTTTGAAAGCGTTGCTGGGCACAATACAACAAACAGACAAAACTTCATCTACTTCATCAACAAACACTACCACAACAGCAGTGGCAGCGGGAGCGGGAGCCGTAGCGACCGTGATAAAGGAAGACAAATCTGTAGCGGAACCAGTGACAAAACCCAAGAAAATTCCCTTTCGGCACTTCAGTTCGAAATGTTTTCAAACTACCACACCTGCCAAGCGTATGTCGGAGAAAGAAATACGAGATTTATTATTTAAAATGGATATAACCATGTCGGTAACCACAGCTCAGTGTAATGTCGGTGAGCCTGGTACCCATCATCCCATCGAGGATCGACGGCAGTGTGTGTTATGCACTCAAATGGGAGATGGTGTAGCCGATGGTCCTTCGCGTCTCTTAAATTTCGATGTCGACAAATGGGTGCATTTAAATTGTGCTTTATGGTCCACTGAAGTGTATGAGACCATAAGTGGGGGTCTGGTTAACTTTCCATTGGCTCTACAAAACGGTCTTAATCAAAGTTGCAATACTTGCCAACAACTGGGAGCCACCGTTAAATGTTACAAAACACGTTGTGGAGCTGTCTTTCATTTGCCCTGTGCCATCAGAGATCAGTGTGTGTTCTATCAAAATAAAACCATACACTGTCAGGCACATGCTTCACGCAACGACAAAGACAAGGAGCTGATAACGTTGTCAGTGCCTCGTAGAGTGTTTGTTGAAAGAGATGAAAATCGTCAGGTGGCCGCTATAATGCATCATTCCGAAATGATGAATTTAATGCGTGTTGGCAGTTTAATATTTTTAAATGTGGGACAATTGTTGCCCCATCAGTTGGAAGCATTTCATACACCAAATTATATATATCCAATTGGCTTTAAAATCGTAAGTATTTGCTATTTTAGGGCAAAGGTTCGATAGAATTAATTCTTAATTCCATTTTCGAAATCAAAATAATAATTCCTTTGTACTTCAAATTCATTCTCATTCAAATTTTCATGAATTAAAATCCATTACAAAATAACTTTAAAACAATATCAAGGTGTATTAATACGCCTTGAACAATATTGAATTATTAAATTGTTCCTCAATTCAAATCTATTACAAAAAGGCAAAATGATTAAAAGCAAAATAAAAGTGGATGAATTTTAATTAATTCCATTATGAATGAATTCTATTTAAATAATAGCCTTTGAATGAAGCAAAAGAATTATACGTTGTGAATGGATTTATGGAATGAATATCTGACATTTCTTATTTTCGTATTAAGATTCTTGTGGATTAAGCTCAAATTGATTTAATTAATTCGAAGCTCTATTTCAGAATTCGTTAATTTTCTGACATGCTATTAATATTTATTTCCCTTTCTTTTCTCAACCACAAAAGATACGTTTCTATTGGTCTATGCATCGTCCGAACAAACGTTGTCGTTACATATGTTCCATTGCTGAGGTAGCGGGTCGACCGGAATTTCGCATTGTTGTCCAAGAATCAGCGAAAGCAGATGTTGAGTTGCGTGACATTACCCCGAAAGCGGTGTGGCAACGTGTTTTACAGTCTGTGGCTGAAATGCGCAAAACTCACAACTTAGTAAAACTCTATCCGGAGTTTATAAGCGGGGAAGATTTGTTCGGTCTAACGGAGCCCTCCATTGTGCGCATTATTGAAAGTCTACCGGGTGTAGAGACATTAACAAATTATCGCTTTAAATATGGGCGTAATCCTTTATTAGATTTACCCTTAGCCTTAAATCCCTCTGGAGCAGCTCGTACAGAACCAAAGCTTAGACACCTGATGGGTTGGAAGAAACATCATCCGCAAAGAACCTGCAGTAATGTCAATTCACTGGGTCATCAAGGCAGTATGAATACGGTGGCAGCTGCCGGCGAAGTTTCGTGTCCCTACAGTAAACAGTTTGTACATTCAAAGAGTTCGCAGTATAAGAAAATGAAACAAGAATGGCGTAACAATGTTTATCTGGCTCGGTAAGATTGCACTAACTCTAAACACCCTTTCGGAAAGTTGAATTATGAATTTGCAAAAATATTTTTTTTTTTCTTTGGTTGTGTGTTTTAGATCGAAAATTCAAGGTTTGGGTTTATACGCTGCTCGTGATATGGAACGTCATACTATGATTATTGAATATATTGGCGAAGTAATACGTTCGGAAGTTTCTGAAATACGTGAAAAACAATATGAAGCTAGGGTAAGTGTAATTAGTGGTCAATTTCTATACAAACAAATATTTTTTTTGTTCATTTTGTCCAAAATAGTTTTAAATTTTATTTTCTTTCTTAATTATAATTATCTTTTAACAAAAACCTTGTAAACTAGTGTAATTTTCTATACAAAAAATATATGTATTTTTATCTGTATTCTTTTTAGAATCGTGGCATATATATGTTTCGTTTGGATGAAGATCGTGTGGTTGATGCAACGTTATCTGGTGGCTTGGCTCGTTACATAAATCACTCTTGCAATCCGAATTGTGTTACAGAAATTGTTGAAGTTGATCGTGAATTACGGATAATAATATTTGCTAAACGAAGAATTAACCGTGGTGAAGAGGTGAGTTAAAACGCTTAAAATCAAAACAAAATGCAGGAACTAACACATTTCAAATTATCCAACCACAACAGCTTTCTTATGATTACAAATTTGACTTGGAAGACGAAGGTAGTAAAATACCCTGTATGTGTGGTGCCCCCAATTGTCGAAAATGGATGAATTAAAATTTCAAATTGATTCTCCAGATTCGCAACAAACATTTTTTAGTTAATATTTTGTTTTTTTATGTTAAGAAAAAAGTATATAATATACATATATATATATATAAAATACACTATATTTAAAGTAAAACACAATCACAATAGTAGTGTATTAAATAATAACAACAATTATTTCTATTTAGTTAATGCACTACATTATTAATTATAACAATGATAAGTTAATATACTAGATATTCAAAATACATATATATTTTCTTTATGTACAAACAAGTTGTACATACTATCTATATATTATAAGTAAAAAACAACAGATACTAGATTAAATAAAAGCCAGTGAATTTGGTTGAAAATATTTTCAATTTATTTCTATCTTGTTCTTTTTTTTTTAACACACATACACACATAGTTATTATGTTATTAAAAATCATTACACATTTAAACAACATACAAATATATTATATATAAATCTATTTAATTAATTATTAATATTATTACATATTTTCTTTTTTTATTATCATCTATCCTCTATCATGTTCATGTTTATTATTATTATTATTGATATATTATTATAAATATTTAGCAAAAAACCAACATACATTATTATTTTCTTTTTTAAAAATTTTGTTCTATATATTTTCTATTTTGTATAATTTTTATTATATATAATATTTAATAACACTAAATAATGTAGTGCATTCGAATTTGTTATAGATGATGAGATAATTATGATTAATTAAATAATGTACACATTATGTAAAAAAAAACAAAATCGTCTATATAATATTATTATTGTTAACAGATTTTTCTCAATTATGTATGTTAAGTAATGCAAAAAAAAAAAAAACATTAAACAAATTATTATATTCAAATATATTGTGTATGTATATGAGAATATTTTATTATATTTGATAAAGAAAATAAAATAATAAAAAAAATTTAGAATTTTTTTTAGAAATTTCATAACGGAATATTTTACGCACATAGTAAAATAAACATTTAATAATAATAATGAGTGAAGAAATTTAACAAATACAAAATATAAATTCAATTTAAATAAAGTGTTTTTTATAAATTAGCATAGTTTCAAAAGAAAAAACAAAAACTATTTTTGTACTTAATAATAGACAATCTCTCCTGTTGTGTAAATCGAATTATTGACATATTAATGTGCTGCAAATCTTACGATTTTGTACATTGAAACAGTATTGTTTGTTTAATTTAAAATATAACAAATGAAATGTGGATTAAATTGACAGAGCATCTACCAATATATGTGAATTCCGTTTTAAAATGAAATCGTTACACGTATTCGATTTACAGAATATGTGGGAGACAAAATTTGAAAAATTATCTTAGAATTAGATTGCAATTCATCACACCTTTCCAAATCGCTTCAGAAACTTAAAACATAAAATCTTCATAGAGAGAAATTATTTTAATCTGTAGTTTATGTTCTACCATCTTTATATTACATATTGCTATCTATTTTGTCACAATTAAAATATTGAGTACGCTTTTAACCGAATCATATCTAACTTATTTCAATATCTCATGAACGAACAATAGTAAAAACTTAAATTTTCTTTTTTTAATGAAACTTTATTTAATAAAGAAATTATGGGAATTACATGAAGTGATTTACTTACAAAATAACCCAATTAACAATTATGCCGAATCTTATATACCCTTCAACGAGGTATATTTTAAGATAACTATTAAAAAAATTTATGAAAAAAAAAAATCATTTGGTGAAAAACAACTCTTGGTGAATAAAAAATTTTGGAGAAACAAATTTTTGTTAAAAAAAAAAAATTATGACAAACAAAATTTTATGTAATTCCTACATGTTTCATTTGCGACTCCACAAAGTATATACATATCAGTGATGCCGTTTGGTTACATTTGTTACATTTTTCGTAACTTTTCAACCCTCTACGTAACATGTATAATTTTCTTGTTTTGGACCTGCTCTGCGGGATATTTGTGTCAATTGTTTTAAAGAAACTAGTCTCGTGATATATGAAAAGAGGACATATCACTTAACTTGTACAATTTATAAATTTTCAACTATTTTATCAATGAATTTTAAACAAATCTGGTAAAAATATTTTAATAAAATTGTATTACCAGTATTAAAATATCAAAAACAGTGCTGTGACCTATCACAGAGTGCTTACTAGGTGTAAATTTACCCCGTCCTGGAACATCGCCATGTTAAATTGACAGGTTCCCTTCATATATAGCGTTAGAACTGGTCCCTATCACTTTGGAACTAGTCACCTGACAAGTTTTATGTTAGTTCCTGTTCCCCTAGGGTTCATCTAAATTAAGTATAATATGAAAAAGTAGTACACATTTTTAGTACTTTAAATTTATATCATACTATTGTATGATATTGTTTAATAGAAACATCAGTCGTTCTATTAAATAATAGTACGACTTATTTGTAATTTATTACCATCTAGGTATATATAATTTTGAGACAAACTCTGGAAATGTAAATGATCTAAGCAATGTACTCTTGAGCTGGCTAAGATTTTGTCAGATACAACAGATATTATAGCTGGATCACATAACTTTGTTTTTAGACATTTAAAGAAGTCGGTGGAAAATATCGTATGTAATTAATGTAGCTGTCATTCATACACCTAGTGGCCTTAAAATCATGCTAGAGTTAGAAAAATTCAATTGAAGACACGATGAGAAATATCGCGGTGCGGTATATTTTTGTATAAACTTCAAAATGTTATATAAATTTAAAAATACCAACATTTCTTTTAGTTAGGCAACCATTGAATTTTAAATCTAGCAGTAATAAGATAATTTTCATTTAAATCAAGTGTAGACGGAACTCCAGAGCGACACACAGCTTTAAAGAAATATTTTCGTTAATACATTTTTGAAACCCCTACTAATATCCCGGAGAAGTGAATGTTTAAACATAGGCATAACAAAAACTATTTGAAGTTTTTGAACGATTTGAACAAAAAAGCAGCTGCTACTTATTTCGCAACCAGAGTTAAAAAATATATAATAATAATCGCAAACAACTTAATTTAATTATATAAAAACAACGTCTAAATAAATTTTCAAATAAAAATTACTTTTTACCGTAAAAATGTATCTAGGAGATTTAGCTCAATTTAGAAAAAACTCAATCAGAAGGATTTAGTGATTTATTAAATCAATTTCCTAATATAAATAATGTCGTGAGCACTCACTCCTCTACCATGAGTCCCTGATTTAAGTGCTAAGATAAAGAATACAATCTAATAAATATTGTGTAGCGAATATTTAGCCAACTAAAACATAAAAAAACTGCCGCTGAATAACCGCATTCGTGATCGAATGAGCTATCGTATCGTGTCCGGTTGAATACGGACAAAATTGTTATTGTTAGTTATATGTTATTAAACATAATTATATATAGTATTTAAGTATTTGGGAAAAATTCCTAAATGTAACTTTTAATGAGAAAAGTTGTAACTTTTTCCAAGCTACCCCTGGCAACACTGATACATATATATATATTTTGAATCGTTATAGATAGCAGAGTCGATATATGTAGCTTTGTCCGTCTGTATGTTGAAATCAACTTTCGGTATCCCCAAATAACTTACATATAAGATTCATTCATCGGTTGCTATTTAAAATCGAGAAAATCAGCCAAAAAATGGCCGAGATATAAGACAAAAATCAGGACAACCTCGACTTTTGGCCTATTTTTGATCAATATCTGGATTACTAAGTCATTAATATAGTCAATATGAATATCTAATGATAGATATTTCAAAGTCCTTTGAACGACGTGTATAAGGCCATATTTTTCAAACCCGAAATTTTTTTCACCAAAAAAAATTTATTGGTCATAAATTTTTTTCACTAATAAATTAAAAAGCAATTTTGAAAAAAAAGTAATAAAACTATTTTGAAAATTATTTTTTTTACTTTTGTTTATGGTGATGGGTATATAAGATTATATTCTACTAAAAGCCTTTGAATGGAGCTAAATAATTTGTTATTCTTTAGCTATCGTATCATAAAATGATTTAGATATCGAAATTATGATAAAATGTTCCAAATTTCTTGCTCGATATCGAATGCCATAATCTCAAATTAGAAAACTACTAACAATTTTATTCGGCTCCAGTGTTAAATTTCTCCTAGATTCATGAATGAAACTAACAATGTAAAGGAGTTTCCAACAAGAGGTGTTATTTTGAATCACCCGGTATTTCGGTAGCTGTCACTTTTGAAGCTTTTATTTATTCTTTGACAATTGACAAGTAGAAACTACGCCATTACTAAGAATGGAACGATAAACGCTTCAACAACGCATTGAATTATTAAAATTCACTGCAAAAATGGTGATAATCTTCCAGTCACAGTTTGCTAAAGCATTTTTGGGTCGTCGTGAAGCACCTTGTCAGATCGCAATACAGAAATTGGTGGAAAAATTCGAGCTGTTGGGACAAGTTAGTGACTCGTGCACGTCTCTCAAGAACAACTGAGAATATTGCTGCTGTAGCCCATCGTTGAATAAAACACAGGTTTGTTAATTCCTCGTCGTTTTTTGGAATTGGGCATTCCACAATCGTCATTACACCGTATTTTGCATAAAGACTATGGTATTAAGGCTTATAAAGTTCAGTTAACATAAAACCTCAAGCCGGGCGATCATCAACAACGTCGTGTCTTTGCTGATTGGGTCCTTGTTATTATCTCTCGAAGAGATGATCACAATTGGCTACCAAGATCTTTTTCACAATTGGCTACCAAGTGATTTAACACCTTGCGACTTCTTCCTTTGGGGCCACGTGAAAGATAAGGGGTACGCCAACAGCCCAGCGTCGATTCAAGACCTCAAAGATAGAATTCGTGAGGCTATCGAGGACATAGGGCAGCCACTTTGCGATTTGGTTATGGAAAATTTAATGAAATTAAATATGGTCCTGTAAGCGTGGTCGTGGTGGCCATTTGACTGATGTTGTTTTTCATTATTAACGGCATACCTTCCTCTTGTTGGAAAACACTGCATATCATACATTTTGAACTAAAACTTTATTTTTTGGACACATAAGTCCAAGCTATTTGTGTCAAATTTCGGATATTTTAATATAATTTTTGTTTGGTTTCTATATAGCTATATTTCTCTTCCCTGTTAAATGTGTGGCGCCTAAAGAACAGAAGAACTTTATACGAAAGTTATTAAACTTTTTGCGAAGAATATTCGTAAGTACTTGAACTCCTAATTATTTATTTCATATTATACAGGGTTTTTCAACAAGGACTTTGTTTTTCAATTGTGCCATCTCCAACAACATGATAGTTTTGTCATTTAGTTTTTTGACGTGTTTCGCTCGAAAATCGCATTAAAATAATTAAAATCCACTATGAAAATGGTGGTTCTGTTAAAGTTACATTTCGTAAAATTCATCACATGGAGAATTTTGAGTAAGAATTTGGATTTGAAGCCTTACAAGTTTCAACGGGTGCAGGAATTGAAGCCGACCCACCATTCACATCGCCGTAGATTCGCTCAATTCATTAAGGAACAACCCGCAACAACGAAGCCCATTTTCACTTGGCAGGATATGTCAACAAGCAAAATTGTCCCATTTGGGCTTCTGTCAGCGTGGTCGTGGTGGACATTTGCCAGATATCATTTTACGTTCATAATTGCCGAACTATTCTCTTCGTAATACAATAAAAATTTTAATCATCTTCTAAATTATTGGTTTTATTTTGGAAAACCCCTGCCCTGTGTCTGACAATTAGGAATATCGTATTTGTGGGAAACCTAAAAGGTAGTCAAAGTTCCTAACTAAAACAATATTTTAGTTTCTCTTAGGTTACTATTTTCAAAGACTTATCTTCTATACAATTTTTAATTGAATTTCAGAAACTTCTAATTGTATTTCTATAAATTTAAACAATTGCTACCAAAATTTAAATTTTCTCGTAATCCGGCGTAACCTAAAATATGTACAACCGTTAAAATTTGCAATTTTAATCCTCATTAAGTATAAAAATATAATTTTTTTTTTCGTTTAAAAAAATGTAAATTTTGAGTTATGAATGAAGTTGTTTAATATTTTTGGTATTATGTTATAATTGGTTAACTTGTATGTTTTATATTTAAACAATTTTTAACTATTTTTTTTTAAGTTTTAATTTTTAAATTTTTTATATTTTTAGCATTTGTTTTTAGCCCCTTCTTGGGAGCACCAAAAAATCTAAGAAGTCCACACTAAGTATACTTGTTATGATTGACATTGATCAATATTTCTCATACGCTAATAGGGTAACATAGAGACGGGATGAGACGTCTTGTCTCTATTTTTAATTCTCTATGATTTAATATGTTATTTTAATAAATATAATAACTAATAAAACAATTAAAGTAAATTTTATTGTAACGTTAAAATTAACTTTAAAAATGTATAATTTCTTTTGACCACGAATCACTGTGTACAGTGGTGTTTTATTTTAACATATTCTTTATGAATACATTGGATTTTTTTGGTGTGAAATAAACAACAAATGAAAACAATTCAACAAATTAAAAAATGGTTTTTTGATAAAATTTAAGGTTAAAACATTCAATTACTTATCAAAAACATTCACAATATTTGAAATAAATTGTATTTATTCTACAATTATAAATATGCATATCGAGGGCTTATTATGCTTTTTTAATAACAAATTACATTATTACTTATAACTAATTAATTTCAACTTATTTTCTATTAAAATAGTTTCTTCTACAAACATACATACTGTCGCCTAAAATGCAAAACAACGTATAGTCAAAAAATTCGAAATTGATTTTATTATTGATTAGGATTCACTACATTATATTACATACATATGTATACAAAATTTTAAAATTTAGTTATAAAAAATAACCAAAAATTCAAAACGAAGTATCATTAAGTGCTCGGTTTTCTTAAACAAAATAACGTATACGTTTGGAGTAATTGGTTTTATTTAAAATAAAAAAAAAAATAAATTTATTAAAATTTTTTTTTTTTTTCATACAAAATTATATTGATGATACGTTATTTTGGTTTTGGAAAACAACAATCCAAAAAAACGTAAGACACATAGCATTTTTTTTATAAAATATATTTCTAGTGTAATTGTAATTCAGATTTGAAAATTTTATTTCAATATCTCAAGTAGTTTTAATTTTATATAGTTTTTTGCTTCTCCTATACACTTATGAAAAGTGGTGTTACGTTATTTTGCATTTTAGGTGACGATATAAACTTAAAAACTATTGAAATATTCTCTGTTTTGTTAGTAAAACAATAATTACAAATGTTTTTCAATAGATTTCACAGATTATTACAGATATGCAACAAATGAACCGTATGGTTATTTGACGTTCTACAACAACTTAACAATGGTTGTGATTTACAGAGCTACAGAAAAAATACGATTTTTAATAGGCAACTAATATGATATACATATACATATCGCTCATTTGCTGCAACAACGTCATAACTCAAAATCCGTGTTTTTTGAACTGAGTAATACAAAATATGCGCCGTTCTATAGTCTTGTATATAGTTTTATCAGTATTCAAAAAAGTCAATTATTTTTTGCGTGAGAGTGTTTTTTTGTTGTAAACATCAAAATCAAAATTCATGTTTTCTCGTATATTTGACAAGAAAACATTTGGGATAAATACGGATTAGAAGGATATTGATATATATTATTTAAATCAGGTTTTATATCTGAAATCTCATGATTTGTTGAAAATTTATTTAAGAAATAGTACAATGTCATAAAACATTCCAAGCCGTTTTTCTCGAAACGACTTTTTTTGAATTATGACGTTGTTGCAGCAAATGAGCGATATGTATATTTGTCCATCTTTCCAAGCCACAGCCATTTTGAAATTTTATTTTGTTTATTTTCTATTGCCATCAAGGCGAATTCATACAAGGTGGTGGCAGTTCTACAAAAACAACAATTGGTCTTAACAAATGTCAAAAAACAAAAATTAAAAATTAAACAAATACGTATTAAAACTTTATATAGTGTAGATAATTGAATAGTAAGGGCTTTACTTACACAGTCTTACAAAAGTTTACATACGTTTGAAATTTTTCTATTTTTTTGGAAAATATATAATTTTAATAAGAGTTGTAACTATATTTTTGTTTAATGCACTTAAAAAATATATTTCCATCATATTTTATAATATTTTGTTGGTATTTTAAATAAATAACAATAAAACACGAGTAATTGGTATCCTTTTAATGTTACATAAGTTTACATACTCTGCAAAAAAAATGTTCTACCGTTAAAATTTCCGCTACAATTTTTATGATGCTTTGTGTAAAATCTGTGGTAGAAAGTTTACTTTCAGTAAAAGTGATCACACTGGCAAAATAAAATCAAAAACTATTTTTAGTGGAAAAAAATGGGCAAAGGCAAAGAAATTTCTGAGCCAATTCGAAAACCGTCATTAAGTTGAGAAATGATAACAAATCTTTTAATGAAATTGGAATTTTATTAAATCTAAGTAAAACCACAGTCCAAACAATAATAAAAAATTTCAAAGAAAATGGAAATTATGAAAGCAAAGCTCGTAGTGGGAGTCCCTTCATTCTCGACAAACGAACAGAACGGTCAATTATACGTTTCATTCAAGAAAATCTTAAGCTATGTGCCGCAGAACTAAACCGGAAAATGAGAACAAATCTAGAAATTACTGTTTCTGATCAGACTGTTCGCCGATGTATCAAGATAAATGGGTACAATAGCAGAATTGCCAGAAAAAACCATTACTTATATCTGTGAATATCCAGAAGCGCTTAGAATATGCCCAAAAGTACGAAATGCTCATGTAAATGACCCTACATTTTGGAAGAGGGTAATATTCACAGATGAATGTAAATTTATGGTTTTTGGAGGTGATGGACGAGCAAAAGTTTGGCGAAAGCCTAATGCAGAGTTATTACCACAAAATGTTAATTGCACCGTAAAACATGGAGGCGGGTCAGTCATGGTCTGGGGATGTATGGCGGCAAATGGTGTGGGTAAGCTCAGGTTCATCGATGGTACTATGGATTAAGCCATGTATATCGATATTTTAAAGGATAGCTACCTTCCCAGCGCCCAACTTTTAGATCTCCAGGACAACGATCCGAAGCATTCATCAAAGTTAGTTATGGAATGGCTTCTATATAACGTTAAAAACAAATTGGATCATCCCCCGCAGTCCCCCGATCTTAATGTGATTGAACATTTATGGGATATTTTAAAACGAGGTCTAAAAAATCGACAAGTAACATCAGTTCCAGCACTCAAAGAAGCGTTGATGAAAATATGGAGCAAAATTACTCCAGAAATAACAAAAAAATGGCTTTGTCCATGCCAAATAGACTATCTGCTGTAATTAAAGCCAAAAGAGGCCACACAAAATATTAATTTATTTTTTTTTAAAGTTTTTTTATCCCGTATGTAAACTTATGTAAATTAGCTTTATGCCAAAAAATGTATTATTTTATGTTTTTTAGTAGAATTTAATGAAAATAAATTAGTTTTGTGTTTATTTTATCTCAATAAATCCGAAATATCATAAAAAAAGTAATTAAAGAATTTTTCACTAAATATTTAATAATAAAGATGAAATATATTAGGGGTATGTAAACTTTTGTAAGACTGTGTATTTATGTAAAAAATAAATATTTTGTTAATTACCTTAGAATATGTAGATATTTAAATATAAACAAAAGCTTTGACAACTGTTAGAACCAAAAAGCGAAAAAAAAAGTTATCAGCTGATTGACTGACTCCACCTTGTATAAATTCGCCTTGATTGCCATATTACTGAAACCAGCTGATTCATATCTGTGTAATTTGTTTAGTTCTGTATTGAAAATGTCCAAATGTACAGTGTAATCTAGGCAAACAAAAATACTTGATTTTTTATTATGTATGTATTTATGTAATTTACTAAAAGATTATAAATACCACATCATTTCTAATTGTATTTCGGAAGTTTCCAATTAAATTTCAGAAATTTCTTATTATATTCCAGAAGTTCCTTCTAATTATATTTCAGAATACATATATCAATTATATATCAGCAAATAATTGCAGAAAATTCTGATCAAATATACATAATTAGAAACTTCTTAAATATTATTTGATTTTTAATTTATTCTAATATTTGTTATGAAAATGTGATTATTATTTTTTTTAGCTATTTTCTTATGTTTGGAAAGTTTTCTAGGTATGTATTTGTACTACAAAATTGTGTATGGGACGAAACGAAAAGTTTCGATAACAAATTTTAATTCGATAATATTTGTTCATGTCCATGACCATACATAATTCAAAGTTGGTTTTTATATACAGGCGTGTCACAGAATTCCATTTCGATCGAAAGTGGAATTAATTCCGTATTTCGTTTCTTCAGAAAAAGTAAAACAAAAATGTCTTTCGGAATGAAACCACTTTCAGTTTTCAAAGTGGAATTGATATTTGTTTGTAATTATATGTTTTTTAACATTTTTAATAAATTTCGGAACCGAAAACTTTACTTTTGTTTTAATATTAAAATCTAAAATACATAATTATTAAATATTTTTAGAATTAACAAATTACACGGAATCTGAAGAACCTGAAATGAAATTTATCGGAATAAAAACTACTGAATTGAAACCACTGCGAAGAAAATGTGTGACAGGCCGAATAGTTTCAAACTAATGAATCGTAGATTTTTTTCTAGAATCTCCTTAAAACAGGAATAACATAGAAAATCGTCATTGAACATAGGATATCTCAAAAAGAAATTTTCCATTTACCAAAGATTTCCCTTTAATTTGAGCCATTGCACGATTAAAACATATATAAAATTCAGAATGATTCCATAGGGGGGTTCTCTAGATAATTGTGTATATTTTTATAACTAATTGTCCAATTTTTATAAACTAAGAATTAGTTTCTGGGATAAAGACAATCTACTTTCTTCGTTTAAACCTAGATTAAACTGAAAATTGTGTTTCTCACTTATTGGTTATTTAGTATATAATCTAGGTTTAACTGAGCATCATTGGCGAGTTATGTCAATGGACAAATAGCTGAAAAATAAAATAAACAATTCAGCACAGCAGCTCTCTGTTTTGATTTGCTTAATTAACATCAATATAACTTTTAATATACATTTTATATACTTTAATGTCACTTTTTCTTTTACAAAGTTAAAATTTGACATGCTAACAAAATTGAAAGGCGGTAATCCAGTAGTGAGTAACACAATCATTGGTCAAATCCCGGCTAAATATATTTCAGGTTTAATATAACAGCGTGTTAAGCTGCTTTTAACTGACAAGTAAGAAACTAGCTCTTAGTCTTATATTAATCCTAGAGAGTTTGTTTTTCTAAAGCATTACATACAAAAAATAAAATTTTTAACAGAAAGAAGAGGATAATTAGTATGATGAAGAATATTTCGAAATTCATGTACATAATATTTTTGATTTCATAAAAATTAGTTCATTTATTGGGGAAAAAAGGTGTCAAAAATTGGAAATGGCATTATAAGCCCCATTTTCTGAATCTCTGGTTATGGTTTTTCGTAACGATATATTTCCAATTAATATAATATTTGTATGAGAACTGTCAGTATATCGTTTATTGTGTCGAAAACCCCTCATGGTTCCACTTTGATTTTTTTTTTTGTTTTGTTAAGAATACAACGGTTTTTAATTGAGAAAAATCTTTGTTCAAGGACAATTCTTTGAATCAATGTCCTGTGTTGAAAAGAAAAGCATTATTAGGATTACATATACTATATATATATGTATACTAGAGTACATAAGCATTATTATGAGACCAATATAGTAAAAAATTTGATAAGCTCTATAAAAGTTATATATATTACACCAAGGTGTATTCAATAAGGTGAAGTTACGAACACAGCTGATTATTGTTTGTTTATTTATGTTGTGTTTGAAAGTGTCAAAAGTTGTTTACTGTTTGCTGTTGACATTCAAAATATTTAAATTAAAAATGATGAAAAATTTAGAATTTTTTAAATAAATTTGTTCAAGACGTTCAGCAAACAATAACAATAATATCTGCAAAAATAAAATAAGCAATAATGGAAATTGTTTGGTGAAAATACATCAGATTTATAGCTTTTGCTGATTTTCAATACCAAACTCCTTAAAAGAATTTGGTTTTGTATTTTGGACGTGGTTGTGTATTTTGGGCAGACAGACGGATATAGCTAATAAACTTATTATTGAATATGGATTATTGTGCGAAATTTCCAATTTTTGCAAAAGCAAAATACGTTGACGTGAATTATGTATGTACTTCATTATTAATTTGAAAAAAAGATTCCACATTGAATCATTTTATTAGTATCATTTTATTTACTGGAATTTAATTGTAGATTATTCCTGATTGTTGCAAACTGAACATAATTGTTAGCTGGATTTTGTTGCCAATATTTGTTTGATTCACCAAGCTTTTAATTCCCTCGCAAGATATTAATTTCGTTAAAATTCATCGATATGCAAAAAGAAATTCAGAAATTTAATAAAAACTGTATTAAAAACAATCAAAACTGCAAAACAATTTATTTAACGCTTTAAATAATATTGAATCCTCCAAAAAACCAATGTTAAACCAAATAATCAGCAATTTATTTTTTATTTATTTCTTTTTTATATTTTTTACATGTCACATTTTTCTTGACATTCTCAATCTCTTGACAACTAACAAATATTGTCTTTGTTGTATTTGTTGCCGAGACGCTCTCACCTGATTAATACGCCTTGTATTACACTATTGTTGTATAAAATTTGAACTTCGAAAAAATACAAACCAAAGAGAATCTAAAATGTTTGTGTAACTTCAAATTTTGTGTGGCCATTAAGAACCTGTGTACCAAATTTTAACAAATTTAGAACGGGTAAGGTTCCATCCCTTGTCTAAAATTTTTGTTTCTTCCCATCTACATATTTCAATATTTTATGGCTTTATGCTATGCAAGTATCAGTACCTAACAGAAAATTTATAAACTACATACATATTATATTCTAAATTTGTCCATATTATTCTTATATAAACTTAATTTAGAATTGATCAACTTCTTAAATAATAACAGACATTTAAAAAAAATAGTATAGCCATGCTTAAACAAATTTGTTCAAATTGATTAGCTTTTTTCTGAGTGATTTTATATATCTTTTGTTCGTTACATTTTGCACTGACAGTATGAATGTGTTTGTGTGTTAGTGATAGTGTTTTTGTATAAAATAAAAGTTATATTTTAAAGATAATCATATAACTGGAGATGAAAAAATGAAGGTCGTTTGTTGTCAGCAAATAATTCATATGGCTGCAGTCAATTACTGTGGCATGTTAGGAATGTACATACCTATTACATACATACGTACATATGTATCTATGTACATTAGGGAGGAAACGTTTGTATGGACAAAAATAAGACGTCGAGACTATTTCTCAAGTATTTTTTCATCCTTTTTAAGGTTTTTATGTTTTTTAATATTAATCGCAAAGGAAACATGAAATATTGGTATCATGTGAAAGGTCTTTGAAAGGCACTTTCAATGCAGTCTCTAAATTCTCTTGCAACTCCAAAAATATTCAAAGTTTTTTCATTTTTGTAAATTTTTTAAATTTTGAAATAGTATTATTATTTTTAGTTTAAATTAATACGAGGGCGGGTCAACAAGTTTGTGACTTTTTTAATTTCCCGCCTCTTTGCCATTCAGTTATAGACCAAGCCTGTCCGAGATTGGGGCAATGAGGCAAAACATGAATGATTCCCTTAATCGGGACCTTGTGACAATCTCTGAATGGGGTCGTGTGAATAGAGTCGCTTTTAACGCTCGCAAGACTCAGTGTTGCATGTTGACACAAAAACGAACGACAGACAATGTTGCTTCATCTGTATTTATGGATGGTGTAAATATTGTGGAATCAGACGCTCTTGATGTTCTGGGTATGAAAATACAATGTGATGTCCGCTGGTCTAAACACATTTTTCAAGTGTCGAAAGAAGCATTCAAGTGTCTCGGTTTTTTGAAACGGTGTAGGATTACTTCACTCCATCTGATCTCCTCACTATTTACTCCACCTATATCCGACCGAAAATGGAATACAACTCCCATGTATGGGCCGGTGCTTCAAAGTCTGTTTTGGAGCTGCTCGACCGCGTACAGGAGAGGGCGAAGGTGATTATTGGTGACAGTAGGGTGTCCAACTCGATTGATTCGCTGGAACACCGTTGCAATGTGGGCTGCGTTTCACTGTTCTATCGGTACTACAATGGAATGTGTTCTGATGAAATTAGGGAACTTGTTCCCGATACCCGCAGATTTTTACGTAATATACGTTTTTCGTCAAGAACACATCCCTTCCCACAGAAGTGTTTTCTGCCATTTCCAGTGTGGGAAAGTTCAAATCGAATGTCCACAAAAACTACTCCCTCTTTCCTCCCTCCCATAACCTATTTTCCTAGTTCCAACACAATGCTTTGCATGAATAGGGGTCATCCCCTGAGTGCAGGTCCAAGAAGAAAAAAAAAAAAATGGTGTTGGTCGACGGAGATTGAATTGCGGAGGCCATCGACCACAAACGCAATCGTGCGACAACATCGCAGGCGTTCTTCAACCGCATTATGGACAAGTCTTTGAGCGGTTTCGTAACCGTGGACGAAATGTGGATCCACCACAATACACCAAAGACCAAACAACAGTCAAAACTGTGGGTTTCTCATGTCGACCGTTTTTTGTAATGCACGTGGTATAATCCACATTGACTACCTTCAAAAGGGTAACACGATCAATGGCGAATGTCAACTTATTGGGTCGATTTAATGAGAATTTGAAAGAAAATACCGCATTTGGACAAGGAAAAAGTTATTTTCAGCAGGACAATGCAGAGGTGCTCACATGTGCAGTTTTTATGACAAAAATCCATTAATAAGGCTACGAATTGCTTCCTCATCCGCCCTATTCTCCGAATTTAGCGCCGAGTGACTATTTCTTGTTTTCAAACCTGAAGAAATGACTCAACGGATATAGATTTGATGACCTTGACAAAGCTAATTTTTGGAAGGGATACAAAAATTGGAGAAACGTTGGATAAAGTATATGGAGTTTCATTCAGAAAGACACGGACTTATTGACCCTCGTACGTTATAAACCTCATATAAATTCATCAGTTTTTCGAAGTTCCATCTTGTTTGAAACCTTATCCACATTGTGATTGTCTTGAACATAGGTATAGCTAAAATCAGATCGGAGAGCAAATGATCTGATTTTAGCTATACCTATGTTCAAGACAATCACAATGTGGATAAGTGTTCTATGGATAGAATAAGCGTTAACGACATGTTTAACGAAATTGTTATTCAGTAACATTTTTATAAAATAATCGCTATCGTGAAGTAAGTTTATTTTGTTAGCTAAACGATTATCGTGAAATCCAATTGTCAGCTGAGTTTGACGTTTCGAAACATATTGTTCATAATGGCCCACGAATTGTGCACTATTGTTTAAATGAAGTTAGAGAATCACACAATCGTTACGATTGCCGGTTCGTTAAAAGTTTCAGAATCGCTCTACAGACCGGAGAAAAAATTGGCTTCCAAAAATTCAAATAAAATTCGAACTGGATTAAATTTCGAAAAACGGAAAAACCAGTTTAGGTGAAATTATTTGAGGCTTATTAATTTAAACAAATTACTTTAAATAATTCTGTCAAAATTTCAAAAAATTTAAATTTTTGCTAAAATAATTTTTTGAATATTTTTGGACTTATAAGATAATTTTAGATATGGTATTGAAAGGGACTTTCAAATACCTTTCACATGATATTAATATATAATATGCTTCCTTTGAGAGAAATATGAAAATAAAAACCTTACAAAAGAACATTTTTATCCTTTATTCCAGCTCACCAAATACTAAACCCAGGTCAAAACTTTTTGAGAATCTATATCTTAGAAATAATAAAACTTTTATTTTAGTTGGGTACATTCACAACTTTTCGTTTGTGCCGACCCTAATGTACACATATCTATGAGAATATTTGTACATAAGTTTGTAACCGTATGTTGTCTGGCCATGTGAACAAACTAATCATTAGACAGATGTTAGTGATGGCATTACAAATGTCGATGATAAATACATCATCATACAGACATACATAAGTACACATGTTTCTAACTATTTAAGTAAATATAAGTATTAATACTACATACAACATTCACTTACTACTACAACATAAGTATTACTATTTATTAATTGTATTTAACTACATATTTGTTGGTGGGTTTGTGGTGGTGTAGGTGGTAGGAGTATGAGTTTACAGGAAACACAACATGATGATTGATGGAATTTCATTTTTTCTGTTTGCTACTTTTATAGGCCGGTTCCAATTTAAGATTTTCCAGGAAAACCGGTTGCATATCGGCAAACCAAGAGATTTCTTCACGCACTTTAACCGGTCCATCTTTGCACGTCAGCCAGTAGGTATTCATGAGACCTTTGCCCTAAAAAAATTAAAATAAAGAGTATAAAGTTATACAAGAAATAATAAACTAACTATTTTTTTTTTTAACAAAATTACGTGCTCATTATTATTTTTTTATACTCACTTTAACATCTATCAGGCCACGATGTTCTGTTTTAAAACCACCCACTTTCATTAGAGCCTGGTTCATTTCTTCGGTGATGTGTATTTTGTGAGCCTCGCCCGTCGATTCCATACGTGATGCTGTATTGACGGTATCACCAAACAGACAGTAACGTGGCATTTTTGTTCCAACAATGCCAGCCACCACAGGTCCGGTATGAACGCCACAACGTATTTGCAGTGTTTCTATGGAACGTGGTATTTTGAAAAAGGACGATGCATCCAGCAAATCAAGTGCCATTGTTGCAATTTCACTAATATGTTTGTGGCCTAAATGAAATTACATATTTAAAAACAAAAAGAGAAAATAACAAAAATAATATATTACAAAATATTCCATTGGAAAACTACGACATTTTTGTATGTACAGTGTCGGTAAATATAATAGCACCACTACCTTACCCCATGTCTATACCTGATAAATTTTTATCATAATAAACGTTAAAAAGGAGAAAATAAATGGAGACTAATTTATTAGTATTATTGCTTCGCTATGACAATATTGTTAATGCTTTTGCTCAGACAACTTTGTCTTGCCAACAAACGTCATTAATTGTTATGATAAATATTTATCAAGTATAGACAGGAGGTTAAGGCAATTATAGTCATTCTATTGTAATTTCAATTAAATATAATTTAAAATCTTTAATTGATCTCAATTTTTTCTATAAGTAAACTTTTCTCATCGTAAGAAATAATACATGTCGAGGGCCTATAATTCGTAAACTAAAGGCTCTAGAGCGAATATTAAGAAAACCTGTGATCACTCATATTTCCCGATCTTACAGATCGCCAGATATTCATTTAAGACACACAACCGGTACGGGCAAAAATGCAATTTAAACGAGGCACGAATACTCTATCTGTAGTAGTTCTCAAAATATTTGATAACAAATATTATCTTTGAATGGGAGGGAAAATCTTTCTTGTTCAGAACTACGTTCAGTTGTTGTTGTTCTCAACTATGTACAATTGCAACAAAATAACTCACACAAAGAATCTTACTATTATATACTTTTTATGTACAATGGTAACTAAATATCTCTTCAGAAGCATAAATATTATAATTCTCCAGATATTCTAACCCCCAGTAACACGAAATCTGGTTATGTGTTAACTAATAGTTATACTGACAGTTTTCATACAAAAATAATTTTAACCGACAGTATTACTATTAGTTAACGCATAACCAGGCTTCGTGTTAATGGGGGTAAGCCGATCCCAATCAATTTCAGTCAAAAAAAGATAAGAAATTGATTAAGACAAAGCTTTAAGACTCTCAAAATTACAATAGAAGAAGTATCATTCGAATAATGAAAAGTCCATCTTTGAATTCTCACTCAGAACCATATATGCTTAATTTATGTTCCATTATTAGAGAAAGTTCAAAAAGTACCATTAGAGTATAGCAAAAATACCATAAGGTGCCCCACTTAAATTCTTACTGAAAACAGAGTTTCTGGTTTCATTGATGAATAAATTACAAAAAGTACCATAAAGTCCCCATCTTGAATTCTTACTGAAAACAGCCTCTTGTGGATTTCTACACAATCGAATCCATATAAGCTTTATTTCATGTTTCTAGCTTAATTAGTGAACAACATACATAAAGTACTATTCTAATAAAGAAAAAAAGACTATAAAGTCTCTCCATTGAATTTTCACACACTCAGAACCACTATATATATACTTAATTTCATATTTCTAAGTGAATTATTAAAGAAAATTCAAAAAGTATCATTAGAAGAAGAAAAAGTACCACTAAAATCATATATTTTTCTTCTTCTAATGGTATTTCTTTTTCATTAAGGATCATTTGTGTCTAATTTCAAGATAAAAGGTTCAAAAAGTACCATAAAGTCTCCTCCTGGCCCAATATACACCTTGGTACTCGAGTTCTATATATAACACTCTATTAGTTAATTTTTGTATGAATCCAGGAACCAATGTTAAACAAAATTATCAAAATTTGCTTAATAATTTAAAATAAAATGTATTTTCCCATTTTTACCCCCTTTATTGTCCTTTTCGCTGTGGTAAAATTTTATTCAAATAAATTTCTGTATCATGGTAGGAGCTCATAATAAAATATTCGTATGTCTATGTCAATTTATATAAAAACCTGTTTTATGAAAAAAGTACCGAAAGTAAACAAATGTTTATTTATCCCTTAAGGGTTCGAATTTCCAAAAAGTACCAAATTTTTATTTTTTTGATATGTAAAGAATACTATTTAAAATTTGTTTCTATGTTTATTGGTTTAAAAGATACACTACCTGTTTTCTCCTCTAAAAGGTCCAAAGATTCATTCAAAACCTGTTTCAATATTCTGTTAGGGGTCCTTATGAAAATTGTATGCAAACAAAAGTAAGTCATGTTTATAAAATGACATAATTATAAGATGATTTAAACAAAATTAACAAATAAATATGTACCATAGAGAACATATACATAGAGCGGAAACTCTCCTCTCAAATACCTAACTCAGTTGTCAAAAACCCAAGTGGTGAGAATGATTTAGTAAAAAAAACTATGTGAAAACAAAAACAACACTCGTATGTGTAACTTTTTTGAATAATTTTTTTGTTTGAGTTTTTTTCTAGAAGAGCCAACTTTTCAGAAGAGAAAAAAAACTGTTTTTTTTTCGCGTATTACTTGAGTTATTAAAATTCGGTATTCTACAATATTTTTTTAAAGCAACTACTGAATCTCACACATAATTGGTTCTTAATATTTTGCATTATTGGGGACTTTATGGAAAGATGGTTGGTTATGTATGAAAACGATAAGATAGAGGATTTTTCATTTTAATAAAATTGAATTATTTTGATTTCGTTTATGTCATCTGTCAGCTTTTAACGTGATTTATTTAAGATAACGGCTAATAATACAAAATTAGATAAAAAATTAACAATAAACAATATTAAACAAAAAGTTATAGAAAAAATATTTCCTTTGCTTTTTCAAGTTTTTTTGGAGTTTGATTAGTGTAGATTATCGTAAAATAATAGATGGCATTTTAAAAGTAGACACTTTTAAAAGCAAACTCCAACTTTAACCATTTATTTTTATACCATGGACATTATATTTTACAAAAACAAAAAGGTAAAATATTTTCATAGTAATTCAATTCAGAATCGGCATTCGCTATTTTCATAAATGATTGAAAAATGTAAAATTCATGTTCCGCATGCAAAAACTAGTAAGAAAACATGAATTGCAAGAAGAAATTATTCCAAAAAATATTTGAAAATAAATTATTTGAAAAGATAGAGGGTTCTGCATTCGAAAAAAAAATTATTGCAAAAGCTTGAATTCAAATGGCATGCCGGTTGGTTTCAATGGAATACGCGGTATAAGCACAATATCGCTTTTCGCTTTGCCAGTCAATATTGAGGCTTCAATCATATTCGGCATCAATTGTTTTACTGCAAGTCTTGTGCCATTACACAGTTTAGGCGCAGTATACAGTTGTATATTTTCAAGTATTTAATTTCAGATTATTTCTTTGAATTCTTGGATAGTCTGCTTTTACACACAGCAAGTTTACTTGAAGCAAGTCTCTTCGATTCTCTTTTAAACTTACTCGTCTGTTTACACAGCAAGTCTGTGTTCAATTTTGTATGTGAAAACCTAATAGACGCCATATTGAAAATGAAAAACAAAAGAGAATTGAAGATACTTGCTAGTACAAGCAAGTGTGTTCCCCTCTTCTTTCTTCTTGCCTCTCTCTCCTATAAACTCAGACTTGCGGCAAGAAAACTTGCCCTGTGTAAAAGCAGACATAAATTTTTTTGGAAATTTCGAAACTGTAAACCTGGGATTTCCGCAAGTCCACTTGCGGAAAGAGTATTTAGAAGTCCGTTAACAAGTCCGTTTGTAATTTTCGAAAGAATTCTGAATATTTTTTGACTTTCCGGTAAATTTTAAGAAAAACGCACTTAGCACATTTACTATACCAAATTTCCAATGAGTTGTACTATTTCTTTAAGTGTTGAAACAACATTTTGAATGACATCTTCACTTACCATTTTTCACCGGCAATCCTGAAGCAACCATATAAGAATCTCCTATAGTTTCAACTTTGTAAACATCATAACACTCAATGCGTTCATCGAATACACGATAAATCGAATTTAAAAATGTAACCACCTTCTCAATATGCACCCAATATACCAACAACCATCCATCGATGCATCACAGATTCAGCCAGAGTGGAAAAAAATAGTACGCGAAGACATGTACCGTGTTCCAGAAAACAAAGCACGCACACAGCAATAGAAAAATAATTTGTTTTTATTAATATTTGTTGTTGTAATTTTGTTCTTAGTTTTTGTTGTTTCTTTTTTTTGTTTTGGCATGTTTACATTAATTTCCGTTTTGCATTATTTACGTTACGTATTGTATGTGTTTGTGTGTAAGTATTTACTGTAGAGTGTCATTTTCAATGTGAGAATTTGATAAATAGAGAAAGAGTGAGTGTTTTGTGTGCTTATGTTTGTTTGATAGTTTATTTATGTTTACAAATAAGATGATGATGATGATGACCTACATATAAACATACAGATACTAAATGCGAAGTGCAAACATACAAACCTCCAAGGGGGTGCAACGGGCGGCAATTTCAGTGAAACCCACAATATCACTAAAATAAATTGTAGCCGATTCATAAAGTTCTGCTGGTACCTTCATTTAGACAAATACAAAAAAGGGAAATGTCAATATTACAATTGTAATTTAATAAGAAAATAAATGTTTAACAGGGTGTTACAATAAGTGCGGTTTTAATGTAAATCCTTTTAACAATTTCTAATTTAAAATCTCTTGTAATTATTAACCCACCTGTTGTGTGTGTTTTAACTGCATGGCCACACTGGGTGGCAACATTTGAAACAGTAACGAATCACTTTTACGCTTCTCCCGTTTCAATTCCTTAGCTTTTTGGGCCAAATTTAAAGCATACATCTAATAAACATTATAGCAGAGAAAGCATCATTTTAAAATAAGTATGTACGTATGTATATCAATCATTGTTATAATACCAACCTGTATGGTGGCCGCTGCATTTTTCACTAATATAATTATAATTGGTGATACACACAAAACCACCACTAAAATTCCTATACCTACAGCCTCCTTTTTGGCAGCATCTCTTAACTGTTCATCGACATATTCCCTAAAGCAAATATGAATGAAGATTTGTTTCAATTTTATTCAATTTACCTTTTACATACTTTGTGTTAGCAATTGCTGTGGTTTATTGCCTTAATTACTTACTTTATTTTACGTCTTAAATCCTTTTGTAAAATTCTTAAATCGTCTGTGTAATTGTGCATGGAATCATAGTATTCAATGGCACTTCGTTCATCGGACACATTTGGTTTATTCTTTAAAACTATGCCACTCCTATAAGGATTTTTGTAAGACATTAATTTCAATTTAATAATTATTTGAATTGGTTTGGTTAGTGGTGGGTAAAGTGCTGAATTAATTGTGTAATTGTTGTTCCAAAATTGTTCGGAGAACAGTGAGTACCACAGCAAAAACTTGGTAATGCCAAACAATTACTGAATAAAAAAACTTTTAATTCTAAATACCGTTTGCATTACTTAGAAGTAGTCGAATAATGGATTATTTAATGTAATATTTTTTTCAAAATCATGATATTTTACCAAATGTATATTACTGAGATAGATTCAAATTTATTAGGTTTTCTATTAAAATATACAAAATTTTAGAGTTCTTAAGCATTAAAGGTTAGCATTGGCAAAACAATGGAAACTTTTAAACTTCTACGAGAAAGAAGACTATAGTAAAATGAGTATGTAAGAAAACGATGCAAAAAACCTCATGTTTTACCCAGGATGTTTTCAATAATATAAGGGCCATTATTACAACTTGCCTTTAAGTTCCTAATAGTAAAAGTTAACTTTAAGCAATAGAAAAAGGTACCTTTAAAGTTAACTTTTACTATTACGAACTTAAAGGCAAGTTGTAATAATGGCCCTAAAACTGTTAGCCGTAGTGCAAATGAGGCAGGTATTGGTTGGATTCGCCCCTCGAAAAAACTTCTTATTTCTAAAAAAACCGAACTGCTCATATTCAATTTAACAAAGAAGGATACAAAAGTGGAAACTGTTCTCTTTTCGAATGAACTCAAATAAAATTTAAGATGGATTGATGGGAGAACATTTGTAGGACGGCCGAAGAGAAAGAGAATGAACCCCGAGTACACAGTCAAGGTACTATGACTGGAATTTAATACAGATCCATTTGTAACGATGTTATGTAGCTATACGCTGAGGAATATATGTCCCTAGTTTGGAGATTCCAGCACGACAATGACCCCAAATACATACATACATCTCTAAGGATATTACCGAGTGGTTACAATCCAATGAGGTACATGTTACGATGTGGCCTGTCCAATTTCTAGATCTCAATGACATAGAAAACCTATGGAAAATTGTAGACCACAAAATACGGACTCAAAATTATACCTTGAAGGGAATGTCAAAATATTTGGAAGGAGACGATTGAATCTTTAATTAGTTCAATGCATCGTCGCTGTGAAGTCTATTGCTAAAAACCTAATTCATGAGAATGTATTACCATGTATCATGCATATGTATGAAAAGACATTCATTTTGTATAAGTTTTTCATTGGAATTTCTCTCTCCTTCTCTTCTATGTTGTAGAAACTAATTTTAGTTGAAATTATTCATATTCTCTATTGCTAAACTGACAAAATCATTCTGTTTTTCTTTTTTATCTTATATTCAACTCTTGCATTTTCTCCACCACTGTATAATTTTAAAATAAACAAAATTTCCCTACGGACCCAGCCACATCCATCCATTCCCACTTACATTCTCTTCATTTTCTTGTATTTCGAAGTCTTTGTAATATTCTTATACATCGATGTCAGTCTTGGAACATAATTTAGCGTCGAGTTTATAAGTTCACGCGCCAAAAACTCATAACGTATAAAGGAAACAAAACCATCGGAACTTAAATAGCCACGACCATAATACTTTATGCCAAATGATGAGGCAATATTCTGACATTCAATGCTTTTCAAGAGATTTTTAAAGCCCACCAAATATCTGCAAATAAATGAGTACTGAAATAAATAATTTACAAAACACAAAATTTTAAAATTAACCTCCAAACACCACTGTTGTCAGCCTCTTTAATTTGTTCGGACAAGTGCTGTAGCAAAGCTTTGTTAACCGATGTATACCAATTCATGACATCTGTTATCGAATTATCCTCCGGCTCTGTGCGTATTCTATCTCTAAAAGAATGGGAGGGGATGACACGTATACATAAATATAAAAATAGCTTTAAAAATTTACATATTAATTAATGTGTCCATAATGTGTTTAAATGGTTTGATGATGGTTAAATGCTTGATGATGTTAATGACTTGTTGGCAATGTTTAACATTGTTAATAGAACAATACACAAATGTACATATACATAGTTTACTTTTTTTATATATAAATCAAAGGGATTTACCTAAACTCATTTAAACGACTTTGAAATTCGGTACGATTTAATAATACCTCGTAATCATCGTCATCTGGTGATGTGGGTACACTAACCTCACTCCAGGTGGTCATGTTGTTTAATGCCTGATCAGTGACTGCAAAGCGTTGTGTCAAGTTTGAACTAAAAAAAAGACAAACAAACATATAAAAAAACACCATGAATATTAAGTATACGCATACGTATGTGCAAACTCATTAATATTTGAAATTTAATTAAAGATACGCTATTTTTATAAAAGTTTAAAAACCCTTTAAAGTTTCACTTTCAACTCATTTTCAGCTTTTCCAATTTTTATTAAATATTGGTTTTCTGGTTTGTTATAATCTATATATATAAAAATGGTGTAAAAAATGTATAGTAATTCATTCATAAAATGAGAACGGCTGGGACGATTTCTGTAAAATTTTTTGTTAGTTGTTCGCATTTTCAGTTGTTCGTATTTTACGGAAGAAAATTTTGGAAAATCCCTCCGGAAAAGTCGGAAAATCGTTTGACTCTATTATATATTTGATATGGACTTACACCTTTTTCATAATTGTAAACCACTCATTACGAAGGATAAATCTCTTTCCATTTTTTTTAGAAACAGGAAATAGTAACTCGGGGCTAAATCCGGAGAATGCGTATGAGGAGCAATGCGGATGAGGAGCAATGCGTAGTCTAATTCATGGATTTTTGTGTATTAAGTAAACCACATTTTTACCTTTGAAATTGATGGTGCAGAGTTTCCATAGTATTTATAAAGCTTAGCCTAGGTTTAAGTGATTTTTTTTTTAAACTAAATGACAAAGATCATCCTCCTTTTCACGATTGGAGCTCCTTTGTCGAGCTCCTAGTGCCGATTTTAATGGAAAATATAAAGGATCACAGATTATCATCTTTTTTTTACTGGAGATCTATTTAAGAAACTAGAGCCGATTTTAGGTTTTTAATATAAAAATCGATTTTTGGTGGAAAATATAAGGGATCACAGATTATCATCCTTTTCTCGATTGGAACTCTTTTAATGGAACTAGAGCCGATTTTAGGTATTTAATATGAAAATCGATTTTTGGTGGAAAATATAAGGGATCACAGATTATCATCCATTTTTCGATTGGAGCTCTTTTAAAGGAACTAGAGCCGATTTTAGGTTTTTAATATGAAAATCGATTTTTGGTGGAAAATATAAGGGATCAAAAGATAAGGGACATAAAAATCGATTTATAAGGGATCACAGATTATCATCATTTTCTCGATTGGAGCTCTTTTAAAGGAACTAGATCCGATTTTAAGTTTTTAATATGAAAATCGATTTTTGGTGGAAAATATAAGGGATCACAGATTATCATCCTATTCTCGATTGGAGCTCTTTTAAAGGAACTAGAGCTGATTTAAGGTTTTTAATATAAAAATCGATTTCTGTGGAAAATATAAGGGATCACAGATTATCATCCTTTTTTCGATTGGAGCTCTTTTAAAGGAACTAGAGCCGATTTTAAGTTTTAGGTTTTATATATTTTAGGTTTTTCCACCAAAAATCGATTTTTATATGAAAAACCTAAAATAGGCTCTAGTTCCTTTAAAAGAGCTCCAATCGAGAAAATGATGATAATCTGTGATCCCTTATATTTTCCACAGATCGATTTTTATATTAAAAACCTTAAATCAGCTCTAGTTCCTTTAAAAGAGCTCCAATCGAGAATAGGATGATAATCTGTGATCCCTTATATTTTCCTTTTCTCGATTGGAGCTCTTTTAAAGGAACTAGAGCCGACTTTAGGTTTTTCATATAAAACTCGATTTTTGGTTGAAAATATAAGGTATTACAGATTATCATCCTCTTCTGGATTGGAGCTCTTTTAATGGAACTAGAGCCGATTTTAGGTTTTTCATATAAAAATCGATTTTTGGTGGAAAATATAAGGGATAAAAAGATAAGGGACATAAAAATCGATTTATAAGGGATCACAGATTATCATCATTTTCTCGATTGGAGCTCTTTTAAAGGAACTAGATCCGATTTTAAGTTTTTAATATGAAAATCGATTTTTGGTGGAAAATATAAGGGATCACAGATTATCATCATATTCTCGATTGGAGCTCTTTTAAAGGAACTAGAGCCGATTTAAGGATTTTCATATAAACATCGATTTTAGGTGGAAAATATAAGGGATCTCAGATTATCATCCTTTTTTCGATGGGAGCTCTTTTAAAGGAACTAGAGCCGATTTAAGGATTTTCATATACACATTGATTTTTGTTGGAAAATATAAGGGACAGATTATCATCCTTTTTTCGATGGGAGCTCTTTTAAAGGAACTAGAGCCGATTTTAGGTTTTTCATATAAAAATCGATTTTTGGTGGAAAATATAAGGGATCACAGATTATCATCCTTTTCACGATTGGAGCTCTTTTAAAGGAACTAGAGCCGATTTAAGGATTTTCATATGAAAATTGATATTTGGTGGAAAATATAAGGGATCACAGATTATCATCCTTTTTTCGATTGGAGCTCTTTTAAAGGAACTAGAGCCGATTTTAGGTTTTTAATTTTTGGTGGAAAATATAAGGGATCACAGATTATCATCCTTTTCACGATTGGAGCTCTTTTAAAGGAACTAGAGCCGATTTAAGGATTTTCATATGAAAATTGATATTTGGTGGAAAATATAAGGGATCACAGATTATCATCCTTTTCACGATTGGAGCTCTTTTAAAGGAACTAGAGCCGATTTAAGGATTTTCATATAAACATCGATTTTTGGTGGAAAATATAAGGGATCACAGATTATCATCCTTTTCTCGATTGGAGCTCTTTTAAAGGAACTAGAGCCGATTTTAGGTTTTTCATATAAAAATCGATTTTTGATGGAAAATATAAGGGATCACAGATTATCATCCTTTTCTCGATTGGAGCTCTTTTAAAGGAACTAGAGCCGATTTTAGGTTTTTAATTTTTGGTGGAAAATATAAGGGATCACAGATTATCATCCTTTTTTCAATGGGAGCTCTTTTAAAGGAACTAGAGCCGATTTAAGGATTTTCATATACACATCGATTTTTGTTGGAAAATATAAGGGACAGATTATCATCCTTTTTTCGATGGGAGCTCTTTTAAAGGAACTAGAGCCGATTTAAGGATTTTCATATAAACATCGATTTTTGGTGGAAAATATAAGGGATCACAGATTATCATCCTTTTTTCGATTGGAGCTCTTTTAAAGGAACTAGAGCCGATTTTAGGTTTTTCATATAAAAATCGATTTTTGGTGGAAAATATAAGGGATCACAGATTATCATCCTTTTCACGATTGGAGCTCTTTTAAAGGAACTAGAGCCGATTTAAGGATTTTCATATAAACATCGATTTTTGGTGGAAAATATAAGGGATCACAGATTATCATCCTTTTCTCGATTGGAGCTCTTTTAAAGGAACTAGAGCCGATTTTAGGTTTTTCATATAAAAATCGATTTTTGATGGAAAATATAAGGGATCACAGATTATCATCCTTTTCTCGATTGGAGCTCTTTTAAAGGAACTAGAGCCGATTTTAGGTTTTTAATTTTTGGTGGAAAATATAAGGGATCACAGATTATCATCCTTTTTTCGATGGGAGCTCTTTTAAAGGAACTAGAGCCGATTTAAGGATTTTCATATAAACATCGATTTTTGGTGGAAAATATAAGGGATCACAGATTATCATCCTTTTTTCGATTGGAGCTCTTTTAAAGGAACTAGAGCCGATTTAAGGATTTTCATATAAACATCGATTTTTGGTGGAAAATATAAGGGATCACAGATTATCATCCTTTTCTCGATTGGAGCTATTTTAAAGGAACTAGAGCCGATTTAAGGATTTTCATATAAACATCGATTTTTGGTGGAAAATATAAGGGATCACAGATTATCATCCTTTTTTCGATTGGAGCTCTTTTAAAGGAACTAGAGCCGATTTAAGGATTTTCATATAAACATCGATTTTTGGTGGAAAATATAAGGGATCACAGATTATCATCCTTTTTTCGATGGGAGCTCTTTTAAAGGAACTAGAGCCGATTTAAGGATTTTCATATAAACATCGATTTTAGGTGGAAAATATAAGGGATCACAGATTATCATCCTTTTCTCGATTGGAGCTCTTTTAAAGGAACTAGAGCCGATTTAAGGATTTTCATATAAACATCGATTTTTGGTGGAAAATATAAGGGATCACAGATTATCATCCTTTTCTCGATTGGAGCTCTTTTAAAGGAACTAGAGCCGGTTTTAGGTTTTTAATATGAAAATTGATATTTGGTGGAAAATATAAGGGATCACAGATTATCATCCTTTTTTCGATTGGAGCTCTTTTAAAGGAACTAGAGCCGATTTAAGGAATTTCATATAAACATCGATTTTTGGTGGAAAATATAAGGGATCACAGATTATCATCCTTTTCTCGATTGGAGCTCTTTTAAAGGAACTAGAGCCGATTTTAGGTATTTAATATGAAAATCGATTTTTGGTGGAAAATATAAGGGATCACAGATTATCATCCTTTTCACGATTGGAGCTCTTTTAAAGGAACTAGAGCCGATTTAAGGATTTTCATATAAACATCGATTTTTGGTGGAAAATATAAGGGATCACAGATTATCATCCTTTTCTCGATTGGAGTTCTTTTAAAGGAACTAGAGCCGATTTTAGGTTTTTCATATAAAAATCAATTTTTGGTGGAAAATATAAGGGATCACAGATTATCATCCTTTTCTCGATTGGAGTTCTTTTAACGGAACTAGAGCCGATTTTAGGTTTTTCATATAAAAATCGATTTTTGGTGGAAAATATAAGGGATCACAGATTATCATCCTTTTCACGATCGGAGCTCTTTTAAAGGAACTAGAGCCGATTTAAGGATTTTCATATAAACATCGATTTTTGGTGGAAAATATAAGGGATCACAGATTATCATCCTTTTCTCGATTGGAGCTCTTTTAAAGGAACTAGAGCCGATTTCAGGTTTTTAATATGAAAATCGATATTTGGTTGAAAATATAAGGGATCACAGATTATCATCCTTTTCTCGATTGGAGCTCTTTTAAAGGAACTAGAGCCGATTTTAGGTTTTTCATATAAAAATCGATATTTGGTGGAAAATATAAGGGATCACAGATTATCATCCTTTTTTCGATTGGAGCTCTTTTAAAGGAACTAGAGCCGATTTAAGGATTTTCATATAAACATCGATATTTGGTGGAAAATATAAGGGATCACAGATTATCATCCTTTTTTCGATTGGAGCTCTTTTAAAGGAACTAGAGCCGATTTAAGGATTTTCATATAAACATCGATATTTGGTGGAAAATATAAGGGATCATAGATTATCATCCTTTTTTCGATTGGAGCTCTTTTAAAGGAACTAGAGCCGATTTAAGGATTTTCATATAAACATCGATATTTGGTGGAAAATATAAGGGATCACAGATTATCATCCTTTTTTCGATTGGAGCTCTTTTAAAGGAACTAGAGCCGATTTAAGGATTTTCATATAAACATCGATTTTTGGTGGAAAATATAAGGGATCACAGATTATCATCCTTTTCTCGATTGGAGCTCTTTTAAAGGAACTAGAGCCGATTTAAGGATTTTCATATGAAAATTGATATTTGGTGGAAAATATAAGGGATCACAGATTATCATCCTTTTTTCGATTGGAGCTCTTTTAAAGGAACTAGAGCCGATTTAAGGATTTTCATATAAACATCGATTTTTGGTGGAAAATATAAGGGATCACAGATTATCATCCTTTTCTCGATTGGAGCTCTTTTAAAGGAACTAGAGCCGATTTTAGGTTTTTCATATAAAAATCGATATTTGGTGGAAAATATAAGGGATCACAGATTATCATCCTTTTTTCGATTGGAGCTCTTTTAAAGGAACTAGAGCCGATTTTAGGTTTTTCATATAAAAATCGATTTTTGGTGGAATATATAAGGGATCACAGATTATCATCCTTTTTTCGATTGGAGCTCTTTTAAAGGAACTAGAGCCGATTTAAGGATTTTCATATAAACATCGATATTTGGTGGAAAATATAAGGGATCACAGATTATCATCCTTTTTTCGATTGGAGCTCTTTTAAAGGAACTAGAGCCGATTTTAGGGTTTTCATATAAAAATCGATTTTTGGTGGAAAATATAAGGGATCACAGATTATCATCCTTTTTTCGATTGGAGCTCTTTTAAAGGAACTAGAGCCGATTTAAGGATTTTCATATAAACATCGATTTTTGGTGGAAAATATAAGGGATCACAGATTATCATCCTTTTCTCGATTGGAGCTCTTTTAAAGGAACTAGAGCCGATTTTAGGTTTTTCATATAAAAATCGATATTTGGTGGAAAATATAAGGGATCACAGATTATCATCCTTTTTTCGATTGGAGCTCTTTTAAAGGAACTAGAGCCGATTTTAGGTTTTTCATATAAAAATCGATTTTTGGTGGAAAATATAAGGGATCACAGATTATCATCCTTTTTTCGATTGGAGCTCTTTTAAAGGAACTAGAGCCGATTTAAGGATTTTCATATGAAAATTGATATTTGGTGGAAAATATAAGGGATCACAGATTATCATCCTTTTTTCGATTGGAGCTCTTTTAAAGGAACTAGAGCCGATTTTAGGTTTTTAATTTTTGGTGGAAAATATAAGGGATCAAAGATTATCATCCTTTTTTCGATTGGAGCTCTTTTAAAGGAACTAGAGCCGATTTAAGGATTTTCATATAAACATCGATTTTAGGTGGAAAATATAAGGGATCACAGATTATCATCCTTTTTTCGATGGGAGCTCTTTTAAAGGAACTAGAGCCGATTTAAGGATTTTCATATACACATCGATTTTTGTTGGAAAATATAAGGGACAGATTATCATCCTTTTTTCGATGGGAGCTCTTTTAAAGGAACTAGAGCCGATTTTAGGTTTTTCATATAAAAATCGATTTTTGGTGGAAAATATAAGGGATCACAGATTATCATCCTTTTTTCGATTGGAGCTCTTTTAAAGGAACTAGAGCCGATTTAAGGATTTTCATATGAAAATTGATATTTGGTGGAAAATATAAGGGATCACAGATTATCATCCTTTTTTCGATTGGAGCTCTTTTAAAGGAACTAGAGCCGATTTTAGGTTTTTAATTTTTGGTGGAAAATATAAGGGATCACAGATTATCATCCTTTTCACGATTGGAGCTCTTTTAAAGGAACTAGAGCCGATTTAAGGATTTTCATATGAAAATTGATATTTGGTGGAAAATATAAGGGATCACAGATTATCATCCTTTTTTCGATGGGAGCTCTTTTAAAGGAACTAGAGCCGATTTAAGGATTTTCATATACACATCGATTTTTGTTGGAAAATATAAGGGACAGATTATCATCCTTTTTTCGATGGGAGCTCTTTTAAAGGAACTAGAGCCGATTTAAGGATTTTCATATAAACATCGATTTTTGGTGGAAAATATAAGGGATCACAGATTATCATCCTTTTTTCGATTGGAGCTCTTTTAAAGGAACTAGAGCCGATTTAAGGATTTTCATATAAACATCGATTTTAGGTGGAAAATATAAGGGATCACAGATTATCATCCTTTTCTCGATTGGAGCTCTTTTAAAGGAACTAGAGCCGATTTTAGGTATTTAATATGAAAATCGATTTTTGGTGGAAAATATAAGGGATCACAGATTATCATCCTTTTTTCGATGGGAGCTCTTTTAAAGGAACTAGAGCCGATTTTAGGTTTTTCATATAAAAATCGATATTTGGTGGATAATATAAGGGACAGATTATCATCCTTTTTTCGATGGGAGCTCTTTTAAAGGAACTAGAGCCGATTTAAGGATTTTCATATAAACATCGATTTTTGGTGGAAAATATAAGGGATCACAGATTATCATCCTTTTTTCGATTGGAGCTCTTTTAAAGGAACTAGAGCCGATTTAAGGATTTTCATATAAACATCGATTTTTGGTGGAAAATATAAGGGATCACAGATTATCATGCTTTTCCCGATTGGAGCTCTTTTAAAGGAACTAGAGCCGATTTTAGGTATTTAATATGAAAATCGATTTTTGGTGGAAAATATAAGGGACAGATTATCATCCTTTTTTCGATGGGAGCTCTTTTAAAGGAACTAGAGCCGATTTTAGGTTTTTAATTTTTGGTGGAAAATATAAGGGATCACAGATTATCATCCTTTTTTCGATGGGAGCTCTTTTAAAGGAACTAGAGCCGATTTAAGGATTTTCATATAAACATCGATTTTAGGTGGAAAATATAAGGGATCACAGATTATCATCCTTTTCTCGATTGGAGCTCTTTTAAAGGAACTAGAGCCGATTTAAGGATTTTCATATAAACATCGATTTTAGGTGGAAAATATAAGGGATCACAGATTATCATCCTTTTCTCGATTGGAGCTCTTTTAAAGGAACTAGAGCCGATTTTAGGTATTTAATATGAAAATCGATTTTTGGTGGAAAATATAAGGGATCACAGATTATCATCCTTTTTTCGATTGGAGCTCTTTTAAAGGAACTAGAGCCGATTTAAGGATTTTCATATAAACATCGATTTTTGGTGGAAAATATAAGGGATCACAGATTATCATCCTTTTCTCGATTGGAGCTCTTTTAAAGGAACTAGAGCCGGTTTTAGGTTTTTAATATGAAAATTGATATTTGGTGGAAAATATAAGGGATCACAGATTATCATCCTTTTTTCGATTGGAGCTCTTTTAAAGGAACTAGAGCCGATTTAAGGATTTTCATATAAACATCGATTTTTGGTGGAAAATATAAGGGATCACAGATTATCATCCTTTTCTCGATTGGAGCTCTTTTAAAGGAACTAGAGCCGATTTTAGGTATTTAATATGAAAATCGATTTTTGGTGGAAAATATAAGGGATCACAGATTATCATCCTTTTCACGATTGGAGCTCTTTTAAAGGAACTAGAGCCGATTTAAGGATTTTCATATAAACATCGATTTTTGGTGGAAAATATAAGGGATCACAGATTATCATCCTTTTCTCGATTGGAGTTCTTTTAAAGGAACTAGAGCCGATTTTAGGTTTTTCATATAAAAATCGATTTTTGGTGGAAAATATAAGGGATCACAGATTATCATCCTTTTCTCGATTGGAGTTCTTTTAAAGGAACTAGAGCCGATTTTAGGTTTTTCATATAAAAATCGATTTTTGGTGGAAAATATAAGGGATCACAGATTATCATCCTTTTCACGATCGGAGCTCTTTTAAAGGAACTAGAGCCGATTTAAGGATTTTCATATAAACATCGATTTTTGGTGGAAAATATAAGGGATCACAGATTATCATCCTTTTCTCGATTGGAGCTCTTTTAAAGGAACTAGAGCCGATTTCAGGTTTTTAATATGAAAATCGATATTTGGTTGAAAATATAAGGGATCACAGATTATCATCCTTTTTTCGATTGGAGCTCTTTTAAAGGAACTAGAGCCGATTTAAGGATTTTCATATAAACATCGATATTTGGTGGAAAATATAAGGGATCACAGATTATCATCCTTTTTTCGATTGGAGCTCTTTTAAAGGAACTAGAGCCGATTTAAGGATTTTCATATAAACATCGATTTTTGGTGGAAAATATAAGGGATCACAGATTATCATCCTTTTTTCGATTGGAGCTCTTTTAAAGGAACTAGAGCCGATTTAAGGATTTTCATATAAACATCGATATTTGGTGGAAAATATAAGGGATCATAGATTATCATCCTTTTTTCGATTGGAGCTCTTTTAAAGGAACTAGAGCCGATTTAAGGATTTTCATATAAACATCGATATTTGGTGGAAAATATAAGGGATCACAGATTATCATCCTTTTTTCGATTGGAGCTCTTTTAAAGGAACTAGAGCCGATTTAAGGATTTTCATATAAACATCGATTTTTGGTGGAAAATATAAGGGATCACAGATTATCATCCTTTTCTCGATTGGAGCTCTTTTAAAGGAACTAGAGCCGATTTTAGGTTTTTCATATAAAAATCGATATTTGGTGGAAAATATAAGGGATCACAGATTATCATCCTTTTTTCGATTGGAGCTCTTTTAAAGGAACTAGAGCCGATTTTAGGTTTTTCATATAAAAATCGATTTTTGGTGGAATATATAAGGGATCACAGATTATCATCCTTTTTTCGATTGGAGCTCTTTTAAAGGAACTAGAGCCGATTTTAGGGTTTTCATATAAAAATCGATTTTTGGTGGAAAATATAAGGGATCACAGATTATCATCCTTTTTTCGATTGGAGCTCTTTTAAAGGAACTAGAGCCGATTTTAGGTTTTTCATATAAAAATCGATTTTTGGTGGAAAATATAAGGGATCACAGATTATCATCCTTTTTTCGATTGGAGCTCTTTTAAAGGAACTAGAGCCGATTTAAGGATTTTCATATAAACATCGATTTTTGGTGGAAAATATAAGGGATCACAGATTATCATCCTTTTCTCGATTGGAGCTCTTTTAAAGCAACTAGAGCCGATTTAAGGATTTTCATATAAACATCGATATTTGGTTGAAAATATAAGGGATCACAGATTATCATCCTTTTTTCGATTGGAACTCTTTTAAAGGAACTAGAGCCGATTTAAGGATTTTCATATAAACATCGATTTTTGGTGGAAAATATAAGGGATCACAGATTATCATCCTTTTTTCGATGGGAGCTATTTTAAAGGAACTAGAGCCGATTTAAGGATTTTCATATAAACATCGATTTTTGGTGGAAATTATAAGGGATCACAGATTATCATCCTTTTTTCGATGGGAGCTCTTTTAAAGGAACTAGAGCCGATTTAAGGATTTTAATATGAAAATCGATTTTTTTAATTTGTTATATTTAAATAAATCTCTTTCCACCGAGCCATATTTTCATTAATTCGTGGATTTTTGCCATGGAAATGACACATTGTGATGGATTCACGTTTTGTTCAAAAACTCCATATATTGGGTGAACAACGCCAAATAATCCTGCGAAGAGGTCACATGATTACGTTTGTGATCGATTGTGAGCAAAACCGAGGCAGACATCATGCGAAAAGCTTTCTCAATCCCAAGTGAGCATTCAAAATTGAAACCACTGAGCCATGTGGCTTCTACAATCTCGCTTTCTTATCAGCCATCGTGAATTTTGATATTTGAATGGTTTCTTCCGTGCTTGTACGGGCACAATGAAATTAAGTAAACCACAATTTTACCATTGAAATTGATGGTGCAAAGTTCCCATAGTATTTACCAAGCTTAGCCTAGGTTTAAGTGATGTTTTTTTTTCCTCAAAAAATAATGCATTTTCTTCTCAAGTCACGTGGTTGTCTGCTATCAATGGTTGTCAAACATAAACTAAATGACGCAGCTTGTTAACAGGAGCAATGTTGCTCTTTTAGTTAAGTGGCGGAATATTCGTTTTAATTTCACAAATTAATTTTTTTGATGCAGTCCGGTAATTTCCAGTCTAATTTCAAACTTACCGTTCCTTGCTGCCATTTGTGAAAATATAAAATGCTACCTCCGAGCGTTCTAGTTGTAGACGAGTTACAACTTTGCCTAAATCAGCCACCATTGCCACCTAAAAATATAGTAGATGAAATAAAAATAAATAAACCATCAATAAATAAACCAAACAATTTTAGTTACAAAATATTATAATCAATGATTCGAAAGAATTAATTCTTTATTCCATATTTAAAAGCAAAATAAATGGTAGCTCTTAAACATTCTGTTCATCATGATTTAATGCATAGACTTAATTCCATTCATTCCTTTGAGAATTAATTCTTTATAGAATTATAAATCCTTATTAAATCATTAACATTTCCTTGAATTCAAATCCATTACAAAACAGGTTAAAAAAGTATTGAATGATTAAATTGTTAATCATTTCAAATCTATTGCAAAGAAGGCTCAACAAAAACAAAACTGAATGAAGAAAAAATATTCTAAGCCAATGTGTATTAGATTTTAATTAACAAAAATTTAATCATTTAAAGGTTGAATGAATTATGTTATGAATTAAATCCATTATGAATGAATGAATTATATTTAAATGAAAGCCTTTGAATAAAGCTAAAGATTTAGATGTTGGCAATGAATTTCGATTTTAGTGAATAATGCTCAAATTGAATTAATGAATTCGAAGCTCTTTTTATATATATTCAATCTTATACAATTGTATGAATATGTTTTTATTTCCATAAATGTCTGTTAATTGTTTTATTATGTTGTAGAAACATAAATAATTAAGTGCTACAACAGCTTACAAGGATTTAATATGAATATTGTATTTTGCTCCTTGATAGCACAGTTCTAAAACAATCAATAACAGCAACCAAATTAAGATGAAAAGTTTGCACGTGACTAATAATAAATTATGTCGGTGCCCATCCCTTAACAATGTGGTTGCAATTGGTCAGTCGTCAGTTTGTATATTTTTTTAAGACAATAAAACATTTCTGTTCACCATGACAATTTAAATCGACTGTTGTAAAAATGTTGCTATAATTGTACAAGTATCATCTTAGCGGCGCAAAAAAAAAAAAATGGTCTAATTGTTTCCAAGTATTTAGTGGCTGCTGATATTTAAAAAAATAATTGTGGTTAAAAAAAGATTGACATTAAAAATAAGCTTTTTTAACCCTTACGGCGAAGAACATTTACCGGCTTCTCTAGCTATGGGTATTAATTCATAGTTTTACGTGTCCTAGTTTATCATTTGTTCCAATTTTCAAATTTTTAATAAAACAAAGTGTGTGTGAGATAGTTCGAAATTTGTTATTCCTTTAAAAGGTTTATCGATGCCATTATGTATGGAATAAAGGATCGTGCAAATGTCTGCCGCGGCTTTGCATTCAATGACACTGGCGCATAAATCAGTCTCAATTTGTTATATTTGCATAGACCTGCGACTCAAGAAAACCCCACAAGAAAGAGTCTATCGTGGTCAAAACGCACGATATTGGTGGTCAGTTCACATCACCTCCTTGTGCGATGCCCACAAATCGTTTGAGCAAAATGTCCAATGTGGCAGGAGCTGTGCTGCTCGCAGCGGGGTTCAGTTGATCCCAAATGTCTTTGGTGTTCATATCATTCAATTCAGTCCAAAAGACGTTGGTAATCATCGACCTATAGCGGTCGACGTTGATGGTGATGGCGTGGCTGACGTAGTTCTCAAAGAAATATGGACGCCGTCAGCCCAAAATCCACACCAGACAGTGACTTTTTAGGGATGCATTGGACGCTTTTAGATCTAATGTGCATTGGTATAGTCGTAAATTCGGTTATTTTTTTTGTTAACGTACCCATTCATCGAAAATGGCCCTCACCGTATAATGGGCGAAACAATTTTATCATTTGCATTTGTTTTTGAACGCTATTTATATTCGTTGGTGATTTGGCAAAACAAACTGAATAAATGACAGCCAATTTGACAGATGTAACTTCAAAAATATGGCCTGTATCAACTGTCAAAGTTCGGGATCTGTATTGGAAGACCCTAATAATCCTATTTTTAACCAATTCAATTGGAATTTTAAAATTCTGTTGTTTTTCGGTCAATGGTTGCATCAAACAAATCAGTTGCGTTCGCTATAGGTTTCCTGTGATGGTCTGGTCAGATTTCTGCAGCTCATAATAGTTAGGAATCTATATATTATAATAGTTTAAAAAAATTGTTGGGGTGTTTCAAACAAAAAACTTCTAAACTAATAAGATTTTTTGAACTATTGGTCAATTCACAAGGTCTCTTATCAGTCATATTGTCATAATGTCCTAATATATCACGACTCGGCGGCTCGGCTTAACCTACTCTTAGGCATCCGACGTCGGTCTCTGCTGGTTCGTTACGATAACACAATAAACATAGCATAGAAAGTAGTATTATTTTAGGACATTTTTTGCTTGAAAAGTAATAAAACCCATTGTGATATATTAGGACAATATGACATGATAAGAGACCTTGTGAATTGACCATATGTTTATTGTTTTGTCATAAAATAACTCTTTTTTTTGTTTGAAGCACAACAACAATTTGTTTAAACTATTATCATTTATTAGGACATTATGATAATACGACCTAATAGCAGACCGTTTGAATCCCCCCATATGTATATAAAAATAGATTACAAGATTTCCAAATTATGTAAAACAAAAGATTTTATAACGTTTTTTGTGGCTCCTGTGAAATTTGCCATAAGGGACTTAGCACGTTTACACACTAAGCTAACGGTATTATTTTTCCCCCGAAATGCAGCCGTTAATGTTATTGGCATTAAATCTAACTTAGTTAAAATTATAAATGGGTACAATGAACTGCAGGCATGGAAAATAAAAAGATTTTCTATGACATTATTGTCGTCATGTTGTAACACAATGAATGTAAAAAATAAAAGAAAAAAAAAAAACCAACAAAAATACAAATAAGTTACGAATTACATCAATATACTGAGATACATGATACCAGCTTACAGTTACATTGCCCACTCCAATCAGTATTAATAGAATCGAATCAATAATGTTATTGACCTTTACCCCCACCTACATATGTTAGGTAGGAAAAAGTAAGGTGTCGATTTTCTCAACTAAAATGAAAGTTTAGTTTGTTTGAGGACACCATTTCTCAACATTTTTGTCCTGGTGTCAGTATTTGGTGAGCTAAACCAAAGGATAAGAAGGTCCTTTTTTAAGGTTTTTATGATTTTTTTTATATATTTTCACAAAGGAATCATATGAATTTTATTTTAATTTACAAAACCTATTTTGTCTTTGATCTAATGTTAGCTTTCTATTGATATATCAGACATTATAATTTCAACGGGTTATAAAACAAACATATTAATTAGTTGTCTTGAGAAAATAGGTATCTTTCTATTGATCCAGGCCGCCAAATATTGAACCCATTTTCATTAACGGCATCTTAGAATGAATTAAACTTATATTTTAGTTGGGAACATCCGGAACTTTTCTTTTGGGGCCGCCCTTATGTATATAAAACCAACTATGTAATACTGTAATATATTGCTATGATAGAAGTTCTGAACATATTTTATAAAACTCATCACTATAATGAACATTTACATAAAATTCAGAAACACATTGACAAATTCCTCAACACTTTAAAATGTATTTGTTACACTTGTATGTATATAAATACATATGTATGTATATTTATATGTCCATGGTAAAAGTAAATAAAGCCTTTAAAAGAAATGTGTTGATCTAACCTGTGACTTTTCCATAATATGTTATTTTTTTTTTTATGTTAGTGTCCAACACTTGATACATTGTATATTGCCTGCTGTGTTTTATTGGACAAACGTGTTTTTTTTTGTTTGTTTAACAACTTTTGTTCCTTTTCCATACCAACTGGGTGGTGGTTACCTTTTCAATGCTGAATGTTGTTCATTTACAGTGTGTAAATATTTATAGATACTTGCTATGAAGTTTTGCTCTTTTTTTTCACTTAGTTAATATTAACTTAGAAGGGGAAAAATACAAAATGAACAATTACTACTCAGCGAACCAAATAAACTATACTTAGATACCTAGATACATATGTACTTATATAAATGTGTAGTATAAGTTGTGTTGCAAGTCTTTAAGAAGCCGATGAAGAAAAGAATAAGAAAATAGTTATTACATTGAACTTTCCATTGACACCACCTAAGGCGTATGTTTAATATGATTGAATTGCTGCGGTATATTTTAATTACCAACTAACTAACTGTATCAACAACAATAGCAACAGGTTTGAGTTGTTGATATCCTATAGGTACTTGCACTTATATTAGCTGATATCCTTTACACCTTTTAATTGGGTTTATTATTATCTCTGGTCTGTTTAATATATATCGCAAGAGTTAAAGAGAAGAACGATTATAATGACAACAATACCAACAAACAACATACATAAATACTTAATTATACGTTTATTGTTCCTGTTAAATAAACTTTATTAAATTACTTACGTTGAAAGTAAGTTTCAGGTATTTACATTGTTAGAATTCTACTTAGTTAAATCTTAGTAAGTATGTAACTATTTTGCATGGTTGGCTACCGTTACCGTAAGCAACCGTTACCCCTAAAATACCCTTTAAGCTCGATTACCGTTACCTCTAAACACCCCTACCGCTATTCTGTAAATAATTTTAAATTATATATAATTATATTTTTGATTTTAATAATTGAGTACATATAGAATTATACATACACGCAGAGATAAAATATAGTTGAACATGTTTTTTAACAATATTATAATCACAGTAACTATTTACATGATTGTGGTAACCATAATATGGTTAACTTACGATTCGCATGATTGTATCAACCATATATATGGTTACAGTAAACATGTATATGTTTGTGAAAACCATTTATATGATGAAGGATTTTCTATATTATGATGCTCTCGGCTTATGGATATCATAATCTGAGAACAACATATTATATTAAATTATTCATCATAAACATGGTTGTCACAAACATATATTTGTTTACTGTATATATGGTTGATACAATGATGTGAATCCTAAATTAACCATATTATTGTTACCACAATCATATAAAAAGTTACTGTGACTATAATATTGTTAAAAATGTTGAAATGGTTACAGTAAACATGCACAACTATATTTTTTTTCTGTGTGTAGAGTCAAGACACTCCGATTTGTCAAACAAAACTACAACAAATCATACATTTGATACAACAATACAGTAACTAGCATTACTTGTTGCAAGAGTTAGGTTTTTGACAATTACGTCTCTACGTTGCCTTATGATTGAGTATTTTGAAAAATATAGAATTTTAAATGTAAAATGTAAATATCTATGTATGTAGCCTTATTTTTAATTTGTATGTACTTTATCATTTGTATGTACTTAATCACTTACGTCAGAGCGAAATTACCTTTACCGCTAAGCTATCGATTCCGAAATAACAGCAAATACTGTTACCACAAAGATACCGAAATCACCCAAAATATCGTTGCCGCCAAAATACCGTTACTGAAATAATCCAAATTACCGTCACCTTTTCAAATTGAAAACCTTAATATTATGTTCTGTAGTACCTTTCGCGCATAGTGCTCATTGGTTTAACAGACATATCTTTCTAAGTAGTATTGATATCTAAAGGCAATTTATCTTAAACATGTTCTATGAATCAGTCAGTAATGTTACTTTTTTATGTATATATAGATGATATGAACAGAAATTATACTGCCCCCAATTCACTTACCTGTGTTTCAATATCAGCCACTTCAGCTCTATAGTCTAGAATTTCTTGCAGTATTACGGATGTTTGTACGATTAATGCCAGTATGGGTATAAAAGGTAAAATTATCATCTGAAATAAAAAACAATAATGAAAAACTAAATAGAAAAAATATAAATCAATGTAAAGATTATTGTAGTGAAATATGTGCCAGCAAATACATTCTAGCAGTTCAGAGTAGCTGTTCCGAACTATGTGACTAGTTATTTTAACATGTATGTGACCATACAGAGTCTGTCTTATAGCAGGTCCAAAGTAGTTATAGCCTGGAATTTACATACATGTTTGTTAATAAGTTTTGTAGTTTTTAATAATTGTTCTTTGAGAGATTGACTTGGGACATTACCAAAGATTAATAAAAAGGAAGGGATCTCGGTTATAAAAATATCCACGCTTGAATGAATATCCATTATTTCAATGAAAACTTTCTTCCTGCAGCACTAGTTTCTCTAGCGTAAACAAACGTTTTATCTGGTGGCATTTTCTAATATAGACCACATTGAGAATAATACTTCACAAATCACAAGATGATAACTTCTCTCTAGATTTATTAAGAATTCTTGCATCGTATATTTTTTTGAGTATAGATATCCAACTATCACTTGCATTTCAATTAATTAACTAGAATGTTTTTTTCCTCTGGTCGAGAAATCAGCAATAAAACTTCTTCTTCAACTATCATGAATGACTCCCGATATTGTTACGTTTTTACCTTTTAAAAACGGGAGTATATTTCCTTTAAATAAACCGGATACTTTTGATTGCAAATAAAAGCAGTTTAGTAGTTTAAAATTTGTAACAACTCTTTATTTATTTAAAATGCACAACAACAACAGTTCAAATAGTCACTCAGTGTTATTCGAATTCTAGAGCTTTTGATGTGAGGCATTATTCATTTAGTGTTGCCATACTTACAAACAATGATCAACTCAAAGATTTTATTCAATGTTGTACGTTCTACGGCAATGTTAATAATATCCACGGATTTGTTAAAGTTTGAGAAGCACTGCTGTTGAGCAGCATTATACAACTTTAAACCAGCCGTTAAAACAGTTATATTAAAATTCAAATAAAATTTCGTAACAATATTTTGAGCCATTCATTTGATTTGGTTTTATTTTTCTCAACTTTCGAGCATAAAACTTTTTAAAGATTCGTTATATTAGGTATGTACTTTTAATGTTAAACATTTTGGTTGTACGTTTTACTGGATTTTCGTTTAAGTAAGATTCGTTATTCTGGGCTTTAGTCTACAAATTAATGTTTATAATTTTAATTATTATTCGAGTTAATAAAAATTATTATTCTAATAATTTAATAATATATAAACTGCTGTATTGACCGTCTATAGATTACTTGACGTTAGTAAAATAGCTAGTCTCTAAGGGACAGTAATATGCTAATTAACTCTGTCAGATAATATTAGTGGTGAGTAAAGAAGCGACTTTTGAAATGTCGACAGATTGATCTTAAAAGGGACAGTGAAATGATAATACATCCAACAATATATACTTTATAGTAAGTAAAATGGCTTATCCCCAAAGAGGAATGAAGATACAAATTTAAACATACTACACTTCAGATTACAAAGGGACACAAAGTAACAATTAAATCTGCAATCGATTACTTATGGTGGGTAAAATAACTACTTTCTAAAGTGCAGTACAAAATAAACGTTAAAAGTGACTACACTCTAAATTACTTAGATACACTAAAGTGACAGTTGACTTCACCCTAGATTATCTGGGATGTATAAAGCAACCAATTGACTTCTCATTGACCTACAAAGAGCACATACGTGTCAAATTACCCAAAATATATAAATTGGAGTCAGTCAAGTGATCAAACATTAGTGAAAATTACTGTATAGGATTACATTGACTATTTGTAGAATTGTTGGGTTGTATTTTATGTTTCAAATTGTTAGCTTCTATTTATTTGCGATAGATTGTAATTATTATATTTAAGCTTTAAATTTCCAACGACTTGTTGTTATTCAAAATGCTTTATATGCATTGAAATTTTCAAAATACTTTCATGCATTAACTAACTACATGATGACAGCAATATGCGCCTGCCTCAAAACTGACTTACAAATGTTCGCATGTCGTCTTCATCTTCGTAATTTGCATAATGTTGTTTTTGTTATGTGTTATGCTGAAAAATAGTGCAATAATTACCTGCATCAATTGTATGCGACGTCCAGTTTTTATGGCCGGATTACGTGCTGCGGCACTGCAGCATTTACCACCAACTGTTGTCGATATATCCTCCGAACTAATCGAATGAACAGACATTTTATCTAGTTGACAATGTTGTTGTTGCTGCTGAGGCAATTGCAGGTGTTGATGGTGTTGTTGTTGGTGCTGATGATGGTGCGGCAATTGTAGATGATGATGATGGTGATAATGATGATTTCGTGCTATTGTTGCTGTTGTCATATTAAGTTCATTTTGTACCATCATGTCCTTGCAATTATTTGCAGTGGCGACTTTAGAGCTTGCTGTCATATTATTGCATTTAGTGTGAGTGTTTGTATCATTCGATTTATTTATATTGTCTCCTCGTTTTGTAGTTGTCGTTGTTGTTGTTGCTGTTGCCGTCGTAGGGGCTGTTGTGGCCGTTGCCGATGACGTAGTTTTCAACGTTGATGTTTTCATTGTCAATTTGTTAAGGTGTTAATGGATCAACTGTCAAATCATTTAGCAAACATATCGATAACAATTAAATTGTTATTATTAAATATTTTAAAGTATAATTTAAAATGGAGAGTTAGTTTTTTATTCATTAAACACATATGTATGTAAATACGTTTGGCATACATATGCAAATGTTGGTCGTTTGTTTTTAGTTGTATTGTAATACACTGCTACATATTCCTATAAACGCACATTACTATTTTGAAACGACTTGTCATAATTGAGGTTTAAATAATATTTATAGAGCTACAAATTTGTTCAATAAATCTTTGTGGAATTCACATTAAATATTATTAACTAAAACTTCAATATAAACGCCCTTTACGTTTTGAGGTACACAGTTTTATATTTTTAATAATGAATTGATGATCCATTATTTTGTATTATTAAAAAGAATTGATTCCATTAATTGTTTGAGAAAATACAGATAAATTTCTTACCATTTTTGATAAATTTTCAGTTTTAACTCTGTCATTGTAAGTAAGTAAAAGAGCTTAAATTGAGAACATAAATTTTTAAAAAAGTGAACTATTAGTGTGTGAGAAAATTTTTGCGTCACCATTGGCGAGTTAAAAATAAAAAACATTTAAACCTAACTTTTGTTAAGTTGTTTCAAAAAAGTGATATGAGTTTATAGGAATATCTATTAGTGTATTTATTACTCATACGTTCATATGTACCAGCAACAGAGAGTAATATTATCGTTAGCTTAGTTTACAAACCCGTTAAGTCCACATTTTATGAAAATTTAGATTTTAATACAAAACGTTAGAATAAGTTAATTGAAAAATTATTATCGTAGTTAAATGCAAAATGTGTTATAAGGAAATTTGTTAAGTTCATTAAAAAAATAAAATATATGAAAATGAGCTAAGTACTAAAAAAATACTTATAAATTGTCAAAGCACTTCTTCTGAACTATTATTATTTATCATTATATTGGGTGTATGACTAAAAATGCGGGATTTACAGTAGATGGTGTATCTTTTGAAAGTGGTTTTTGTTTTTAATAACTTATGTGTAATTTTGAAGGGTACATATCTGTTATTTATTCTCTCTTAGTTATTGAACATTATGGTGTGAACAACAAAGTTAGTTTTGCTTCGAAAATGTAGAATTTTCTGCAACAAAGTGTCATATGCGGGAAGTTTTGCTTTACTTCTTTAATTTGAAAAAAGTTCCGCTGAAGCACATTGCACAGTGTAAGATTTGCTAATCTACCTGGACAAAAGTCCAATTTCAATTTGAGTAAATATTTTGATCAAATGTGAAAGAGCACTTGCTATAAAATAAGAAAATGCTAAAACTTTGCCCAATTTGTCAACAATAACAATAGCAGTATTCACAATCTTGTGGAAATGGTGTAGCATCATTGCAAATTCAAAATTGTATAGGTTTTTGTGTGTATTTTTTTATAAACCATTTCTACAAGATTGTGAATACCGCTAATATATGTGTGTAACTTTTTATTGGAATGAAATTTTTTAACGATTTTTTTTTTAGTTTTGAAGCTCAACTTATTCGCTGTTAATATCAGAGAATTTATTTTTACAACCTGGAAAATTCTTTTAGTGCTATTTCATTTAAACAATTACTCTTTTCGTTTAACCCTCCGGCGGGTGAGAAGGTCCCTGGGGACCTTTTTCATTTTCAAACTGAAATTACTCCCTGATGGTCCATGGGAAGTATACCCGCCCCCAACATGTATTCCAAGGAAATTTTATCTAGAATCGTTTAAAAAAATCAAAGCGATCCGACCAATAGTTTAGTTTCTATTGAGATTTATATGTGTTTAGTACGGGAACGTGTGAAAAGGTCCGCTGGGACCTTGTACTGAAATTTCAAGAAATCGTTAATAAATGCACTGTCTTTTGGTTTGTTTCATTGTTTGAACACATCACAAACGTGTTCTTTAAATTTTTTTCTAACATTCATTATACATGTATAATTAGTAAATAATAATAAATCAAAACAAAGAAAATGTAAAAAAATGCTTTTTCATATAAAATTTCATACAAATAGAAATAGGTCCCTGTGTAACTTGTACTTCGTATAAGGGCAACGGATGTCTCAACCGTCGATGGGTTAATTAGGAAAAAAAAATAAATTCTATAATCGATTAATTCTTTTCTGAAATACCAACTTTAAAGCATATATAAAATTACCTGCCGAGATTTGCCGATTAACCAAAAAAAAATACTGAGTGATAAGACCACATACCACGAAATTTTTTATATATGGCTTAAAACACCCTTTCCGTAAACCGTATTTGTGGAAAAATAAGCAGCAGTTCTAATTCTGATATTGATTATGAGCAATTACAATTATTCTTACTTTAATTTATTTGTACATATGAAATATATTCTTATTTTAAAATTAATAAAAATGAATGAAGAAAAATTAAACACTTATTGTAAATTCTACCTCTTTATTATGTACTTTAAACATTCTCATGTATACCTGCCGCTTTTTTACTTGTTTAATATCCAACGCGAATAATATCAGATATACATATACAGCAGTTGTATGGGAGGTGGGCGTGTCAGTGATCCAATTGCTGCGATTTTTTTGACAATTGTACATATTGGCTTAGTAACACCTTGTACCAAAATTCATAAGTCTAGCTTCATTGTTTTTTAATTTTGTCTCCCTAGAATGGCTAAATCTTACACTATGCTTATGGTGAATATGTTTCTTCGGTTTCAACATGTGAAATATGGTTCAGAAGTGTTGGTTTTGACACGGAAGACAAAAATCGCCCAGGCCAGCCGAAAAAGTTTGAAGACCAAGAATTGGAGGCATTACTCCATGAAGATTGTTGTCAAACTCAACAAGTTACCATACGAATTGAAGCCGAGAAACCTTGAAAGACGATTATGCATGTCTGAAATGATGTTTTTTGCACCGAATCATTACTAGCGATGAAAAATGGATACTTTACAATAACCCGAAACGTAAGAGATCGTTTGTGATGCACGGCCAACCAGCCGAATCGACACCAAAGCCAAATGTCTATGGCGCTATGTTAATTCTGTGTATTTTGTGGGAGTAAAATGGTCATATATATTATGAGCTGCTTAAACCTGACCAGACCATCAAGCGGCCAGACATGAAACCGTAATATTCCACAATGTTGCTATACCTGTATTTGGAACAATGGTGTCCATTTCATTGTGCTTTCCCGCTGACTAACAACACACATATTCTTATTCTCTTTTGTTTAGTAGTCACTGAGACAGCGACGAGTGCGCACGCTAAGCGTGTGTATTGCTATTTTTTCATTTTCTTAAATTTATTTTTCATGATCACTGAAAAAAATTTTTGGATTGCTTAATATATTTGTCTGGTTTTTTCCCTAAATTTTTTTGTGATAAATTTTTTTCATATTTGAAATGATTTTATTCAATATTTTTAAATTTGTCGAAAATTATTAATAACGAACTCTCAATTAATGAGCTATGGTAATATGTCGCAGACAATCTGATTAAGATTGTTGATTTGATTATTGTTAACAAATAAAACCTTAAAAATCTTTTATTTATTTCACTCGGAGCTTTCTTTCGCTCACCAACACAAATACAGTTTTAACAGTTTAAGCTGAACGCTCTCTCTGGTATACGCTTCACTTTGGAACCGAGTATCCAATATTGACTTGATACCAGAGTTTGTTTTTGCTTCACTGTGTTTCAGTTTTACTTATTTGCTTAACTACAACTATGAGAAAATAAACAAGCAAAGTCAAACAGCAAAGTCAAAAAATAAAAAAATGCTTATTAACTTATAGTGGTACAGTGAGATGATATCTGCTTGCGCAGCCAGTCACAGCGATTAAATTCACAAATGCTGAAATGCTGTGAGCAGTTCAGTATTTTTGTTTTTTCCTATGCTTTTGCTGTGCTTTTTGCTGCACTCTTTCACTTACAAACAACTGCTTAAGGTTTGTTTAATGTTCAGAAATTAAATGTGTGTTTGCACCATTCTCTTTGAAATGTTACATACATACACACATACATACATTATTTATGAACATTAAGAAAAACATTAAGCAGCAAGGCGAATTTATACAAGGTGGTGGCAGTTCTACAAAAACAACAATTGGTCTTAACAAATGTCAAAAAACAAAAATGAAAAATTAAACAAATATGTATTAAAACTAAATATAGTGTTGATAATTGAATAGTGAGGGCTTTACTTATTTATGTAAAAAATAAGTATTTTGTTAATAAGCTTAGAATATGTAGATATTTAAATATAAACACAAGCTTTGACAACTGTTAGAACCAAAAAGCGAAAAAAAAAATTATCAGCTGATTGACTGACTCCACCTTGTATAAATTCGCCTTGATTAAGCAGTTGTTTGTAAGTGAAAGAGCGCAGCAAAAAGCACAGCAAAAGCATAGGAAAAAACAAAAATACTGAGCTGCTCACAGCATTTCAGCATTTGTGAATTTAATCGCTGCGACTGGCTGCGCAGGCAGATATCATCTCACTGTACCACTATAAGCTAATAAGCATTTTTTTATTTTTTGACTTTTACTGTTTGTTATAGCTTGTACGCAATTGCTGAAAAACTGTAAGCAAAGCATTTTTTTAGGTGCTTTTGCTAATTTCAAGCAAGCAATACAAACACTGCTTGATACGTTCTTGGCCTCGAAAGATGAGCAATTATTTTGGCTCGGGATCCGTATGTTGCCAGAAAGATGGGAAAAAGTCATAGCTAACAATGTTAAATACTTTTAATTAATTTATATTGTAAAAAAGATTCAAAATAAAAGCTAACAATTTTAAAAAATTCCGCATTTTTAAGTCATACACCCAATAAATCATAACAAATAAGTAAAAAAAAAACTGCATTAACAGATTTCAGAAATATTTAAAACAAAGGATTTTAGAAATGTTTTGTGTTTCTTATAAAATTTATGACTTAGTTCATTTGCTCTCTAATATTTTTTACCACTAAAATAAATTGTGTACAAGATATGTGTTATAAAATTATGAATATTTGTATAAGGTGAGAATAAGTTTAATGTTTAAATCAAGGTTGGCAACCGAAACGAATAACGGTATCGGTAACGGTAACGGTATCGGTATTAATTTTATTTTTATTTCGGTATCGGTATCGGTAACGGTATTTAAATTATATCGGTATCGGTATACCGGTATAAAACTAATATATCGGTATTTATACCGGTATAAAAATTAAGTACATCAAACCTAACAAAAACTAATAAAAAATCGAAATATATGACAGAGCTACAAAAAAATACAATATGTCAAAACAACAGGTACTTTGTTTTTGTTAAAAGATAATTGAATTGTCAAAGTTGCCTGTTGTTGTTTTTGCTTGAATTAACAATCCAATTATCTATACAAGTGAACAAAATAATCAGCTGTTCTTCTGAGGTCACCTGCTATAAATTCGCCTTGGTATGTAAGTAAACAACTAAGACAGAGTTGCATTAGTTGAACATCAAGCAGGGATGGACAAGGCTCAAATACTATTTTCTACTAGCAGCAAAGTTGTTAAATTATGTAATTTTAACAATTTTGCAAAATTTAATTATAATGCCAATATGATATCAGTATTGAAACTTGTATGATACCGGTATTGATTTGCAATTGATACCGGTATAATAAAGGTATTGATACCGTTATGATAACGGTATTGTACCGGTATGATACCGGTATTAAGGGAAATGGTATTTGAATACCGGTATTTTACCGAAATAATTATTTCGGTATCGGTATCAATACCGGTACTCAATTTTAAACGGTATTTAATCGGTATCGGTATTAATAACGGTATCGGTTGCCAACCTTGGTTTAAATTAATTTAAATTGTAATTGTATAAATGATTTTATTCAAGTTTATGTAAATTGATATCCTTTAAATTGTACTCATTTTATTCATATAATTGCTGCATTTATTTTCAATAATAAAAGAATAACAATTAAATACAAGTTACTAAAACTAATCTTCACATGACCGGCAATAAGTAGTTGTAAACATTTACATATATCAATGTAGATTAGGGTGGCCCTTATTTTAAAATTTTGTGATTTAAAATACACCCAAGGTCTAAAATTGTTCTCCGTCATCTAGAAATCAGACGTTTGCAGGTTGCAAATTTCATTTGAAATTTCGAGTTTTGGTTCAAAATAGTTGAAAAAGATTTTGATGTGTTACAAACGGAATGACAAAATAATGCCTGAGAAAATATTTGAAAAATTATGTTATTCTCAAATTTTTATCAATTCAAGAACAATATTTCCTTTGCTTAGTGTGCAAACAAGATAAGTCCCATTTTCATAAATTTTACAGCAGACACAAAAAACGTTCTAAAATCCTTGGTTTCAAATTTATTTTGTATTTTTCAATGGACTTATAACAGTTTTTCTTTATTTTTATCGTTTTGACTCGGTGATTTGAATTAAAGTCTCTATGTCACTAAATTTGCTCTCAAAAATCAATGGAGCAACAACGTTTTTAATATCAGTAGTCGACATAATAACAAATTTCCTTAACTCCCGTTTAGACTGACAATAAATTAATTTCAGTTCAGTTCATTCAGTTTTTCGTACCTGCCTATTGGCAATAATTGTCAACAGTTTTTCGTTGATAATTATTGCAAACATAAAGTATAAAATTTGGCTGTCAATTTGTGTTTGACATTTCAAAGAAAATAAAAAAAAACGCGCAATAGCTTAATTTAATTTGTATTACCCCTGTCTATACATGACAAATATTTATCATAACAATTTATGTCAAGACAAAGTTGTCTGAGCAAAAGCAATAACCATTTCTACATAACGAAGCAATAATACTAATAAATGAAGACTAACCTGATATTTTTATATTTTGACAACCATTTTGACGTTTATCATGATAAAAATTTATCAGGTATAGACAGGGGGTAATGAGGCAATAACACTAATAAATGTAGACTATACCCGATAACTGTTTATCTTGACAACCATTTTTACGTTTATCATGATAAAAATTTGTCAAGTATAGACAAAGAGTTAGATTTTAATTAACAAAAATTGAATCATTCCAAAGGTTGAATTCCGTTATGAATTAAATCCACTATGAATTAATTCGGCGATGAATGAATTCTATTTAACTAAAAGTCTTTGAATGAAGGTAAAGAATTAGATGTTGGTAATGGATTTATGGAATAAACAGCTGACATTTTTAATTCCAAATTAAGATTTTAATGAAATGAGCTCAAATTGAATTTATTAATTCCAAGCTTTGGATTCAAGGCATTTCCCAAATACATACATAATTTAATCCAGCTTCATCTCGTTTAATAATAAAGTGTTTTTTGAATAGAAGGCTTAGTCCCCATCCATACTGTGAAACATTTGCTGCAAAACATCTGAGTTTGTCGATGAGAGGGGAAAGAGGAATGGAAAAGGGTACTCTGTTTCATGTACATGAAGTTTTTGTTGAGTACGTTATCCACATTTATTCGTTCATATTCGTTCTGTACATAAATGTCAAAAACTGAAAAGCAAAAACTTTACTATGTGGACACGAATGCAGTCTCAAAAGAGAATTTAAAAATGTTTTGCAGCAAATGTTTCATAGTGTGGACCGGGACTTATGAATAAATAGAGAATCAAATAAAGGTTCGAAATTAATAAATTTTCCAAAATCATATTAAATATATTATCTTAACAACTCCATAAAAGTATTCACCAGGAATTAATTCATTGTCTTAATTCCTTAATACTTCAAATGTATTGAATTCATACCTTTGAGAATTCATTCTTTATAGAATTAATTCCTTATTGAATCATTAAAGATGTCTGTATTTCAAATTCATAAAGTTTATAGAATGATAAAATTTTTTTTTTCAGTCCAAATCTATTACAAACATTTTTAGTGAAGTAAAATTTTTTTTTCAATATTTTTTGTAAATAATTCCCACAAATGTTGAGAATTCGATAATTCTCAAATCATTAACAAGCGTTTGACATTTGGGCAGCAGTTTGTTTTAAAATAGTTCTCATTTTGACATCAGACCTTCATGTTTGTTGGGTATGCATATGAGTACATACATATGTATATTAGTCGATGTCATTCATTTGTTTACATCTGTAAACAAAAACATCCCTGTGTTCAATGACCGATTCGGCGGGGATAATAATAACAATGATTGGAAAAGCGCACATATGTGTTATTACCAGTGAAGTGCAAAATAAACACATACAAAAAAAAAAAAAAAAAACTATTACTGTAGTTATTGTTATTATTTGTTATTTCTGTTCAAAAAGTATTAGAATGAAAACATGGTAAATGTCATATTAACATAAAGACAATTTTTATTTTATTTGGTTTTTTATCACTCACTCATTTGTGTGTCTGTCTGTCATATTCAGGAAAATTACAAATAAATAATAAGGGTTTTTTTTTGTTAGTGCAAAACAAAAACATTATTGTGATGAATAAAGCTATGATGTATTGATTTTACTTATTACAAATTTCCAAAAAAAAAAAAAAAAACAAATGCCAAACTTTTCCAATAATGATGCTATTTACTGTTTTATTGAGGCGCCTAAATGTATATCATCCCTAGCAATAAATATTCATTGTCTCATTAATTTAGTTCGTTGACTTTTTTATTTTTATTTTAATTTTAAATTATGTAGTACAATGGATTATACTAAATTACATTTCCCTGACAAGCTTTCGTGTCATATGATTACAAATATGATAAAGTTTTACATAAACTTCTAATATATAAGATTAAGTACTTGCTGCCTCCTAGGAACTCATAGGTTACTACAGTCTTAACTTTGACGTAATATTTTTTTACTGAACAAAAATACACTAGACTAGATAAAAATATTTTCCAAAAAAATTTTACAAATTAAAAGTTAAACAAAATATCAATTAATAATAGTTTTTGTATTTCATTTATGCCCGTAACTTCAACAAATAGATAACTACGGTGTAAAATATCCAGAAGATAAGTTTACCTAAAAAGTAACTTGATATATTAATTTCAAATCTATATCTACGGGTAAAAATTACCAAATATTTTTAATCCATAAGTAGGTAGGCACTGATAGATATCTAAGGAGTGAGTTTGTAAAATTCTTAACACACATTTTTCATTAAAACTTTTAACCCAAGTATTATTTTATTTTTTTTTTTGATCAAGTTACCTTTGTAAAACATGTCAGTTATTATGTTCAATGTCTATTATGTTCATTTGTTGTTAAACTGATTAAAATTAGTGACAAGAATAAAGTGCGTACTAAAATGATTAAATATTTTCAACAAAACACAACTTGGTCCCACAAAAAGTTGGCCAAGCCATCAAAGGTCTGCCGTCAAACTGTTTCCAATGTTATTAAACTGTACCGGGAGAATTTGTCTGTTGATAGAAAACCTGGTTCAGGTAGAAAGAATGGCCCACATGATGTTTACAAAGCCAAAAATATAGAAAGCATTTTCAAAAGAGCTGCCAACATATCCGTTAGGAAACCAGCCCGATTAGCTCAGTGCTCGGACTATTTGGTACGAAAAATTAAAGCTAATGCAGGTTTAAAAACATACAAGGCTCAAAAAGTTCCTGACAGGAACGCTGCTACAAATTTAGAGGCCAAAAACAGAGCACGGACAAATTTTAACAGTTGTATCTAAAGGGTGCTTCATTAAGCGCTTCCTATCTTTAAATAAAACAAAGTGTGTGAGATATTATCGACATGTTTTATTAATTCTATCAATGCCATTATGTGTGGAATATAATATAGTGCAAGGGCCGCTGTGGTTTGTGGCTTATTCTCATAGACCTGTGACTTAAGAAAACCCCACAACAAAAAGTCTAACAAGGTCAAATGGCATGATTTCGTTGGCCAGTTCACATCGCCTCCCAGTGAGATGACCATGCCCTCAAATCGTTCGTGAAGAATGTACAATTTTGCATGAGTTGTGTGTCACGTAGCGCCGTCCTATAGAAACCACATGTCGTTGGTGTCCGTATCATCCAATTCAGGCCAAAAGAAGTTGGTAATAATTGAACTAAAGCGCTCGCCGTTGACGGTGATGGCTTGGCCAACGTCTCAAAGAAATATGGACTAATGGTGCCACCAGCCTAAAATCCACAACTAACAGTGACTTTATCGATATGCATCGAACAGGAATTCATGTGGATTGTTGCCAAAATTCGACAATTTTGGAACACCCATTTTAATAAAACAATTTTATCATTTACACGTGTTGTTAAACGGTATATCCGTCCGTGATTATTTAGCAAACTGAATAAATAACAGATCTAACTTCAACTTTATAGCTGGTATCAACTGTCAAAGTTCGGAAGTTCCTATTGGAAGACCATTCATGGGGACCGATTTGAAATTGAAAGTTTTCGAGGAAATTTGGTGTTTGTTCACAAAATACTTAAAATTATTTCTTAAAAAATATTTCGTTGCATATTTTCAGATATTTAATTTCAGGTTGATTCTTTGGATTGTTAATTTACGTATTTGTAATTTAAAATTTCCAGAACATTATTAACCCTTTTATATCTAGGATCAAAATTGTCCAAAACAGTATACATATATATACCCACCACCAATATAATAATCTGGTTCACCCGATTAGGATAATTTTATAGTTTCTATTACTAGAATATATCAGTGGTAAATTTCACCTTAATAGATTCGTGAATTTAAAGTACGAACAAATTTGTTCATACATATATTTTGATTGAAAACCTTTTACGAGTTAATTTTGTTCATTTTTGAAAACATATTAGCTATTAGCAATAACTAGATAAGGCTCCGTTCTTTCTCTCACTCTATTCCTTATTTTTCTAAATGGCCTTCCAAACCTATCTATTCTTTTGCAGATGACAGCAATATTTGCCATTCATATTCATTCAAATATATACCAAACCTGTTGGAGATTGGGGCAATAAGGCAAAACATGAATGATTCCCTTAATCGGAACCTTGTGACAATATATGAATGGGGTCATGCGAATAGGTTGCATGTTGACACAAAAACGAACGACAGATCGTGTCGCTTCATCTGTATTTATGGATGGTGTAAATATTGTGGAATCATACGATCTTGATGTCCGCTGGACTAAACACATTTTTCAAGTGTCGAAAGAAGCATTCAAGTCCAAGGCACTTGATAAAACGGTGTAGGAATTACTTTACTCCATTTGATCTTACTGCTTACTATTTGCACCACTTATATCCGACCGAAAATGGAATATAACTCCCATGTATGGGCAGGTTCTTCAAAGTCCATTTTGGAACTTTTAGACCGAGTACAGGGTGAAGGTGACTTTTGGTGACAGTAGGGTAACCAACTCTATTGATTCGCTTGAGCACTGACGCAATGTGGGCTGCGTTTCATTGTTTTATCGCTACTACAATCGAATGGATTCTGATGAAATTAGGGAACTTGTTCTTGATACCAGCAGATTTTTACATAACACTAGTTTTCTCTTCAAGAACCCATTCCTTTGTGGACGATTGGCAAGTGGACCATGCAACACACTACAGGAACAAATACGAACTTCCCGCTGCATTCTTTCCTGTCACTTTCAATGTAGGAAGGTTCAAGTCGATTCTCCACAAGCACTACTCCCTCCCACAACCTATTTTTCTAGTTCCAAAACAATGCTTTGTAGAAAGAAAAATACCAAGCATTTCTGATTAACAGAGACTACTTGGGGAAAATTTCTTCTCCTTTCAACTGGGTGGACATAGCTGGATCGTCTTAGGATTTTATAAGGACTTCCGTTTTACAAACGGAATGTCAAAATCTAATATATTTCCATATTGAAATAAAAAATTTCAACATTACTAGACTTTCGTTAAAGATTCTTCTTGATTCAATATGGTTTTTATTGATTTTAAGTTGTTTTTTCTCTGGGTGTGGGTATAAAAATAGTCATATTTCAGTCCTGTACTATATACAGGACCACTCGATTACAACCCTAAAGGTGTGTTTCATGCTCATTGTCGTGCTGAAATCTCCCAACTAGGGCTACATTTTCCTTACCGTATGGATACATAACATCGTTAAAAATGTATATGTAGCCGATTCCAGTCATATGGTCAATTCACAAGGTCTCTTATCATGTCATATTGTCATAATGTCCTAATATTTCACAATGGTTTTTATTGCTAAAATAATATTACTTTCTATGCTATGTCTATTGTGTTATCGTAACGAACCAGCAAAGACCAACGCCGAATGCCGAGCCGCCGAGTCGTGATATATTAGGACATTATGACAATATGATTGATAAGAAACCTTGTGAATTGACCAATAGTATATTTTATGTTATGAATTGAACCCATGCCCTGAAAACCATAATATTGCCACCGCCAAAGTTTGCTGTCTTATTTGTGTACTTTGGGTCAAGTCTTTTTTCATGCGGCAGTCTTAAAAATGTTCTCCCATCACTGCCTTTTAAATTCGACCAGTTCAAATGTTCTTCGGCAAATTACAAATAACAACCACGACCAGCCTCATTTGCCTTGGTGCTAACAGGTAAGGGGAACTAATTTTCAATTTTAGATTATTGATTATCTCCCGGGGAGTAAATTTTTAACATTTTTTAAACTCTCTTACTTCCCAAAAAAAATCTCTTTTATAATTTTTGAAACTATTATTCTATTTTTTGTTTTGCAAATACAGGCAAATCCCGGTATATAGAACGATATTTTGTCAGGCCCATTCGTTAAATCGAAAAATTCGTTATACACACTGAAAAAACATTTTTAACAATATTATAGTCACAGTAACTATATATATGATTGTGGTAACAATAATATTGTTAATTTACGATTCACATGATTGTATCAAACATATATATGGTTAAAGTAAACATGTATATGTTTGTGACAACCATTTATATGATGAAGGACTTACCATATTATGTTGCTCTCGGCTTATGGATATCATAATCTGAGAACAACATATTATGATAAAATTATTCATCATGTAAATGGTTGTCACAAACATATAAATGTTTTTGTATTTCAATGGATCTAATATTAAACACATTCTAGGTTTTTACCTCTGGTAGAGTAATCAACAATTATATTCCTTTTCCACATGGATACACATCATTCTTTAGAGATCGATAATTATTTGAGCCATTCTTGATAGATTGTCAATATTAAACATTTTGTTGTTCGTTTGATTTTTCTCAACATACGTTAAATCGCGTACAAAATTGTCGAAACGTTCGTTATATAAGGTAGTTAATGTTAAAAATGTGGCTGTACGTTATATCGGATTTTCGTTAAAGTGAGATTCGTTATACCGGGATTTGCCTGTACTAAATTTTTGATGGCCTACATTCATACAGACCAGGGGAATGCTTAAACCGTGTATGAAAGTAAGCGTTATACATTTACGTAAGTATTTAACATAACTTAAAGTGTAAACTAGTTTAAAATAATTTTAACACGTAACAACTTTATCCCTGATGACAGCGTTCTATACAATTGTGCTATTTTTAACCCCTTTTTTTAAAACAATTCTCTCACGTGTACAAATACGCGCAAATACATATTATTAAATAAATGTAATTTAATAAACATTCATAAATTTTTTGTCTCCGTGTAACCGGGAATAAACGCAAGTACGAATATGGTCAAAGTTGGGTGTGTAAATGTTTACGCTTTTTTATTTGTCATTTGCTGTTTTTCTGTCCTTATTGATTAAAAATTAAATTGCGTTGACAAATTGCCATCAAGTATATGAAGTGCAAAAGTGCTGTTTGTTGGCTTTTTAATCTAAATAAAATGAAAACATATAATTTAACAATCATTTTTATTTGTCATCCGCATTCACATCCACATCACATCGACATCAGTTCGGATCACAACGTATGGCCACAAAATAAAAAAAAAATAAATAAAAAACTAAACTGAAACATAAAAGTAAAATTAGTTCTAAATTATATTTTCTTTTTTTATATAAAATCAAATAACATTACTAATATTGAGATGTGTTTGTGGATAATTTACGTTTTCATTGATTTATGGCAACAATAATTGTTTAAATATTATGGTTATTTGTTTAAGGAAATTGGTTAACAGTTATTAAGTTTAAATAATAAATAAACAGTGAGTAACAATACAATGAAAACATTTTTGAAAACAATACATATTTCGTAATTTAAGTTTTGAAAAACATGAAACATATGGTCAATTCACAAGGGTTCTTATCATGTCATATTGTCATAGTGTCCTAATATTTCACTATGGTTTTTATTGTTTTTCAAGCAAAAAATGTCCTAAAATAAAATTACTTTCTATGCTATATTTATTGTGTTATCGTAACGAACCAGCAGAGACCAACGCCGAATGGCTAAAGGCTGGGTTAGCCGACCGTTGATGTAATGTAACCGTAATGTTGACTTAACGTAAGACTTTAGTGCGATTATAGAACATTAAAAACGTGTCATATGTTTTTGACATAAACAAACAAAACAAAATATAGCCGGAACTATATTTGTTGTATAAACTTTCATTGTCCTGTACCAATAAAATCAATTGTTCGTCGTTCATTTTAATAAAGATAAATTTTATACGTTTTGTTTAATTTTAAGTTTTTCTTTAATATTTCGCGCTTGTCGCTGATAGAAATTTTCAAAATTTAAACAGCTGAAGGTGTTATCAACACAATTGTTTTAAATACTGTTCAAGCGATTTCATAATTTTTTTCTGCGATTTTAAAAAAGATTAGTAAACTTTGTTTGGTAATAGTACTTACATATAAACCGTATTTATTTACACATAATGTATTCATCATCATTGTCCATTAGAAGATAATTATAAATATTATTTTTTACCTTGTCATACAGACTTTATTTATTTAAGGTCCGATAACTTAAAAATTAATTAATATTGTATTGTACTTTATACTAAGGGCCATTATTATAACTTGCCTTTTTGTTCGTAATAATAAAAGTTGACTTTAAGCGTACCTTTTTATATTGCTTAAAGTTAACTTTTACTATTTCGAACATAAAGGCAAGTTGTAATAATGGCCCTAAGTATAGTTAATTTGTGTATACATAATATTAATTTAATATTTTGAAACTTAAATACTTTCGCCGATTATTAGTATATATTTTTTTTACGTATTTATACTTATTATTGAAATATTTTAAACATTTTTAGAAGATTGAAAATATTTTTAAGCGTTCTGTGCAAAATAAGTATTTTTTATACAAGACCTAAAATTAACAAGTTGACAACACCGTTAGTAAATGTCACGTAGAAACGTAAAGAAATTCTGTTTTTAACAGGTTCAGACGTTACAGTTACGTTACATTTGTTCACTATAATTGCTTTAACCATTTTACACACAATAGAAACGATCAGCTGTTCCGTTCCGTTAAGGTTACATTACATTACGGTCGGCTAATCCACCCTTAAGAGTCGTTTAAGCTGAGCCGCCGAGTCGTGATATATTAGCACATTATGACAATATGACTGATAAGAGACCTAGTGAATTGACCAATAGAATAAACGCACAGAACAATGGAGAAAATTATTCTCTTTTTATACACACACGGGTGATACAATAACAAAATACATGCAATACATTCTCATGAATTAGGTTTTTGACAACAGACTTAAGTTTTTGGCTCTCATTTACCTATCTAGTTGTCATGACATGAAATTTTAACAAATATATTAAAATTTAAGTAAAACAAAGTGTGTATGAGATATCATCGAAATTTTGTATTCTTTTGAAAGGCCTATCGCTGCCTTATGTATGGCCGCGACTTCGCTGGTTGGAGCGCATCCGAAATGTCAAATTTTTCATGTCTCTGACGCATAAATCAGGCTGATGGGTTATGTTCGCTTTGAGAGCCGCTGTGATTTGTGGCTTATTTGCATAGACCTGCGACTTAAGAAAATCCCACAAGATAAAGACTAACAACGTAAAATTGCATGATCTCAGTGGCGAGTTCACATCGCCCCGACGTGAGATGACTATGCTCTCAAATCGCTCGTGCAGGATGTCCGATGCGGCATGAGCTGTAGAAACCACATTTCGTTGATGACCATATCATCCAATTCAGGTCAAAAAAAGTTGGTAAGCATCGATTTATAGTGCTCGCCGTTGATGGTGATGACCTGGCCAATATCGTTCTCAAATAAATATGGACCGTTGACGCTGCCAGCCCAAAATCCATCTCAAACAGTATGCGTTAGATGCTCTTAAATCTCATCTGGATTCGTATCGTCACAAATTTGACAATTTTGTTTGTTGATGTACCCATTCATCCAGAAATGGGGCTCACCATAAAATGGACGAAGCGAACGTTGACCGAACAGATTTTATTCTTTGCACGTGTTGTTGAACGCTATATCTGTCCATGGTAATGAGAGTGTACAAAAAAACCGGCAAATTCAAAAAACCGGTTTCCGGTTGAACCGAAAACAGTGTTTTCTAAAAACCCGGTTTCGGTTTTGTCATTCTAAAATCCGGTTAACCGATTTTATATTAATATTTGTTGAATATGAAAAATGCCTATTTCAATGTATAAACAATTTTCGTAAGGCAAAAGGTGTTATATGTATATTTCGTTAAAACCGGTTAACCGTCTTAAAAAACCGGTTTGTCAAAAAACCAAAAAGTTTAAGAAAACCGAAACCGGTCGGTTTTACAAAGATGAAAAAACCGGTTTTCGGTTTTGGATTGTCTAGTGATTAGGCAAAATAAACTGAATGACAACCAAATCGACAAACGTTGCTTCAACAGTATGACAGCTATCAACTGTCAAAGTTCGGAAGTCCCTATTGGAAGACATGAATATATCTAAGATAAATTCAAATTTACTAGAGTTTATATTAAAACATATTAAATTAAAGTTAAACAAAACTACACTTATTAAATGTGGTTATACTTGGCAAAACAATGCAAACTTTTAAACTTCTGCAATAAGAAAACAATGTAGAAAGCATCATATTTTACCGAAATTTAAAAATTTATTTTATTTTGATAATTTCTTTTGTATTTTTTTTGCACATTTCAAAACATATGTGTTGCAAATAGAAATTTCTGAAATGCAAATGAAAACTTCTGAAAAGTAATTGGAAATTACTGAAATAATCTACGAAATAGTGTAGTTCCTTACTACACCAAATACAAATTTAACCAAATCGGCAGAACCAGATAAATGTTTTTATACATAATGAACAAAAATCTATCACATATTATATTGGTGGTGGGGTGTATACGATTCGACACTCTGACTTCTTTTACTTTGAAAACTGTAACTAAAATTTTTTGTATTTTTATATGAATTTGTCAACAAGTTATCAAATATTGTTTTAAAAAATCAATTTCTAATACATACATAATTTTTTCGGTTTATTTTTGACAGATTACAAATATGTATTTTTTTCTCTGTCATCATAAACTTAATCTGTTTATAGAGAAATGAACGATGGTTTGATGATTGATTGATTTCTTACATTATTGACACCTATTGTACTTTTTTGTAAAACTTTTTTAAAGGTACATACATACTATGTTTATTTACACCTTAACATTGATATAAGATGTTATGACAGATTTTTGGGATATAAAACAATTTTAATTTAACTCTCGTTCTACTATAATTTAATGTTAAAACTTAAAAAAATGCATATTTTTACACTAAGGACAGAAAATTGTGGGATAAAATATAATAGAGTAACCAGTAGGCGAAATCATTATAGAATACATTTTGACGATGTATGTATATATGTAAGCCATTTCTGAATATGTTGTCCCTTAAGTTGCCTAAAACATCGATGTAAACGATTGTTCGTCAAGTGCGACATAGTGTAAGGGCCTCATTTTATAAAACGAAGAATACTGGGAAAAAGGTTTTGAACTTGAATTTTTTTCATACAAATTTTGTTTAACGTTTGTCGTTGCGTTTTATGAAATGAGACCCTAAATCAGTGATAGGCACTAACAAATGTAATTGCCACATAAGAAATTGTATTGTAATGTTTCATAAATCGAAACTTCTGATTACGCTTTTGATGCACAATCTTCAATTTGTAATGAGTTTTGCTCATATACGTGTTGTGTAGATCTGAATAGTGGATCACATTCGGCTTCTGGTGGTTATGAATGTCGATCACTGGTCCAAATTAATAACATTGTTGCATTGAATACAAGAAATTGATCTGTTTTGTATAATTTTTACTTAAATTTCTTTTATGTATTATATCGAGTCATACCGCAAAAAATCTCAAGCGATAAAAACGAAATTTTATAGGGGAAAGTTTTTCTTATTTATTTCTTGTTTAAATTAAGTTAGAGCAACAAAATTTAGTATGAAGACACATTTTGTTCCAATTCATAAAATTAATCCATAAGCTTTCTCAGATCAGCAGAATAACAGCAATTTTCTGTTTGTCTGTCTGTCTGTTGAAATCAATTTTCTGAAGACCCCAGATATCTTCGGGATCCAAATCTTCAATAATTCTGTCAGACATGCTTTCGAGAAGTTTTCTATTTAAAATCAACAAAATCCGTCCATAAATAACGGAGATATGAGCAAAAATCCGAAACAACCTCCGAAAATTTCATCAAAAAAAGACAATTTATTGCATGCTTTGACAAAAAAGCAACAAAACGTATGTATTTTTTTTTTTTTTTTGGTGTTTTTATACTCTTCACCTTCGTGAGAAGGGTATACATATATAAGATTGTCATTTCGTTTGTAACTTCTACAATATAATCTGTTCGTCAGCAATTAAATGTAAAATTTTTCAAAAGTTTTCTTGATATATTTAGGATGCTATACGCTGAAAGTGGGCAACTAATGCATCCACAACAAAGGCGAAGGGTATAAAAGATTCGGCATATCCGAATATAGCACTCTTACTTGTTTTTGTAATATATTTCTTTTTAGGTCATTTTAATATCATTTTATACATAAATGTATGTATTTACATATATAAGGCTTTTTATTTGTACTAGAAATTAAATACATATGTTTGTAATCAATACATTGGATGTACAATAGTACGAATCATTATCGTAATATTTGGAAATACGCGTTAAAGTTGCCTTAATATAGAAATTCCCTAACTCGTGTTTTTTAAGTCGAGATTTTTTGCCTAATTATGATACATATATGAGCGGACCATGTTTGGGTTATCATTTTCAAATATAGCAGAACGTAAATTGTTGGACGAAATTTTTATGGCGAATAATGTTGCAAGAATAGCACTGTTTCGATTTAGCCCCGCACAGATGTCACAATAAAGACTGATAGACGAATAAGTTTTTCTTACTTCAACAAGATTTAAATATTTGAAGACAAATAAAAAACTATACCCGTTTTTGGTGCCACTTTCGTAAAAGCTTTCGTTATAGAATGCATACTTTCTAGAGTAAAACCGAGTTATAGCGTTTCCGTGTGGTGTATTAAGTACCTTTTGCTTTGCTCTTCTCCTGGTCTGCTAAAAAATGTTCATTTGACTTCTCTTTATTCATTATGTGCATTTGATATGCTTCTGTTGACTGCAATTTAATTTTCAATTCACTACTCAAGCTCTTGACACATTGACAAGTAAAATATTTATCTTTCTTAGGCATATTAAAATAATGTTTTAGTATTATTATTAGACTTGGGTAGTTCATGAACGAACTAGTTTAAATGAACGATTCCATTTTTTGAACTAAATGTACTAGTTCAAATCGTTTGCTCACTTCGTTCAGTTTTGACCTATGAACTAAAAAGTTCATATGTACGCTCTTAACAAATGCGAGTTTTTCTTGTTTTTCCAGCTTCTTTTTACACGAATTCTAACATAATGCCGAAAAAATAAGGGTCATAACGGATAGAATCCGTTCTCAGAATTATACGGCAACTGACAGCAAATTAAAAACCTAAGGAGCATTTTCGCTCTAGTAGAGCGAGACAATTTTAATATTTTATTATAAGAAATTTATCACTCGTTTCTTGTTCTTTTATAAATATGTAGGTATTTCAACAACAAGAGCGAATGAACTAGAAGAGCTAGGCAGCTCTTTTGAACTATGAACTAAAATGAGCGGTCATTGAACTATTAAGTACAAGTCTAATTATTATGGCTAACTTCATAAACGCAGTTTGCAAAGAAACACTGCAAAATATGCAATGACATTTTAGAACATTTATGAACACATATTTTACCCCCGTCTATACCTGATAAATTTTTATCATAATAAACGTCAAAATGGTTGTCAAAATAAAAAAATATCAGGTATAGTCTCCATTTATTAGTATTATTGCTTCGTTATGACAAAATTGTTAGTGCTTTTGCTTAGACAATTTTGTCTTGACAACAAACGTCATTAATTGTTATGATAAATATTTGTCAAGTATAGACAGGGGGTTACAAACAAAAATTCAACTAATGAACTTGCGACATGGCCAAAACAAAATCTATTGAGTTTATGAACACTATGCTTTGCAGTGTTGCATAGCAAACTGCGTTTATGAAGTCAGCCTATATTATAACTTTTAAAAACAATTTTAGCTTAAGCGACAAGCCCCTGTCACAAAAAAAATTCAAAGTGCAAGTGAAAAATATGTCGCTTAAGCTTTTTTTGCGGTTATGGCTCGATATATTGAGAAATGTCGTGTTCAGTTGAACTTTTATTACAGTTATATTAATCATGTTAACGATAACATTATTATGTTAACTCCAGAGTGAATATAAATCTAAACAGTAGAATATGAAATTATGATGAATGAATGAATTACCCTATAATTCATTTAGAGGTTTTCTTAATTTTAAATAAAATGCTTAAACACGTTTTCTAAAAGCATTAAAAACATTAAATTTTCTTTGTAAAGTAAGTATTAACAACATCAAATAAACATGTCAAAGTAGAATGTTAAGGAATTTATTACATTCCCGCTTTCGAATAGTAATTTCTAATTATTTTCGCTTTTTATGAAGGTTCTTTTTATAATTCATGTGCACGTAAGTACGTTCTTAATATCTTTATAAAACTCTATTATGAATTATTTCTTATTATTACCTTGAAAAATCCTTCCAAATCTTTCTCTCTTTATATTAAAAAAATTGGCAATTTAAATTTCTTATGTTTGTGTAAAACAGAAATATGTATTATTTAATTTAGCTAATGTGTTTTTTAAGAAAATATTTACTATTTTTATAATTTGAATTATTAACAACAGGTTGGTTGTCCTGTCCGTTGGTCGTATTATCGTATATTTTATGCCACTTGTCACAAATAATAAAGTGCTTTTGAATGTAAAATAAAAATCTTCATTATTACTTCCATGTTAGACAGACAGACATACACACTTAAAGTGCGCATCAATTGCTTGTTTTTATTTGCCATAAAATGTTGCACTCTAATAAATCCAACTAAAACAAATGAAAGGTGGACAATCATGAGTAGTTTATTTGAATTTAATTTAACACCTTTACATATGAATCATTATATGTACTATGTATTTCCATTCCATAACAATTGTGAAATGTCAAAAAAATTTAACTACATAATAACATTTAGAAAATTATTCAAAATATTGTAAATTTAAAATCGTTCCGAAAATTTGAGTTAGGATTCTCTTATAATGTATAGATTCGAATTTTACAGTGAAATATTCAAATCACTGACGACAATTTTGATAAAATCTAGTGTATAAAGCCTAGTACTCTGTTCATACTTGCGAAAAATTATGGTTTTTTCGTGCGAAAAATTTTATATGCAACAATTGATCAGCTGTTGGTTTTAATTTCGTGCGAAAGAAGTGCTGCTTATGTTATTTCGTGTGGAAAATTAAGGTTGCCAGATGTATTTCACATGTTTTCCACAATAAGAACAGAGTACTGCTTTTGCGAAATTATTTCGCATATATTTCATTCCAAATATTTTGTATGTAGTTTGACAGCAGTTCGCACGAAATTTTGAACAGAGTACTTAGCTTAAGCCATGACAAGGAGACCCGCTGAGATCGAAACTGAAAAATCAGTTTCAGTAAAAATACATTTATAGAATGAGGATATATTGCTTAAGGTAAGGTCAGACACGGCTAATATTTGACGTTTTCCGTAAAATATTTCATTGTCTGAATCTGATCACAAATAAAATTTAGCATTGGCAAAACAATGAAAATTTTTAAAGTTCTGCAATAAAAGAGACTACACCCAGCAGTTCTAGGAGACTATCCCGAACTAGTGATATTGTCCTATCATTTAGAGTGACAACTAGTTACATAACTAGCTACTTGACTAGTTATTTTAACACGTGATTACAATGAGACTCTCTGATATCTGGTGCAAAGTAGTCATTGCATTGGATTCACATGGCGGTTACATAGAGTCAGTTACCTATGCAAGCATAATGTTCTACCCTTATTTAAATATTTATTTTATTTTGAATGTTAGTCAAGATTTGCGAAAATTTAAGAACCTGAATAAACGATTTAAATGATGTATTAAAGCAATAAACTTAATAAATCTGCAGTTTCCAAAAAATTATAAAATACATAATTTCTTGAGAAAGGTACTATAAAAACTCAAGACAAGATAATTATTGAATTGCTAAAAGCAACAGAGTTTAAAACAAGTAAGAGAGCTATCTTTGGCTGTGACGAATCTTATATACCTTCACCAAATTATACTTTAAAATAAAAATTTTTAATATTTTTTTATGGCAAAATTTTCTTTTAATTTTTTAATTTTTCTTTTTTTAAAATTTATTAGTGAAAAAAATTTTAATAAAAAATTAAATTCGGGTTACAAATTTTTTTCCCGATTGGATCGACTTACTTTTGCCTTTGCAAAGGTCTTTGAAATATCTATAATTGGACTATATTAATGACTACTAATCCAGATATAGAAAAAATAGGTAAAAAATCGAGGTTGTCCTTGTGTTTTTCCTTATAACTCGGCCATTTGTGTGTAAGTTATTTGGGGGCTACGAAAATTCAACATACACACGGATAGACGGTCAGACGGGCATGACTATATCGACTCCGCTATCTATAACGATCCAGAATATATATACTTTGGGGGGTCGCAAATAAAAAGTGTAGAAACTGAATGATAAACTTATATATACCCCTGCCACTCATGGTGAAGGGATATAAAAAGTACTGGAAAAATATATATTTTTATAAATAGTATCTAGATAGAGCTAGTGTGTTTAACTTATAATACAGAAATATGTGCAGACATTTTTTTACAAAAAATCCCATAAAATCGGTATCTCACAAACAAAATCTCTATAAATACCGTTTTTTTGTAATATGATGAAGGGTCTCACAGTGGGTCGATCAAAAAAGAAACTAGTAATAAATCTGTATTATTTGAACTACTGGACCGATTGTAAAATAATATACTAACGAATCGTAGAGTAGGACATTGGCTTTCAGAAAATGAAATTTGTTATCACTATGTTAAAATATAAGGTAGTTCTAGGAGACAGTCCCGAACTAGTGATTATACCCATCATTCAATAGCTACATGACTAGTTATTTTAACACGTGCATGACCCTTTTTGACTACAATTATAGTGTCTAATAGCTGGTCCAAAGTAGGCAATGCATTGGAATCGCATACTGGTTAAATAGCGCCAGTTACCTAACTGGTAACTTGATCAGCTACATAACTAGTTATTTTAATACGTAGATGTGGTAATTGACCTCAAATAGTCTGCTAAAAAGACATATAGGCAGTCCAATAAACGATTTCTTGTAAACAAAACTTTCTTCGACTGCTCTCAGATGGATTGCTGCTGGCGGGTAAAATAACTACTTTCTAAAGTGCAGTACAAAATAAACGATTAAAGTAACTTCACTATAGGTTACTAAGAGACACTAAAGTGACTATTGACTCCATGCTTTGTTACATGGGATATCAGTATACTTAAGCTGAAATAAAAATTAACTGCATGAGAATTATAGCAACACAGTTTGTATAAAACCAGTTTGAACGAATTACTCCCAAAACGTTTAAAGTGACTACACTCCAGATTACTTAGAGACACTTAAGTGACAATTGTCTTCTCGCTAGATTGCCTGGGATGTATAAAGTAATCAATTGTCTTCTCTCTGCACTACAAAGAGCACATACATGTCAAATCACCAAAATATATACATTGGAGTCAGCCAAGTGATATTTTTGACATAAAAGTATTTTCTATAGAAATCTTTTTGTATAAAAGCATTTCCTATAGCAATCTTTGTTGTATCTTTGTATACCAGTATTTTCTATATAAATATTTATCCATAACAGTATTTTCTAAACAAATATTTGTGTACAACAGTATTGGGCCTATGACTTAAAAATGCGTGGGTTTCCAAAATTTTTAATTTTTATATTGAAACATTTGTACAATATAAATTTACTGAAATTATTGGCCATTGTTAGCTATGACCTTTTCCCATCTTTCTGGCAACATATGGATTCTGTGCCAAAAGGACTGCTCATATTTTGAGGCAAAAAACGATCGAAAAAAATAGTAGTCGGACGAGGCAAGGTGGGTGAAGCAAAACTTCCCAAGCACTTATTTCTAAATAGTATTTAACAGGTATGCAACATGCGTTGTCATGATGGAATATTAGGGTATTACTCATATTCTGGGTGTTTTTCGGCCAATGCTCGCTTCAAACGATTGCTTGTAAACAAAACTTTCTTCGACTGCTCTCAGATGGATTGCTTCTGGTGGGTAAAATAACTACTTTCTAAAGTGCAGTACAAAATAAACGTTTATAGAGACTATACTCCAGATTTCTTAGAGACACTTAAGTGACAATTGACTTCACCCTAGATTATCTGGGATGTATAAAGTAACCAATTGTCTTCTCTCTGCACTACAAAGGCCACATACATGTAAAATTATCAAAATATATACATTGGAGTCAGTCAGGTGATAGGATATTAGTGAAGATTACTGTCTATAAGTGATACATGACTACTTGATTAACTGCTGTATGATACAGAGTGTAAAAGTCGACCACATCTGGTGTGCAAAACATCACATAATCGGGAAACTAACGCAGTTTTTCTTGATCGTCCTTATTAGAAGCGAAATAAATATGTGTAAACCTTACATTAATTTCTAAATTAAACTTTAGCAAGCAAATTAGCGTTGAGCTTTTAAAAAATGTTGGATGCAGACATTATTTTAGTTGAGGAGATTAATAAATTTTTCAATATGGAGTTTGATGGATATTTGTTATAATTGGACTCGTAAATATGTTGTTAAATATTCATAATTTACATTATTATACCCTTCACCATGAGTGGCAAGGGTATATATAAGTTTGTCATTCCGTTTGTAATTTCTACATTTTTCATTTGCGACCCCACAAAGTATATATATTCTGGATCGTTATAGATAGCGAAGTCGATATAGCCATGTCCGTCTGTATGTTGAATCAACTTTCCGTAGCCCTCAAATAACCTTCAAACATAATTGATACATCAATATATCGGAAATTCTTTCGGCTCGGTCGCTATTTAAAATCGAGAAATTCGGCCCACAAATGGCTGAGATATTAGGAAAACATCGGCACAACCTCGATTTTTTGCCTATTTTTGATCTATATCTGGATTACTAAGTCATTAATATAGACAATATGGATATCTAATGATAGATATTTCAAAGTCAGTAATTTGGGGCTACAATGGGTCAAAATCGGGAAAAATATTTTTTAAACCGAATTTTTTTAAAAAAAAAAAAAATTTTTTTCATAAATTTTTTTTCACTAATAAATTGACCAAAAAAATTAAAAACAAATTTTTTAAGCTTTGAAAAACAATTTAGAAATTTTTTTTTTTTTTTTAAATTTTGAAAAAAAAAATTTAATTTTGTTCACCTAAAAATATTTAAAATTTTGAAGTATAATTTGGTGTAGGGTATATAAGATTCGGCATAGCCGAATATAGGTCTCTTACTTGTTTGTATTAATATTTATTTTATTTTAAAATGTGTATTTAAATTTTTTGTAAAACATATTCTTAAAGTAGAAATTTCAAATTTGTGATCGATATATTGAAAATATTAAAAAAATTAAATTAAAAAATTGTGATTTGTAAAAAGGACTTTCCTTAAGTTGGTTTGTTTTAGTAGTTTAATGCTTATTTAGAATATTTAAACATAATTTCTTATACTAAAAAAAAAAAAAATAATAAAGAACTAAATTTTTAATTTATTATTGAAATTAAATTTGACTGCAAAGAATTTCATGAAAACAAGAAGTCGTAGGATTGCTTGCTGTTTGATTTCACAATTTATATTATTTAATTTGTTTGTATTTCCCATAGCTTTTGTGAATTACTTATTATTTTAAAACGTTTCCTTTAATTCCCCAAAACAATTATGGAAAATTTTTATTTTTTCAAACTGATTAGAAAAGTTTTGTATTTTAATTACTTTAAAAAACCAACACCGGTCATTACCAACTCTACAATGTGTATTTATTTATTTATTTATTTTAGCACTCCTTGGTCAATTTAGCTAAAAATATTTGTGTTTTTTATTTATTTATTTGTTTATTTCTTACACTTTATTTTCATTTAGTAAGTAGTAATAAATACTTTAACTTATTGTGTTGTTTCTTTTTATTATTTAGTTCCCTCAATTTTATGTGAAATTTTATAACTTATTTATTTCTTTTTTATGATTAATGGTTGTTGATAAAATTTTAAATTTGATTACAGATCAAGGCATCACTTGAATGTATGATATACATATATTTCTTTTTTATCTTCATATAATTTTTTAATCTATTTTGAGTAATTCATTCATTCATTGTTATTCATTGAATGTTTACATGTTTTTTTATTTTATTTTTACACTTGAACTTGACACTTTAAGTAGATTTTTAAAAGTTTTTCAATAATATACTACTACTAAGTACTACTATATGATGTTTTTAGTTTCAATTTTGAACCGTTCAGGTTTAGCGCTTTCAACAAACTGAGCCTGAACCTGTTGAGTTTCCAATGTTTATAGACAAAGCAGCAGAGAAAATAGGAGAAAAGTAAATAAATGTGTTGTTGTGTTGTGCTGTGTTGTTGTGTTATATTTTAGTATAGAGCCTGTCAGTGACAAACACAAGGTATTCGAAGACTCATACAAAAGGATATTAAAGGATACACACTCATAGAGACGCGCAAACACATTGACAAATAGATGTACGAGCGAGCGTACGCATACATTTACAAATCTAAGCATAATAATAACATTAGACAAACACTAATGTTAAGAATAACATCACGTAACTAATACATGTAAACTTTACCATAGATTGATACACACACATTCATACATACATATATATAGAGCACATTCTCATAGATACAAGTTCATATGAGTGAATATTTTATATGGATATGGATGGACTGACTACGTTTGTATCTATGAACTACAAATATTCATTCACACACAGCAATGACATGTCAGTAGCTCACGTTGCATTTAAATAAAAGAATCGTTAAAGTAACAAAATCACAAAATACATACATACATAGAGATATTTAAATGTTTATGTATATTTCCTCATTTTGTATATGATCAATTTGAGACTGTAAGGAGACAGTGTTAAGCTGTTTTTTATATTTTAAAGGAATTACATTTGCAAAGTGTGTTTTTTAGACGTATAGAACTTCCGATAGGAATAACTGTAAAACTATCTGTCATATTAATGAAGTGAGTTTGACTTGTTTTTTTAAATACTTTGACAAAACACCATGCAAAGACTTACACCCGAACAACGTTTACGAATCCTGGAAATTTATTTCCATAATTTGCACTTTGTTCGCCAAATTTATAGAGCACAATTTATAGAGCACTTCCTCAAGTCAAGTCATCTTCAGCGATGAGGCTCATTTCTGGCTTAACAGGTATGCAAACAAGCAGAATTTTAATTTTTGGAGACAGCACAATCCTCATGATTTTTTTTATTGGACTCCATTACATCCCAAAAAAAATCACTGTTTGGTGCGGTTTACATGCCAAAGGCCCATTTGTCTTCAAACCCCAAACCGGTGTCAACATTACCGTGAATGGCGAACGCTACAGACAAATGATTCGTGATTATACCCTTCACCTTCGTGAGAAGGGTATATATAAATTTGTCATTCCGTTTGTAATTTCCACAATATAATTTTCCGACCCTATAAAGTATATATATTCTGAATCCTTATAGATAGCGGAGTCGATTTAGCCATGTCCGTCTGTCTGTCTGTTGAAATCAATTTTCTGAAGACCCCAGATATCTTCGGGATCCAAATCCTCAATAATTCTGTCAGACATGCTTTCGAGAAGTTTCCTATTTAAAATCAGCAAAATCCGTCCATAAATAACGGAGATATGAGCAAAAATCTCCTATTTTTTTATCTATATCTCGATTACTAAGTCATAAATATAGACAATATGGATATTTAATGATAGATATTTCAAAGTCCATTGCAACGATGTATATACAAAGTTGGACCTGCTATGGGTCAAAATCGGGAAAATATTTTTTAACCCGAATTTTTTTTTACAAAAAACATTCTTTTGTCAAAAATTTTTTTCACTAATAAATAAAAAAAAAAAAATTTTAAAAATTGAAAAAACTTAAAAATTTTTTTTTAAAAAATTATAAAAAAATTAAAAAAATTTTTTTTTATTTTATTTTATTTTAAAGTATAATTTGGTGAAGGGTATATAAGATCCGGCACAGCCGAATATAGCTCTCTTACTTGTTTTTTATTCCTCATGTTATTGCAAATCATTTGGAGGAAAAAGACGCAACAACATGCCATACAACGCGTGAAACCCTCACTTTATTGAGCCAAACGTTTGGTGTTCGAATTATCTTAAGAAAAGGACCTGTGAATTGGCCACCTCGTTCGTGTGATTTGACACCTTTGGACTATTTTTTGTGGGGGTACGTCAAATCTCTGGTCTATGCTGATAAACCAGCAACGTTTGATTATTTTGAAGCCAACTTTCGTCACACTATTAAGAAATACGTAATAAGGGCATTCATGTTGTTAAAATATTTTATAAATAACCGTGTTGATATAATAGTCAAGTAGCAGCACAGTGGGGTCGTTCGAAAAAAGGGGTAATAATTATGTATATTTTAAACTACTGGCCCGATTGCATAATACTGTACGAACGAATCGTTGAGGAGGTTATAGAAAAAAAAAAGATACTCAAAATAATGTCACATACGAGGGTTGTTTTTGTTTTTACATAGTTTTTTTTACTAATTCATTCTCACCACTTAGGTTTTTGACAACTAAGTTAGGTGTTCGATAGGAGAGTTTTCGCTCTATGTATATTTTCTCTAGAGAGATCAACCTGTTAAAATACAAGGTGAGATAGTGGGTGTTAAAGTCGACCACCTCTGCACAGTGGGGAAATTAAACAAAGTGTAAATAAATCTTTAACTTCTAAATGGATATTCTGATTTTATTAAAATTCCACATGGCTATTGAGTTTATGTTTTGAATTTGAACTTTATTTAACCCGCCAATGATGAAGGAAATTTGACTTTGATCAATGGTGACGCCGGTCTCAGGCTATTAGTGCCTCTTTTTTTTTGTTCACTTTCTTTGTTTAAATTCATGCTCTTTGACAATAAAACAAAGATATATAATCAATTTAAGTTATTTTACTTCAATATCAAAATTCACAAAATTTTTTAAAAACAATAACGGAGAAGTTCTTTTAACAAACCCGGTCTCACAGACATATAGGTCACCACTGGCGTGTTAAACAACAAGGTAGAGATATGTAATTTAGACTATAGGTTCCCCTCTCCCTATTTAGATATAGTAAGAAGGGATTTTTGACAATTCGAAGGTTTAGTGGGTAAAAACAGGTAAATTCGGTAACCTTACATCTTCTAAACTAATACCGATACAAAACAATTTTAAATGCATCTTCATTTATATAAAAAATGGACAGTTGTTTGGTGCTTTTTTAAAATTTGAACCTTTAAGGGGAGAAAACCACGATCATTTTTATTTTGGTACTTTTTTCTAGACAATGCCTATTTTAAAACAATAAACATGTAAATACTTTCAAAACCGTAATGTTTACTTATCAAAAAATACCCAATACAATTAATCAGGATGCACTAAGTAAGGTGAAATCAACAACACAGCTGATTTTTATTTATCTATTTTGAAAGTACAAACTGAATTTATTTTGAAAAAATAATAAATTTTATTTTCAAAGAAAAAAAATTTTAAATCAAAAAACATGAATAAAAATGTGAATAAAAAGATTTCATATAATGAAATTTGGATAAAGCACTATTAAACCGTTGTTCTTTTTCAAGTATAATTTAAATTTAAATCCGATTTTTAGTTAAGCTTTGTGTTTACATTGTTGGTAACGGTTTTGTCAAAGATTATTTACAAAACCTATGCACTTGTCAGTAAGAAATATTGTATTTGTTGTCGAAACGCTCTCACCTTACTTATTACTTGGGTATTCAATCGATTAACCGTTAATCGGTTAACCGATTAATTTTGGTCGGTTAACTGTTCGAATAATTTAAAATTCGCGATTTTCAAATAACAAATAAACCGATTAATTTGTGTCGATTAACCGAAATTTGTTTTTTTTTTTTTGCACTTTGTGTAGAAATATAGTTTTAAGCACACAAATTTTATTTCTTAACTCATTAATATTAACTTCTAGCAATAGTTTTTTAGAAGTATAGCCCAAAAATTTAAACTAAAGTATTTAAAGGTTCCCTGACACTATGTCATATAAAGACATGTCTGTGTTAAAGACTTTGGCTTTAAGTAAATCAGCGGTCTAATATAGTACTGAATGTACAGATAAAACAGATTCGTTGTGACAACCATTTGTCATCTCGCCTAAAATTTTACAGCCGCAATACTGTGGTCCCAACCAAAAATCTAGCTGGACAAAAAATTAATAAAATTTGTGTGTTCAGTATAAAGGGAAATATATTTTTTATAATAAGTAGCTAACTACTTGCTCTCATACAAAGTAAAACAGTCTTTTGAGCGATCGTTTTTCATGTTTCAAAAATTTTATAAAACTTATGCTTTACTGTTACCTAAGTTCATTTGTTTTAGCATATATGATCCCAGGTACGTATTTGGGGGGTAAATGAACTTTTATCTAGAATGTACTATGATTAACTTTGTCCTAATGAGTCCGTGGAAGACAGGATAATAGATGAAACTAAAGACATAATTGAAACGCGAGTCTTTAATCAGAAAATATTAAAAGTATTCATATAAAAACTCCAAAAAGGACTCCAATGCAATAATTCAGGTTTTTATATGAAAAATTGGATATTCTTTACTTTTGATTTCTTCAACATCTACAATCATTAAGAGAGTTCTTCTAAGTCAAGTTTTATTAACAGTAAAAATCGTTTAAAAGGCAAACATTTCAATTATATTCTTTTTTAAATGCTTATTTCAGAAGATCTCACTAAAATCCTAAAAAAACTCACATGTGTATAAAAAAAGGATCTCAGATACCATATTTTCTTGCTATTACTTATTTATTTTTTGTTGAATTGTTATGTTTTGTTTGTTTTTTATGATTTTGTTCTTTTTATTAATAAAATGCTTAAATAAGTACACAAAAATCGTGGTTTTATTTCAAATTTAAAATTAAAATAGAAATTATTCGGTTAATATATGACGTATCTGTCATTTGTTCTCACTTAGTTATTGAACATTATAGTGTAAACAACGTTTTTTTTTTTGGATTCGAAAATGGCGACTTTTGTACCAACGAATCGTCATATGCGGGAAGTTTTGTATATATAGAACTAAGAGAGTTAGAATCTAAGAGGATTCTTTATCGTACTTTGTATACCCTACACCACCATAATGTAGAGTGTATATTATAAAATTATAAAACAATTTTAAATTTAAACAATGTTTTAAAACATATAATATAAAATTTGATTTTAAAACGTTGTTTAAATTTAAAAATTGTTTATGAATAAGGCCTTGAAAGTATTGCGATAGACTCAGAATTCCCTTTAATAATTTTATCATAATATGTTGTTCTCAGATTATGATATAAGAGCAACATAATATGGTAAATCCTTTATCATATAAATGGTTGTCACAAAAATATATATATATAATATATTGGTTATAGTTCCAATATAAGGCCCACTTCAGAAAGTCACTTTACTGACAATAAATCTCATACAAATTTTGGAATTCAAATAAAATTTAACAAAAATCACGCGACCTAATATCAAATCGATCGGCCCATAATTGCTGATATCTCCCACATAAAGCCCACTTTCGAAAATCACTCACGAAAAAAATATTGAAATTTTAAAAGAATCAGGATCATCAGGATAATGATTTGTTTATATACACATTGTAAGGTATTATATAGTCGGGCTTGACCGACAATACATTCTTACTTGTGCTTTATTGTAATAGTACTTTTTGAATAATTATTATTAATTTTAATTAAACTAGAATCTTGTAATTAGTCAAAATGAGATTTTTGGTTAAATATAAATGAGCCATTTGAGGCTTATTTTATGTTTTACAAAAAATTAAGCTTAATTGGTTTAAATTGTTCTCAAATGATTTGATTTTATGATTTTAATTTATTTAATATAACTTAGACATCGAATTGCATCAAATAAATTTTTAACTTTAATTTTTCAAGTTCCCAAATAAAAGTTGTAATACTAAAGAAAAAAAAATGTAAATTACTCCTTTTTGATTATTTTGCGTTGTTTTTATTTCTGTTTCTATCAACTAATCTAAAATGTTTTCCTGTAAATCACTCTCAGTGATATTACACAAAAATGGATTCTTATATGGACAGACATAAGTTTGTCGTCTTCTCTGTCCATAAAGATTCAGAACATATATGTTATACTTTATGGGTTCGCTAAAGAGAATTCCAAAAATTACAAACGGAATGATAAACTTATACTTATATACATTTTACACTAAATAGTGAAGGGTATAAAAAGGTAAACTAAATCGCGAGCTTAAAAAACAAACAACATTTACGAAATATAACTGCACTCATTTACAATTCGGCACACTTATACTAATTAGAATTACGAAATTTATTTATCTATTTTATTATAGACATTTGTAGTAAGTACATCATGTATATTTATTTAATAGTTTAAAATTATGTAAATATTAAATAATAAATATAGATTTCAACAAAAGTAAAAAATATTAAAAACAGTCAAGAAATATGTCTGCACATATAATTTGCAATCATTCATAGTTATAAATATTAGAATTCAAATATTTATATAAACGAAATTTTACATGGTATTTAATAAATAAAAATGTATATAAAATATCAATGATGAAAATTGGCGTAAATAAAGACTAATATAGTAACAATTCGGTTCCATGTAGTGTTCCACAGATTACACAGATAAGAATCAGTTGATTCCAGTAATATGACAATAGAAAACAAACAAAAGAAAATGTCAAAACGGTTGTGGTTTGGAAAGAGGGACAAATAAATATCACACTCGTTGCCTATTGAAAATTGTAGTACTTTTTCTCTCGATCTGCAAACCACAACCATTGAAAAGTGGTAGTATAACGTTCGATATTACTTTTTTGAGAACTGTCATTTGTTTCTTATCTGTGTAGTGTTCGTAATTTCCCGTACTTTATCCATTCCCAGGAAAAAACAGAAAATTTTTAAAATTTAGAAAAAAATGCATAATTCGTTCCGAAAGACAGCGTTGCCAATTTAGCGCTTTTCGCGCTAGATTTAGCGCTTTTTGATACCCAAAAGTCGCATTTTTTCCTCTTAGCGCTTTTTTTGAAAAAGGCGCTAAACCAGCGCGTTTTTTCCTTGTTTTGTTTTTGATTTGAAAAAATGGAAAAACATTTTAAAAATTTAAAATTATGCCAGTGAAACAATAAAGAAAGACGGAATCATTTTGGATAGATAAACTCTGCATAAAATTTCATTAAATAAAATTCCTTTCAGCATTTGTTAATAATTTGTTATGCTTTCCATATTTTAAAGCAAACGACGATAATGTGATGAGATATTTCAAAACTAAATTAAGAAATGCTAATAAAATATGAACTTAAAATTAAAGATTCAAGATATGTCACTTCCAAAATTACTTCAGATCATCAAAAATGTTGGACAGTCAACATTTCTGTGATTTCATAAAACGTTGCTTTTTGGCAAAATCGATAATTTTATTGTGAAGAGCATGATTCCTTGGCCTATTCAATCAGTCATTTTCAGGGAATTTTTAAAAATTTCATCCAGCAACCTTAAACTTAATTTAAAATTTCAAAAATGTAACTGAAATATTTAACTTAAAAATAATATTTTAATGTAAAATCTACTATTTGTTATAGAATTAAAAAACCAAATAGTTGAATTTAATATTATTTTTAGTGATTTTGTATGTAAATGTAATTTTCAGCGCTTTTTAGCGCGTTTTGACAGTATGGACGGCGCGTTTTGATTAAAAATAGTTGACAACGCTGCCGAAAGATTTAATTTAAACCATATTATTATCATTATTTTCTCTAATTCGGGGTTGTCATAGTATCGAATTATTGTCGGAATCGGTTTTGAAAACGACAAAAAAGGTACATTTGTCTTATGAAATTCAATGTAATTTTTTGTTTAATAGATAAAGAATTTAATTCTAGATCGAATATAAAACCGATAACTTTCGATTTCACGAGACCAATGCACTTTTTCTGTCGTTTTCAAAACCGATTCCGACAATGATTGGATTCTATGACAACCCCGATTATGTATATGCTTAGAAGTATTAATCTTAATAATTCTTGTTTAAGTCGTAGTCGGGTAACATAGATACGTAATTGTCAAAAACTTAACTCTTGCAACAACAAAATACATGTTCTTGTATGAGACATATGATTTGTTGTATTTATGTTTGACAAAACGGAGTGGTTCTTCTCTATGTATAATTCTCTAAATAACCAAATTTTCCTGTTGAACAAATTTTAGTTGGGATGAAAAAAATTAGCTTATTTACATCGTAATTCTTTTGTCCCGACTGATTTTCCGAAGAAACTCGAAAAAAATCATTCGATTAGCAACAAATCACAACGAATCTTTGCGGAAATAGTTTTATTGTAACTTTAAGAAAACTTATAAAGATATTCCCGGGAAATTTTTACCGATTAGAAGGAACCCTATGCAGAAAAAACAGTTATGGTTGTGATAACTGAATTTGTATCTAATTGAATCTTCTTAATGAACATATTTTTCTGTCGTGGCAGACATATTTAAGTTTGGGTGACTAAAATTCGGATATTACAATATATAAAATGTGAACGAACTTTGAACCTCCAGAAAAATGAACCAAAATTAATAAAAATTTGGGGGAAACTTTTAATTTTGTATGACCATAATGAATCTGTGTAACAAGTTTTAAAGTTTTTGTTTCCTCCAACTATTAATTTTTTGTTTTAAAACATTTCATTGTAATATTTTTACTAAACAGTTTTTTAACGTTTTAGTAAACAAACGTTCTATGGACATTTTGTTTTGATAAAAAAAAACGTTATTTATGAATTATGCGTTAGCATTAGATCCGTTGTTTTTGTTTTCAAATCTTTCCATTCAAGTAAAATATAAAAACACACCATTTCCTCATTAGAATTATATATTCACCACGAAAATTAAATTTGTTTATGTTTGGCAAGTCTGTTCTCTTCTTGTTTATAATTTCAATATGGCAATACTCTTTAGTAAGAACAGCTGTGTGCAACAACTTGTTGCTGTAAGTTATATTTTTGCGCACAACGAATTTAGTTTTATTTAGGAAAAATTAAAATTTAAAAAGTTATTGCTTGAAAATGCATAAAATATTAGTGACTGGTGGCACTGGCTTAGTGGGAAAAGCTTTAGAAGCAGTTATAAAACAAGAAAGCCCCACAAATGAAGAATGGTTTTTTGCCGGTTCCAAAGACGCTGACTTGACGTGAGTTTTGTCTGAAGCAATATGTTTTATATTTAATATGATTGCTTTCTCCTCCAGAAATTTGGCAGCAACTAAGGCATTATTTGATAAAGTCCAACCAACGCATGTTATACATTTGGCAGCGATGGTGGGTGGTTTGTTTCACAATATGAACAACAATTTGGACTTTTTGGTAAGTGAGATGTCTGTGTTTTTGTATCTTATCGATTGTTTATTGTACATTGACATTTTTAGCGCATTAATTTACAAATCAATGACAATGTCTTACAAACTGCTCATGAACATGGTTGCATTAAAGTTGTCTCTTGTCTGAGCACTTGTATATTCCCCGATAAAACTTCTTATCCCATTGACGAAACTATGGTGCACAATGGCCCCCCACATCCCTCTAACTATGGCTACTCGTATGCAAAACGTTTGATAGACATACAAAATCATGCCTATCATGATAAATACGGTGCCATGTTCACTTCCGTTATACCCTGCAATATTTTTGGACCCCACGACAACTATAAACCCGAAGTAAGTCATGTTATACCTGGCATGATCTATCGCATGCATAAACTAATGCATGACAACAAAGACTTGGCGGAAACGGAAAAAGTCTTTACTGTTTACGGTTCTGGCAAGCCCATGCGGCAATTTATTTACTCCTTAGACTTGGCCAAGTTAATGATTTGGGTTTTACGCGATTACAACAGTGTTGAACCCATTATTTTGAGTGTTGATGAGGCACAAGAAGTGACCATTTATCAAGTGGCCGAGGCAATTGCTAAAGCTTTCGATTTCAAGGGAAAACTAGAATGTGATACATCGAAGGCTGACGGTCAATATAAGAAAACTGCATCAAATCAAAAATTACGTTCTCTACTGCCCACTTTTACATTTACGAACTTTGATGAGGCCATCAAGACTTCGGTACAATGGTATATTAGTCATTATGAGGAGGCTAGGAAGTAAACAACAAAAAAGGTATGCTATTTTATTAAGTTGTTGAATATTCAAGGGAAAATTAAACATTCCTAGAAGCGAAGGAATTTTACCTTTATGAAAAATTCATATGGTTCTCTTTCAAAAAGAAAACTAATACAGCAAATATCTAATTAAATAAATGAATGAAATGTTAAAAATTATAAAGCGTTTTTTTTTTTTTTTTTTTTTTTGTAAATCATACTTAAAATTATGTGTTTTATACATGCCGAAGCATATATAATTGGTAGCCATATTATTAATCCGAAACTTCCGTTTTTTGTGAAATTATGTCAGTTTTAAAGATTTTTGATAACAGTAGAAGTGTTTACAAAGTTATTGAAATGTAGAGATTTAATTTAGTTTTTGATTCCATAAATTGATTTTTATAAAAAGTAGAAATTATCATAGATTAAGCCATAGAGAATTATACATACAGACGAGACACTCCGTATTGTCAAACAAAAATACAACAAATCATATGTCTGATACAACAACAAAATACATGCTACTCTATGTATTTTGTTGTTGTATGAGACATGATTTGTTGTAATATTTGTTTGACAAATCGGATTGTCTCGTCTATATTTCTCTATGGATTAAGCTTATATTCTCCAAACACGCAGTACATATTTCATATTTACGTTTTAAGATTTTATTGACTTTTTGAAAACAAAACAAGTAAAAGTGCCGAATCTTATATTCTTCACTTTTAAAATAAATATTGAAACACGTCTTATATAAATATTTCCAATATTTCGCAACTCCATTGTGTAGCATCATTAGGGAAAATTAACTACCAATTAACTATACGTTCATGTTCTGAAAAGCGCATATCGCTGAAAATTTGCGTTTTCGATTTGAAAACTCCAAAACGCTAGAAATTTGGCTTTTTCAAACCGCTAGTGTCTACCGAAACGAATAGCATATCGCGTGGTTTTCAGAACATGCTGAAATGCCTTTTTCAAACCGTAAGCGATTTGAAAATGTTGCGTTTTCCAGGTTGCAAATACACTAAAAATTTAAAAAAAAAAAAAACAAATTGGTGAATAAAAATTAGGTAAAAAATAATTTGGTGAAAAAAATTTTTTTGGGGAAAAAATGGTAACAAACAAATTTTTAAAAAAATTAAAAAGAATTTTAGTAAAAAATATTTTGTTAAAAAAAAAAATTATAAAAAGAAAATGGCGAAAAAATAGAAATCTTAGTTGCACAATAGCGGATTGATGTACCATATATAAGTTTGTTGGGGGCTTTGGAAAATTGATTTCAACATACAGACGGACATGGCCATATCGACTCCGCTATCTATATAATCCACAATATATATACTTTAAGGTGTCGGAAATGAAAAATTACATACGGAATGTGAAATTTATATATTGACATTACCACGGTCACGAACGTGACATTCTTACGCCTTTGAAGTGAAAAAAATAAAGAAATTTGAAAAATTTTAGTTTCTATTTTAATTTTTCGATAGCATATTTGCAGCACTATATAGATTTTGTAGATTAGTTGTTTCCAATATATTATAAATAAACATGTTATCCCGAACGAGACAAAAACAGACCTAGTTTTAAAATTAAAATGGAATAATGTAGCTATCAATTGAGAGTTGGCTTATGTAAATGTGTGCTACATATATCGTAATGCGAGATATTTTCCCGTCTCCTTTGTAATACCGATTAGTCAAGTAAATTCAATTCAAACTTTCATAATTTAAAAAAACCAAGTAAGACAAGATATTCGGCTGTGCCGAATCTTATGAATCCTTCACCAAATTATACTTTAAATCAAAATTTTAAATATTTTTAGGTAAACAGAATTATTTTTTTTTCCAAATTTAAAAAATAATAATTTTTTTCCAAATTATTTTCAAAATTTTTAAAAAAAATTTTTAATTTAAAATTTAATTTTTTTTAAAATTTACTAGTAAAAAAATTTTGTTTGGTAAAATGTATGAATCAAGTTTGTAAGTTATTTGGGGTCTTCAGAAAATGGATTTCAACAGACAGACGGACATGGCTTAATCGACTTCGCTATCTATAAGGATCCAGAATATATATACTTTATAGGGTCGAAAAATTATATTGTGAAAATTACAAACGGAATGACAAACTTATATATAACCTTCTCACGAAGGTGAAGGGTATATAAAAAACTCAAACTGCGAAGCATTTAGCTTGTCAGAAGACACACCCAGAGTTTCTGGTAGGAATCAAACCCGCAAACCTTGCATTGATAGTCCAGCACACTATCGCCTAGCACCCATGTTACAAAAAATACAAGAAATTTGGTATTATATTTTTTATTATATATTTAGGTATAAGATAATTCAGATAAATTATTATTTATATGAGATATTTACTACTATAAATAATTACTTTAAAGTCCTTTAAATCCTAAACTAAGAGATCTTGTGTTATGACAGATACAGTTACGATCGCGAACGAGACACACTTAGAATATCAAAATAAAGTGTTTGGTGTGTTTATTAGATGCTGTAACTTATGTTTATACCCTGCAACATGAGTGACAAAGCACAGTGGTTTAGAAACTTTTTTTTTTGGAAATAATTCGGTATCTCGGGAACTATTGGAGATATTATTACAAAATTTCACATGGTTAGAGCTGAGGTGTTTTTGAGTTGAATTACATTTGTTAAGCTTCCTAGGGGTAATACGGGCCAGTTTGTGCCCCCTCAAAGTTGGTCACCTCGGGTCTCAAAATTTTTAAAAAAATCCCCAAAAATTCATTTATGATCCGAATGAGCTGAAATTTAAAATATAAATAGTCCTTGAGAAGATCTACAAAAAATACGCTTACATGTGTAGGTTATCTCCTTCAGTTGAAGAGATATTTAGGTTTATTTATTTTTTTAATTTTGCTCGATTTTTTTTTGTTTTTTAGATATGGCGGCCCTACGGAGGGTCGAATTTTTTTTCAAAATATTAGCTATATTGGCAATAAAATTCTAAATAAAATAAAAAAAACTTGGTAACAGTTATCTCGTCCGTGTAAAATGTTACACGCATCCAAAGTTGGAACATGTAAAATGGGCCTAATTTTTTACGATTTTTCCTAAAAAAGTCCCTATATTTTTTCTTTTGTAGAAACAAATTTTCTTTGGGACTATATACAATTTTTATATGTTCCGGAAAGAAAACTTAATGCAAAAGCATGTAAAGTAAAATTGGGCTCACTTAAGCGGACACAGTATCCCCCAGACCTATCCAAACTTGGACAATTTTAAAAAAAATATTTAGGTTTCAGTAAAAAATTCTAAAAAGGCAAAGCACCGATCCTCGAAAAAGTTCCGTATTTGTATAACCCTATATGTTGTTTAAATACTTAGAAAGTTGTTTTACTATCACGCGGTAAATAGCGTCACAGTAGGCACTTTTCTAAAAAAACTCAGTTTTTGGAACACATTTTCCCCGTTTTAGGAATTTCGGTATTTGAAAATAAAAAATGTCAAAAATTATAATGTCATTAATTTAAGGACATTTGGATCTAAATTAGTTCCCAATTTTGTTATGATATCTTTAACCGTGAAAATTTTACATTAAATCAAATTTTATATTTTTCTTCATGGAAAATCACCATATTATAATTTTTTTAGTTTTTAAGGTAAATGAGGTTCCAAAAATTTATAAAATTACTTAATTTTTCTAAAATATCAATCTTCAAATTAAGAAATTTTATAAATTTTTGGAACCTCATTTACCTTAAAAACTAAAAAAATTATAATATGGTGATTTTCCATGAAGAAAAATGTAAAATTTGATTTATTTGATTTATAACGTTACCTTACTATAGAAAAGCCCTAACTCGTTTTTTTTTCCAAAATGCCACAACATTAAATTGGTTGAAGACCTTCATCAACTACAAAACATTAAGATTCATTAAGTTGTTCACTTCTCCTGTAAAGTAAGGAAAGCGAAATATGTACATATATTCTGGATCGTTATAGATAGAGAAGTGGATATAGCCATGTCCGTCTGTATGTTGAAATCAACTTTCCGTAGCCCCCAAATAACTTATATACATGATTAATACATCAAAATATCCGCTATACTCCCGGTACGGTTGCTATTTAAAATCGAAACAATCGGCTCATAAACAGCAACGACTATCTTGACTTTTTCAAGCTTTATCTTAAAGAATACTTTGGTGAAAGGGTATATACATCAGTTTTGGCACAGCAGAATTTTTAGCCACTTTATTAGAATGATCATGGAGTAATAACAAAATCAAATCAAACATTTTCCATTAATCGAGCTTTGTTCGACATTTTTTAATTTTTTTTTCAAACGAATCAGTTGCGTTCGCTATAGGTTCCCTGTGATTCCAGATTTCAGCAACTCATAATAGATAGGACCCGTTTGCTCCCTCCAAATACAGAGCATTACCTTAGCGCCATTGTTATTTGGCTTTGGTATCGATTCGGCTAGTTGGCTGGGCTTCACATAGGATATCTTAAGTTTCGGGATCCATTTTTATACCCTTCACCTTCGTGAGAAGGGTACATACATGTTTGTCATTCCGTTTGTTATTTCCACAATATAATTTTCCGACCCTATAAAGTATATATAGGTAGTGGAGTCGATTAAGCCATGTCCGTCTGTCTGTCTGTTGAAATCAATTTTCTGAAGACCCCAAATAACTTACAAACTTGATTCATTCATCAATATATCGGGAATTCTTCCGGCTCGGTTGCTATTTAAAATCGAGAAAATCGGCCCACAAATGGCTGAGATATAAGGAAAAAAAACCGGGCCAACCTCGATTTTTGGCCTATATTTGATCTATATCTGGATTACTAAGTCATTAATATAGACAATATTGAAATCTAATGATAGATATTTCAATGTCCTTTGCAATGATCTATATAAGGCTATAGTAATTTGGACCTACAAAATTGGGAAAAATATAAAAAATATTAAAAAAAAACCGAATTTTTTTTTTAACAAAGAAATTAAAAAAAACAATTTCGAAAAAAAACTAAAAAAAAAACAATTTTTGAAAATTTTGAAAAAAAAAAATTTTTTTAAATTAAAAAAAAAAAAATTAATTTTGTTTTCCTAAAAATATTTAAAATTTTTATTTTAAAGTATAATTTGGTGAATGGTATATAAGATTCGGCACAGCCGAATATAGCTGTCTTACTTGTTCATTGCAAGTAATGATTCGGTGCAAAAATGATTTCCTTTTATAGCGATCAACCATAATTTCTGACATTCAAATCGTCTTTCAAGGTCTCTCGGCTTCAATTCGTATAGTAGCCAATTTCCCTACTTTTGGATGAATTCTGCTGCTCACAAAAGTTTTGAAATTGCTGCTTGAGTAGCTCCCAATGATTTTGCAAGCTCTTTTTGAGTTTTGTAACAATCTTCATGGAGTAATGCCTCCAATTCTTGGTCTTCAAACTTTTTTGGCTGACATGGGCGATCTTTGTCTTTCGTGTCAAAATTACCACTTCTGAACTGCACAAAACATCTATCGAAAGTTGAAACCGATGAAACACATTTACCATATGAGCAATCGGTGTGCTTCAGCGGCACTTTTTTCCAAATTAAAGAAGTGAAGGAAAACTTCCCGCATTGGCACAAATTTCAACATTTTCGAAGCAAAATAAAACTTTGTTGTTTACAATATAATCTATATCTATATAAATATATAAATGTCTTTGTAAGTTTGTTTGTTTGTTTGTTTGTTTGAGCATCACGCCTAAACGGCTGAACCGATTTTATTGAAATTTGGAACGTAGATAGATCCTTACTTGGAAGCGTCAATAGGCTATAAATTTAGACCAGAAAGGGAAAAAAAGGGGGAAAAACGGGTAAAATTGGTACCTTTAGTTTTTAAACAATAATTACTAAACGGATGAACCGATTTTTACATCGACAGGGGTAGCGAAGCGCACCGGGTCAAGCTAGTAAATATATAAATGTGTTTGTAAGTTTGTTTGTTTGAGCATCACGCCTAAACGGCTGAATCGATTTTATTGAAATTTGGAACGTAGATAGATCCTTACTTGGAAGCGTCAATAGGTTATAACTTTTTTAAATACTTGGACCAGGGCGGGGTAAACAGGGGGAAAACCGGTAAAATTGGTACATTTAGTTCTTAAACAATAAATACTAAACGGCCGAAACGATTTTATTGAAATTTCCAACATAGACTACGACAGGGGTAGCGAAGCGCACCGGGTCAAGCTAGTGTTCAATAAATAAGAGAGAATAAATGACAGATATGAACTATTCAAAATTATATATAATTTATCAAAAACAAAAACCTCGTTTAAAAGATACACCATCTATATTGTAAATTCCGGATTTTTAAGTCATACACCCAATATAAGAATTGAGAGATTTGTGCTCACAGATTAATAATAGTATAATATTATAATAGTATAATAGTATAATAGTATAATAGTATAATAGTATAATAGTATAATAGTATAATAGTATAATAGTATAATAGTATAATAGTATAATAGTATAATAGTATAATAGTATAATAGTATAATAGTATAATAGTATAATAGTATAATAGTATAATAGTATAATAGTATTATAGTATAATAGTATAATAGTATAATAGTATAATAGTATAATAGTATAATAGTATAATAGTATAATTTTCTCCAAAAATGCAGCATTTGACACAGATTTTATATAAACATTTACTTTTATCAAAATGTAAATGAGTTATTTTCGTTTAAATGTAGATTTGTGATAAAAAGTAGAAGTGTTTGAGCTCATTTGCGCCAAAAACTCAGTATTTACAGAGTTATTTACATATTAAGGTTAATTTTTGAGAAAATCTGGAAGTGATCACCGATTCGGCTTATTTTATCAAAGAGAGTATTTCATTTAAATGCCATCACAGTTGGTGACAATCCAATTGTGAATAAATATTTCATCATAGGGTAACATAGAGACTAGACGGAATTGTCAAAAACCTAAGTCTGTTGTCAAAAACTTATCTCTTGCAACAACAAAATACATGTTAGTCAATGTATTTTGTTGTTGTATCAGACATATCATTTGTTGTATTTTTGTTTGACAAATCGGAGTGTTTCGTCTCCATGTATAATTCTCTATGTATTTCATTGAAACATAGACGACGACCATATAGGTAACTGAGAGACAAAAACATAATTCATGATAATATATTGAATTTTTTTGTTTGACCTATTTGTGAGAAGAGAAATATTTTTGTTTAATTTTTTTCCTTTGACAGTTCTCCCTTCTTCCCTTCTATGTATTTATTCTATGCATTGAAACATCAGAGTATTAAATTTATTTATTTAAAAATATTCTTTATTAAAAAAAAAAATTAAAATTAAATTAGAATCTTAATTTAGAAAGTTTACTTTTATACAACATTTTCAATAAGACATAAATAATTATACAATGTTTTTTGTTTTTTTTTTTTTAATTTTTTTATACAATTTATAGTATTGTTTATGTTTTAATGATGACGTAATGAAAATATATAGTCAATGTTTAAATTAAAAACAAATTAAAATAATAAAGAGGAAATAGAGTAGAAAATTAAGAAAAACATACAAGATAAAAAGAGCTTAAACTAAGAACAAACAATAATCTCAATTTCTTTTTTTATGTAATTGCAGTAAAAATTTAATTATTTATATATATATTTTAAGCTAATTTTTTTCATTAAAATCTTTGTTTAAAATGTTCATTTTCATATCTCTAAAGATTTAAATAAAATGGAAGAAAACGATCTTAACTTAAAATAATTAAAGAAAACATTTTGTAACTAAGTAAAATTGCGCAGACGGAAACAGTTAAAAGGGCAGGAAATTAAAGATCTAAAAGGCAGGCTTGTGTTCTTTTTTTTTTTTTTTGAGGGGGTGAGTGAGCGTGTTTAACATTTTCGTATGATATATTAAATAAAAAGACAAAGGAAGTGTGTTGAATAGATGGCGAGAAAGAGTTTTTATGGGTGTGGGTGTAGGATTTTTTTGTATGAAATATTTAATAATTTAGCTGTGAGTTTTGAGTGAAGAGAAATCAGGAAAAAACTAAGATCTATATTCTGGTTTTTTGATATTTTTTTTGTAGCACTTTACACTTTTTCAGACTGATTTAGTTTTTGTGGCTTTTGAATGTGTGTTAATAATAATAATAGTAGTAGTATTTTACACTCTCAAGAGAAGAGGTTTACTTCTTTCCAAAAATTGCTTATTAACCCAGGCTACATCGGGTTTAATGAAACGCACTGCTTGGCCTTCGCCGCAAGCGTTTTCGACACTGTAAATACCCTTGAGTAGAACACTGGAACCAGTACCACAGGCCAAAGCACTGCCTGAATCAAATTGACAAGCATCAAAGTTGGTAGTGCTGCAAACACCACTGGCATCAGCGCCGCAATCGCTGCGTGACACAGGATTGGTGGTGGTAACATGCATAATGGCGCCTTCCTCATGAACTGAAATATTTGGTTGTTAGTAAATTGAAATAATAACAAAAAATAGCATTAAGCAACAATAATAATAATAATACTTACTGGATAAAGCTTGTTTACCCCAACCGGTTGTAATACAGGTTTCCGAGGGACTAGGATCCTTATCGCTAATGCAAATGGGTTGAATGTGGGAGGCGAATTGTAAACGGTCGGTCAAATGCAAAACAGCCATGTCATTGGATCCGCTGTTGCCATCAAAGCTGGGATGTATGGCCACATTCTTAACACCCACCAACTGGAAGTTCAAAGGTTCATTAGTGCTGCCCAATTCCCATTCACCAGCCTTAACACGGATATCATTTACAGCAACACTAAAATAAATTCCAATTAATACTGTCTGTATTTGAAATAATTGATCAAATATTAATTACTTTTGTACACAAGAGGCTGTAGTTAGAACAACACCGTCTCCAATAATGGCACCACCGCACAACAATGTCTTCGAGGAATCCTTGAGTACCATAGCTTGCCAAGGGATTTCAGCAAAGTTGGCATCAATATCCTTAACACCTTGAGGTTTGGTATTCTAGAAAATGAAAAGAATATTGTGAAAAAACATTTTAGAGTTTGAAGATTTAAAAAGAAAAAAACTTACCTTATTTCTGGTGGCACAAACACCAGCCAAATTTACTGGCCAGGGATCAACATAGTTGGGATCACGGCAACATTTACCAGCAGCACCACTACCCTCAATTAGACAATCGGTTAAAGGTACACGGAAGGGAGTAATTTCAACAGGCGTTTCACTAATCACACCAATCGAACTGCAATAGTTTTCGGCCGTACAAATCAAAGCGGAGGCACATTTAGCTGGAGTAACAGGAGCTTGTTCTTGGTATTGAGGCTGGGAAGGTGGGAAAATTTGAGGCGACAACTGGTCTTCACCGCGTGCGGGTTTTTGTTGGTAAACTTGTTTCTGTTGATTGGTTGATTGCACGTCACGGTCGCCGTTGTATTTGGGTTGGCTGGGATTAACGGGCGGTAAGTATTTGGGTGGAGAAGTTGAGGGAATTCTGCGTGGTGGTTGGGTGAATGTGGGTCTAGTTGCTGAAGGCTGTGGTTGTCTGACTGGAGCTTGAGGTGATGGTTGAGGTGCGGGAGGTAAATATTGTGGTTTAGGTTGTTGCTGAGTGGGTTGAGGAGCAGGTGGTGTGTATTGGGGTCTAGCTGGTTGTTGCTGAGTGGGTTGAGGAGCAGGTGGTGTGTATTGAGGTCTGGCTGGTTGTTGCTGAGTAGGTTGAGGAGCTGGTGGACTGTATTGGGGTCTAGATTGTGTGGGTTGGGGTGCTGGTGGATTGTAAGTAGGTCTAGCTGGTTGAGGAGCAGGTGGCAAATATTGAGGTCCAGTTGATGGTGCTTGAGGAGTTGGTGCTGGGACGGGTTGAGGTCTGGGTTTCACCTCATTGGTGTAGGCAGGAGCTTGTGGTCTGGGTTGAGGTTGTTGTGGTTGAGGTCTAGGTTGAGGTTGTTGGGGTTGTGGTCTTGGCTGAGGTTGTGGTCTGGGCTGTGGTTGTTGGGGTTGTTGAGGTTGTGGTCTACGTGCTGGTGTCACTGGGTTAGGTGGCAAGTAGTCCTTGTTAACAGGTGTTGTGGGACTGTTAGGTGAAGGCTGAGGATAAGTAAATGGACTAGGTGGTGTCTTCAGAACATAACCATCTTCTGTTAACATGGTAGAGGGAATACCGCAGCATACACTAGGTTCGTAGCATTTTTTAGTCTGTAAAGATAAATTAGTGTTTTAATTAGAGATCTAGCTTACATATACAAAAATTACATAACTAATTAACATGTGAAATAAAAGTATACTATTAATCAAACCAAACCCCAAAGCGGTGAGTGGGTTTTTAAAGTTCATTTGTTTTCTATAGTATTTGGATTTGTGTGTTAATTACATTCAGAATTCCTATTGATAGGGAAGTCGTTTTAAATAAGCATACCATGCTGAAAGGTATATTAAATTCGGAATCACAAAAAAACAATTTCAAATTGAAGTACAAACCAATTTTCCAAAAAATTATTGCACAGTGGACTAAAAGAAGAAAATTCCTCCACTCTCTAATACAAAAAGTAAATTCAGTACAATCATATTTAGTATATTCAGCTTAAAGAATTGTAAATAATATTTTTAGATTTATAAACTCTTTGTCGAAATGGTGTAGTTTGAGTGATCAATATTGTTCACACTTTATTAATTATATTATTTTCATAGAGAGTTGTAGTCGCTTATAGTGGCGAATGAAACCTTTAATTAAAAATAATTTTAGCTGCTGGCGTTTCTTGTTTTAAAGTATATTTTGTTGATTTTCTTTGTATATTTCTCGCATCAAATTAATTATCTTAAGTTTTATGCTAACACTTAATTCATGATTTTGTGCAGTTTCTTGTGTGGCTCGTTAGTTTCATTTAATTATTAATTAAATAGTGACATTAACTATATGACCGACTAAAAACTATTAGCATGTCAGTTTGTTTTTTGCATTACATGGCACCCCTGGTGTTGTATGACTAATATAAGATCATTAATGATTGCTTACAGAAGAAAAAATTTGCATAATTTATATAATTGGCTATAAAGTAGATATCTAGCCCTGTTCTGAAAAACAAGCACCATTTTTTCTAGATGATAAATGACTTCATAGATCTTAATATAAGTTTCCAACAAAAGAGTTAATGATTAAAATAAAGATCTTTAAAATTATTTTATAACAATTTTTAAAAAGTGCATTCCAAAATATTATAATGTGATGGAAGTAAGAACAGGAAGTAAGAACAGGATTGCAAAAAGTCAAAATTTCACTTTAAAATAGGCAAAATATTGAAATGTTTTCCCTGTAAACATGTAAACAAATACTGATTAATTAAAATGCAGTTGAGCAAAAATGTTGCTCTTTTTCTGCCCTTTGATCTTTCATAATCGATTTCTATCACTTTGTTTTTTCAGTTTTGAAAAAAAATTTTGCTAAATCTCTAGAGATTTTTTCGAATCTAGAGTACCAGTATGTTTAATTAATTGTCAAAATAAGAAAAAACTAAAAATCCACTGTGCTTAACCATATCGTTTTCATAGAGCCTTGTTTTTTCATTAATTATGTATTTGCAATATTTAATTTATTGACAAATATTTGAATCTAAAATTCTTCAGTTTTTATTTTTCATAAAACAACATGTTGTTGTTTTGCTGTTATGGTATCTTGATAAATGGTTGTTGATGTTGTTGAGGTTTACAATAAAACTGAAAAAAATCTACATATACATACATATTTCTTGTAAAACGTTCTGTAACCAAAATTCAACTAAAGAATTAACATTTTTTTTGGACAAAATAAACATTTTATTGCAATGCTGCATCTTTATTAGTGGTGGCTGGTACTTGATGCCGGTCACAATAACAACAACAATAATATGTTTATATTTTTGTGATGTTGCCATTTAAACTTTTAGTCAACGTTTTGTCACATTTGTCTTTAGTTTTTCTGTTGTTTTTGTTGTTGCATTTTTTATGTAGAATAAATTTCAACATTTTGTTACAGTATGAACAGGGTTTGTTTTTTTATTTCTGTTTTTCTGACTGACTGTCGTCTGTCTGTCCATTTTCGTTATTTAACGGCCTTGTGTTGTGCGCTTCGCACAATTTGTTATTTTTTGTCGTTTTATTCAGTAACAAATTTATACCACTCTTGATGCATCTTGAACAAAACAAAAATAACAAAATAATAAAAATCATTTTAACGGCATCTTTATGTTTGGCTGTGTGTGTGTGTGTATGTGAGAGATTTTGCCGTGTTAATAACCAGGCTTGTTTTTATTGTTGGCAACAATAAACAAAACAAAACATAACAAAAAAAAGAAAAAGAGAAGATGCTACTGTTTTTGTTGCTGTTGGCTTGATGTTTAAAGACAATGGAAGATGATGACAATGATATGTTGTTGTTATTGTTTTGGTGGTAGTTGTTTACTTTTTGTTGTGTTGCTTTTATTGGGTTTTTGTTTGTTTATATATTTCTTTTTGCTGCTACTGTTTTTGTTGTTAAAGCAAACGCACGTTGCTGTCTGTCACATTCCCGTTGTGTATATTTAAAAGTCAATAATAGCAATTTAAATGTTTTTACGTGTGACAAATAAATCATAATTACACACATGTATACGAATCAATTTAATAATGCAGACCACAAAACAACAACACCAACAATAGCCATAACAAAACCAATGAAAGGCACAGAAAAGAGGGCGTATAATTAATATATTTTGTATTTTTTTCCTGTTTTGTTTGTTTCTTTTGGTTTAAATATGGGTTTGAACTATTTATTATAAGTATGGTAATTTATTTTAAATGAAAGAGATCTCATTTAAATGCCCTAATTTAAATTAACTGCTAATGTTTTTTTTTTTTATTAAGTTTTTAGTTTGAAAATAAATTTATTTTTTGAAAGTTTAATCGTAACCTTAATATAGAAAGGCCCTAACTCGTGTTTTTTTGTAAGCCCATATAGGTATTCGTTTATTTCGATAGTCATATTTAGCCAAAAAATCTCGACTTAAAACACGAGTTAGGGCCTTTCTATATTAAGGTAACGATATGCATCTTATATCTTTTGTTTTTTACTTATGTAGGTATATTACAGTGTCCCGAAAAATGCAGTTTTTGGAAATCTGCTGTAAGAATAGCACCATGCGTATTAATGTGGTGAATAAGGGAAATTATAAAAAACATTTTTTAATAAGGTCAGTCAGTTCCTTAACAGTGATTGAATATCAAGATCTCCCAAAACAAAATGTTCGATTATTTTTTTTAGAAATTATTTTAAACTTCATATTTTCAAGCTTTTTTGGGTAAAAATAAGCTTAACAAATTTATTTTTTCGCAAAAATTTGATACAATGTGAAACTTTTTTGAACAAATTATTGATACCTATCCAGATTTTTAATCTCTGTTAGGGAACTAAATAAAATTTTTTTTTCTGATTTTTCCGTATTATGCATTGTTTGAGTGGTATTACTTCGAATTATTATCATTAGAGACTCTCTAATGCACATGTATAGTAATTGTACAGTGTAACAGGCAATTCCAATTCAATGGTTTTGCTTAAAGAATCATAAAGAAGCATACCGACCATTGAATAAGCTAAACTGCGAAAGGATTTGAGAAATGAATAGCTAAACCTTTTCGAAATAGACACAATTTCTTCATTTAGGGTAGAATAATATAATATTTCTATTTATGGCGTTATCGAACTTTGAATGTAAAAAGCTCAATACTAACTTTAACACAGCACTGTTTGATGACTTTCCTTCCAGAAAGTGTTTGAGTCCTTAACAGTTTCGTCACCTCTTTTGCTATGAGTTAACCCCTAGCCCTTCTCTTTTACTTGCTCTAGGTTTAATCTTAATAATTAGCACATAACTGAATATTGAGGACGCTTTGGATACGTATTGTTCCCACGGCAAATGGATCTTCGCTTCTGAACTACCCTAGTCTCATCGGCCAAAGATTGTCAAATAGAAAGCAAACACATTTTTCTTTCAATTCATTTTGTAACTGATTAAATGCAAAAGAAAAACCTATGAAATAAATCTTGTATTACACGATGACTTTACAGTCATGGAATTTTTGCAATTATCTTTTTAATTTGCTTTTACTACACCCCTCTTGCCTATAAACACATGACTAAAAGTCAAAAAAAAATCATCATGTAAATCTCGTTTATCTCTATAATTTTAATTTCGCCATATTGAAAGAGAGAGAAAGAGAGCGAGTGATGCCAATGCAATACACATTGCAAACAAGCTAAACCATTTTAAGTGTTGCAAAAACGCAATCCTGTATATTTTGTTGCTAAATTCCAAAAAAAGCTACTACATTTTGCAATTTATCATAGACCAAAACACTGAACTAAGGAGTGAGATCGTAAAATTCTTAACACACGTTTTTCATTAAAACTTTTAACCCAAGTATTATTTGATTTTTTTTTTTTTTTGATCAAGTTACCTTTGTAAAACATATCAGTTATTATGTTTTATGTCAATTATATTCATTTGTTGTTAATCTGATTAAAATGAGTGACCAGAAAGTACTAAATATTTTCAACAAAAACCAACTTGGTCCTATAAAAAGTTGGTCAAGCATTCAAAGGTCTGCCGTCAAACTGTTTCCAATGTTATTAAACATTACCGGGAGAACTTGTCCGTTGATAGAAAACCTTGTTCAGGTAGAAGGAATGTTTCACATGATGTTTATTAAGCCAAACAAATAGAAAGCATTTTCAAAAGAGCTCCCAACACATCCGGTAGGAAAGCAGCCCGGTTAACTCAGTGCTCTGACTATTTGGTACGAAAAGTTAAAGCTAATGCAGGTTTAAAAACATACAAGGCTCAAAAAGTTCCTGACGGGAACGCTGCTAAAAAATTTAGAGGTCAAAAACAGAGCACGGGTTTTATAAAAAAATATTCTTGCTGCATAATGGATGACGAAACGTACGTTCTGGTAGATTTTTCGCAACTTCCTGATTGTCGAGGGAATGTTGAAGAAAAGTTTAGGACACAAAAGCAGACAAAATTTCCCAAAAAGTTCTTGGTATGGCAAGCAATATGCAATTGCGGCAAAAAAGCCAATCATTGGTTACAACGGGCTCTATAAATACCGAAATTTACATCCAGGAATGTTTTCAAAAAAGGCTGCTTCCATTCCTGACTTGGCATCCTTTCACTATGGTAAACAAGCCCTTGAGTGGTACATGAACAATAATGTGGTATTTGCACCAAGAGATGCAAATCCTCCAAACTGCCCGGAGCTAAGGCCAGTGGAGAGATATTGGGCTCTTGTTAAAAGAGAATTGAAGAGCACAAAAAAGTTGTCCAAAAGTGTGGTAGATTTTAAACGGAGATGGGCTACTTGTTCAAGCAAAGTGACAGAAAGCTGTATAAAAACGTTAATGGAAGGATTTTCGAAAAAGGCTCAAAATTTCATCACTATTGATTAGAACGATAAAAATATTTTTTTTTTTTGTAAATTGTAATAATAATTTCAATCAAAAAAAAAAAAAAAATAAAAAAATAAATCGAAACTGTAAGTTTAGTGGTTTCGTTTTTATTAACATATGTTAAGCATTCTTCGATCTCACTCCTTAATACGCTAATATGTCTATAAATATAGATTATAATCATTTGAAATTGTGTCAATTTAATTAAGTTTCAATCTAACAATTTTACAACGAATGCAATGAAAAGTAAACCGATTTATTTAACAAACCAGAATACAAAAAAAAGAGTAGCATGTGCTATTAATTTAACAAATTTAGGCCACAATCATTGGTAATGTTGTAGCAAATTGCAACCACAAACCATTTGTTAAAAAAGCTACCAACACATTCTAAAAAAAAAAACATAATTATTTTTTCTTAAAAAGAATGGCAGGTCATTCATTCCATGCATTCATTCATTCATACACTTGATGAAATATGATTACATTAGAATTACAAAAGAATACAACAATACAGTTTTGCAATTTCATTTTTCAATAAAACAACATCTTAAATTTCAAACCAAACAAACTGACAAACTTACATACTACATACATATAAGGTGGGGGCCGGACAGACAGACAAATAAATCTACAATTGTTCCGTTTCGTTCTTCCTCAAAAACAACAACAAAATTAAAATAAAATACACAAATGAACAACAAAAACAATCTATTAATCAACACAATAAACAAACCTCAATTGAAATACAAGAAGACTTTTAAATGAGTATGTATGTATGCATGTGGATTTATTATGTGGCATTTCAAATTCAAATCTTAAGTTTGAAAACAAAACAAAAAATTATGTTTTTTAGTTTGCAGTTTTTGGATTAATTTCGTTTTACATTGTTATTGCTGTCAGTAGTTTTTTTTTTTTTTTTTAGTTTTTGTTAAATTACATGGGTGTTTTATGGGTGGAAAGATGAACCAATGCTAGTTGGCAAAAAGTTTAAATGAAACCTTATACTCGAATAATATGTATATTTCAGACAAAAAGCACAAAAACTACAAAAAACTCCAATTAATTGCATTATTATTACTCAATGAGAATTTTTGCTTTTGCCACAGACATGTGTTTTTGTATGTTTTACATATTTCTAATTAATAAATGCAATTTGTCCTTCAATCTTCTAAAGTTTCTGTATAAAAGAAATATGTAAATAAATCAAAAACCAACATTATGACATCATATTACTTTTTTTAAAATTTGAAAGGAAAATGTATGGCTATGAATGATTTTCAAATTATATTAAATCTGTTTTTGGCATGCAAGCAAACTCTCAACATAAACTATATTAATTTATTAAAGCCAAGCCTTAAAAAGACCTAGACCTTGTTGTCTTAAACATAAGCAACACATTAACAGTTTCTTTTTTCGTTTTATAAAAAAAAAAAAAAAAAAACAAACAGCCAAATATGAAAATATAAAGCAGGAAATTGTATCTTCAAATCAACGCCATCATCATCATCATCATCAATATGATGGTCGCTAACATTAACAAACAATAAGAATATAATAAATAAAACATTTAGGCTTAAACAAAACCTGGTGGTATTCCTCCTACTTTTCTTCGCCACATTTCTGGCTTTAGCTTTAAACAGTCAAGATTTCATTGAGTTTTTGCATTATTGGTGGTATTTATGGTTACAGTGGTGCGTTTTAATTTAAAAAAAAACCCTTTAGGCATAATTTTTTCAATCCAAATTTGTTGCTTGGTTGCCCAGGCTGGCTTTTTATTGCCATATTAATTTAATATGAGCCCATAACAAAAACGCCACGAAGATGTTATTATGTTTATAGTTTGTGATTTTAAGACAATGAATTGAGGCTTTGAAAAACAAGTGTTCAGATATGCTTTGTGGCAAAATGTATGAAAAAAATTTATAACATAATGGTTAACAGAGCATAAAAGAGAACCTAAGTGCATTGCAAGGGATTAGAGCAGTGTTCAGCACTCATAGTCATCAGGAGCCAATCATGATGGGTTATTTACCTGTAAAAAACACGAATGTTAACGAAGTTCACACAAATGATCACATTAGAGACAAAAATCACAATCAACAACTGTTGATATTTAGGAGATTATTATAATCTTAATACTCCCTATGCCGATCACTGGATAGGAGTAAGTTGAAATGTAATTCACATAGCCACCAGCGAACAAAAGCGATTGAATTTTCGAATGTACACAAACACGAATGTGAGCGAAACTCATTGAAATTGTTAAAAGGGAAATAAATTGAAGATTGTGTATCAAGAACATAATTATAAAATAAGTTTTATGCGCAGGTTCGACAAAATTTATTCCTATTTCATTTTTAAACAAGTAAGAGAGCTATATTCGGCTGTGCCGAATCTTATATACCCTTCACCAAATTATACCTTGAAATAAAATTTAAAAAATTTTTTTTAATTTTTTTTTTTTTTTTCAAAATAGTTTTTTAAAAGTTTTTTCCAATTTTTAAAATTTTTTTTTTTTTATTTAATAGTGAAAAAAATTTATGAAAAAAAAAAGTTTTTTGTGAAAAAAATTCGGGTTAAAAAATATTTTTCCAGATTTTGACCCATTGTAGGTCCAACTTTGTATAGCCTTATATACATCATTGCAATGGACTTTGAAATATCTATCATTAGATATCCATATTGTCTATATTTATGACTTAGTAATCGAGATATAGATAAAAAAATAGGCCAAAAATAGAGGTTGTCTCGGATTTTTGCTCATATCTCCGTTATTTATGGACGGAATTTGCTGATTTTAAATAGGAAACTTTTCGAAAGCATGTCTGACAGAATTATTGAGAATTTGGATCCCGAAGATATCTGGGGTCTTCAGAAAATTGATTTCAACAGACAGACGGACATGGCTAAATCGGCTCCGCTATCTGTAAGGATCCAGAATATATATACTTTATAGGGTCGGAAAATTATATTGTGGAAATTACAAACGGAATGACAAATTTATATATACCCTTCTCACGAAGGTGAAGTGAAGTGAATCGTCACTTTAGTGTCTCTAAGTAAACTACAGTGTAATCATTTAAACTTTTTTTGAAGTGAACTTTTGAAAATTGGTTTTTATCCACCAGAACTTGTTGTAATACAGAGAGAACGCAATTGATTACATTATAGATACGAGGTGAAGTCAATCGTCACTTTGGTGTCTCTAAGTAAGCTACAGTGTAGCCATTTAAACTTTTTTTGAACTGAACTTTAGAAAGTTGGATTTTACCCACCTAATCTTCTATAGGTCTTTATATGTGTTTCAAATGATGAACAGCCAAATAGATCATTGATTGTATTGATATTCATTAAGTTAAAGCGCTCAAAATTCTTAACATTGCCGTACAGATACATACACTGCTTTTTATTAGATTCAATTGTTACTAAGTTTTTTTTTGTAATGCCGAGGACTAGTCCCATAACTAGCTCTGTAACTAGTTGTGACCCCAATTATGGGTAAAAACTATTTTAACGGCCTAAAACTAAAAGCTTTTGCTGATGTTTTTATATTTTATTTAAACGTAATAAAAAAATTCCTTTACATTGAACATTAAAATAAATTTTCTTCATGAAAATAAAACAAAAAAATGCTAATCTCTTTTCAATATTACAACAACAAAAACATTTCAAAAATCCCCTTATTTTCGATCTTCATCAAAATTTGTTTAAAAATGTAATCATTTTACATTCCTTGCCATTAAAATGTCTGTGTACATTTATAAAAACAGAAGAAAAATAAGCAAAATAAGCCAAAAAAAAAAAAAAAAGAAAACGAAAACGAAAACGCATATAAAATTGTTAATTTTCAACCTGTAACCCTTTATCACAATAATATATTGCATAATATTGTTAACAACCAGCGCAACCTAAACAGCATTTTTGTTTAACTGGTGCTGCTGCTGCTGAATAATGTTGCTATTGCTGTTTTAAAATGCTTCTTTCTGCCATGATACATACAGATGTATGTAAGGTAATGTATTGACAACAAAAGTATGTTTCAGATACATGTTAACCCAGTAGTGGCTGGCTGGCTGGCTGGTGGACGTCAGTCGGACTGGCGGTTACTGGTGAATTATGGCTCGACTGAAATGTTGATGCCAAAAAAAACAAAAAAACACTACACAAATGACACCCAATAAAATTAAACAAAATATGTTTAAAAAACAAAACAAAAAAAATTACTAAATACTAGCAACTTGTAGTTATAATTTTCCCACTTTAAATTTAAACATAAAGCTGGAAAAAAAACCAACAAAACTAAACTAAATATTGGCTTTAACTGATGAGATCTTACTTAACATACCTGAGTGTATGTATGTATACCTACTATATACTATATAGTAAGTATGTACTGACTTGTTTAGGGAAAATAATATTTATAGTTAAACATCAAGTGAACATTGCTATCAACTTGTTAAATTATGCAGCATTTGACGCCATAATGAACTAGTTACAACAACAGTAGCTCCAGTCATATAACAGAGTTCCTAAAGAATATAATGATTTTTTGATCTCAAAGACAATCTGTATAACCAGTTTAAATTTTAGTGTTATGAGTAGTATATTGAACCCATAATTGGTTTATCTGGGTTGGGTTTTAGCTCTGATAGTTATTATGAATCCATCTAAGGAGGGGGAAATTTGTACCATGTTAAAGGTTTTACAGCATTTTATACACAGTTCTAATTCTCTTCAGTAATGTTTGGTTTAGTCTTCTAAAGCTTCTAACGCTTCTTCAACTTTTTTTACTCACCAGCTAAAAAATTATCATTCCCACAAAATTGTATAATTCTATGACGACCTAGCTATGCATGTCCCAAATATTATCTGTTGATCAGAAATGTTAGGTATTGAAAATGGGCAAAATCGTTCCCACTTTAAAACAATTAAAATACGATATGATTGTGTCCGAAATACAACATCGGTAAAAAATTGTTTAAAATATATGAAAAACATTGTTCCCATTTACCACTATACATATTTTGTCCTCGATGACATTTAAATGCATGAATTTGAAATTTAACACTCTTAATCTAGGTTTTCTTTCAATCATTAGGTCCTTATCCAAGCTTGATAAGGTTCTAATGATTGAAATTTGTGTTTAACAGATTTTTCTAAAAAAAATTGTGTATAACAGTTTTCTCTAAAGAAAAATTAGTGTATAACAGTTTTTTCTAAAAAAAAATGTGTATAACAGTTTTTTCTTTAGAAAAATTTGTGTATAACAGTTTTCTCTTTAGAAAAAATTTTTTCTATAGACAGTTTTTTGTAAAGAAAAATTTTGTGTATAACAGTTTTTTCTATAAGCAGTGTTTTGTAAAGAAAAATTTGTGTATAACAGTTTGTTCTAGAGACAAACTTATGTATAACAGATTCTTCTAAAGAAAAATGTGTGTATAACAGTTTTTTATAAAGAAAAATTTGTGTATAACAGTTTTCTCTATATAAAAATGTATGTATAACAGTTTGTATAACAGTTTTTTCAATATAAAAATTTATGTATAACAGTTTGTTCTAAAGAAAAAAATTGTATATAATAGTTTGTTTAAAGAAAAAATTGTGTATAACAGTTTTTTCTAAAGAAAAATTTGTGTATAACAGTTTGTTCTATAGAAAAATTTTTTGTATAACAGTTTGTTCTAAAGAAAAAATTGTGTATAACAGTTTTTTCAATATAAAAATTTCCGTATAACAGTTTTCTCTATAGAAAAGTTTGCGTATAACAATTTGTTCTAAAGATAAATTTGTGTATAACATTTTTTTCTTTAGAAAAATTTGTGTATAACAGTTTTTTCTATAGAAAAATTTGTGCATAACAATTTTCTCTATAGAAATACTTGTGTATAACAGTTTTTTCTATAGAAAAATATGTGTATAACAGTTTTTTCTAAAGAAAAATTTGTGTATAACAGTTTGTTCTATAGAAAAATTAGTTTGTTCTAAGAAAAAATTGTGTATAACAGTTTTTTCAATATAAAAATTTGTGTATAACAGTTTTCTCTAAAGAAAAAATTGTGTGTAACAGTTTTTCTAAAGAAATATTTATGTATAACAGTTTGTTCTAAAGAAAAAATGTATATAACAGATTGTTATAAAGAAAAAATTGTGTATAACTGTTTGTTCTAAAGAAAACTTATAAATTTAAAGAACTAATAAACCTGTCATATATCCCAAATATGTATAGTTTGATCAAGAGAAGTGTGTTATATTATTGTTTGATGAAATTATTAAGCAAAAGGTTTGTTAACCTAAAAGTATGCTATAAACAATAAGAAAATAAATTCTTGGAATATTCACGAATAAACCGTGAATTGTTTTAACTGTTTAAGATTTAGATTAAAAAATATGCTACATACGCCCATATTAAACGATCGCTACAAAATAATTAAGATTTCTAAAAAACATTTATAATTATATGAAATATGAAAAAACATTAAAATTATCTGATCTCAACTTTTAGTTGGTAAAGTTTCTGTAATTTAATTGTTTGATTTATAATTTTTGAGAAAATATTTCACAATAAATTCACTGAATAACAAAGTGAAAATAACCATAGCAACCACCTACTTTATAATACAAATAAAAAAAGCATTCACAACTACATTATTTAACTAAAATTAAAAATTAAACTAAATAAACATTAAATGCCACAATGGAAATCCACATGCCACAACTGAAATTGTTTTGATACGCAACAAAATGAAAAAAAAAAATGTGGTAAGAAAAAAAAAAAAAAAAAAAAACGTTAATGTAAAAATTCCTTAATTTGCCAGAGTGCGAAGAGGAAAATACCTTAATGTTAGTTAAATTATGTATAAATGTCAGTAGGTTTTTGTTGGTCAGTCAGTTGGTTGGTAGGTTGTTTGGCTGCCTGGTTGTTTATTTTCTTGGTCAATCAGTTGGTTGGCTGCTTGTTCATACGTATTCAGTGGATTTGTATACAAACATATTGGCTATGAAAATATTTAGTACGTATGTATGTATATGTTGAGCTTATAAGAGCATTGCCCATGAATTATGCGAAAAATGCACGACAAGGTCGTTGAAGGCTGAGACTGGCACCATGCTAGAGTTAAATATAACATATAACAAACCGGCATTTAAGGGCATTCAAAATCAAAAGGCCTACTACTCCAAACGACTAACACACTTGTTGGCCCCATGACCGTCTGTCTAGCGGGCTGGCTAGATGGCTGGCTGGCTGTCTGATTGACGTACTGCAACTGGGCATTAACACTGGCTCCTCAATGCAATCATATAATCAAATATACCAATAATTTCAGTTTGTATACAAGTTATAACTTACAAATACATATATATATATAAAATGTTGCTGGTTTGTGGCGCTTTCCCCAACGTTTTGCTGCCACCAATTAAAAACAGCCCAGCAAAAGGTGTTAGAGATAAACAGAGAATAGTGTGTGTTTAAAGTTTATTTTATCCTTTTTTTATAACTGATTTTAAATCTGAACTTTTAAATCTTAGAGCGGATACGGGTGCTACAATAGCAAAATATATGGCAATACATTCTAATGAATTAGGTTTTTGACAACAGACTTAGGTTTTTGGCCTGAGTTGTCATCTATGTTTTAAATGTTGAATTTGTAATGACAGGACTAAGATTAAGATTTTATTTCTAAATTGTTTTAAATTAGTTCACTTACTATTATCCAAAAAGTATTTTAATGAAATTCTAAATCACTGAAGGCCTTAGCCGATTGTTAGTGTAAAACACTCTTACGTTTAAAATAGGGAATGAAAAGAAATGATTTTTTCCCACAATGTTTGCTATTGTCCTAAGCTGCTTGTAATTGAAAATCAATAAATTTGAGTTGAAGTCAGAATCGCAAATGTTATGCGAGATGCGTGTGTCAGAATAAATTAAGCTTCTATAAAACCCTACTAAGACTTGTCTGCTCAATGATGTATTATTTACAAGTTTAATTCCCCTTTTCCTGTAAGAAACTATTCTATGGATATAATTTACTACCTTTCGCTTTTGCATTTAACTTTTGTGAAGCTTTTTCTTGAGATTTAGTTTGACATCAAAAAATAAAAACAAAAAACCAACAATGTTCGTGTCTTCAATATTTTGTTTTTAATCTTTTGCACACTCAATTTATGTCTGAGATGTAGTAGACGCTAGCTAAAGTGTACGATATCAATATTGATTTTGTTATGTGACACTATTTTTTTTTTTTTTTATTTTGTTCATGCTGTTGCTGTTATTGTTTATGTAACTTAAGAATTAACAACAAGTACAAAAAATTTCAACAATACTTGCAACATTATGGCAGTGTGAGAATCTGAACATTCAAATTCAACATTCATAAGCTGAGATAAACAGACAGACAGATAGACAGACATGTTTATGGTATATTGATTACAAACAAACATCCCAGCAGTTAAGCAAGTAGTCAATGTATTTCTTACAAATGTCTTATCACTTGGCAGACTCTAATTTATATATTTTGGTCATTTGACACGTATGTGCTCTTTGTAGTGCAGAGAGAAGACAATTGGTTACTTTATACATCCCAGGTAATCTAGCATGAACACAATTGTCACTTAAGTGTCTCTAAGTAATCTGGAGTGTAGTCACTTTAAACCAGCGAAAGGCAAACTCACACCACTTCAGTTTTTAAATATTGTAGTTGTATGAGTTGAGTAAAAAGTTGAGAAAAAAACAAAAACAATAACTAAAATAAACAAGCATAAAAAGCGAAAAGCGTAAAACAACCTGCTTCTATCAATGCTTATGCGAGACTGACTGGTTTTGATTGTTTTTATACAATGTATGTGCTTGCGTACATGTGAAAACAAAAACAAGAGAGCTCATTTGAGAGCTCAATGCCTTTCGCTGCTTTAAACGTTTTGTTAGTAATTCGTTCAAACTGGTTTTATACAAATTGTGTTGATATAATTCTCATACAGTTAGTTTTTTTTTTTTTTTGGTTAAGTATACTGATATCCCATGTAATGAAGCATGAAGTCAATAGTCACTTTAGTGTCTCTTAGTAACCTATAGTGAAGTCACTTTAAACGTTTATTGTGAACTGCACTTTATAAAGTAGTTATTTTACCCACCAGAAGCAATCCATTGTGGAGTTGTCGAAGAAAGGTTTGTTTACAAGCTATCGTTTATTGGATTGCCTATGATATGTCTTTTTAGCTGACTATTTGAGGTCAGTTGTTACCTGTACATGTTAAAATAATTAGTTGTGTAGCTATTTAACCAGTATGTGAATCCAATGCGTTGACTACTTTGGACCAGCTATTAGACAGTCTCATTGTAGTCAAAAAGGGTCAATTGACCCCCTGCTTAGGACATGCACGTCATAGACAACAACTAGATAGGTAACTGAGAGCCAAAAACCTAAGTCTGTTGTCAAAAACCTAATTCATGAGAATGTATTGCATGAGTGAGAGTAAAAAGAGAGAAAAAAGAGTATTTTTTTTCCTCTCTCCTTCCGTTCTAAGCGTTGATTCTATGATGCACGTGTTAAAATAACTAGTCACGTAGCTATTGAAGTAACTAGTACCCATCCTAAATGATGGTTAAAATCACTAGTTCGGGACTGTTTCCTACAACTGCTGGGATACATTATGATGATTAATTTACACAATAATATACAGTTTTACATAAATGTATGTTTATGAAATTTGTTTGTTTTTTTTTACTGTTTTAATGTTTCTTTAAATAATAATAATGATAATAATAATAATAAAAAAACTTACCTCTAAATTAACAACAGCATTGCTAAGGATTTCACCATTGCGGCAATCACGGGCTGCTACACAGGCCATATGGGTAGAACAGGTAATAAAAGGTTTTGGTGTGGTGGGAGCCGCAGTTGGAGGTGGTGTGGGGGGATTATATGTACAACACACATAATCTTCAGGGGCACAAGTCTAGAAATAAACAAAACCAAAAACACATTCAACATTAGTAATTTTAAAACACACTAAAAACACACACTAAAATGCAATTCATTTAAGATGTTGCAATTAACAAAAAAATTTTAATTAAACACACCACTCACTCTTAAACACACTCTAAAATCCGGCAAAAATTTTAAAATTTATTTTAAATTTTGTTAAAATTTAAAGAAGCTGCTCTGTAGATAACGTAATTATTGATGACTTATGATTAAAATATTAATATAAACATCATCAATCATGGCTAAATTTAAGCATTTCAAACTGATTAAACTTAATTTAATGACAACAACCAAAAAAAAAAGCCAAAATCTTAAATAATAGTAGTAATGAAATATATGTACATAAACATACAAAATGACATTTTATAAGATAATTATTTTGGCCACTTTTTCAACAACTATTTTTTATGTTGTCATGAGAGTTTCATATTTTATTGTGGTTTTGTTTGTGTAACAATTAATAACCACTTAATAATTTTTATATTTATTTTTTTTTTAATTTTAATATTAAACACTAGATATTGTACATAGTTGTAAGTTAATTAAAAACAGGTTAAAAAGGTTAAATTTAAATCATTACTATGTAAACATACAGACAGCTAGAGAGACAGTCAGACACGTACATAACTAGATGAATGGTCAGTTCAACACATAAATTGACAGACATACAGACAGCAAGACCAAACAGTCACACAAAGTTAACCAAATAATATTCATACAAAAAAAAAAAGAAACCAAAAAAATTATTATAAATGTTTTAAGTTAGCAAGGCATCACTAATAAATGAACTGTCATTAGTTATTTGAGTACTTTAGATGTTAATTCTTAAAGACTCGTTTATAACACCTTCTACTTCTGCAGTTCTAAGCAAACCAGCCAGCCAACCAGCCAGCCAAATAGCCACTACAGCTACAAAACACCAAAAAATTGCCATAAAAATGCTAGAGTTTAAGATTTATATTGACCTCTCTGTCTTAGTATAAACAACATATTGCCACCAATTGCTTACAATAAACAAAAAAAAAAAATAAGTGAAAAAAATTGTACAACAATTTATTAAATGAGCAACACCCATCTACACAAAATTTTTTGCTGCCACTGCTTTAGCTTTGTTTTTGTTGTTGTTGTTTAGAATAATACATACATAGCTACATGTTTATGTCTTTGAGATTGCACTAATGTAAGCCGTTTTGGCAGCGATAAATGTTTAAATGACTTTAACTTTGGCATATGTCACTGTATCATAAAAAAAACATCACTTTTAACAGCACAAAACTGATCATTGAATAAACAAAAAGAAACCAAAATCTACAAACACAACAAGAAGAATCATCTTAGAATTTAAAATTTTTTCAATATTATTTACACGAATTAAAATTTAGTTTTAAAGAATTTTTACATTTTTTCTTGGTTGATTTAAAATGAAATAGTTTTTCTTTAAGCAAAAAGTACCAAATTGGTACTTTAAAAGGGCCTAAGTTCTTAGCAAATCTATGTTTTACTTTAGAATTGTTTAACCCTCTAATTCTTAAGCATGCCTCAAGGCACTCATCGCTAAAATGCAAATAAATGTAAATATAACTGATTTTTCATTTCAAATATATTGAAAGCTTTTTAAAATATGTAAGTACGTTTTTTAGCAACAGTTACAAGAGTTTTTGAAATGAAAAATCAATTTACTTGCATTTATTGGCATTTTTGCGATGAATGCCTGGAGGCGTGCTTAAGCATTGGGGGTTAAAAGACACAGCTAAGCAAGGGTCCATGATTAGCTCGATTTTCAATTTTTAAATTTATTTTCAGTTATTTATTAAAAATTAAGTACAAGTTTTTCTTTAAGTTAATGAAATTTGTAAAAAGTACCAAAATTGATTCCCTAAAAAGAGGTTCATTTCTTAGTATATGTTTAGTTTAATTTAGCATCCTTTATGAGATAAAGTTTACTTAATCCTATTCGAATTTTTAAACTTTCTATTTTCCATTTTAATATAATTTTTGTTTAAAGTACTGAAACTTGAACAATATACCTTAAATGTGCCTAATTCATTAACAAATCTTCTGTTTCATTTAGTATTCTTTACGAGAAGCAGCCTATTTGGTTCTATCATTAGACAACTTTCGGATTTTTAAACTTGTTTTCCTTTATTTATGAAAAAGAAAAAGTTTTTCTTTAAGTTAATTAAATTTTTATAAAGTACCAACTGGTACCTTTAAAATGTCTAATTGTTTAATTTGTCCCTTCCATACTGCAAAACATTTGAGTTTGTCGATGAAAGGGAAAAAGGAATGGAAAAGGGTACTCTGTTTCATGTACATAAAGTTTTTGTTGAGTATGTCATCCACATTTATTCGTTCGTATTCGTTCTATACAGAAATGTCAAAAACTGTAAAGCAAAAAACTTCACTGTGTGGACACGAATGCAGTTTAAAATGTTTCACAGTGTGGACCAGAACTTTAGCATTCTTTACTACGAGGCAAAACTCAATTGGTCCCTTTCTGATTTTTAAACTTTCTATTATCCGTTTTAAATATATTTATTAAGAAACAAATAGGGTTTGTTTAGGGAACTAACATTAGACCTATATAAAATGCCTCCTGGTACCTTTAAAGGTCTTAATTCCTGGCCAACTCCTCAGTTTAATTTAGCTTGCTTTACAGGATACAGTTTATTTAGGTCCGTAAGTAGAACGCTTTCGGATTTTAAACTGATTTATCGTTATTTATCAAAAACTAAGTAGTTTTTCTTCAAGTTAATGAAATTAATGAAATAAGTACCAAACTTAGTACCCTATTAGCATCATTACGACATACAGCTCACTTAGCTACCTTTCCGATTTTTAAACTTATTTTCCCTTAAATTTAAAAATTAGTAATTTTTTCTTTAAATTAATGAAATTTGTAAAAAGTACCAAAATTGGTACCCTAAAAATGGGTTAAATTCTTAACAAATATTCAGTAGCCATTACAAAGCAAAGCATACTTGGTTTCAGCATTAAGTCACTGTTGAATTTATTAAAAAATAACCAGTTTTTATTTAAAGCATTACAATTTGTATAATGTATTAACCATAGATAAAATACACATAGATCGAAAACTCTGCTGTCAAAGACCTAACTCAGTTGTCAAAAACCTAAGTGGGGAGAAAGTTATAGTAAAAAAAACTAGTTATGTTAATACCATAGAGAAATATACATAAAGCGGAAACTAGAAAAAAAAACCCAAACAAAAAATCACTCAAAGTAATCACACATACGAATGCATAGTGGGGCAGAATTAAAAATTTTTGGAAATAAATCAGGCATTTCATAGCGCCGCCCCTGGAGCATTTGCAGGGCCCATTTTAATAACTTAAATTGGACTATGCCCACGTCAAATTTTATCCGGATCGTAGCAGCAGATTAGAAATTCAAGATTTATTTCCAAAAAATTGTGATTCTGCCCCTCTGTGCATTGGTATGAGTGATTTTTTTTTCTAGGTTTTTTTTCTATGTATATTTGTCTATGGTATTAACATAACTAAGCCTAACTCATTCTTAAGTCCCTTTGTTTTTAAATACTTTTGCAAATTATGAACTTTTTCTTGAAATTAATGAAATTTGTATAAAGTACCTACACATGCCCGAAAAGGTCCCTAAAACTGTAATTTAATTCAATATCCTTTAAAATTTAATGCTAATTTGGTTCCATTATTGATGCCATTCGGGGTTTAAAACTTAGTTTTCGTTATTTATTAAAAAAAACTAGCAGAAAAACGGCGTGTGTTAAAAAAAACACATTTTGTTAATTTATTTGAAATAAAAAAAATATCCTTGTTTCGGATTTGCAAGGAAAAATACTCCATGTTTCAAAAAATACCGAACAATGCATAATTGACCAGTTTTGCTATATTGTTTGACCCTCTGTACAAAAAAAAAAAAGTTTCTTTATTAATGGAGTGGTTTTACAATAAACATTTGTTTAAATTTGTAATAAAAAATACCAAAAAGTGGGATCAATTTGATCCGTAATACGTTCAAATTTAAGAAAAGTCCCAAAATCCATCTGAAATTTTTTAGAAGGACTAAAATTCCATTTAAATTAAATTTCTTAGATATGGGAGACAAAAAAGTCCAATAATCAAAAAGTACCACACATCTGTTCACTTATTTTTTGCACAAATTCAGATTAAGTTGGATTTTTAGAGCTAGCTTCATTAGTTCCGGAGAGGTAGATACTGATTTTAACCGTTTTTACCTATTTTAACCCCATTAAAATTCGAATTTCCAAAAATCCCTTCTGTACATTGGAAAATATGCCTAAATACAAAATTTCAAGACATACAAATTTTCATAAGTCGAAAATTGAGAAAAATTTGTGTATGAGAAAATTCGAAAATAGGCTTCACGACTGGACCTACTGCAGAGTTTTAGGTGTCTAAAACCATCTTCAAAAAATTGCTTTTCTAAAGAAACTTGTTTGGAGCTCATCGGTTGGATGGTTTCAGAGTGTAAAACGGACATAGGTAGAAACATTTTTTGTATTTTATATATTAATAAATAACAAGTTTTTCTTTATTTTAATGAAGTACCAAGTTGGCACCATAAAATGGGACTAATTAATATCTTAGCAAATATTTTATTACTTTAGCATTCTTTACGAGATAAAGAATTAATTCTTTCGAATCTCTTATTTAATACTTATAAAATAATTAAAGATTTTTCAATTCAATGTTTGTTCGAGAATATTCTAAGAATTAGTATAGCTTTTGCTTATATTACTACTATATTAATATAGGAAAAAATTGGTAAATTTTATTCCTATCACATCCTTTATATTTTATTTAATTTTTATAAAATTTTTGTGAATATTTTATGATTTGCTTAAAAAATTGTGTGAAATAAATAATTAGAAGTATATAGAATAGAACAAATCAATTTCCAATGTACTATACATAGTATATGACAAAAATAGTGGCATACTTTTAGGCAGTTATGAAAATAATAATTGTTTGGGCTTTTGCTTGAAAAATTCTAGGATATTTGGCAGAAAAGTTTTATTTTCACTGTCTTTATACTAATTATTCAATGTATAATTAATGTTAAATGTTGATGAGTTAGTTATTTGTTTATTTTGAAAATTATTTATATCCTCACTTGTGTTGTTATACCCTTTACCTTCGTGAGAAGGGTATATATAAGTTTGTCATTCCGTTTGTAATTTCCACAATATAATTTTCCGACCCTATAAAGGATATATATTCTGGATCCTTATAGATAGCGGTGTCGATTTAGCCATGTCCGTCTATCTGTCTGTTGAAATCAACTTTCTGAAGACCCCAGATATCTTCGGGATCCAAATCTTCAATAATTCTGTCAGACATGCTTTCGATAAGTTTCCTATTTAAAATTAGCAAAATCCGTCCATAAATAACGGAGATATGAACAAAATTCCGAGACAACCTCTATTTTTGTCCTATTTTTGATCTATATCTTGATTACTAAATCATAAATATACACAATATGGATATCTAATGATAGATATTTCAAAGTCCATTGTAATGATGTATATGAGGCTATAGTAAATTGGACCTACAATGGGTCAAAATCGGGAAAAATATTTTTTAACCCGAATTTTTTATCACAAAAAACATTTTTTTTCAGAAATTTTTTTCACTAATATATTAAAAAAACATAAATTTTTAAATTAAAAAAAATGCAAAAAACTTTTAAAAAACAATTTCAAAAAATAAAAAAAAAATTAATATTATTTTAAAGAATAATTTGGTGAAGGGTATATAAGGTTCGGCACAGCCGAATATAGCTCTCTTACTTGTTACTATTTAAAGTTTACTTTATATTGCTAAATTCCTTAAAAAATTTCTGTAAAAACTTTTTCGTTTACTTACTTTACAATGAATTGTAAGCAATTTGTTAACATGCTTACTAAAGACACATTTACACACAACAAACAAAAAAACAAAAAGAAACAAATAAAGACAAAGACACAACTAAACAAAACAAAACAACAGCTAGAATAAACAATAAATAAACAATTTACCTTCAAATTTTTAATTTTCCTATAAAACACCAAGATTATGGAGATTCAATGGAAAAATAGAAACACTAAAAAAATAAATACACAAACGAAAAAAAAAAAAAAAATCATGGTTAAACCACAAAGCCAAAGTTCAATTATCTACACCTCAAAAATTAAAAAAAAAAAACTCTAATTAACCAATGTACTGTGATTCTGATTAAAACGAATAAATTAAAACGTTTATGAGTGAACTACCACCAGCAGCAGCAGCACCGCCACCTTCATTCGCTATGCTAAAGATTGCATGTTAAAGATCTAGCACCGTTTTTTGTTCGTAATTTAGTTATAGAAATTTTCATTTTTCAAAATGTTGTCATTGATTAATAAAGTAATTTATTTATTGATGGCTGTAATTAATAAAAATTTTGTGGATTTTTTTTTTTCTGTTTTACAAATTTGTTTTAGAAGCAATGTAAAGGGAGTTATCGTTTTTGTTGAATATAAAAAAGTGGGAAAATGATTGTTTTAAGGAAATTATTTATTTCTGTTTTGTATTTAGGTTTACATTTAGTGTATTATTTTAAATGTTTGATGGCTATTAAAAATTAACAAAATTTAAGGGTTTTATTTATGTTGTTTAAGAGAAACTATTTCAAAATTAAGCATGAGTTTGTAAAATTCAAATTTGTTTTAATGAGTTTGAATGAAGTTGGGTTTTTGTTTAGCTAATGCCTGAGTCTTTAGCCTTTTGTTTTGTTTGGTGACATTGAGCCCCATTTTCTTAATCTCTGGTTATTTTGCTTTGACAGTTCTCATAAAAAAACGATAACCAGAGATTAAGAAAATGGGGCTGAGAGTTTTTGTCATTTTGTTTTCATTATTATTAAAAAACTGTTTAAAATTAATTTAGTTAAATGTTTTTGTGAAACAATTGAAAATTGTAATCATTTGAATTTTTTTTCATTATCTTTACAGCTTTTCTTAATTTTTAAAAACATCATCCATTGCTGGTAAGTTTATTTAAAAAAATTTCTTACTTTAACATTATTTGTTTAATCATGTCAAAAAAAAAAAAAAACCTAATAATTTTATTTGAATAATTACGTCAGTTTGGTTTTTCGCTGATTTCTTTCCTATTAAAGTTAAATCAATCTCGTACCATTAGCACTTTGTTTGGCCCACTAATCTTTAAATAAAATAAAATATTGTAAATTCTATTAAAAACGTGTGGGAGTTTCAAATTGAGACGCCTCAACAGTTTTATTCGTTCATAAAACATTTTATTTCATACAAACACAAATAATTTGTCTCACAACAATATTTATTTTATATTTAAAATTTATGCATCATTCCCGCCAAAAATGGTAACTTGTTGCCAAACAGCACACAAATAAAATATTTTTCTCTACAACGTACTAATAATAATTATGGCTAGAAAATATCACACAATTTGTTGTTTATTATTACTACATACATAGATATTTGTTTGTTTGTTTCTATTAAAAGAATGTGTTATAAACTTGACTTTGACACAGTAAGCTTAAAATACTCATAATCAAAATAAAAACCATCTGGAAGTGAGGGAATATCCAGATTGAAATGACTCTTGGTTATACAAAGTTGCAGTTTATTTAAGACAAGATTTATTGTACGATTTTATTATTGTATAAATAATACTCTCACATTTGTGATGTTTGCAGGTGTTTTGTGGGAATTTGTTTTTAATGCTTTACTGTTTTATTTAATTTTTTTTAATTATTAAATTGTGAGTTAATTAAGTTGAAATTTATGTGTCTCATTAAAATGAACTGAATTAATTTTTAATGCTTTATGCAAAATTAAACCTAAACCAGTTGATAATTAAGTCTTATCGAAATGGTTTTTTAAATTTGTCATTAGCACTTATATATTGAACTGAGCAGCTAAACGAATGCAGTTGAGTTTTCTTTAATAATTCGTATTGAACAATAGTTTTTGTTTTCTATATAAATCTTGTTATATCAAGCTAGCTTTGTTAAAACAACCCTTGGCTTCTTATAAATCTTAAAAATGGCTTGTTTTTTCATACTGTTTAAGTTTAATGTCTATATAATATCCACAATTTATTAAAATCTGTTTCTAATATTCATAATAATCATTTAATTATAAAGAAAATCCAAAATTTTCGAGAATATTCATTGAATTTGTTTCTAAGCATAAATTATTACCACAAAGCAGAGGCATACTTTAGGGCTGTTATGAATATACAGTAGTAATTGTATGTGAGTTAGCTTGAAAAATACTGAGATCTAGAGCAGTTACGTCCAGCTCATATGCACAATGTGCGAGCTTTTGTGCTTTTACACCGACGTGAGTACAACAAGCAATCAGACAGCAATGCTATGTTCTTTGAAAAAAGATCTTTCAAAACTGTTTAACACAAACTGAAATATCGATGCATGCGTGCTTGGACATAACTAATCTAGAGACACTTTATTTGTTCCACAAGTTCTGGACTAGATATTTTGCCACCTTTAGAACTTAGCATATCGTCCATAAACATGACATATTATTCTTGATCAAATGAATTGAGTTTTTAAAATCAGTTGGTTTATCACTTCGCCACGGAAAGAAAAAGACAAGACATTTGAATTAAACTTATAAAATAACTCAAAAAGGGATACATGAACTTCCAGGAATTTTGATTCCAAAAGAGTTCAATAGGGACATAATGAGTGGAAACCAGAATTATGTAAAAAAGGGCTAGAGAAGAATAATTTCAAAGACAAGAAGCTTTTGAGGCTTCAACCAAATCATTTCTAGACGAATAGAGGGACTGTGTAAAATGTCAAAACTATATACGCCGAGTTAAGGCTTATATGGGGTTTATAACATAAAAAGATTAACAGTTTTAGATATGAATGCTAGCAAGAACGTTAAGGTAAAAAAAAGGACAAGATCCTCAAAAAATTATCATTTTAAAACATCCAATAATCTGAAGTAAATGAGAAAGAATGACTCATTAAAATCATTGCACAGATTCGGGGTTTCAGGTTTTCAGGTCAATTTTTTTTGGGGAAATTTGGTCATTAAAGTTTATCTTCTAATAATATTATTCCTAAAACAGAACTTTGCATCAGAATTTTCTTAAACGAATCCGGAAGCATGCCATTACAGTAAAAATTTAGAGAAATGGAAACAACAACTAAAATTATTTTGTTAAAAAAGAGTCCAATAAACCCAGAACTACGAACAATTTAAAGATATTGGATAATGGTAATAAGCTAGATAAAGAAGAACTCAACTCAAGTGCCCAAAAATACCAAAATAAAAATAGTCTTAAACATTTCAGAAACACCTTCAAAATTATTAACTATCCCAACAAAAAAAAAAGAAAGGATTTTGGGTGGGTACTCCTAACTCTGTTGATGTAACGTATATTATTATGTTTTAAACGTCTTTTAAAAGAAGAGCAGTTGAGCTTTCCAAGTATACACACATACATATACAATATATTTAAAAGTTCTTTAACAAATATTGGAAACAGTTTTCCGAAAAGTTTTTGTTTTTTAGACTTTGTGTTCTTTTTTCAAATAATTTTTCTATTGGAACATATATATTTATATAGCAATATTTAAAGAATTTTATGTTCTAAATACAATAACATTTCACTTTTTCAAATCGGGTTCAAATTGTAGAAGTTATACAACTTTCTTTAAACGACTTACTTTAACTTTTCATAATTACCTAAAAGTATGCCATGAAATAAAACATTAAATCAAATATTTCGAGGTATATGTATGTGTGAGAAAAATGGTAAACTTTAGGAAAAAATGTTATAACTTTGTTAATTTTCAAGCGATTTCAACAAGATTTAGCTTATTTTATAGAAAATACAATACGCTTTAAAAATATGTAAATAGAAATATTTGGTTTTAAAGAAAATTGTGGAAAAAAACTGTCTTAAAAGTAAAAAATGTGGAAAAGAAAGGAAATGTTAATGGAATAAGTTAAGAAAATCATCATTAATGTATATAAATTGTATAGCTGCGATCTTTTCTTTATAAGACGGTTTGAAAATGCTCAAACTGGCTTATTTCTAAATTCCGGCGTCAAGTGATAGGTTATATGGAAAACCAAATATCAAAATATCAACGCCATAATTTGTAGACTTGCTTTGCCTTTTAAAAACAATAAAATTTTCATGAAACAAAAACTTTTGTTTTTATTTCTTTTTATATTTTGTTTTTGTTTTCCATATGAAACTATCACTTGGTTATGAGAGTTGAAAAAAATTAATTTCAAAACTTTTAAATTTTATTATATGAAGTTTTCATGATTTTGAATTACACTTAAACAATCTTTTAAAATATTTATATGAAAAAGTATTGTTTTTTTTTTTTTTTTGTAAAACAGTGTTATTTATTTAAGTTTTTATTATAAGATGACTCAAGTCTTTAACAAATTCCCCCTCTTAACAAATTAATGATTAATAAACAAATGCATACAAATAATAATAATAATATTATTAATAAAACAAAAAAATTAAAAAAAAAAACAATCAACCAAACACACACACCGCCAACAGCTAACAGCAGCTACTGTTAAATGGCATGTTAATGTGAGTTGTTAACTGTATGTTTACATACACTCAACAATTGAACAAAAAAAAAAAAAAAAAAGTAATCAAAACAAACGTAATCATCATCATTATCATTATTAAAGAGGCTTAATAACATTATTATTATGAATATATTATAATTTTGTTTATAAATATCATTGCTTACAGATAATTATTAATTTAGATGGGTTTTTATTTTTAAATAAATTTTATTGTTTTATTTTTGCTTTATTAAATTATTAGTTCAATTAGAAAACTAAACAAAACTATTAGTTCATCACAAGTCGTCATAGACTGGAAATACTCAGTAAATATCAGTAAAATATTTATGTTTATTACATTGTTGTTGAGTGATATTTGCATTTTTGTTTTTTTTTTTTGCTACAATGTTGTAGTTGTTCTTATGGAATTTTGAAAATTCACACATTTTAATTATGTGATAAAATAAATATGTGTTTTTTTTTTGTGTTGTTTTGTTTTAGTAAAAATTAACATTAGTTTGTGAATTTATTTAAAGCTTGACTAAATTTCACAATAAAAAGCGTACAAAAAAAGTGTGGTAGTAGTGGTAGTGCTACTGTTAAATAATTTGTATGCTGCTGCCAACAGTGGCTTCCAAAACGTTTGGGCAATCTTATGTCTCTGCCAGCAGTAGATAGATTTGTTTAACAGAAATCTTTAGGTCGTGGGATATTAATAAATGTAATGCGGAAAATTGTACAAATATTTTACATTTACATAGAATTCAATTACTATTTGTATTAGTATTAAGTAATTTTAACGTGTACTATTTAGTTGGATGTGAAATAGGAAGAAAACTTGGGTGTTGTTGTTTCAGATCATCTGATTCACAGAGTAATAGTGCTGTGTTTTATAATGTGAAAAAAAAGCAAGCCAAATATGACTTAATGTCATTTATTAAATTTTCTTTTATGTAGCTTTTAAATATTCTAAAACTATACTTTTTGCTTTCATTTTAACTCTTTTAATCAAAAACAAGTAAGAGAGCTATATACGGCTGTGCCGAATATTTTTTCGAATTTTTAAAAAAAGTAGTTTTTCTACTACTATTTTTAAAAAAGGTAGTATTTCTACTACTATTTTAAAAATGTAGTATTTCTACTACTATTTTTTAAAAAAGTAGCATTTCTACTACTATTTTAAAAAAAGTAGTATTTCTACTACTATTTTAAAAAAGTAGTATTTCTGCTACTATTTTAAAAAAGTAGTATTTCTACTACTATTTTTAAAAAAAGTAGTATTTCTACTACTTTTTTTAAAAAAGGTAGTATTTCTACTACTTTTTTAGAAAAGTAGTATATCTACTACTATTTTAAAAAAGTAGTATATCTACTACTATTTTAAAAAAGTAGTATTTCTACTACTATTTTTAAGAAATTGTTTTTCCAATTTTTTTAAAAAAAAATTTTTTAATTTAAAAATTTATTTTTTTTTAATTTATTAGTTAAAAAAATGTATGACGAAAAAATGTTTTTTTGTGAAAAAAAAAATTCGGGTTAAAAAATATTTTCTCGATTTTGACCCATTGTTGGTCCAACTTACTATACCCTTATATACATCGTTGGAATGGACTTTGAAATATCTATCATTAGATATCCATATTGTCTAAATTTATGAATTGGTAATCGAGATATTGATCAAAAATAGTTCAAAAATAGAGGTTGTCTCGGATTTTTGCTCATATCTCCGTTATTTATGGACGGATTTTGCTGATTTTAAATAGGAAACTTCTCGAAAGCATGTCTGACAGAATTATTGATTTCAAAGACAGACATGGCTAAATCGACTCCGCTATCTATAAGGATCCAGAATATATATACTTTGTAGGGTCGGAAAATTATATTGTGGAAATTACAAACGGAATTACAAACTTATATATACCCTTCTCAGGAAGGTGAAGGGTATAAATACAAAAACTATTTCGTTAACGCAAACGAACTTCAAATAAAATAACAAGAACAGCTGTTTAAAAAGTGCTGCCTTTTTTACTCCTTAATTAAATTGAGGGTGAAACATGTAGCATACTTTTGGGGTTTTAGGGCAACATTATTTGAAAAAACACGTTATGCTCTACACAAAGAAGGGTAAAAGGCAAAATAAAGGCATCATTTATGCCAAAAAAGAAAACGCCATTAAATTTGATGGCGTATCTTTTGAACGAAGTTTTTGTTTTTAATAACTTGTATGTCATCTTAAAGGGTACATATCAGTCATTTATTCTCACTTAGTTATTGAATATTATAGTGTAAACACAACGTTTTTTTTTGCTTCGAAAATGTAGAATTTTGTAGCAACAAACCTTTATGTGCGAGAAGTTTTGCTTTTCTACTTTAATTTGAAAAAAAGTGCCACTGAAGCACACCGATTGCTCACCAAAGCTTATAGTGAATGTGTTTCATCGGTTTCAATGTGCGAGAGATGGTTTGTTCGGTTCAGAAGTGGTGATTTTGTCACGGAAGGCAAAGATAGCCCTGGCCAGCTAAAAAAGTTTGAAGACCAAGAATTGGAGGCATTACTCCATGAAGATTGTTGTCAAACTCAACAAGAGCTTTCAAAATCATTAAGAGCTACTCAATCAGCAATTTGAAAACGTTGTCAAGCATCAGGATTCATCCAAAAGCAGGGAAATTTGGTACCATACGAATTGAAGCTGAGAAACCTTGAAAGACGAGTTTGCATGTCCGAAATTATGCTTAAACGCTATAAAAGAAAATCATTTTTGCAACGAACCATTACTAGCGATGCAAAATGGATCCATTACAATAACCCGAAGCGTAAGAAATCGAATGTGAAGCCCGGCCAAACAGCAGAATCGACACCAAAGCCAAATATCCATGGAGCTAAGGTAATGGTCTGTATTTGGTGGGACAAAAAGGGTCCTATTTATTATGAGCTGCTAAAGTCTGGGCAGACCATCACAGGGAAGCTGTACCGAATGCAATTGATTCGTTTGAAGCAAGCATTGACCGAAAAAGTCCCAGAATAAGCGACCAGACATGAAACCGTAATAAGTATTCTATCATGACAACGTTTGGCCACATGTTGCTATACCTGTTAAATAGTATTTAGAATGAAGTGTTTGGGAAGTTTTGCCCCACCCGCTTTAAAGTCCAGACCATGCCCCGTTCGACTACTGTTTGTTTGGTTCGATGTAGAACTCTCTCTGGGATTGGCTTCACTTTGGAACAGATTATCCGAAATTGGCTTGATTCGTTCTTGGTCTCAAAAAATGAGCAGTTCTTTTGGCTCGGAATCCATATGTTGTCAGAAAGATGGGAAAAGGTCATAGCTAACAATGGCCAACACTTTGAATAAATTTATGTTGTACAAATGTTTAAAAATAAAAGCTAAAAATTTGAAAAAATCCCCCAATCAAAAGTGACAGAAAGTCCATAATATGTTATTACAATCCATGTTGCATGTTCTCTTAATGCCGACAAATGATTTAAATGCTTAAATTTTAAACAAATATTTAAACCCAACAGCTTGCAATTAAAATTGCGTTCTTTTATTAGGCAAAACAAATATTTACTAAGTGTTAAAGAAATTTAGCAAATGTCAGTAACCCCATAATGGTGGATACCAGCTAATTTTTAAATAAATATTTTCATAAAATGCACATATTTGATTTAATATAAATTTCAAACATCATAAGTACAACACTGTTAATTGAAAGCTGCCTAAGGAGGATTCACATTCACTTCAAACTCCAAATCAATTTAAATGGAATTTTGTGTATAAATACGAGTGCATGATAAGATGATTTCATATGTGTGTTTTTGTGTATTTTAAATCATATCATTTATCTATAAATCTCATGGTCATTTTTAATTATATGGCCATAAGATATTTATTGGTATTGATATTATTTAATCACTCATGTTTCTTTTTTTTATTTTTTTTTTTTGTTTGATGTCGGTTTTCTTTTTGAGACAACAGATTAAAGACAAGTGCCTAAACAGGAAATTACCAAAATCACAGAGCATGAATAAAAAAATTTAGCAACAATAAAATAAGAAATGTTTAATAAATTTAAAATTTGAGATTTGAAATTTTTCTTTGTTTCTCTCATAGAAACAAAGGTATGTTTCTTATGCTAATTAAGATTAATTATTTAGCAAATCTGCCTTAAAAAATTATATATTCTTTAACTCAGACACATTTAATGGTTACAGTCTAAAAACCCACAATTTAAAATAAATGAGTTTGTTTTCCACTGTTTTTTTTTTTTATTTTATTTTAAGTTCAATAAACTTGTAATAGTAATAATAAATTTTGTCATAAATATTAAACGTTTTTTGCCACTACCTTCTTTGCATACAAACTTTTGCTTTTAATTTTAATGACTTTAAAAAAAAAAATCAAACCAAACCAATCCATATTGAAAAGTGAAACTGCATATTAAAATTTTTGGTTTAAACTTGGGTTTTTTTTTGTGGGGGGTTTTTGTATTGTTGTTTTTGCAAATCCTGGATTATATTTTGTTATTTTAAAATGCCTGCATATGTTTCAATTTACTTAACAATTTATGTGACACTTGTGACACCAATGTCTTCAGAAATGCTAAGCCAAAGGGGGAAGAAAAGTAAATGAATATTTTCGTGATAACAATAATAATAATAAGAGAAGCAATTAAACCCTTGAAGGTTGGAAATGTTTAAAATTGTAAACAACTTTTGCTATAAACATTTAAATGCAATTTACAGTTACCTGGACACAAACCCAGTCGTTACAAACAGTTACTATCGTAGACTCAAACCGAAATTATTCCACTCCCTCTTCCACCCTTGTTATACATTTATCTTTTTTCCTTCTTTTTTATTTGAAAACTTTTCGGTTTTGGAGGGGGAATTCCTATTTCACCCACCCTGGATCCGTGCATGCACTGATAGATTTCTATTTGTTAGTTTTTGAGCATTTTATATTAATATTAATTAATAAGTTGTAATAACAGTCTTCATGCGGCAGTAGATTTTTATTTCCATAGATTCAAGACAGATCCAACAAAAATTGTGGGCAAATGGTCTCCTAATTTTTATAGAAAAAAATTTACATGTCGCCTCCGTAACAATTTGCTTTGAATAGCTAATCATTATTTGTTTGCCCGAAGTCTTTGGAAAAATAAGAAGAAGTAGCAACTAAACGCTAAACAAGCAACATCATGACAATTCAAGCTCTTACAGCTCTGCTCGTGCATGTAAATCAGTGTTCGGCACAAAGAGAATACATTGTATGGATTATAATAACATGTTGTAAAATCTGATCAGTTATATTTTGTATGTTTTATTCGTTATTTGGGTACATAACCGATCATTTTAGGCTCCTGCTGACCATGAGTGACGCTCACTGATGTAAAATACTCGCATTACAAGATAATTGACAGAAAACGAAACTGAAAGCAAATATGTGATTATGCTATTAAAACCTTTCTTATGAAAATGAGCGTGATAAAGGCGTATAATTTTTAATACCAGCAACCTTTGAAATGAAAAGAGTTATGAGTTTACGAGTAGTTACAATCAATTTTGTTTCTCAGTATTAATTTTAAATTATTTAGTGAATTTGATTAAAAGAGAACACTTTTTCCCTTACGTATCTCTAAAAATTACTGGTTTGCTAATTTTCGGTGTAGAAGCTCGTTTAGATCAGTGTCCAGCACAAAGAGATCATGGCTGATTTGTGATTCATACAGTACAATGTATTTAGACAGATTGAGAATTTTTATTTCTGCAACCTTATGTATTATAAGAATTCTGAGTTTTTTTCAAAACAATTACACTCAGTTTCGTTTGTAAGCATAAATTTTTAATTAAGTATTTATTGGATTTTAGCAAAAATTGTTTTGACATGAAAGCAAAACGGCATTTTTAATGATCTTGATTAAATGAATAAATGAGAGCTCTATTTCCAGTATGTATATTAGAGTGACAATCAGTTGTATGGAAAAAAATTTGTGTTCGAATTTTGAAGGGTGCCGGGTAGAATATTGTGACACTAGGTTTAAAAGTTAAGTGCTGAAAATTTGAGGCAAATCGGACAACGATTTCGGGACGCGCATCGAGGTCAAAGGTCAGATATATGCAAAATTTTACTATTTATATGAAATAAATTTGGAAACTCCTTAACTTTTCTGCATTATGTTACAGAAATATGTAGATTTATTTATATTAATGTAAATTACAGTAAAAAAAATATTTTTGAGATTAAACCTATATCTCCTTTGGGTCAAATTGACCCACAAACTGTATTATCGCTAAAATTCGGAAAAAATGCAAATTTTTAAGTTTTTGTAAAAATAATTATACTAAATAATTATTTTTGCAATCGAATGCAAAATAATCGAAATGTGCACGTAATTGTCGATCTAAATAGATATAAAAGACAAAAATTGGTTAAAAAATTTTAAAGTTATTAAAAATTCCCCAGGCCATTAACGTGTCTCAGGCCACTTGAACAAGAAATGTAGGAACAAAATTAACATGTTTTAAAACATATTAAAATAAAAGCAAATTTTTACTTAAAATATATCCGTATTTACATTTGTATGAGTTTTTGTCTTTGTAGGATACCGGTAACCTATTCGATGGGATGGCCAAAAAAACTATTTTTTTTAACGGCTTTCGAATCTCCATTTTCAAATTTTTATAAATTTTGTTAAAAAAATTTTGGGATTTATTGAGATCATAATAGAGAAGGGTATATATAAGTTTGTCATTCCGTTTCGTAATTTCTACATATTCTAGATCTTTATAGATAGCGAAGTCGATATAGTCTGCCTGTCCGTCTGTATGTTGAAATCAACTTTCCGTAGCCCCCAACTAACTTACATACATGATTCATACATCAATATATCGGGAATTCTCCTGGCTCTCCTGGTTGCTATTTTAAATCGACACAATCGGCCCACAAATGGCTGAGATATAAGGAGAAAACCAGGACAACCTCGATTGTTTACCTATTTTTGATCTATATATGAATTACTAAGTCATTAATATAGACATGGATATCCAATAGATATTTCAAAGACCTTTGCAACGGCGTATATAAAGCCAAAGTAAGTCGGACCTACAATTGGTCAAAATCGGGAAAAATATTTTTTAACCCGAATTTTTTTTTCACCAAAATTTTTTTATAAAACTTTTTTCACAAATAAATTTAAAAAAATAGTTTGGCCAAAAATGTTTTTGCTTAATAAATTAAAAAAAAAATTTTTTAATTTTTGGAAATTTTTTTTTTTTAATTTTGTTACCTAAAAATATTTAAAATTTGTTTATGTATAATTTGGTGAAGGCTATATAAGATCGGCAAAGCCGAATATAGCTCTGTTACTTGTTTTGTTTATTATTTAGTGAATTTGTTTTGAAATGATCTTGATTAAACGAATAAAAAGAGATCTCTGTTTTCAGCACATAAGGAGTGGGATCGAAAAATTCATAACTGTTCCGTGTTCTATTTTTGGCCTCTAAATTTTTAGCAGCGTTCCTGTCAGAAATTTTTTGAGCCTTGTGTGTTTTTAAACCTGCATTAGCTTTAACTTTTCGTACCAAATAGTCCGAGCACTGAGCTAACCGTGCGGCTTTCCTACCGGATGTGTTGGGAGCTAATTTGGAAATGATTTCTATTTTTTTTTGCTTTAAAAACATCATGTGGACCATTCCTTCTACCTGAACCAGGTTTTCTATTAACGGACAAGTTCTCCCGGTACTGTTTAATAATATTGGAAACAGTTTGACGGCAGACTTTTGAATGCTTGGCCAACTTTTTGTAGGACCAAGTTGGGTTTTGTTGAAAATATTTAATAATTTTAGTACGCACTATATTCTTGTTACTAATTTTAATCAGATTAACAACAAATGAACATGATAAAAAATAAAAAAATCAAATAATACTTGAGTTAAAAGTTTTAATGAAAAACGTGTGTTAAGAATTTTACGATCTCACTCCTTACTTATCTCTAAGAATGCCTGGGTTACTTATGAGGTATTTATGCTGCAGACAGTAGCAAATATGGGTGCCGTTTGTTATGTTTTTTTTAAATGATTTATTTTCTACTGTTTTTTTCTGAGATTTCAAATATTATGAAACTTTTAGTAAATATTAGAATAAAAGTAAAAGTTAATCGTTATTAGTTGTCCTTAAAGGGTTAAGAGACAATGATATTGTTTTTGTTTAACAAAATTTGCATAAATGAGTGATTTTTTATTGGCTGTCCCCAGGAACCTGTTTTGCAATTAAACATGAACTTAATGTTTGATACGGACTACATACATACATACATATATGCTGCAACACTGTGTAGGCACAACACAAAACATATTGTGAACGACACACTTTTCCAGCCTAAAACAAACCGGCACATGGACAGACATGCAGACAGACACACACCACCGGACGGATGAATGGATAAAGTAGCATCATGTTATTAATACTTATATTACGAAATTTTTATTGGAAAAAAAAACTCTTATTTTGATTGGCTGTAATAAATGCCAAAAAAATAAGCAAAAATTTGGCAGAAAAGGGCTAAACCGGAAATTAACGGTTAAACTCAAGTGTTTCGTTTTTTTATTTTTATTTTTGATTTGGTATAATTTTAACATAAAGAAAATAATTTAAAATAAAAAAGAAAGATGAAAGACCAGCAATAAAAAAAATAAACTTGATCATAACAATCTGGCGCGATGGTTGGCTTATCTGCATAAAAAACTATATTTTTTACTATATCAAGTTTATTGTTTTCACAAACAAATTTTTGTATTGATAAACGTTTAAAAAAACAATATTTTTTTTATACATATATTGTGTACATGTGTGTTCATAAATACAAATCTGGGTAAAACCAAAAATAAAATTTCAATTCTGATTATGTAATTGCTACTAAATGTTAATATGTTTAATAAAAATTCATAAAATATTTTTGCTAACAAACACTAATACTCAAATTAATTAATTTATTTATAATTAATTAATCATTTGTCGTGTGTTTTGTTGTTAATAATTTAAAAAAAAACCTGTCTTTCTTACCTGTACTTTGGGCATTTGTTGAGTAAAATAACCATTCACACACAGATCCTTGGGCACACATTGCTGACCACGTCCACGACACTCCAACAGAGTGGGCAAATATTGTTGACCCATAAAGGGTGAGGCTCTTTTGCTGATCAGTGATATAAATGCAGCTGCCGGACTTTCTGGTCTGTAGTCTTCGTCGTGTCGACTTAATAAACCATTTTGATATTCACCATTCAGGAACATATTGGAGGAATATTGTGAACATTGTACTGCCGTGACAGCAAATAGTAAAGTGGCCAATAGGCCATATGCTAAACAGCTACAACCTGACATAATGCTTTTGATGCTTATGAAAGTTGTGTGTGGTGTTGTTGGTGTTGTTATTTTTGTTAACAAATTATTATTAAATCCTGTTGTGTATTTTAACTAAAAGTAAACTAAAGAGGGAAAATAAATTAGTAAACATTATAATGGTGAAGGGTATACACCTTCGTGAGAAGGGTATATATAAGTTTGTCATTCCACAATTTCCACAATATAATTTTCCGACCCTATAAAGTATATATATTCTGGATCCTTATAGATAGCGGAGTCTATTAAGCCATGCCTGTCTGTCCGTCTGTCTGTTGAAATCAACTTTCTGAAGACCCCAGATATCTTCGGGATCCAAATCTTCAATAATTCAGTCAGACATACTTTCGAGAAGTTTCCTATTTGAAATCAGCAAAATCCGTCCATAAGTAACGGAGATATGAGAAAAAATCCGAGACGACCTCTATTTTTGGCCTATTTTTGATCAATATCTCGATTACTAAGTCATTAATATTAACAATAAGGATATCTAATGATAGATATTTCAAAGTCCATTGCAACGATGTATATAAGGCTATATTAAGTTGGACCTACAATGGGTCAAAATCGGGAAATATATTTTTTAACCCGATTTTTTTTCACAAAAAACATTTTTTTGTCATACATTTTTTCACTAAAAAATTAAAAAAATTAAAAAAAAAAAATTGGAAAAAACTTTTAAAAACAATTTCGAACAAAAAAAATTTTTTTTTAAATTTTATTTTATAGTATCATTTGGTGAAGGGTATATAAGATTCGGTAGAGCTGAATATAGCTCTCTTACTTGTTTTTTTTAACAAAAGTTTAGGAAATCATAATTTAAAGGGTGCACTTTTACACAATAAATTTTGAAATTTATAAAAGGTTTATAAAGCTGTCTTTCTATACGTAATTTGTTTAGAAACCTTTAAACATTTATTACCCCCTGTCTATGCTTGACAAATAATTATCATAACAATGAATGAAGTTTGTTGTCAAGACAAAATTGTCTAAGCAATAATACTAATAAATGGAGACTAAAGCAGATAATTTTGTATCTAGGCAATTATGAATAAGGCGTTTTATATTTTGTTTTAGTACCATATTTGCCCAATTCACAATCGGAGTTGTAGCGTTGTATCGTTGTATGTCGACATTTTTTTTACGACACCAATTGTGAACTGGGCAATTGTTTTAAAAGTGTTTAAAAATTATTTTTTGTGTTTTGTTTTGTTCCATTGCTATTGTTTTTATAAGAAATTAATTTCATGTTCATGAATTTCTGGAAAATGTTTATTGAAAAGGTCATCTTCTAAAAGTTTCATATTTGAAGTTCTATTTAAATACAAATGTTAAATAAAATGTATTATATAATTAAGCAAAGTAATGGTTATGGTTATGGAGGGTAGAAAGCTAGGTTCTCATTGTTTAAATATTTGAAGAAATAAACTGAACTGGTGTATTTAGCTAACATTTTTGGCTTTATACTGAACACTGCCTGTAAACGAATATTCAGACGAACTTTAAATGACTCCATTTGGATACTCTTTGACAGATTTTAGTTTTAATCTAAATAAATTTGTTTAGTGTTTGTTACTACAATGCTGGAATAGTTAATGTTGCAGGAACACCTTGAAACAAATTTAAAAGTTCTTGGAAAAACTCTGAATTTTTTCAAAAATTTAAACTAGAACTTATTCCAAAATCACTAGTTCTAGAACGATTTTAACCAAAATCATTTCAGATTTTTTGGAAAAACATTCATAGAACTAGTGATATCGCAACTACTTCTAGAACCCGTTTCAAAAAGAACAATGTTGTGATTCTTAAGAAATTCTATAGAGTTTAATAAGAACTAGTTATTTAGAACTATTGGGTGTGTGACTAAAAAATGCGGGATTTACAATAGATGGAGTATCTTTTGTTTTTAATAACTTTTATGTCATTTCGAAGGGTACATATCTGTCATTTATTCTCATCGGGAGCTACTCAAGCAGCAATTTCAAAATGTTTGCGAGTAATAGGATTCATCCAAAAGCTGGGAAATTGGGTACCATACGAATTGAAGCTGAGTGACGATTTTGCAGTTATTGAACATTATAGTGTAAACACCAAAGTTTATTTTTGCTTCGAAAATGTCGAATTTTGTGCCAACAAAGCATCATATGCTGGAAGTTTTGCTTTACTTTTTTAATTTGAAAAAAGTGCCGTTGAAGCACAGCGATTGCCCACCGCAACTTATGGTGAATGTGTTTCATCGGTTTCAATGTCCGAGATATGGTTGGTTCGGTTCTGAAGTGGTGATTTTGACACGGAAGACAAGAATTGGAGGCGTTACTCCATGAAGATCGTTGTCAAACTCAACAAGAACTTGCTAAATCATTGGGAGCTACTCAAGCAGCAATTTAAATATGTTTGCGAGTAACAGGATTCATCCAAAAGCAGGGAAATTGGGTACCATACGAATTGAAGCTGAGTGACGATTCTGCATGTCCGAAATTATGCTTGAATGCTATAAAAGAAAATCATTTTTCCACCGAATCATTACTTGCGATGAAATATTATGAGCTGCTGAAATCTGGTCAAACCATAACAGGGAACGTATACCGAAAGCGACTGATTCATATGAATTGGCCGAAAAACGCCCAGAATATGTGGCCAGACATGAAACCGTAATATTCCATTATGACAACGCTAGGCCACATGTGGTTGGGAAGTTTTGCCTCAGCCGTCTTATGGGTCAGATCTTGACCCGCTTCTTATAGACCAGACCTTGATAAGCTTCACTTTAGAACAAAGTATCCGAAAATGGATACTCTGTTATTTGAAAACGATTCTTTTTTAAAATATTCTTTAAGAGGATTCATAAGGGACATTCTTTTATGTAATAAAAGAAACAAAAATGTCCTTAACTGGTTCTCAGAACTAGTTCCAAGTATTACAATCTCGAATAAAAAATAATGATGGAAGAACTAGTTCAAACCCGTTCTTAAGAAGGTGTATTAGTTATATATTGCTTCAGTAGAACTAATTCCGATAGTGAACTGGTTCCAGAATCATTCTATGGGGAACTACTACAATTTTTCCTGGGTATTTTTTTTTTTCAAATAAATCGTTACAATTAAAAGATTTAAGATTTATAAAAAGATTTATAGCCTGTTTCACAGTATCTAATGAAAGATTACGTTAGTTTCCCTAACTTCATATTTATGTGAAGGAATCAGTTTTCTTTCTCTTATAGTATGTTCACATTTGCAGAGTTAATCACCTCAAACGTGATTAAGCTCTAATCATTTAAAAATCGAGATGATTATCCATACATTTAAATGATTTGTTAATCACTTCAAATTGACATGATTAAAACTTAATAATTTCATTAATCACGTAGAATCACCTGAACATACCTCAAACTGATGATGATGTAGCATCGGTCACAATGAACGTACCTTTCAACTGTACTACCGCTAAATAAATTGTTCATAAACAACCTTAAATAATCCATCAATGTTCACAGTTCCACCATTAATAAGTTTAAATAATCTGCTGATAACTTTATTAAAGTATTTCTTTCCATTTTAAATGCTTTAAAGAAATATAAATTAGTTTGTTGTTTTTTATTTGTCAACTTAATCATCTCAAATGTAATGTGAACTGCTTTGATTAACTTAATCAACAGTTTGCTTAAACGTGTTTAAAATCCCAAGCATTAGAGTGCTAACGAAACACTTCATTCGATATTGTGAAACAGGTTATTAAAAGCTAAATCTAAATAAATTATATTTCGTTTTGAAATAGATATTTTTCAAATCAAAATTTCATTGCTTTTTCTGAATATGAATATTCTTAGAAGTTTTGATGATTACATTTAAAATAATTTTAAAATTTCTGTAAATTTTAAATTGTTTTAAGTCGATTTGCGAGAAATGTTACTTATTCTGGTCTAAATAAACCTTTTTTTACATAAAGAAAATAGTTTTGGTTGTGATATCCGGATTTACTATTGAATGTTTTTTTTTTTTTTTTTTTTTTGTTGGGGTTGAAAAATTTTAGTTGGGGTGATTAAAATAAAAAGTAAATCTTCTATTTTAACTGATTTTCTATTGCTAGTATCGAAATGAATTTAAGATTTAAATCAAATCAATCGATTGTCAACGAATCAACGCGAATCTGTTTTATTTGAGCAGCAATAATACATTAACTTTAAAGAGAAAACATATAAAGAAACTTTCGAAATTTTCCGGGGAATTCACATGAAAATATTCCCGACTACGAATTTTTTTTTTTGATTTATTTCTGTTTGTATTATTTGCTGAATCTTTACAATACACAAATTAAGTTAAAAAGAAATCATAAAACTTATAGATCTCTCAATGGGTTAACATGTTTTCAATGGTATTTGTTTTAAAAATATTTGTGTTATTATAATTTCTAAAGCAAAAATGTAAGAGCCAACTTTCTTCAGAAAGCCACAATAGAAAACTATTTCATTTAATTTAAATATAAAAAGAAAATCATCAAAACATAATAAAAAATTTATTAATATTACTTTATTTATTGGCAGTGTTTTCAATACATTGACTTTTGGAATTTTTAATGGAATTAAGCGGTGTCATTTGAAAGAAACACTAATTAATAAAGTTAACGGTCTACAGCCACCACATATTTTAAAAATATTTATAAAATTATATAATTATTGATAGATTTCTTAAAAACAACACAGTTATTTTCATTTAGTTGGCTCGTGAGCTTCAATCACCCCAATCGCGAGTCAATATTTCACATGAAATATGTTCCCTTTTCCCATTTTTATACCCTTCACCTTCGTGAGAAGGGTATATATAAATTTGTCATTCCGTTTGTAATTTCCACAATATAATTTTCCGACCCTATAAAGTATATATATTCTGAATCCTTATAGATAGCGGAGTCGATTTAGCCATGTCCGTCTGTCTGTCTGTTGAAATCAATTTTCTGAAGACCCCAGATATCTTTGGGATCCAAATCCTCAATAATTCTGTCAGACATGCTTTCGAGAAGTTTCCTATTTTAAATCAGCAAAATCCGTCCATAAATAACGGAGATATGAGCAAAAATCCAAGACAACCTCTATTTTTGGCCTATTTTTTTATCTATATCTCGATTACTAAGTCATAGATATAGACAATATGGATATCTAGTGATAGATATTTCAAGGTCCATTGCAACGATGTATATAAGGCTATACAAAGTTGGACCTACAATGGGTCAAAATCGGGAAAATATTTTTTAACCCGAATTTTTTTTTTCACAAAAAACATTCATTTGTCATACATTTTTTTCACTAATAAAATAAAAAAATATTTTTAAAAATTGCAAAAACTTTTAAAAAAATATTTTGAAAAAAAAAATGTTTAAAAAATTAAAAAAAAAAATTTTTTAAAATTAAAAAATATTTTTTTTTAATTTTATTTTAAAGTATAAACAGCTGCTACGAACAAAATCAACTATTTTGAATGAAAAAAACTGAACGATAGCAATTTTCCCTTCGAGGGAAATGGATATTTCATGGGAACATAAATTTCACATGTTTTTCACGATAGGCGTGAATATCTCTGGTGAGAGAGCGGTGATTTCAGATTACTTTAAGAATAAGTTCTATAGAAATTTAAATTTCATACCAAGTTCATTATTAATTCAAAATAAACTATATTTTTAAGTCAAAATTCTGAAGCTTTAAAGGAAGCTTTAAGAAACGTTTAGAAATGTGTATAGAAAATATTTTAAAATTGTTACAACTGTTACTACTTATCGTTTAAGATATGGCAACAAATGTGATCAAATATAAAGCACATTTTCGAGCCACTGTGTTTTGGGAACTAAGAGCGCTAGATCACTAGATCTTACTAAAATTATTGTCAGACCTTTTGATTAACAATATTTTCCAGAACTTCGCTTTTAAAAATAACTGAATTTTAATAATTTCTCTTTCAAAATCTTTCCCTTATTTTAAATATTTCTCAATTTTTAAACAAACTACCATCCTTATCAACTAAAGCAGTTACCACACAGTTTAATACTTCATATAGATTTAAAACTAATCACTGGTCACACATAATTTGCAAAAACTTCCTAACCCAACAGACAGACAGACACCTTATAATTATATGGTTTTCAACATCACACTACATCAATTAATTTGCCACAAAATACAAATTGCTGTAAATAAATTATTTTATTTACTAAGACAGTGCATAGTTTTGCCGTTAAGCATTAGTTAGCAAACCCATAAATAATAATTTCATAATGTGCACTAAACACTAACACTTCATTCAGCCAGTAAATAGTATTAAAAATAATATTTAAAGTTCTCATACTCGTGCATATACATATAGTACATACGTGTTTTATATTACTTGTCACCTTGCAGCAATTATGACATTATCAACTTAATCACATTAAATTCTGCTGCAATATTTGTGGCAGCCATAAGCTATGACAACATTTACACATATGGTAGATACTACTTATATACAATGTACGAGTACTTACTTACTACTTTACTCCAACAGTTCTGGGTACCCTGTCCCCGAAGTAGAGAATTTACATATCATTTAGTTTCTTTGTAGATTACCAAGACTAAACTCTGGATTACAAAAGCACACTTAGTAACATTTACTGTCCAATAGCTTACTTCTGGTGGGTAAAATAATTACTTTCTAAAGTGCAGTAAAAAAAAGGTTAAAGTGACTACAACCCAGATTACTTAGGGACACAAAAGTGACAACTGACTTGATACTAAATTATCTGGTATTTGTTATCTTTGCATCACAAAGAGCTTTTACGTGTTAAATGACCGAAAGATATATAAATTAGAGTCAGCCAAATAATTTTACACATATGAGAAAATTACTGTATAAATGGGGAAACATTGATTATTACTAAAACTGCTGGGTCGTATTTGCAAACACTGCACACTATTGAACATTATTAATCATAACTTCTTTGGGAATGTTTATATCTGTCAGGGATGGAAAATAACATTCTTGTTCGGTATTGAAATACTTAATATTCAAATTGTAATTTTGGTTACTCTAAGATTACTAAAAATTTATTGGGTGTGTGACTTAAAAATTACAATAGATGACGTATCATTTGAACACGATTTTTCTTTTTAAAAACTTACACATATGTCATTTTTAAGAGTACATATCTGTCATTTATTCTCACTTAGTTATTGAACAATATAGTGTAAACAAAAAAGTTTTTCAAAGCGTCATATGCGGGAAGTTTTGCTTTACTTCTTTAATTAGATAAAATTTCCGCTGAAGCAAACCAATTGCTCGCCCCAGCTTATGGTGAATGTGTTTCATCGATTTCAATATGCGAGAGATGGTTTGAGCGGTTCAGAAGTGATGATTTTGACTTGGAAGACAAAGATCGCTCAGGCCAGCCAAAAAAGTTTAAAGACCAAGAATTGGAGGCATTACTCCATGAAGATTGTTGTAAAACTAAAAAAGAGTTTGCAAAATTATTGGGAGCTACTCAAGCAGCACTTTCAAAACATTTGCTAGCAGCAGGATTCCTTCAAAAGCAGGGAAATTGGTTACCATACGAATTGAAGACGATTTTGCATGTTCGAAATGATGGTTGAAATAATTTTTGCAACGAATCATTACTTGCGATGAAAAAGGCGTAAGAGATCGTATGTAAAGCCTGGTCAATCAGCCGAATCGACACTAAAGCCAAACATCCATTGTGCTAAGGTAATGCTCTGTATTTGGTGAGATCAAAAGAGTATTATGAGCTGCTGAAATCTGGCCAGACCATCACAGGGATCCTGTACCGAACGCAACTGATTCGTTTGAAGCGAGCATTGGCCGAAAAACACCCAGAATATGAGTAAAAACCGTAATATTCAATCATGACAACGCTTGGCCACATGTTACATACCTGTTAAAAAGTATTTAGAATGAAGTAGTTGGGAAGTTTTGCTTCACTCGCTTTATAGTCCAGACCTTGTCCCGTCCGACTACTATTTCTTTCGATCGATGCTGAACGCTCTCTCTGGGATACATTGGAATAGAGTATCCACAATTGACTTGATTCGTTCTTGGTCTCAAAATATGAGCAGTCCTTTTGGCTCAGAATCCATATGTTGCCAGAAAGATGGGAAAAGGTCATAGCTAATAATGGCCAGTACTTTGAATAAATTTATATTGTACAAATGTTTCAATATAAAAGCTAAAAATGTTGAAAACCCCCGCATTTTTAAGTCATAGGGCGAATACTGTTGTACACAAATATTTGTATAGAAAATTCTGTTATAGATAAGGATTTATATAGAAAATACTGGTATACAGAACAAAGATTATTATAGGAAATGCTTTTATACAAAAAGATTTCTATAGAAAATACTGTTATGTACAAAATTTTCTATGGAAAAGACAAGATTTTCTTGAAATCTAACCAGGACTACAAATGGATTCAGTTACTTTGCAGTGAGGCAAAATCAAAAGAAAACTAGATTAATACGACATGAATGGGCATGTTTATATCGAACAGGAATCAATTCAGAGTGTTCATAGGCAAAAAGAGAAATTTTATTTGTGTGCATGGCTGGGTCAAACGAACACACCTGCTTCGTTGAATGAAATATTTGCATTTTTTACGCTCTTGTTGTGTGTTTTGTTTACAATCGTGTTGTGTATGTGTAAATTGACGAAAATCTTCGTAATATGAACGCGCATCACTGATTCTGAATCTAGCAGAATGTGTTAAGATACTAAGAATTCTTTGAATATATCAAATGAGTCCTGGGAGTAAAAATATCCAAAATAATTCAATTCTATCATGTTTTCCATACCTGTTGTATGAATATTTAACCGGTACGAACGAGTATTCGTATACGTACGTGTTCAAGTTTGTGTATTTTTAAAAATTCTATACATTTAATATGAATTTTTACGTAATAATATTAGATATTTTGTCTTTCGTCAAAAATCTATTTGTTTTTTGTCAATATTGCAATGTACACACTGAATATTAAATATTAAACGTTGAGAGTTGTTTTTTTGGGCGTTTTTTTTTTTTTTTTTTGTTCGTATGTAAATAGTGTAGCAAACGTAAAGTTATTAGTTGGTGTGATTTTCAGAAGTGTTTTTCTGATAAAGATTGATAATTATACAGAAACTACTTGTTACAACTATTTACAGGGAAATATTTAAGTATGACAACATGTGTAAATGTATGGACGTTTACAAATTATTTGATATGACAGCAGGTGAAGCTTTATTGGTTATTAATAGATATGTATTTCGATTTACAAATAGTTATTGAATTATTTTTAATTCCTTATGAATAATATTTGTTTATATTTGAGTAGAAAACTACGTACTATAGAATAAATATTAAATATATAGAATGAAATATACCTCCCAATTAACACCAAAGCCTTAAACATTCAAATACTTGAACATTTTGTTGGCATATGACTTGAATGCAAATAAAATTATGTTTTAAACTTGAAAAATATTTGAAAAAATTTAATATTTTTCAAACAAAAAACATATGGCTTGAATTTATGTTTTCTTTTTACTGCAGAATGTTATTGATATAAAGTGTAATACAACTATAATTCAAAGCTTGAATTACACTTGCTTTCAACTTGATTTCCAGTATAAATGCTTATTGTGCTAGGGCTGTTTTCAAACACCTCAATAAGCATTTTTGGTGGAATTCAAGTGTATTTCAAGCCTTGAGTCCAGTGTCAAGCAATTGAATTATAGTTATATTAACCTTTAAATCAATAGCACTCCTCAGTAAAAAAGAAACAAAAGTTCAAGTCACAGGTTTTTTGTTTGAAAAATATTAAATTTTTTGAAAATATTTTTCAAGTGTAATCAAGCAATCAAGTCAAATTCCAACAAAATGTTCAAGTGCTGGAATATTTAGGACTTTAGTTCTTATTGGAACCTAAGTTTTGCAACAACTAAATACCTGTAAATCAATGTATTTTGTTGTTGTGTCAGACATAAAATTTGGGAGGGAGTAAATATTGTAAACGTACTGTAATGAACACTGTTAAAAGATAACATTTCCCATAAATCTTTCCCAAAAACAAAGTAAATGTACTCAAACTGAAGTAAAATTACACTTTCTTTTTGTTTTTTAGACATGAAGTTTTGTTTTATGGGAATTTGATTTGTTTAATTATACCCTTAACCTTCGTGAGAAGGGTACATATAAGTTGGCATTCCGTTTGTAATTTCCACAATATAATTTTCCGACCCTATAAAGTATATATATTCTGGATCCTTATAGATAGCGGAATCGATTAAGCCATGCCCGTCTGTCTGTCTGTTGAAATCAATATTCTGAAGACCCCAAATAACTTACAAACTTTATTCATACATTAATATATCGCGAATTCTTCCGGCTCGACTGCTATTTAGAATCAAGAAAATCGGCCCACAAATGGCTGAGATATAAGGAAAAACCCGGGCCAACCTCGATTTTTGGCCTATTTTTGATCTATATCTGGATTACTATGTCATTAATATAGACAATATGGATATCTAATGATAGATATTTCAAAGTCCATTTCAACTATAGATCGTTGAAATGGCTATAGTAATTTGGACCTACAATGGGTCAAATATTTTTTAACCCGAATTTTTTTGTCATAAATTTTTTTTCACTAGTAAATTTAAAAATTAAAAAAAATTTTTGAAAAAAAATTTTTGAAAACAATTTTGAAAAAAATTTATTATTTTTTAAATTTTGAAAAAATAAAATAATTTTTTTTACCTAAAAAAATAAATATTTAGAATTTTTATTTTAAAGTATAAATTGGTGAAGGGTATATAAGATTCGGCACAGCCGAATATAGCTCTTTTACTTATTTATTATAAATTGTCATTAAAATTTTCTCAAGTCTCTTTAACTAATAGCCAGCCTACGTATTGGTAAATACATTAATGTTAGAATATATACTTTTGTTGGTTGGCCAAATTGTTAAGCAACTCTATTAGTTTCGTTATTTTTTTTTTTGTTTGTTTTCTGGTTTACAACTCCAACTCTAATGTTGCACATACTGTGGCACATGTTAAAAAGTTTTTGGGTGTTTGTGGCATGTCAAACAACCAACCTAGAAGGAAGTAAATAATTTTTCTTTCAAACGTGTTGAGAATTTTAGCACATTACATTGTCAAAACATCAATAGATCAAATGATGGTTTTTGTGTGGCAAATTTAAGCCAACATGTTAAAATACTAGCTGACTAGGCTTTTTGTTTAAATAAGTTTCGTTTTTTAAGTATTAATCAACAACAAGCTCTGCTCAAAAAGACTTCTTAGTCTATGAATTTAAACAAAATTACACCGACAATTCAAATAAACTAACAAAGTTTCTTACAAATTGTGGTTTACGAAATTTGTTTGTCTGTTACCAGCTGTTTTTAAAATACATTCTCACTTGTATATACAAAATAAATATAAATAATATTATTTATTTACCACTAAATAAGTTTGTAAGTAAGTATTAGTATATACCGGCTGTTGTATTTGTTTTTACATATTTATTTAGATGCTCAATTTAGTCTGCTTGTTGTCTGTCTAATTGTCCGTCTTTTGCTGTTTTTTTTTTTTTCTTTTATTTATTTTATGTTTTTCATTTTGTTGCAAGAAGATCTTCTGCAAAAAAAAGTTTTGCAATTTCCATTTTTGGAGGGAATAACCAGCAAACCATACATTCATACATATTACTTTACATAGCCGCTATTTTATTTAGACTCACGACAAAATTTTGTATTTTTTTCTTTTTTTTTTCCATAAAATTCATCTCCTCTTATATGAAAAACATCAGAACATCTTTAACCATAAACTTGTTTTAAACAGAGAAAAAATATAAAATAAAACGTTTATTAAAAGTAATAAATTTTTATATTTTAAAATTGTGTTGTTTTTTTTTTTTGGTTATGACACGCGACCATTTAACAATGCTGCCGCCATACAGCCTCAAAACCAAAGAAGGTAAAAAAAAAATATAATAATATATATTTTTTTTGTGCTAATAATCGGTTATTGGTTTGGTAATGTGTGTTGAAAAGTGGATGCATTTATTTAAGATTTTGTGTTAGCATTTATTTGTTTTAAATAAATTATAATTTATTTGAATATTCTAAATTCAAGTTTGTCACATCAGGGCCAGACACAGTGTCTGGAATATATGAAGCCTAAACAGGCTGTAGCATGACAAGACATGAGAAAACAATAAAAAAATACAGAAAAATTTCTATAGAAAATACTGTTATACACAAAATTGCCAATAGAAAATAGTGTTATACAGAATTTTTCTTTAGAAAATATTGCTATTTATAAAATTATCTATGGAGAATAGACAATTTTTTATAGTAAATTTTCGTACGAAAAACTTTTATTCAGACAGTTTTTTTTAGTAAAAATACTGTTATACACAGCATTATCTATAGAAAATTTGGATATACAGAATTTTTTTAAAGAGAAAATAGTTTTTCTTTAAAAAAAATTGTTATTCGGAAACTTTTATACAGAGAAACCTGTTATGCAGAAAATTTTTTTATAGAAAATACTTATATACAGAAAAAGTTCTAGAGAAAATAATGTTATACACAAAATTTTCTACAGAAAAAAACTGTTATACACAAAAGTATCTGTGGAAAATATTGGTATAAAAATCATTTATAGAAAATACAGAAAATTGTCTATAGAAAATTTAAATACATTCTATAGAAAATACTGTTATACAGAAAATTTTCTATAGAAAAACTGTTATACCGAAATTTTATATTTAATAAATCTTATACAGAAAATCTTCTTTAGCTAATACTGTTATACACAAACATTTCTAAAGAAAATACAGATATACACAAAATTGTTTATAGAAACAACTGTTATACAAAAAATTTTCTATAGAAAACTCCTCATTATGGATAATATTGTTATACATCAAATTTCTATAGAAAAAAATGTTACACAAAACATTTTCTTCAGAAAATACTGTTACAGAAAGTTTTCTACAGAAAATTAACAAACTGTTATAAAAAACATTTTCTGCTGAACAAACTGTTATACAGAATATTTTCTACAGAAAATCTTCTATAGCTAATACAAAAGTATCTATAGAAAAAAAACTGTTATACAGAAAATACTGTTGTTCAAAACATTTTTTATAGAAAAAACTGTTTTACAGAACATTAACTACAGAAAATACTGTTATACAGAAAATTTCTTATAGACAAATTGTTTTACAAAAAATTTTCTATAGAAAAACTTATACAGAGAATCTTATGTAGAAAATACTTTTATACACAAAATTGTTTATAGAATTAATTGTTAGACCGAAAATTTTCTATAGAAAAATCCTTATTATGGAAAAAACTGTTATACAGAAAATTTTCTATAGAGATAACTGTTATACAGAACATTTTTAGAGTACAAACTGTTAAACAAAACATTTTCTGATGAACAAACTGTTATACAGAATATTTTCTACATAAAATGAACCAACTGTTATACAAAACATTTTCTGTTGAACAAACTGTTATACAGAATATTTTCTACAGAACATATTCTATAGAAAATACTTATATTCTAGAAAAAATACTGTTAAAAATAAAATTTTCTGTAGAAAATGCAACCACAAAATAAACAGAAATTGGTTCCGTTTTTATACTCTTCACCTTGGTGAGAAGGGTATATATAAGTTTGTAATTCCGTTTGTAATTTCCACAATATAAGTTTCCGACCCGATGTGGATTCTTATAGATAGCGGAGTCGATTTAGCCATGACCGTCCGTCTGTCTGTCCGTCTGTCTGTTGAAATCCATTTTCTAAAGACCCCAGATATCTTCGGGATCCAAATCTTCAATAATTCTGTCAGATATGCTTTCGAGAAGTTTCCTATTTAAAATCAGCAAAATCCGTCCATAAATAACGGAGATATGAGCAAAAATCCGAGACAACCTCTATTTTTTGGCCTATTTTTGATCTATATATCGATTACAAAGTCATAAATATAGACAATATGGATATCTAATGATAGATATTTCAAAGTCCATTGCAACGATGTATATAAGGCTACAGTAAGTTGGACCTACAATGGGTCAAAATCGGGAAAAATATTTTTTTAACCAAATTTTTTTCACAAAAAACTTTTTTTTTTATAAATTGTTTTCACTAATAAATTTAAAAAATTTTTTTAAAAAAATTGGAAAAAAATTTTAAAAGCGAATTTTGAAAAAAAAAATTTTCAAATTTAAAAAAAAAAAAAAATTTTTAATTTTATTTTAAAGTATAATTTGGTGAAGATTCGGCACAGCCGAATAGAGCTCTCTTACTTGTTTCCCAACGAATATTTGTTTTGCACGACTTTATTTTTTAAAAGAAGAATAACACGACATGATCGGACATGCTAATATCGTACATCACATAATTCTAAGTCTACATGAAGGTGTAAATTTGTCTTTTTCTTAAAATACTGAATATTGTTTGATAGTATCAAATGAGTCGCGTAAAAAATATGATGCTTTTGAATATATATCAAAAATGTACGATCGCATCAATGTTTTCGTACCTGCTGCATGCCATTTAATAGACATGTGCCCATTTAATAGACTGTTCTAATATTTCACAATGGTTAAAAAATATTGTTATTGCCTTTCAAGCTAAAAATGTTCTAAAATACTACTTCTCTGTATGCTATGTTTATTGCGCTGTCGTAACCATCCAGCAGAGTCCTGCGCCGAACGCTATGAGCCGGCTAAGCCGAGCCGCCGAGTCATGAATTATTAGAATATTATGACATGATAGGATACCTTGTGAATCCACCCAATCGTGTCTTCTTTTCAAAGAATTTTGTAAAAAAATTTTGAAAAATATTAAACGTTCTCTTTCGAACATTTTACTTAATCTTGATGATATTAATTAAGCTGTTGAGCAATATATGAGGAATTTAGCAATGCCTTGCAATTTAAAAACAGTCGGGGTTGTCATAGAATCCAATTATTGTCGGAATCGGTTTTAAAAACGATATAAAAAGTCGTGAAATCGAAAGTTAACGGTTTTATATTCGATCTAGAATTGAATTCTTCATCGATTAAACAAAAAATTACATTGGATTTCATAAGACAAATGTAATTTTTTTTTTTAATTTTCAAAACCGAACTCCGAGTGTAACTACAAATATGAATGTTTTCGATACATTTAATGAGTTGTTGATACTTAAAGGGGGTTCACACGGCATGTATTCCATATGTATTGGGACATGTATTCGTTACATATGCAATTCCATGTGTACATCAAACTTCACGTTATACATACGATTTATAATTTCCACGTTCACACGCACATATGTAATTGCGTGTGACAAAACGTCTATTAGGTTATACGTTTGTTGTTTTTAACTGTATAACTATTTAAGGTAAAAAATTGTCTCAAATTTGAGTTTTTTCGCATTTATTTGTCAATCTAATGATTTTCCAATTAGCAAATGTCATCTTTATTTTGATTGAATTAAACTGAATCATTTAGTTTACTTTCACGTAAGTTGCTCTTAAAAGTCAATGGATTAATATTATTGATATAAATGGAAGAATTGGAAAGTTTTTAATAAATTTGAAATTCAAGCAATATTTCCATAAAGAGTGTACGAGGTTAAAATTAAATAAATAAACTTATAATTAGTATAAATATGGAGCGTTTATATATATGCTTTTATAACAAAGTTATACTCAATTAGCTTTGAGTGAGTTATTAAATATGCAAATAAATAATTAATATTTCAAAAGCTGTAAAAAGTTTACATTGTCTTAATAGTTTCAATATGATGTTATCAGTTTTCTATTTACATGAGATATTAAGGTTAAAACCTCAATAGAATCTTTATTATTTACAATTTTCTTAACAAATTGACATGCACGGACATGCTTAAATGTTACACTTAAAGATTGCTAAATCAAAGAATTAAATCGATGAAATTTAAACCAAAATATGGAAAATTGTATGTTCTATAGATAGGGTAATGAGTTGCAAACATGTATGACACATAATAATCGGAATTTAAGCATATTTATGTTTGTGACCTTTGACCTTGAATATTGCATGCAGTTGATCTATAACTTTTGGCACCATTTAAGGCTTCATCAGTCAATTTTAAGCAGCTTTTACTTTCAGGTTTAAAAGGTATATGTCTGTGCTTTATGTAATTTCTACTACTAGTCTTTAAAAGTTCAACAAGTTAACCAGAATTTTAATTTTAAACTTTTTTAATATGAGAAAGTTTAAAATCAATAAATATTTGTTAATTTGTAGAGTTTTGAAGTGCTCTACTTAGAACGAATTTTTTGAAGGTCGTTCAAAATTGCTTATTGCAACAGAAAACATGTTGGATGGAATAGATATTGCGAAATCTTTATGAGACTTGTCATGAAATTGTCTTTTATTTAATTAAGTATGTTAACAATATGTTGCATAAACTTTTACTTAAATATTTAAAAAATAAAAAAAAAGATATCAGAAAACGTGTAAAATATTTAATGAGCTTCTTTTTTTGTTTGGTTTGTAACAAATATTGATACAAACTCCAAGATATTATTTTATTGTCAAAACTATATAAAAAAAACATCGTTAATACTAATTAAAAAAACCCCAAATTATCACCAAAAATTAAATATGCATAAAAGAAGAAACCATGATTCACAATATTAACGGATTTTGAAAATTTCTAAAAAGTCATCACTGTAATAAACAATAAACAGCTACTGAAAACGAAATACGCCATAAAAAAACCCAACCAACACTAAAACTGCTAACAGAAATTGTTTTCAAATATAATTTAGTGCAACCTTAATCTTAAATTTAAGACCAAAAAATAGCAAATATCAGTTTTTTTCTTCATCCTATTGGAATTTTGTTTGTTTCATTTTGTAAATTATAGTAATAGAAATAGAAAGTATAAATTATGTAGACATTTGTTTTTAATTTTTGTTTTGTTTATTTTGGCTAAAAAATTTTGTTAGTTTTTGTGTTGTTTTTAAAACAAGTTCTTTTCTGTTTTTTTTTATAATTTATGTGTAATTTAACAAAAGTTATAAAGAACATCATAAAAAAAAAACATTTATTAACAACTCTTTAATCTTTTAAATTTTTGTATATTTTTTTGTTCTTCATAAATAATGCCAAAAGCATTCTTTTGATTATAATCATTTCTTTTATTTTTTTTTTCTTGTTTAAGTTGATTTTATTTTTTTATTTTTATTATTGTTATTTTGTCTATTATTAGAATTGACTAAATAGCTAAATTATTTTAATGATTTTTAAAAATATTTACCACACATCATCTACATACTACATAGAATTGATATGAAAACTTTTAATTTGTCCGAAAAATTTTGTGTAATTCTGGATATCCGTAAGAACAAGTTTGTAATTTTTGTCAATTTATGCAATAAGTTATGGCACATGTTAAAGTTATGTTAAAAAGTCAATAGATTTCGGGTTTATTATTGTAAAAAATGTATATAAAGTGATTTGTTTCCTTTTTTTTTAGATTTAACTTGTGTGTGTAAAACACTCTGATATTTGAAATACATAACCATATTGTAAGAAATTTATGAGTTAATGTTTAGTATGGTCCTAAGCTGTATGGTATTGAAAATCAACAAAATTGCTTTAGTAGAAAACATGTTATGAACAAATATGTAAGACCACCTCAAAGGAATTTTAAGTTTTTAACAAAAAATAGTTTTAGCATTTTTAATGTAGCCTTTATATTGTTGTTGTTGTAATATGTGTATAAGTTTAATGTAAATAAGTAAATATGTTGTTGTTGTATTTTGTTGTATTATTACACTTTTTAAAAAAGCAACAACATCATACACTGTATGTGTAAATGGAACTTAATGTTGAGACGACTGTAATCGGTTTTCTATTAATAGTTTTAGGTGGAAAGTTGTAAAGTTCTTCTAGAGTCATTAAATAAAAATAGAATAAACCAGAATCTTCTTAAGCCTGTTTTTGGTATAATACTTGAGTTTTTGATGAAATGAAAAAATTGAAAAAAAATTTAAAAAAATGTCTATTCACCTTGAAGTTTGCAATAAGATATTAATAGTCACCTTAAATCAACGGTTTTCTATTTACCTGAGATATTAAGGGTAAAACCTCACAAGAATCTTTATTATTTGCAATTTTATTATTAAATTGACATGCACAGACATGCTTTAATATATAACATAAAGATTCTTAAACCAAAGACTTTATTTAAAGTTAGTATATGCAGCCGGTTTATAAAATGTGACATATTTAAGCTATAACTCAAAAATGATACATGTTACTTAATTTTTAAATAAAAATATGAAAAAATTTGATGCTATATAGAATGAGTAATGACTTGCAATTACGTATGACACACAAGAAAGCGAAATTAAAGCAAATTTATGTTTGTGGCCTTTAATATCTTAAGTTTTTGCTGATTTTTATGATAAACAATTTAAAATTTTTATTAGTTTTTAGTAAACGAAATTAAAGCAAAATTAATTATTATGACCTTTGACCTTCAATATCTCAAGTAGCTGATACACAACTTTGGGTGACTTTTAGGCTTAAAGCTGTTAGTTTTGAGTTCAGTAGCTTTAATTTCTACATAATTTCAGCAATATTCCTTAAAAGCTAGATAAATCCAACAACATTATATTTCTAATATAAACAACTTAATATTGTTTCAATAAATATTTGTTACTCTGTAGATTTTTCTCTTTTTTTAAAGCTAAATCTTTATTGTGGAATATTTTAGTCAGTGATTTAAGAGGTTTAAAGTTATTGACCTATTTTATTTTGAGTCATTGTTAAACTTTCCACAGAATTCTTCTAAAAGTTTAAAGAGTTTTATGAATTTATTATGAATTCATGATAATTTTTAAAGTTTTAACAAATATAAAGATTTGGGATAGAATAATTAAGCCAGTGCTTGTGAGTGCATTTACTTCGAAATATATAAAAATGTGTGTTTCAAAAAAAAAACCGAAAATTGTTGGGAATTATTAAACTAAAAAGTAATGCTTTGATAAATTTGTATAAAAAAATTAAAAATTAAAATTATTTAAAAAAAAATTCTTAAAAATTTCAAAATTTTTTTATTTTTAAATTCTTCAAAATTTATTTAAAAGCTTATTAAAAGTTATCTTAATTCAGCTAATTTTAATAAATTTCCAAATTTATTATTTAAACAAGTTTTATTTTATAAAGTTTTTGTAAATGTTAGGTTAAATAATGTTGCCCTAAAACCCCGAAAATATGCTACATGTTTCACCCTCAACTTTAACAAAGGCTTAAGGTATGATCACAAATGGCAAATATTTGCTCAAGAAAGCGCAACCACTTTTTTAGCACAAAATTGTTTGACGTGTTTACTCTTACAAATGATTTGTAAGATCAAACAGCATCAAATAAAAAAAAACAGCATGAGTAAAATAAGTTTTTGAAATTAATAAAATAATTCAAATATATTTTATTTAGTGGTTACGTCTTTTTCGTCAAATATTTGTCAAATATTTGTCATGTGTGACCCTACCATTAGAAATGCAGCACTTTTTAAACAGCTTTTCTAGTTATTGTTTTTGAAAGTTGAAGCATATTTTGAAAGTTGAAGTTTTAGAATATTTATAAGCTGCATTTCTATTGCATAAATAGTAATGGTTTTTGTTCTAGTATTATCGTTAAAAATGTAACACATTATGAGGTACAAAATATATTGGCAAAATTTTGTGTCAGAAAAGAAAACGCCATATGTAAATGTTGCCTTTCATTAGGCAACATTCTGGTACTGCAACAAATTCATTTTAATTTTGGATTTAATTCCACAAATCAATTTTTAATAAAGTTTTTCTATTAAATCTACTAATTTGTTTTGCTATATTGTTTTGAACAGAAAATACAGATAAAATTCAGGTCAAACAATTTTAATTATTTTATTTGAAATTTTGTTTTGGGAATTTTGATTGTGTTTACATTCAGTTGCAAATATTTAAAAGTTTTTGTTTTCAAAAATCAATATTGAAATTAAAATCAATTACAGTTTTTTTTGGAAGTCAGTAAAAAAATGTTGAATTTTAAAAGGCAACATTCTCACACTGCAAAAAAATTCAGGGCAAACATTTTTTATTTAAATTTTTATTGTGTTTTCAAAAATTAAAATTTAAATCAATTACAGCTTTCAAGAAAGTTAAATATTATTTTTTTGGAATTTAAAGTCAGTTAAAAACATTTTGAGTTTTTATTTAAAGATTATTCAAAAATTTTATTTTTTAGGGAATTTTTTTTTTTCAAAATTTTATGAAAAATGTATTTATTTCACCTAAAAATATTCTAATTTTTTTTTTTTTATAAAAATTCAAAAAATTTTGAATTCTTATTTAAAAAATTATTCTACAATTTTATTTTTTAGGTACATTTTTTTTATAAATTTTTCAAAATTTATTTTTGAAATTTTTAAAATTTTTCAAAATTTATTTTTGAAATTTTGATTTTTTTTTTTAAAATATTATGAAAAATGTATTTATTTCACCTAAAAATATTCTAATCACCTAAAAATATTGTAATTTTGTTTTATAAAAATTCAAAAAATTTTGAATTTTTATTTAAAAAATTATTCTAAAATTTTATTTTTTAGGGACATTTTTTTTATAACTTTTTCAAAAAATTTTGAATTTTTGTTTAAAAAATTATTCTAAAATTTTATTGTTTAGGGACATTTATTTTATAACCTTTTCAAAATTTATTTTTAAAATTCTTGAATTTTTTTTTTTTTTTTTTTTAATTTTATGAAAAATGTATTTATTTCACCTAAAAGTATTCTAATTTTTTTTATAAAAATTCAACATTCATTTCTAGAATTGTTTTAAGACTTACATAGAAATTGCCACCAAACTGCACCTTAAATTCAACTTCCTTTAAGCCAATTCACAAAAACATTTTTAATAAAATTAGTTATTTAATAAAGCTTTTGTAATAAAGCTATTAGATTTGTTTGTCTAATAGAATAGAAGAAGCAGACATATTTACATATATGCTAATAAAGGGCAACATTCTAAAATTGCAATAAAATCGAGGGCAACGAATTTTAGTATTCGATTTAATTGGCAAAATCAATATTTGTAAAATCAATTTTGTTACAAAGTTTTTGTAATAAAACTATTAGTTTTTGTTTGCTATAATATTTTGAATAAAATAGACAGACACAGTTTGCTGCTAAAAAAAGGCAACATTCTCACACTGCAATAAAATCGAGGAAACAAATTTTAGTATTCGATTTAATTGGCAAAATCAATATTTGTAAAATCAATTTTGTTATAAAGTTTTTGTAATAAAACTATTAGTTTTCGTTTGCTATAATATTTTGAATATAATATACAGGCACAGTTGGCTGATAAAAAAGGCAACATTGTTACACTGCAAGAAAATTGAGGGCAACGAATATTATTTGTATTTGATTTAATTGCCAACATCAATATTTGCAAAATCAATTTTGTTATTAAGATTTTGTAATAAAACTATTAGTTTTTGTTTGCTATATTTTTTTAAATAGAATAGTTAGAACAGTTAGCTGCGAAAAAAGGCAACATTCTTACACTGCAATTAAATCGAGGTCAAACCAATTTTTTATTAAATTTCCAAAATCAATATGTTTATAAAAATCTTGAGCAAAACTATTTGTTTGCTCTAATCTTTTGAATATAATATACAGACTTAGATGTTAATAAAAAGCAATATTCTCATATTGCAATTAAATAGCGGGCAAAAAAAAATTAAATTTTTTTAATTAAAAAATTTAATTTGAATAAAAACTGCAAAACTTAGACTTAAAACTGAAAGTTAGACTTATTTTAAACAGTTTTAAAAATTTAAATTTTTTTAATTTGAAAATTTTATTTGAATAAAAACTACAAAATTTTTGTCAGAAAACTGAAAGTTGACACATAAGCATTTAAACAGCTTTAAAAATTGAAATTTTTTTAATTTGACATTTAAGCATTTAAAGAGTTTTAAAAATTTTAATTTTTTAATTTGAAAATTTGAATAATAACTGCAAAATTTTTGTCAGAAAACTGAAAGTTGACACTAAAGTATTTAAACATTTTTAAAAATTAAAATTTTTTTAATTTGAAAATTTGAATAAAAACTGCAAAATTTTTGTCAGAAAACTGAAAGTTGACACATAAGCATTTAAACAGCTTTAAAAATTGAAATTTTTTTAATTTGAATAAAACCTGCAAAATTTTTGTCAGAAAACTGAAAGTTGAAACTTATTTTAAACATTTTTAAAAATTAAATTTGTTTTTAATTTGAAAATTTTTTAGAAATTTTATCGAAAAAGAACATAAAAACTGCAAGTTAAGAGCAAAAGTCAAAATGTTTGTTAGAAAAGTGAAAGTTGACACTTATATTAAAAAGTTTTTGAAAAATAAATTTCCAAAAATTTAAATTTTTTAATTTGAAAATTTAATTTGAATAAAAACTGCAACATTTTTGTCAGAATACTGAAAGTTGACACTAAGTATTTAAACATTTTTAAAAATTTTAATTTGTTTTAATTTGAAAATTTTTTGGAATTTTTATCGGAAAAGAACATAAAAACTGCAAGTTAAGTGCAAAATTTTTGTTTGAAAAGTGAAAGTTGACACTTATTTTAAAAAGTTTTTAAAAAAGAAATTTCCAAAAATTTAAATTTTTTTAAAATTTTATTTGAAAATTTTTTAAAATATTTTTATCAGAAAAGAACGTAAAAACTGCAAGCTATGGAAATTTTTGCAATCACTTTTTTTAAATATTTTTTATTTCAAAATCATTCAGAACTAATTAAAAAATAAAATATGTATTTGAACTTGTTGACAACAGACATACTTATTTACTAATTCTTTTAAGAAATTAACCATATTTTGTTTAAATATAATTTAATCATAAAACTGGCCTTTAACTGACCGCAAATATGTAATTATTTGAATTCTCATAAAATAATTTTTACGATAATCACTGGCATTTAAGTTCATTGATAAATTTTTTAACATATAAGCTGATATTTATGGCATTTCTGTCATTGGATAATTTCAACTGTCATTGATTATTTGTTTGGAAAATGTCAAACTGACAAACAAAAGATTTGAGCCACAAACTTTCTTAGAGAAACAATGACAGGGAACGCTATGCTCTATGGATTCTTAGATAGGGCCATTAATGACAATTTTCTGATGTTTTTAAATAAATTTCAAACTTGAACATAAATTGTTTAAAGTACAATGCACATAAAATAACTATTGTTGTTTTTTTTTTTTAAGTCGTAAATTGTCAACAAACAGCAGCAGCAGTAGCAGAGCACAATTGCAAACATTATTTTATTTAGTAAAATGTAGAAAAAAATATTTAAACAGAAATAGCAAATAATTTATTTATTTTCATAATCATAAACAAACAGCAATTTTAATATAAAACAAACGAATATAAATTCTAAATTGTGTTTTTAATTTTTGCTGATTTTTATTTAAATTTTAGTCACAGTTTAAATTATTTTTTTTTGTATAATTCTTACACTCTCAGCAAAACTTTTAATCCTTTTAATTCAGACTTTTGTCTAAATGGTTTTATTTTTGAATTCAAAATTTTTAAACACTTTTGTTTTCCAACACTTTATTATATAAAATTGTTTTCCACACAGTTCTTTTTAATAAATATTCATTTATTTATTTATTTTATTCCATACAGTTTTTTTTTTTGTTGGTTTGTCTTTTTATTTTTTTAAATAATTTTTAAATATTTAATTTTGTTTCTTTTTTCCTTTACCTATTTATTTAGATTTATTTTCTTTTGGTTTTTTTGTCAGATCAATTAAGTTTTGAACACCAAACGCTTAAGTCAACGTCCGCGCGCACTAGTTGTTTATGATTGTGTAGATTTGTGCTAAAGTCTTGCCTTTTATATGCAGCCGCATTTTGGTGGGTGAAGCTTGACGCTAGCGCTCATACATTAACGTACATCTTTACAGATTGGCCGCATGTATCCACATATATTTTTTTTATTATTATTATTATTGTTTTTGTCTCTTCTTGTTTCTGGGTTTCTTCTTAATACCAAAAATTTTGTTTTTTTTTGTTTTTGTTATACATTTCTGTTTAACTCTTCTTTTTGCATGGCTCACCACCAGCCTTCATTAACCAGCATCGCATCAGCTGCTTAAAGTGTCTGCAAAACAAGTGTTTTGGTGTTTTTTCCCCCTCGGTTTATCTTTCTTCTTGCAGTCTTTTTACGCTGCCAACGTCACTTAATGCTGCCAACGTCTCCTATAACGTTAACGTTTTAAAGTTTTATGTGGTAAATTGGTTTACATTAGTCTCTCGCCATCGCTGTAGCCGGTTCTGTTAACGTCTCAGTTCTCTGTTCTAGGAGAAGAAGATGTTACTCTTAGTGAAATATTGAAAACAAAAAAAAAAAAAAAACACTTAATAACTCTGTCTGTGCTTTGCTCTTTTTCTCTGTAGGTTTTTGTTTTGTTTATAACTCTCTTTCTCAGTTTGCACTTTTGGCATGACAAACAAATATGAAAACAAAAAAAAAAAAAAAAAAATCACACAAAATAATTGTATATCGGGGTGTTTTGTGTTGGGAAACATATTTTAAAATTCATTCAATTTTATTCATTCATGCCATTAATTGTTCTGTTTTTTAATGTTGATCTAAATAAGTGTTATATTTTTAATTGGCGCACACAAATGAGTTCTAAAATATTCAACAATTTTGAAAAAAAGGAACTTGATTTCACTTGACTTTCCACAAATTAAAGGCAATAAAATTCAAAAAAAATTTAAGTCACCAAAAAATGTAACAGTCATTTACCTTAATAATTTCTTCTGCCAATATCATGACACATTTTTCTTGATCAAAGTATGTATATGTGAGAAATCCCTATTTCAGAAATTTCCAATTGAATTTCAGAAATTTCTAATTCTAATTCCACTTTGCAGTTTTCTGATTGTATTACAGAAAATTCTAATTATATTTGAATTAAAAATGCGGGATTTACAATAGAAGCCCCATCTTTTGTTTTTAATAACTTTTATGACATATCTGTCATTTATTCTCACTTAGTTATTGAACATTAAAGTGTAAACAACACAGTTTCTTTTGCTTCGAAAATGTCGAATTTTCTGCCAACAAAGCGTCATATGCGGGAAGTTTTGCTTTACTTCTTTAATTTGAAACAAGTAAGAGATCTATATTCGGCTGTGCCGAATCTTATATACCCTTCACAAGATTATACTTTAAAATAAAATTAAAAAAAAATTTTTTTTCGAAATAAAAAGTTTTTTAAAATTTTTAAAAACATTTTTTTTTTATTTAAATTTTTTTTTTTTTATAAGTGAAAAAAATGTATGACAAAAAAATGTTTTTTATAAAAAAAAATTCGGGTTAAAAAATATTTTTCCCGATTTTGACTCATTTTAGGTCTAACTTACTATATATAGGTATAGCCTTATATACATCGTTGCAATATACTTTGAAATATCTATCATTAGATATCCATATTGTCTATATTTATGACTTAGTAATCGAGATATACATAGATCAAAAATAGGTCAAAAATAGAGGTTGTCTCAGATTTTTTCTCATATCTCGTTATTTATCGACGGATTTTGCTGATTTTAAATAGGAAACTTTTCAAAAGCATGTCTGACAGAATTATTGAAGATTTGGATCCCGAAGATATCTGGGGTCTTCAGAAAATTGATTTCAACAGACAGACAGACAGACGGACATGGCTAAATCGGTTCCGCTATCTATAAGGATCCAGAATATATATACTTTATAGGGTAGGAAAATTATATTGTGGAAATTACAAAAGGTGAAGGGTATTCCTATTCCTTACTATTGTTTAAAATCGTTTGGTTTACTATTTAGTGCAGAAAAGTAGCACCAAATATATGCATTACAATTTTCGAAAAGAATTGCTGATAAAGAGACAGCTAAAATCCCCTTTCCATTTCAAGGTCACAAATTTGTTAAAAGTTTTACCAACAATACTATTAAATCTTATATTAATTAACCAATGTCTGCTACTTTTGCCTGTCATGCTGATGTCAAAACTTTTACATCGTCATTTAGTTTCATAGATGTTTTTTTTTTTTGCTTGTAAAATATTTAAGTAAAATTTTGTTTGCAATTTATACGATTGATATAAATATTTTAGCTCTTATTCATAATGAAATATTTATTTTATTAAAAGTTTACTTATAAAGCTAAATTTCTATACAACATTTGTTTTATAAATATTTGATTATAGTATAAAAAATTAATAGTTTGTGTATTCACAAGATATCCTATCACGTCATATTGTCATAATGTTCTAATATTTCACAATGGTTTAAAAATGTATACTAAAATTACTCTGTCGTAACCAACCAGCAGAGGCCTGCGCCCAACGCCCAAGAGCCGGATATGCCGAGCCGTGAATTGTAAAATATTAGAACATTATGACAATATGACATCATTAGGTATCCATGCCTTGTGAATCCACTAAGTATATCATGAATTCCATAAGACAACTCAAATATATTGACTATAGATCTTGCTACTTTAATCGTAATCAGTGAACACATACAGCCGTATTTATAACGAAAATTTAGATTTACAAGTTATTTATAATCTAATTCTTATCCACTCTGCTAAACACATGTTAACGAATAATGAAAGACTTGCTAAGAGCTAGTTTCTTACTTGTCAGTTAAACGTAGCTTAACCCTTTGACGACAATGGGAAACATTTTTCCCATATATTCAATTAGTAATTAAAACATATTTTTAGTACTTAACATAAATTTGTTTGCTTTAATAATGTAAAATAAAGTTGACTTATATTATGTAAAATGTTAAAGTTCACAGAATTGAATAAAATTAAGTGGCAAATCATTGACGGGAAATCCCAAAATTTTCTTGCGCTGAGTGCTTTACAGTTTTCGTTTATTGCATTGCTATTTTATTATTTTTTCTGATTTTGGCGGTTGGTACATAATATTAAGTGAGTATAGAAGTGTAGAAAAGTTATTAAAAAATGAAAGAGTTAAAAATGTACGTTGAAAGTATTTTTCCCTATGGACTACAAGTGAAATTTGTAGTGCTACTATTACTTTTTAGATGATGAGAAGATGAACTACTTTCGGATGAAGAGGATAAACAATCCATTGAAGAGGATATTGAAAACGTTCCAGATGTGGTGGAAATCGAGGACAATCATCAAGAAATTGAAAATAATGTACCTTTGGATACACGTCAGGACACTCCTCTGGAATTGGAACTTATATTAAGATGGAGAAAACACTCTTATGTACCTCATGTATTCCACGTAATCGCATATGAATTCGATATGTTGACCCCAATGGTGATTTTTTTTTGGATGTTACCAAGCTGGATATGCTAATAAGTAATAATACCAGAGTGTGTAAGGTATGTGGAGCAGCACGGAAGATCTTTTACTATTGAACTCATTGGAATGAAAGCGTTTTTAGGTATGAATTACCAATCAGAGTCTGCTACAAAAATAAACGTGACTTGTCCTGAAATGGTCACAAAGTATAAAAAATATATATGGTTCGCGTTGACCTTATGGATCAGCGGAAAGTATGTTATGAGGTCGACCGCAAATCAAAAATAAAATATTATTTACGCTTATTCTTTGATATTCTGGATTTAGTACTTTATCGACTCGTATATAGTCTACCAGAAATTACATGAAGTTAAACGCGTAGAATGTCCACCATTGACAAGTTTCGAATATCGCCAAATTGTAGCATCAAGTATTGTAAACAATTTCACCTCTAGGCTAAGTAAAGGAAATGGTCAACAGAATAATTGGAATGATACGCAATTTGCCAGCACACAACATGCAAAAGGCCGGTAAAATGAAGAAATGTGGAAACAGTTCAAAAAAGCGTAAATCTTAGCCATTTATTCAAATTATCTACACTATATTAACTTTTAATACATATTTGTTTAATTTTTCATTTATGTTTTTTGACATTTTTTAAGACCAATTGTTGTTTTTGTAGAACTGCCACCACCTTGTATGAATTCGCCTTGCACTTTGCTAACTCTCTGTTAAGCCTGATCGGTCTGCTAGTTAGCAGATCGTTGTGTGCGATGTATACACAGTGGCTAATTTTTCGTTATAGATACGGCTGATACTCTCTAGAGTAATTTTCTTTATTTTTTTAATTTTGAAAAACTTTCAATTTTATTTTTTGGAAAAATTGCAAAATTTAGATATTTATTGTGTTTCCTTAAATGTTTGAATCTTATGAAGCTGATGTCGGATTTTATTGATTAAATATGCATTTGAAAGACAATTATCGTATCCACTTTAGAATGCATTATTAAAAAACAAAAATATGAATATGCACTTTTGGAAATATTTTCCAAGTTAAATTAAATTTTTTTCAAATAATCTTAAAAAGTGTTAAATTGGCTAAACAAATAAATTAAAATTTGTATGTGACGGGAAGTTACACTATTTTTTTAATAAATTTTTTTTTATTTAACACCAACACTTTTTTGCATACAAAAAACGATAATATTTACAAAATAAATAACAATTTTGTTTGTTGTTTTTTCTCAATGCCCTTTTTGGTTTATTTATTAAAAATAAAGAATGCATGTGTCACAAATAACATTATACTGAATTAATTAGTAAAAATTACGAATTTTAATAATATAATTGGTCAATTCACAAGGTCTCTTATCAGTCATATTGTCATAATGTCCTAATATATCACGACTCGGCGGCTCGACTTAACCGACTCTTATGCATTCGGCGTTGGTCTCTGCTGGTTGGTTACGATATCACAATAAACATACTTAGCACAGAAAGTAGTGCTAAGTATGAAAAGCAATGAATACCATTGTGAAATTTTAGGACATTATGACAATGTGACATGATAAGAGACCTTGTGAATTGTTTCTTAATTACTAGGTTTAAAGTGGAATTGATGAAAAAAAAACTATTTTACAGAAATAATATAAATTTAAATCTAAATTTACATGAATTTTGTTTAAGCAGAATGACCTTCTATTGTAATCTTTTTTAAATTAATATATTTTAATTAACCAAAATATTTCCTCAAAGAAAAGTACAATTTTGTAATTTTTTTGTTAATTTCCTCTAATAATTTTTTTGCTTTTTGCCTTCTTAATCAGTTTCCTCTGAATAGAATGTTCAATATTTTAATATGCTTAAAATTTGTAGGTCAAATCTGTGGGTTCTTTGCGAAAGCTTAGTTCCGTTTCTGATTACTTTATTTATTTTCTTATTATTATTTTTAATCAATAAATATAAACAAAAAAGTGACACAAAGAAATCGCATGATTATGTGGTTTTTCTAATGTTTTTTTGTTATTTTTCAATTATTATAAGTAAGTAAGTAAGTAGTTATGAAAACAAAATAAAAGCAAAATGTTTGTAAATTATAATATAATAAACAAATAAAGTACAAAACCAAAATAATAATAATAAAAATATTGCACTTATACATACATAACACATTTGGTTATTAGGTTGGCCCCTAAACAAAATTACTAAAATCCTAACTCAAAATTTAAAAATCATTCTGTAAAACCATACCCAAGAAAGCAAATTCTTTAGCTACAAAGGTTTCTATTTGAATATAATTCATTTATCGCTGAATTAAAATTCATATTGGAATTAGTTCATAATAAAATTCATTCAAACTATGAATGCATAAAATTGTGTTAATTCAAATCTAATCCGAATTTACTGAATACATGTTTACTCATTTAATTAGTTTTAAATAATTTACAAATAAATGAAAATAGGCTCAATAAATTGAATAGAAATTAATTATTCAATAAATATTATAAAGCTATTTTGAAATGGATTTGAATTAAAGAAAATTTTAATGATTCAATAAGGAATTTTAATTGTATAAAAAATTAATTCTCAAAACAATTCTTTATAGAAAATTCGATTACAGTTTCATAAAGTCCGAGTATGTAAAGTTAAAAAAATTTAATCGTGAATAAAATCGCGAGTTTTTCAAAATTAAAAATGGACATGTCTGTGTTTACTAAAAACAATAAAAATCGGAAGTCCCAAGGACAATTTGTTTACGATGTCTTATGGAATTCATGATATATATATAATTTTTTTTATTTTTTTTCAACAAAAGAGTTCATATTATTTTTCTAATAGAAACACAATTTTCTATTTTTCTAAAATTCATTAAAATTTTTGTCCAATTCATTTTGTAAATGATCAAATGCAAAACAAAAACTAAAATTGAGTGATATGAATTTCAAAAACATTGAATCATTCAAAAGTTGAATGAATTCTGTTATAAATTGATTCCAATATGTATTAATTCAACGATGAACTATTTAAATAAATGCCTTTGATTGAAGCTTATGAATTAGATGTTGGGAATGGATTTATGGAATGAATGGCTGACATTTTTAATTCTGAAATAAGTTTTCAGTGAATTAAGCCTAAATTTAATTAATTAATTCAAGCTCTGTTCGAGATGTATACACACAAAATCCTTGTGATGATCCATGGGCAACAGTACATTGAAGAGAATAATAGGCATGAGTAAATCTTAGTAGGTATTATTTCAGAACCTTATATATATATTTATATATATTCTGGATCGTTATATATAGCGAAGTCGATATAGCCATGTCCGTCTGTATGTCGAAATCAACTTTCCGTAGCCCCCAAATAACTTTCAAACATAATTGATACATCAATATATCGGGAATTCTTCCGGCTCGGTCGCTATTTAAAATCGAAAAAATCGGCCCACAAATGAAAAAACCGGGAAAACCTCGATTTTTGGCCTATTTTTGATCTATATCTGTATTACTAAGTCATTAGTATAGACAATATGGATATCTAATGATAGATTTTTCAAAGTCCATTGCAACGATTTACAATGGGTCAAAATCGGGAACATTATTTTTTAACCCGAATATTTTTTTTTACCACAAACAATTTTTTTGTTATAATTTTTTTTTCACCAATAAATTTTTAAAAAATTTCAAAAAAAAATTTGGAAAATAATTTGGTGAAAAAATTAAAAAAAAAACAATTTAAAAAAAAATTGAAAACTATTTAAAAAAAAAAAAATTTTAATTTTGAAAAACAATTTGAAAAAAATATTTTTTATTCAAAATATTGAAAAAAAAAAATTAAAATTCGTTTATCTTAAAAATTTTAAAAGTTTTGTTTTAAAGTATAATTTGGTTGAAGGGTATATAAGATTCGGCATAGCTCTCTTACTTGTTTTTTTATGGTGTGGTGTGTAAGAGGAAAACTCCGTTTTTTTCAAATCGGTTTAAATCAGCGAAAGGCATTGAGCTCTCCAATGAGCTCTCTTGTTTTTGTTTTCACATGTACGCAAGCACATACATTGTATAAAAACAATAAAAACCAGTCAGTCTCGCATGAGCATTGATAGCAGCAGGTTGTGTTACGCTTTTCGCTTTTTATGCTTGTTTATTTCAGTTATTGTTTTTGTTTTTTTTCTCAACTTTTTACTCAACTCATACAACTACAATATTTAAAAACTGTAGTGGTGTGAGTTTGCCTTTCGCTGGTTTAAATCAGTGGTCGGCATAAAGAGAATATGGAACATGTATTATAATATAATGTTATGTACATTTTTGTCTGTTGTAATCAGAGCTATTTTTTCATTCAGAATATAGGGAATATAGAAATTTTCTTAATGGATCGAACAATGACTAAACTGTACCTATGAAGGCTGTTAATCTCTCTGAGATAGCCTCTCTGAGAGAGCCTTAACTTTGTGATCTTCTATTAAAACAGCTCCTGGGTGTTCTTCTGTGATTTTTGCAATGTTTTGCAAATAGACCAGTGTTTTCAAAGATCCATATTTATTATTATTATTTTTGATATAACCGCCATTGAACTATATTAAGCTTAACATTCATTTTACTTAGTTGGAAACCTCTACAAGTAGTTGGGACCATCCTTATATTTCTGTATAAATACGTAAATGATAAGTATTTCTCCAAAAAAAATCATTTGCGATTTAGTATTTAATTCAGATTAATTCGGCTTTGAATGTTTTGAATGATAATTTGTGTTCGTGTCTTTTTTTTATATTATATTTGCATGTGTAATTGATGACATAGGTAAATGTTCTTACTCTTCTACTTCTTCTTCCTTTCTTAGTATCCAAATACTTTTAAACAATTTAAAGTATGATTCAACTTTGTCTACATTTGTTTTATTTTGTTTTTTGCAGTGTTTTTTATTTAATTTATTTATTGTATTAACCCAACTGACCAGAATAATCGAAAATTGTGTAACCATCGACGACTATCGCTAATGATTTAAAAAAAAGTTTTCTTGTACCTTCAGGCTTGAAGATTTTTAAAACACTGTCAAAAAAAACCTAATTCTACTGTCAGAGAAAACCTAACTTTAATAATGTATTAGTAACATTTTATTCATATGTATTGGTGTTCAAACCACTTTCACCACACTTCTAAAACACACATATGTAGTTGTAAAAAAGCGACCTAAAAAATTATAACAAAATGTCTAAATTCAAAGAATTCTTAAATTTGGGTGTATGACTTAAAAATTCGGAATTTGTTGAAATTGTTAGCTTTTATTGTTAGCTTTTTATTAGTATTGGTCATTGTTAGCTATCACCTTTTCCCATCTTTCTGGCAACATCCGAGCCAAAAGAACTGCTCATCTTTTGAAGCCAAGAACGAATCAAGCCAATTGCGGATACTTTGTACCAAAGTGAAGTGTATTCCAGAGAGAGCGTTCTGCATCGATCGAAACAAATAGTAGTCGGACGGGGCAAGGTCTGGACTTGGGTGAGGAAAACTTCCCAACCACTTTATTCTATATCCTTTTTAACAGGTATTGCAACATGTGGTCTAGCGATGTCATGATGAAGTATTACGGTTTCATATCTGGACGCATATTTTGGGTGTTTTTCGGCCAATGCTTGCTTCAAACGAAGCAGTTGTGTTCGGTACAGGTTCTCTGTGATGGTCTGTTCAGATTTCAGCAGCTCATAATAGATAGAACCCTTTTGGTGCCACCAAATTCAGAGCACTATCTTAGCTTCATGAATATTTGGCTTTGGTGCTGAAATGATTTTCTTTTATAGCGTTCAATCATCATTTCGGACATGCAAAATCGTCTTTCAAGGTCTCTCGGCTTCAATTCGTATGGTACCCAAATACCCAGCTTTTGGATGAATTCTGCTGCACACAAACTTTTTAAATTGCTGCTTGAGTAGCTCCCAATGATTCTGCAAACTCTTGTTGAGTTTTACAACAATTTTCATGGAGTAATGTCTCCAATTCTTGGTCTTCAAACTTGTTTGGCTGGCCTGGGAGATATTTTTCTACCGTGTCAAAATCACCACTTCTGAACCGCACAAACTATTTCTCGGACGTTAAAATCGATGGAACACATTTTCACCATAAACTTTGGGGAGCTTCTGTGACACTTTTTTTGCAAATTAAAGAAGTCAAGCAAAACTACCCGCATATGACTCTTTGTTGGTACAAAATTCGACATTTTCGAAGCAAAACAAACATAGCTGTTTACACTATAATGTTCAATAACTAAGTGAGAATACAAGACAGATAATATACCCTTCAAATTGACATACAAGTTATTAGAAACAAAACAAGCGTCTGTCCAAAGGATACTCCATGTATTGTAAATCCCTCACTAAGTTATACTTTTAATGTAATCAGTTTGAAAGTTATCAGTTAAAAGCCGAATGACTACAAGTTAATGAAATTGAGTTTAATATTACAAATATCCGTTATTTTAAAAATGCTTAGAATTATTTTCCAAAAAATAAAGAACTTATACTCGCGAATAAATTCTCGATAATTTTACAAACATTTTTCATTGAGAATTATTTGATTTTGCGAAATTTCTTAAATTTCCGATTGTTTGGTCGGGTGGGAATTTGTTGGAGTCGTTGTAGATCCCACACTCATTACTTAAATTTACGTATTGTATTTTTGTTGTTATTTGTTTAATGATCTTTTTTAACTTGTGAACAAATAACGCGTTGGGGTTTTATTTTTAGATCTAAACACTCGTTGACGTATTAGTAAGAATATGTAGTATTTTTTACGTTGTTAATTAAACAGTTGGAGAAAAATTTTTTAATTATTTATTTTTTTTCCCCAGATAATTTAAAAATTCTATATATTTTTTTGTGTTAGTTTTTATATTCACTTGTTTCTGGGTTTTTTTTTTTTGCAAAATTATTTGTGTATGTAAATAATTTGAGATTTCATTAAATGTTAAATATAATAGATAAATTTGAAAATAGCTACCATGACAAGAATATAACAGTACAAATGTTGTTGTTTTTGAATGTCAAAATATGATGAGTAATTTTGCTCCTGGTAACACAGAACTATTTGGGAGAAGAAATGTGCTAAAAACCTGTATTTATATCCGGCAATATGTACCTACTTTCATGCTTATTAATGGCAACACAAATTAAAATGTTATCTTAAATTATTGTAGAGAATGAACTTACACACAGTATACATTTGAAAATAGTTATTTCAATAGATTTATTTAAATTTAATTGCATAAAAATAAATGATAAAATTTGATTAATGTTTTCTTAAACCATTTTATAAAAAAAAAAAATTATATTAAAACAATAAAATAATACATCTGTTTTTATTAATTATTTATATTGCATTGTTGCTAAAAATAAAATACTTTAATAAAATTAATACATTTGAATTTCCGTTAATTTTGCCACCATTTAAAAATAAAATGAAAAAAAATTGAATATCTAATGACTTGATCAGACATCATATTGAATAGTACAGGTTCCATTTCGAAATCTTTTGTTTGGCAGATCATTAGTGTACGGCATCATTCGAAAAGTGGGCTTGGCAAACAAATCAATTCATTTAAATTAATTATACTGAAATAAAAATTACTTTTATTTAAATTATTCAATACACCACCAGTATTTTATAGATTATTTCTGATTCCATTTTTAATGGTAATTACCAAGAAACATTTGCAAAAGCATGTATTTGTTTTTTACGAAATAATTTATTAAATAAATTACAAAATGTTATAGATATTGCTTAAAATTTCGAATATTATGTTTTTATTACTCCTTTACTTTTGAGTGTATGACCTAAAAATGTGAGATTTTTTTTTAAATTTTTAGCTTTTATTTTGAAACATTTGTACATTATAAATTTAAATCAAAGTATTGACCATTGTTAGCTATGACCTTTTCCCATCTTTCTGGCAACATACGGATTCCACGCCAAAAGAACTGCTCGTCTTTTGAGGCCAAGACAGAATCAAGCCAATTTCGGATACTCTGTTCCAAAGAGAAGCGTATCTCAGAGAGAACGTTCTGCGTTTGTCGATACAAATAGTAGTCGGGCGGGGGACGGTCGGGAATATAACGCGGGTGAGGCAAAACTTCCCAACCATTTCATTCTAAATACTTTTTAACAGGTATTGCATCATGTGGCCGAGCATTGTCATGATGAAATATTACGGTTTCATGTCTGGCCGCATATTCTGCGCGTTTTTTGGCCAATGCTCGCTTCAAACGAATCAGTTGTGTTCGGTACAGGTTCTCTGTAATGGTCTGGTCAGATTTCAGCAGCTCATAATAAATAGAACCCTTTTGCTCCCACCAAGTACACCATACCTTAGCGCCATGGATATTTGGCTTTGGTGTCAATTTGGCTGGGCTTCACATACGATGTCTTACGCTTCAGATTATCGTAATATCGTATTATCGTATGTTAATAAAAACGAAACCACTTAGTTTACAGTTTTAATTTTTTTTAATTTGATTTAAATTATTATTAAAATTTAGAAAAAAAATATTTTTATAGTTTTAATCACTAGTGATGAAATTTTGAACCTTTTCCGGAAACCCTTCCATTAAGGTTTTTATTGAGCTTTCAGTCACTTTGTTCGAACAGGAAGTCTATCTCCGTTTAAAACCTACCACACTTTTGGACAACTTTTTTGTGCTCTTCAATTATCTCCGGGCAGTTTGGAGGATTTGCCTCTCTTGATGCAAATACCACATTATTGTTCTTGTACCACTCAAGAGCTTGTTTACCATAGTGACAGGATGCCAAATCAGACCAAAAATAAGTGGATACATTATGAAGTCTTATGAATAGAAGCAGCCTTTTTGTAAACATTTCTTGATGTAAATTTCGGTATTTATAGAACCCTTTGTAACAAATGTTTGGCTTTTTTGGAGCAACTGCATATTGCTTGCCATACCAAGAACCTTTTGGGAAATTTTGTCTACTTTTGGGTCCTAAACTTTACTTCAACATTCCCTCGAGCATCAGCAACATAAAATTTTTGACCAGGAAGTGGCGAAAAATCATACGTTTCGTCATCCATTATGCAGCAAGAATATTTTTTTTATAAAACTTGACTTCAATTTCCGTGCTTTGTTTTTGGCCTCTAAATGTTTAGCAGAGTTTTTCGAACTTTGTATGTTTTTAAACCTGCATTAGTTTTAACTTATCGTACCAAATAGTCCGAGCTCTGAGCTAACCGGGCTCCATTCCTACCGGATATGTTGGGTGCTCTTTTGAACATGCTTTCTATTTTTTTGGCTTTAGAAATATCATGTGGACTATTCCTTCTACCTGAACCAGGTTTTGTATCAACGGACAAGTTCTCCCGGTACTATTTAATAACATTGGAAACAGTTTGACGGCAGACCTTTGAATGCTTGGCCAACTTTTTGTAGGACCAAGTTGGGTTTTGTTGAAAATATTTAATAATTTTAGTACGCACTTTTTTCTTGTCACTCATTTTAATCAGATTAACAACAAATGAACATAATTGACATTATACATAATAACTGACATGATTTACAAAGGTAACTTGATCCAAAAAAAAAAAAAGTCTAATAATATTTGGGTTTGAAGTTTTAATGAAAAACGTTTGTTAAGAAATTTTCGATCTCATTCCTTAGATCCTTTTTCATCGCAAGCAATGATTTTCTTTAATAGCGTTCAAGCAGCATTTCAGATATGCGGAATCTTCATTCAAGGTCTCTCAGCTTTAATTCGTATGGTACCCAATTTTACCTGCTTTTGGATGAATCCTGCTGCTAGCAAACGTTTTGAAATTGCTGCTTGAGTACCTCCGACTGATTTTACAAGCTCTTGTTGAGTTTGAAAACAATCTTAATGGAGTAATGCTTACAATTCTGGGTCTTCAAATCACTTCTGAACCGCACAAACCATCTTTCGCACATTGAAACCGATGGCACACATTTACCATAAGCTTTGGTAGGCAATCGGTGTGCTTCAGCGGTACTATTTTTCAAATTAATGAAGTAAAGAAAAACTTTCCGCACAACACGCTTTCTACATTTTCGAAGCAAAAAAAAACTTAGTTGTTTGCACTATAATATTCAATAACTATGTGAGAATAAATGACAGATATTTACCCTTCGAAATGACATAAAAGTTATTAAAAAACCGCGTTCAAAAGATACGCCATCTATTGTTAATACCGCATTTTTAAGTCATGTGCCTAATAATTAGCTTTAACTTTTTTAAAGAATTATTAAGTGAATAATCATTTCGAAAATGAGCTAAGTGTTTTCCAGAATAGGGCTGATTAAGTAGGTGTTTTTAAAGCCTGATCGGGTTAAATGTCAAACCAACAATCATACTGCGCTCAGTTTTTGACATTTATTATCAATATACTCTGGCAAATCATCATGAATAGATTGACGCTTGAACAACGCCACCAAATTAAGGAAATTTACTATGAAATCGCGCAATTTATAGACGACTGTTCTACCGCAAAATTGTGTTGAGTGATGGGGCTAATTTTTTGTTTGACGGGTTTGTTAATAAACAAAATTGCTGCATATATCGTTACCTTAATATAGAAAGGACCTAACTCGTGTTTTTTTTAAGTTTATTTCGATAAATGGTCCGCTCATATATATATATTTAGCCAAGAAATCTTGACTTAAAAAAAAAACACGAGTTTGGGCCTTTCTATATTATGGTAACGATATGAAGTGTGACCAATGCACTACAGACTCAATTACATCCACATACTTAAATAAACCGTTGGTGGCATCATCGGACCTTATTTCTTAAAAAATTTAAAGTCCAGAACAGCCTTTGTGGCCATTTACCCGAAATCTTGATATTTCGAATATATATCAAGTTCTATGGGGCTTAAAAAAAACCAACTTTATATGCTTAAACAAATTTTAAAGAAAGTGAATATCAATTTATCACTAACATAAATAAATATAGTTAAAATAACAAACATGTTTCAAATCATTTTGTTTTATTTGTTTCTCCCCTAGTTTGTTGAATTTTGCAAATGTTGTGACCTCCCCCTTTTTAAATTCAATTAAAATAAAAACACCTCATCGTTAGAGTGTCAAAAAGTCATAGAAAGTGAAGTTTTTTTTTTTTTTACCAAATTGGTCCCAAAGGCAACAATATCTTTCATATATAGAAATTATTAATTTTTTTAAATTTTAAATAAATAAAAAAAAATATAAGGAGAAATCGTTAAATTTTGTTGTATATATAATGAACACAGGGTAACTACAAATTATGGAAACAAATCTTTAGATTAATGTTATAAAATATTCTTAACTTATGTTAATCAAAAAAAATTATAACAAAAATGTTTTAAATAACAATAGGGATTCCATACAAAAGTTGCTCAATTTTAAGTTTTGTTGTCATCTCGTTACTGTTATAAAGTTCAGAATACGGGGGTTAATTTTTTAAACTAATAATGTCATATTCAGTTTAGATAATAGCCTGAAAGTTTATATCACTTATGCAAAGTTATAAATGTAACGGAAATGGCTGCACTAATATATACACATAAGTAATAAGAAAAACAATTCTTGGAATATTCTCGAAAAAAGTTAGAATCCAAAATTTATTTGTCTTTATAATTAAACTATTAAGGAATACATTTTTTTTAATTTTTTGCAAAGATTCAGCTACAATTTTTATCATAAATATAAAACCATTTGAAATGTTTAAAAAACATTGATTATTTTGCACAGTGGTTTAAAAATTTTTTGTTTTAAAAATAATTCGGTAGCTCGTGAAAGAGCTAATTCCAAATACTTGAAAATAATATTTATATCAGCCTTTTAGGAGACTCACAAACTATGTCTTCTCTTTCCATTTTTAACTTTTATGTGAATTGTATTGAAGTCTACAGATGCTAATCTTATCGTGAAATTATTTTTAAATTTACATACATACTGTTACGAATGTGCAATAGCGATTTGAATTTAACGTTCTGCAACATTCATCATGTTTATAAACACGTCCATCAGTAGAAGCTTCTACTTATCAACAATGTTGATAGCAAGCAGTTATTAGCATTGTTTGTAAGTATGGCAACACAAAATGTTTAAGCTGCTAACGATAACATCGAAAGCTCTAGAATTCGAATGTTCTAGTTTGTCCGTTAAGATCATTGTAGAAGATTAACGAAAGATGGCGCGTGTATAAATAGTGGCAGAGGTTACAGTCGTGAGTAGAATTTATCATAGGCGCTGTTAGAGTTAACATCAACTGTCTTGTACATTTAAGTGTGTACATTATAAAATATCACTGAGTGACTATTTAGACGGTTGTTGTTGTACATTTGAATAAATAAAGAGTTGTTTGAAACTACTATAACTGTTTTTGATTTGCAATCAAAAATATCCGGTTTATTTAAAGGAAATAAACCAACGTTTTAAAAAGGTTAAAACGTAACAATACTAATACTTTATGAAACTATCATTTAAATACCATTATCTGCAAATATCGTTTTCGAATTAACTCGAATTAGCGTTACCGTTACCTTTTAAATGTTTCGAATCGGAAGCCAAAACTTTGCTTATTTTCAATCTCAAACTGTCAATAGAAAACAGGTTTATAGTAAAACTTTCAATAGAAAACTTGTTTGTAGTCTAAATGGTTGAAGCAACATGTTTATTGTCCAAAATGTTGCAGCAACATGTTTATTGTTCAAACTGTTGCAGCAACAAGTTTAGAGTCTAAAATGTTTCATCAACATGTTTATTGTTCAAACTGTTGCAGCAACATGTTTACATAAAAATGTTGCAGCTAGATGTTTATGCCCACAATTTTTCAGCAACACTTTTAAACAAAAAAATGTTTCAGCAACATATTTATTGAAAAATGTTTCAGCAACATGTTTATACAAACAAAATTTCTTTAACATGTTTACAAAAAAAATTTGGTTGTTTCAACATGTTTATAAGAAAAATGTTGCAGCAATATGTTTATATACAAAATACAAGCAATTCCCGATATAACAATATGTTGTTAAGTCCATTCGTTAAATCGAGAAATTCGTTATAAGGAGTGAGATCGTAAAATTCTTAACACACGTTTTTCATTAAAACTTTTAACCCAAGTATTATTTGATTTTTTTTTATCAAGTTACCTTTGTAAAACATGTCAGTTATTATGTTTAATGTCAATTATATTCATTTGTTGTTAATCTGATTAAAATGAGTGACCAGAAAAAAGTGCGTACTAAAATTATTAAATATTTGTAACAAAACTCAACTTGGTCCTACAAAAAGTTGGCTAAGCATTCAAAGGTCTGCCGTCAAACTGTTTCCAATGTAATTAAACAGTACCGGGAAAACGTGTCCGTTAATAGAAAATCTGGTTCAGGTAGAAGGAATAGTCCACATGATGTTTCTAAAGCCAAAAAATAGAAAGCATTTTCAAAAGAGCACCCACCACAACCGGTAGGAAAGCAGCCCGGTTGGACTATTTGGTACGAAAAGTTAAAGCTAAAGTTCCTGACAGGAACACTGCTAAAAATTTAGAGGCCAAAAACAGAGCATGGAAATTGAAGTTAAGAATTTTTCGATCTCACTCCTTATATAGATTTATTATTTGAACATTATAGTTTTAATTGTAAATTATTATTCTGGTGGTTGACTTGGGCATTACCCAGGATTAATAAAGCCTTCATTGGGAAGGAACTCGGTTCTAGAAATGATTCGACCATTAAAAATGTCCACGTTTAAACCATTGTTTATAAATAATAATGATTTGCCAAGAAAAGATTAAATTTTCTTTGTTCCAGATGTATTAGCGCAAACTAAATTTGTTAGTCTACCCTTTGATAACTTTTTTCTTGAAGCACTAGTTTCTCCAGCATGAAGAAATGTTTTATCTGATAGCATTTTCAAATAGAGATCAGTTTCATTCGCATTGAGAATAAAATCAGTGCTCAACTAGTATAATTGTTTTTAAGGGCTACACTAAATCATCTCGGGATGAAAACTTCACTCCTGATTCTTTAAGAAGTCTTACATAGTATATTTTTGAAAATATTAGATATCCAAACATCAAAGCTTTTTTGTATTCGCATGTCTGCGGTTTTTAAAGCACTTCAATTAACTGAAATGTTTTTGTTTTCCTCTGGTCTAGAAATCAACAATAAAACTACTTTTCCACCAGGGAGATTGACAGTATTTTGAGCCATTCTTGATAGCTTGATATAATTGTCAAGATTTTGTTTTATTATACCCTTTACCTTCGTGAGAAGGGTATATAAAGGTTTGTCAGTCGATTTAGCCTTGTCCGTCTGTCCGTCTGTCTGTTGAAATCAATTTTCTGAAGACCCCAAATATCTTCGGGATCCAAATCTTCAATAAATCTGTCAGAAGTGCTTTCGAGAAGTTCCCTATTTAAAATCAGCAAAATCCGTCCATAAATAACGGAGATATGAGCAAAAATACGAGACAACCTCTATTTTTGGGATATTTTTGATCTATATCTCGATTACTAAATAATAAATATATACAATATGGATAGCTAATGATAGATATTTCAAAGTGCATTGAAATGATGTATATAAGGCTATAGTAAGTTGGACCTATAATGGGTCAAAATCGGGAAAAATATTTTTTAACCCGAATTTTTTTTCACAAAAAAATGTTTTTGTCATACATTTTTTTCACTAATAAATTAAAAAAAAAACTTTTAAATTAAAATTTTTTTTTTTTTTGAAAATTGGAAAAAACTTCAAAAAAATTTTTTTTTTAAAAATTTAAATTTTATTTTAAAGTAAATTTGGTGAAGGGTATATAAGATTTGGCACAGCAGAATATAACTTACTTGTTTTTCTTAACATTCGTTATATAGAGCACAACATTTTTTAAACATTCGTTATATCGGTTGTTCGTTAAAGTGATAAGTATTCGTTATGCCGTACTTTTTAACAATATTATATGGCCACTGTAATTATTTATATGATAGCGGCAATCATAATATGTTAAAGTTTTTGTAGCAATCTTATATATGATTGTAGTAAATAGGTATACGTTTGTTCTCAACCATTTTTATGATGAAAGATTTAACATATTATGTTCTGGCTTATGATTATCATAATTTGAGAACAACATATTCAATCCGTGAGAGTTTTTTTCCTTTACCCATTTTTAACACAGAATTTGAATAGGAAAAATGGGAAAAAACTCCCGCGGATTTTTTTTTAATGATTGGGCAGATTATGATATAATGATTCATCATGAGCATGATTACCATAAACATATTGTTACGTTTTTAAACTTTTTTAAAACGTGGTTTATTTCCTTTAAATAAACCGGATACTTTTGATTGCAAATAAAAAGCAGTTTTAGTAGTTTAAAATTTGTAACAACTCTTTATTTACTTAAAATCTACAACAACAACAGTCTAAAAAGTCACTCAGTATCTATTTACACGTTTATCAATTCGCAGAAATACACACACACTTTATAATGTACAAACTTAAATGTACAAGGCAGTTGATGTTAACCCTAACAGCGCCTATGATAAACTTAACTCACGACTGCCACCTCTGCCACTATTTATACACAGGCCATCTTTCTTCAATCTTCCACAATGATCCCAACGGACAACCAGAACATTCGAATTCTAGAGCTTTCGATGTTAATGTTAGCAGCTCAAACATCCAGCGTTACCACAATTACAAACAATGCTAGTAATCGCATGCTATCGACATTGTTGATGAGTAGAAGCTTCTACTAATGGACGTGTTTATAAAGGTACGGTCACACATGGCAAATATTTACTCAAAAAAGCGTAACCACTTTTCTTAGCACAAATTTGTTTGACATTGTTTGCTCTTACAATTGATTTGTAAGATCAAACAGCGTGTAATAAAATACAACTATTTATTTGTTTTGAATTGTCCTAAGGGAAAGGAGTTTATGAAATAAAAGTACTACAATAAAATATATTTTATTTAGTGGTTAGGTATTTTTGGTCAAATATTTTCCATGTGTGACCCTACCTTAAACATGATGAATGTTGCAGGCAGTCGTTACAGACCGTTAAATTCAAATCGCTATTGCGCATTCGTAACAATATATTTATTTACTACAATCATATACATGATTGCGATAATCATTTGTATGGCAAATTTGCCATGTTATGGTTACTACAATCATATAAATTACAGTGACCATACAATTGTTAAAAAAACTTGTAAAAATGTTTAAATGGTTACAGTAAACATGTACAACTATTCAGGGTAAATATGATTGAGAACATACTTTCTATAATTCTACCTGGTTGATTATGCCATGACACAATGTTAAGATTATTAAAACTTTAAAATTATATCTGTCTGTCGTATAGAGATTTTAATAAAATGTATTAATTACTTATTTTCATTAAGACAATTTGTTTTTTTTTAGTATAAGCCATATAAAACTTGGTAATCTTTGCTACCATGAATCTGTAGCTTGTTTTTTGCAATTTTAATTTAAATAAAAGACCCATAAATAAAACCACTCACTCAAGTTTAAATGAATCAAATCATTATCGTGGTTTTTACAATTGTCATGACAATTAAAGAAAGAAATGGTTTTTTAAAAACAAATCAAAACCAATTTAATGATTTTTGAAACCGCAAATGAAGCAAATGAATTTAACTGGTGAACAACTAATTACACTAGACAACAAGATATAAGTATAAAATTGGAAATTTAAATTTCTATAAAAAATACTTGAGCACAAATTTCAAATTTTGTTGACCAGTGTTTTTCATTGAAATAATTTTTTAAATCTTATTTAATGTTTTAAATTCATTTAAAAAAAAAGCGCAAACACTCAAAACAAAAGCATTTTTATGGTCAAGTCATCAAATATTTATTTTATTTTTTGTTATTTTTATCAGACAGGCGGACCGACAGATAGACAACTGACTTAGATAATTTCAGCTGCTGCTGGTTTTTTTTCTCTTATTGTTTTTGTCTTCATCATGCACATAAAATCAACATTATTGTTGACCATAACTCTTAATCGTGACCAGCATCATGTGTATGATCAATAACAAAAAAAAAATACCAAAAAACAAACAAATTTTTGAAATTTTTTCGAAACTACAATAGAAAAGATGTACCAATAACAATAGAAAAAATAAAAAGAGAAAGATAGATAGGTGGATAGAAAAAGTCATTATGTATCCGGTATAAGACGAGACAATATAAATATGTACATAGATGGTTACTTTGTTGTGTTGGCCTTTTGTCTTTTTGGTGGCTAAAAATGTTGCAATATCCTTAACTTGGAAATAATTGTACTTTAATAAATGTGTATTACAAATAATTAAAGATTGATACATATTTGATTAGTTGTTGCACAGGGCATGCAGTATAACAACAGCAATTAATGTGCGTGAGTGTTTATTTCAACACCTTACGAAATTTAAACCCTGCTTTATATTTGACACCTTACGGCAATTTTAAAATTATGTTTTTCATCGCCATTAAATACAAACAAACCCTCTTTCAAAATTAAATTGATTTTATTTTACTCTTTTTTTTAGTTTTTTCATGCTCGACTTAATTAGTTTTACATTGGATTTAATTTGACTGATTATAAATCATAAATAATGAAGATTGGTGGTCGTCTTTTAAAAATCATTAAATTATTTAGGGTTTGTTGGTCAAATTGATTGATTGACATTCAATCATGTGTTGTCGTTTTGTTTTTGGATGATTAATTTGTTAAATGTGGAGCTGTTGCTCAATATAGTGTTTTCAGTTAAACCACCTTGTATGACAAAAATTCAATATAAATCAATGTATAAATTTCTAGGTCGCTTGTAAATTTAATGGTTTTTTTATACCCTTCACCTTCGTGAGAAGGGTATATATAAGTTTGTCATTCCGTTTGTAATTTCCACAATATAATTTTCCGACCCTATGAAGTATAGGAGTCGATTTAGCCATATCCGTCTGTCTGTTGAAATCAATTTTCTGAAGACCTCAGATATCTTCGGGATCCAAATCTTCGATAATTCTGTCAGACATGCTTTCGAGAAGTTTCCTATTTAAAATCAGCAAAATCCGTCCATAAATAACGGAGAAAAATCCGCGACAACCTCTATTTTTGGCCTATTTTTGATCTATATCTCGATTACTAAGTCATAAATATAGACAATATAGATATCTAATGATAGATATTTCATTGCAACGATGTATATAAGGCTATAGTAAGTTGGACCTACAATGGGTCAAAATCGGGAAAAATATTTTTGAGCCCGATTTTTTTTTTCACAAAAAACATTTTTTAGTCATAAATTTTTTCACTAAAATATAAAAAAAACAAAATTTTTAAATTAAAAATTTTTTTTTAAAAACTGGAAAAAATTTTTAAAAAACAATTTCGAAAAAAAAAAATTAAAATTTTTTTTTTTTTTAAATTTTATTTTAAAGTATAATTTGGTGAAGGGTATATAAGATTCGGTACTGCCAAATATAGCTGTCTTACTTGTTTTGAGTTATTTTTCGTTAATTTGTTAGTGATCTTAGATTAATGCATTATTAATTAACATACTTTATAATAATTACTACTTACAGCTTGTTTTAATTAAAAGTAGTTGGGTAAGAACTGGGTTATAATGAGATATATACATATATTTAAAGGACATCCCACAACAATTCAAGCCAGATTTGAATTACCTTCCTTTGACAGCTGACAGCTTAGGGTTTGTAATAATGCACGAAAGAACAACGTGTTTTCATTGTTCATCAATATTTTAAAAGTATTGAAAGTTTGGCGGCCACAGTTCTAAAATTTCAAGCAAAATTATCATGATGAAACACATTTTCATGATGGCTTTGTTAATGGCAAAATTGCGGTATTTGGTTTTCAAAGAACCCACATGAAATTATGGAAAACAAATGCATCAACAAAGTGTCACTGTTTAGAGCGGCATCAATGGGACACGTACTTCTTCCTAAATGAGGCTGGTCAAGCTTTGACTGTTACTGAAAGTCGCGACATGATAACAAAGTTCTTTCTGCCTAGATTGGATGATATTGGTGTGGACGTCATGTAGTTTCAACAAGACTGCAACCTCTGCGACTATATATACACACGCCATCTTTCGTTAATCTTCTACAATGATCTTAATGGACAAACTAGTACATTTAAATTCTAGAGCTTTCGATGTCAATGTTAGCAGCTTAAACATTTAGTGTTGCCATACTTACAAACAATGCTAATAACCACATGCAATCAACATTGTTGATAAGTAGAAGCTTCTACTGATGGACGTGTTTATAAACATGATGAATGTTGTTGCAGGCAGTCGTAACAGACCGTTAAATTCAAATCGCTATTGCACATTCGTAACAATATATTTCTGTGTTTATCGTGCCTGATGTCACAAATGATTGGCTTCTTATGCCGCAACTGCAAATAGCTTGCCACACAAGAAACATTTTGAACTTTTTTCGTTTATCAACCACATACATACATTGACCCAGAAGTTGTCAAAAGTCTGCCAGTACATAAGTTTTATTATCCATCACACAACCTCACTTTAACTTACTCTTTATCAGCCCAGGACCAAATGTGGAAATTATGGCCGAGGATTTCCTTCTCCTAAATCGTACATTTATTTCCACCTTTACATTTGGTTTCCAAAGGTGTAAAAAAACGTAAAAAATTTCATTGCGATAAGTTAATGAACAAATCTTTTGTTGAATATTGTATATTTATGTGTTCTCCAATTTTACAATTTTTATCTAAATATACAGTATTTTTGCATGTCTGAGGTGCCCTACTTTGAAACCCCATAGTGCTTCTCTGGAGGGGTCTTTGGCATCAAAAGTTTACAACCGTTTGCAACATTAACAATAGTTTTTTAATACCAGCAATATTTTCCCAGCAGTTCTAGGAGACAGTCCCGAACTAGTGATTTTACCCATCATTTAGGGTGGGAACTAGTTACTTCAATAGCTACGTAGCTAGTTATTTTAACACGTGCATGTCCTAAGCAGGGGGTCAATTGACCCTTTTTGACTACAAAGAAACTGTCTAATAGCTGGTCCAAAGTAGTCAACGCATTGGATTCACATACTGGTTAAATTGTGTCAGGTACCTAACTGGTAACTTGATCACCTACATAACTAGTTATTTTAACATGTACGGGTAATAATTGACCTCAAATAGTCAGCTAAAAAGACATGACATAGACAATCCAATTAACGATAGCTTGTAAACAAACCTTTCTTCGACAACTCTCCAATGGTTTGATTCTGGTGGGTAAAATAACTACTTTATAAAGTGCAGTACAAAATAAACATTTAAAGTGACTCACTATAGGTTACTAAGAGACACTAAAGTGACTATTGACTTCATTGTATGTTACATGAGATATCAGTATACTTAAGCAAACATAAAAATTAACTGTATGAGAATTATATCAACACAATTTGTATAAAACCAGTTTGCAGGAATTACTCACAAAGCGTTTAAAGTGATTACACTCCAGATTAGTTAGAGACACTTAAGTGATAATTGTCTTCACGCTAGATTACCTGGGATGTATAAAGTAACCAATTTTCTTCTCTCTGCACTACAAAGGGCACTTACGTGTCAAATTGACAAAATATATAAATTAGAGTCAGCCAAGTGATACGACATTTGTGACGATTACTGTCTATAAGGGATACATTGACTACTGCTGGGATCCTACTCATACTCACAATAACATTGATTTATAAGTATGCGTAGTATTAAATATGAATCCGACGTCGACATCATACTCATTAGGGTTCTATAGTTGAAACAAAAAGTCGACTTTTCGAACTTTCGACTTTTTTCGATTTTTAAAAAGTCGACTTTTCGAACTTTCGACTTTTGGTAATTTATGAAAAGTCGACTTTTCGAACTTTCGACTTTTTAGTTAAATCGACTTTTTTCGACTTTTCGACTTTTTTCGACTATTTTCGACTTTTTTCCACTTTTTACCATTTTTTGTAAAAAATACATGGTTTCTGCATTTATTGATGCGCCTTGTGTTAATTTTAGCAATAAAAATTAAATGTATTAAGGCGATAATATATAATATGTAGAAAGAGCATTTTTGTATGAACATTTACTTATTATTTATTTTTGCATACACTAGAAAAAATGTAAGTGTACCTAATTGCAATAACATAAAATCATTATGTTATTCTGTGCATATTTTGTTTTCGTATAATGTTGCAATTAAAAATTTTTTTAACAATCTTAAAAGTCGACTTTTTTCGACTTTTATCGACTATTCGACTTTTATCGACTTTTTTGATAACTAATCGAATGTTCGACTTTTTTGTGACCAAAAAGTCGATTTAGACTTTTCGACTTTTTTCAGCAAAAAGTCGATTGTTCGAACAATCGAACAATCGACTTATAGAACCCTAATACTCATTAGTTTATAAATAATCTCAGCCTGACTTATAGTTTTAGGATACTTACTATTGATGCAACACATTCGACTCATGCATGTTTTTTCTGTAATTATACAGAATTCGGCAACACTGAAACACACAACCTCATAATGAGCATTTTAATGTCCGTATTCGAATCATACTTATTTTGCATCGTCTATACAAATTGAGTTAAGTAGAGTCGAAATCAACAACGTCATTAATATTGTTTAGTATGAGTTCTTATGATGATTACCTCAAACTTTACGAGTAAATATGAGTCTCGACAACTTTGTTATAAATAAATAAAAATTTTGAGTCATGATTCAACTCAACTCACTTTTTCACTACTCATTGTTGATTTCTGCTCTGAATCCTTATGCTGTCAGAAAGATGGGAAAAGGTCTTAGCTAACAATGGCCAATACTTTGAATAAATTTATATTGTACAAATGTTTCAAAATTAAAGCCAAATTTATTAAATTGTGTATGTATTCAAAAGCTATTTTTTATAATTTTTATATCCTACACCACCATAGTGCTGATGTTTGTAACATCCAAAAATAGTGTCCCAACACCCACCTTAAAGTATACCAATCTGCTCATTATCACTTTCTTAGTCGAATAAGCGATGTCCGTCAATCCGTCCTTCCGTGTAAACTTTGTAATCAACCTAAAGGTCGCAATTTCAAAGATAATTCGACAAAGTTTGGCTCAAACTTTGAATTTGGTTAGAATCACTCCAATATTTCTCCTATCCCCCATACAACTGTGCTATCTGAAAATAGTTAAGCTCTCGTAAATATCTTAGTTATATAGATATCCAAACCAAATTCAGCACAAATATGGTCTATATAAGCCGAACTAGCCTATCAAATTTTGTGACGATCGGTATATAATTACTCATAGCTTCCATATAAGGCAAAATTCCGAAAATTACTTTAATTAGCATAAATCTCTTAAAAATATTGGTATCCAAAAAAAATTCAACAGAAATAAGTTTCAAACTTTATGGTGATCGGTCCATAATTAGTCATAGCTCCCATATACATTATAAAAGAAAACTGTTTATAATAATTTTCTCGGTGTAGGGTATCATATGGTTGGGCTTGACCGACTATACTTTCATACTTGTTTAAACTTAGATTATGTAGCAGAAGTTTAATACGTTGAAAATGTTTCCTATTTAATTAAACATAATTATATTTTTATTGGCTTATTGTGCTTATTGAAACTAATTATATATACATAATAAGGACTGAGATCGAAAAATTCTTAACATACATATATGTTAATAAAAATGAAATGATTTTTTTTTATTTGACTGAAATTATTATTACAATTTACCAAAAAAATAAATATTTTTATAGTTCTAATCACTAGTGATGAAATTTTGAACCTTTTCCGGAAACCCTTTCATTAAGGTTTTTATAGTGCTTTATGTAATTTTGTTCCAACAGGTTGTCCATCTCCGTTTAAAATCTACCACACTTTTGAACAATTCTCTTTTAACAAGAGCTCAATAACTCTTCACTGGCCTTAGCTCCAGTCAGTTTGGAGGATTGGCCTCTCTTGGTGCAAATACCAAATTATTGTTCTTTTACCACTCAAGACTTTACTTACCACAGTGATGAATGCCAAATCATACCAAAAATAAGTGGACACATTAAGAAGTCTTATGAATGGAAGCATCCTCTTTTGTAAACATTTCTCGATGTTAATTTCGGTATTTTTAGAGACCTTTGTAACAAATGTTTGGCTTCTTTTGCCGCAACTGCATATTGCTTGCCATACCAAAAACTTTTTGGGAAATTTTGTCTATTTTTGGGTCCTAAACTTTTCTTCAACATTCCCCCGAGCATCAGCAATATAAAAGTTTTGACCCGGAAGCTACGAAAAATCTGCCAGAAGATACGTTTCGCCATCCATTACGCAGCAGGAATATTTTTTTTTATAAAATTTTATTTCCGTGCTCTGTTTTTGGTCTCTAAATTTTTAGCAGCGTTCCTATCAGTAACTTTTTGAGCCTTGAGCTAACTGGGCTGCTTTCCTACCGGATGTGTTGGAGCTCTTACATCATGTGGACCATTCCTTCTACCTGACCAGGTTTTCTATCAACGGACAAGTTCTCCGGGTACTGTTTAATAACATTGGAATCAGTTTGACGACAGACCTTTCATTGTTTGGCCAACTTTTTGAAGAACCAAGTTGGGTTTTGTTGAAAATATTTAATAATTTTAGTATGCACTTTTTTCTGGTCATTCATTTTTATCAGATTAACAACAAATGCATATAATTGACATTAAACATAATAACTGACATGCTTTACAAAGGTAACATGATAAAAAAAAAAATCAAATAATACTTGGATTAAAAGTTTTAACGAAAAACGTGTGTTAAGAATTTTTTGATCTCAGTCCTTAGATTCATATACATACTTATAATTGAACATTTAATTAATTTCATTAATATGGCTTTAATTAAAGATATACAGCTTCTAATAAATCTATTGTAAAGAAAACCAATTCAAATGATTCATTTAACGAACTTATTAAAATCTCATTGCAAAGTTTCAATAGACTGCAGGGCCATCCATGCAATTGTTAAATGAACCGAAGTTGAATTTCAATTTCAAACAAGTGGGAGTTAACTTTTATTTCTTTTCTAATAAATGTATGGATCTAATATATGAGTACATAAAGCTAATGAAGTTTTTGCTTATTTTGCAAAAAAAAAAAAAATTCAAATTGAACAATACTGAAAACAGTAGTCGATCAGTCAGACGGTCTGACAGCTAAGCAACCAAAATTGATCAATGGACCGGCCAATGTTAGTCAATGAATAGTTATGACTTGCATTCAATACTATAACTTATGTATGAATATTCAATTCGATTCATTTGATTTTTATTTGTTTTTTTATGTTTCTTTTGGAGTTTCTTTTTGTGTTTTGTGCGGGAGTGTTTTTTTTTTTTTAATTTTGTTACAGTGAAGGAAAAATCTTAAGCAGTAGTCAATGCAACTCTGCATGATGATGAGTTGATCTTTTTTTTTTTTTTTTGCACAATCTAAAGACAGTCATGACACTAATGTTTAACACAATAAAAACAAATAACAGTCCCCTTAGTTTATTTTTTTGTTAATTATTGTTAATAATTTTTTGAAATTTTAAGCCATGACTACACAATTTATTAGAACAATAAAATATTAGCCCGCATTTGGCTTTGCCAAATTGACCTAATTTCTTTTTTTTTTTTTGTCAAATAAAACAAGACTAGAGGTTAAAGATCGTATTTAAAAGCTAACAAATTCAAACACCTTTAAGCACAACTTTCGTTTTTAATAAATCTCAATTTGTTGTTTACGCTTCACTTGCTTTTTTTTATGATCTTATACGGGTTTAGCGCATCTTGTTAGCAAATTAATTATAATTATTTATATATAAGTATAATTCGGTGTTTTTATTTTTTAATTATTATTAACCATTAATTGTGATATATTTTTTTGTTTTTAAAGGAATTACTGCTTGTTTTTTTTTATTATAGGATCATAATAATCATAATCGTCATCATTATTTAGTTAGTTGGTTGGTTTATTAAAAATACAAAAACCAGCATATTTTATTTTTCTTTTTAATTTTTATTTTAGCAAAATTGTTTTGTTAATTTCTAAAAATAAATAACAATTTTTATTTTGTTTCTTGTTCAAAATAAAATAAACAATACAATACAATAAACTTTAGGGGTTTTTAATGCAAAATCTGTGCTAAAAACTAATTAAGAAATTTAACATCATTTAATATTGTATATTTGTATGTTTAAGTTGATACCAAATACTAAAGTTAGTACTTTAATTAAACAAAAACTATAATTTTAGTTGTGTTTTTAAGATAAAACTTAACAAAAGCTGTTAAATTTTTATTGTGTACTTGTACCGGTAGATATGGGTCATTTAACCTTGTTTATTTTTTCTTTATTCATCTTCAAACATTAATTTCAAATAAATGTTTTCCTTAGATAAACAATACAATAATGAAATAATTTTGAAACTAAGTCATGAGTTTGTGTTGACTCCATAACCAGTAGAAAATTATTTAAATTGTTGTTTAAGCTCAATTCCGCTGGAATGTCTTAATATTGTCTATGTAAGTTAGAGTTGTTATTCGAATAAAAATTATTCGAATAATCGAGCAAAAAAAAAAAATTATTTTTATTCGAATGAATACAATTTTTCATTTGTATTAATTGTCGATTAATCGAATACTCAAATAAAATTTATTTTCAAGTTAATATTGAGAAAAATATCTTAAAACTAGTAAGAATGTTATATAAGGCTGTGCCGAATCTTATATACCCTTCACCAAATTATACTTTAAAATAAAATTTAAAAAAATTTTTTAAACATTTTTTTTTTTCAAAATAGTTTTTAAAAGTTTTTTCCAATTTTTAAAAAAAAATTTTAATTTATTAGTGAAAAAAATTAATGACAAAAGAACGTTTTTTGTGAAAAAAAAAATTGGGATTAAAAAATATTTTTCCCGATTTTGACCCATTGTAGGTCGAACTTTGTACAGCCTTATATACATCGTTGCAATGGGCTTTGAAATATCTATCATTAGATATCCATATTATCTATATTTATGACTTAGTAATCGAGATATAGATACAAAAATAGGCCAAAAATAGAGGTTGTCTCGGATTTTTGCACATATCTCCGTTATTTATGGACGGATTTTTCTGATTTTAAATAGGAAACTTTTCGAAAGCATGTCTGACAGAATTATTGAGGATTTGAATCCCGAAGATATCTGGGGTCAGTCAGACAGACAGACAGACAGACAGACAGACAGACATGGCTAAATCGACTCCGCTATCAATATGAATGTTCCAGTAATTTTCTAAGAGGGACTTTGTATGGGGACTAGGGACAAATGTTGCCAAAATTTTATTAGGATTGCCGCATAATGAACATATTTATGACTGTTCAAACAGTATTCTGGGGGGAGGCTTGTATGAGGGCTATGTGAAATCATAAACCGATATTGCCTATTTTCAATACCAAACAAACCTTATCAACATATAGTATTTGTGGAAAATTTCAGACAGCTAGCGGCTTTCGTTTGGTGTTTTCAACCGACAGATAGACAGACAGACGGACGGACATAGCTAGATCATCATAGATTTTCACAAGCACCCAGAATATTTATACTTTTGTTGGTCTGCGATGAATATTTTGATGTGTTACAAACGGAATGACAAAATCAATATAATAATCCAAGTTAGTTACATTAGAAATTTTTAGAAACAACTTTCTACATTTATTTTCTAATCGAAATCTTGTGACTACTAAACACTTAGGAAAGATTAACTCTTTCAGCCAAGCTTTTTTGTGTATAAGTTTAAAATCAAAACAATTGCATTTTTACTTTAATCAAGGTTAGTTTATTATAAAAAGTAAGAAAAAATAAATCAAAACCTGAAAAAAAACCACTCCATTGCAAGGTTTTTTTGTGGAGTGAAGTGGTTAGTTTACTAACCACCGTGGCATTAAAAATAACTATAATAAACATTTTTATTTCGTATAAATTTATTTTTAATCGAATATTTTTGACAAAATTTTCCAACCAAACAGCCGAAATATCAAAGTAACACTGAATTCGATGAACAATAAACACTTTGTGCTTTTTTTTTATTGAATGCTTGAAAGTCTCTTCAAAAAAACTGATTTTTACAATATTTTCAAATTAATATATTTATCTAACCAGAGCATCCTGTTTTGAAAAAAATCATAAACGATGACTTCAAAAAATATAATTGTTTAGCAAAATGCCAATAAATGCCAATAAACGTGTTTTAAAGACTATGGAAAATGTGGTTAGTAAAGTAACCACCCAACCGCAATGAGTTAAAGTATCTGTAATAGAGTTTATTTTCCAATTAATAATAAACAGTATTGATACAATTCATAAGCAATTTTCCTCAAACGCCTTAAACATTTATTGAAAGCCTTATACGAATTTAAAAATACTTTAGAACCAGTGATGCCGTTTGGTTACATTTGTTACATTTTTCGTAACTTTTCAACCCTCTACGTAACATGTATAATTTTCTTGTTTTGGAGCTTATTTTCGTAACTTTTCAGCCCTCATCTAAATAAAGTACAATAGGAAAAAGTAGTACACATTTTTAGTACTTTAAATTCATATCATGCCACGGATGTTTCTATTAATCAAGAGTGAAACTTATTTGTAATTTATTACCAACTAGGTCTATATCATTTTGAGACAGACTCTGGAATTGCGAATGATCTTAGTAATGTACTCTTGAGCTGGCTAATATCCAAGTTTGTGCATTTGGATGATTTCGTCAGATACAACAAATGTTATGGCTGGATCACATAACTCTGTTTTCAGACATTGAAAGAAGTCTATGAAAAATATCGTATGTAATTAATGTAGCTGTAATTAATGTAGCCTTAAAATCATGCTAGAAGTTAGAAAAATATAATTGAGGATATGATGAGAAATATTGCGGTATATTTTTGTTGAAACTCCGAAAGGATTTCAAAATATCAACATTTCTTTTAATTAGACAACCATTAAATTTTAAGTCTAGCAGTGACAAGATAACTTTCATTTAAGTCAAGTGTAGGCGGAACTCTAGAGCAACACACAGCTTTAAAGGAATATTTTCGTTTAGAAATTTTGAATCCCCTAATAATGTCCCGGGGAAATGATTGTTTAAACATCGGCATAACAAAAATATACATATTTGGAGTTCCTTTCATACACTCTAAAACTTATTTCGCAACCAGAGTTTAAAAAAATATAATAACAATCGCAAGCAACTAAGTATTTAGAATTTAATGATATAAAAACAACGTCTAATTTTGAAATTAAATTTTCAAATCAAAATTATTTTTTACCGTTGGAAAAAATGTATCTAGGAGAATTAGCTCAATTTAGAAAAAAATCAATCAGAAGGATTTAGTGATTTAGTAAATCAATTTCCTAATTTAAATAATATTATGCAAGCTTTACATAAATAATGTTGTGAGCACTCACGCCTCTACCATGAGTCCCTGATTTTAGTGCTGAATACCGGGATTAAGAATACAATCAAAGAATGTTGTGTAGAGAAAATTAAAACTTATAAAAAAACTCGGACTGAATTTCCGCATTCGTGATCGTATGAGCTATCGTGTCGGAAATAGATTTCTATATTGAAATTATAATAAAATTTTAAACTATATTTCTTGTTCTATCGAATGTCATAATCTCGAATAAGAAAATTACGATAAGTTTTACTCGGACTCTGATTATAATAACCGGTTGAATACGGACAAAATTATTATTGTTAGTTATATGTTATTAAACTTAATTACTTACATATATAGTATTTATTTGGGAAAAATTCGAAAATGTAACTTTTTATGAAAAAATGTAACTTTTAATGAGAAAAGTTGTAACTTTTTCCAAGCTACCCCTGGCAACACTGTTTAGAACTAAAGTCTTTCAATTCAATATTGGTTGTATGACTTGAAAATGCGAAATTTTTTTCATATTTTTGGCTTTAATTTTAATACATTTGTACAATATATATTCATTCAAAGTATATTGGCCATTGTTAGCTATGAACCTTTCCCATCTTTCTGGCAGCATAAGGATTCAGAGCGGAGATCAGCAATGAGTAGTGAAAAAGTTGAATCATGACACAAAATTTCTTCTACTTATGTGCATTCATATTTATTACAATGTTGTCGAACTCATATTTACTCGTAAAGTTTGAGGTAATCATCATACTCATATTTTACAATACTTATGACGTTGTTGATTTCGACTCTACTTAACTCAATTTGTATAGACGATGCAAAATAAGAATGATTCGAATACGAACATTAAAATGCTCATTATGAGGTTGTGTGTTTCAGTGTTGTCGAATTCTGTATAATTACAAAAAAAAAAACATGCATGAGTCGAATGAGTTGAATCAATAGTAAGTATTAATGAGTATTTTCCTAAAATTATATAAGTAAGGCTGAGGTTATTTATAAATTAATGAGTATGATGTCGACGTTGGATTCATATTTAATGCTACGCATACTTATAAATCAATGTTATTGTGGGTATGAGTAGGATCCCTTATAGACAATAATCGCCACAAATGTCTTATCACTTGGTTGACTCCAATTTATATATTTTGGTCATTTGACACATATGTGCTCTTTGTAGTGCAGATAGAAGGCAATTGGTTACCTTATACATCCCAGGTAATCTAGCCTTAAGACAATTGTCACTTAAGTGTCTCTAAGTAATCTGGAGTGTAGTCACTTTAAATGTTTTGTGAATACTTCGTACAAACTGGTTTTATACAAATTGTGTTGTGATCATATAGTTAATTTTTATTTTTGCTTCAGTATACTGATATCCCATGTAACATGCATGAAGGCAATACTCACTTTAGTGTCTCTTAGTAACCTCTAGTGAAGTCACTTTAAACGTTTATTTTGTACTGCACTTTAGAAAGTAGTTATTTTACTCAACAGAAGCAAACCATTGGAGAGTTGTCGAAGAAAAGTTTGATTACAAGCAATCGTTTATTCCTATGATATGTCTTTTTACCTATTTGAGGTCAATTAGCATCCGTATATGTTAAAATAACTAGTTATGTAGCTGATCAATTTACCAGTTAGGTAGCTAGTAAGATAACTGACGCTATTTAACCAGTATGTGAATCCAATGCGTTTACTACTTTGGATCAGCTATTAGACATTCTCATTGAAGTCAAAAAGGGTCAATTGACACCCTGCTTAGGACATGCCCGTGTTAAAATAACTAGTTTCCACCCTAAATGATGGGTAAAATCACTAGTTTGGGACTGTCTCCTAGAACTGCTGCGATGATGGCTGCTCACTTATACTTATAATTTCATAAGTGCGTATGAATAGCAAAAAAGTGATTTATTGCTTATCTCTGATTCAGAGCCAAAAGAACTGCTCATCTTTTAAAGCCAAGAACGAATCAAGCCAATTTTGGATACTCTGTTCCAAAGAGAAGCGTATCTCAGAGAGAACGTTCTGCGTTTGTCGATACAAATAGTAGTCGGGCGGGGGACGGTTGGGAATATAACGCGGGTGAGGCAAAACTTCCCAACCATTTCATTCTAAATACTTTTTAACAGTTATTGCATCATGTGGCCGAGCATTGTCATGATGAAATATTACGGTTTCATGTCTGGCCGCATATTCTGCGCGTTTTTTGGCCAATGCTCGCTTCAAACGAATCAGTTGTGTTCGGTACAGGTTCTCTGTAATGGTATTTAGGACCCGCCAAATACAGATAATTACCTTAGCGCCATAGATATTTGGCTTTGATGTTGATTCGGCTGGTTGGCCTTCACATACGATCTCTTACGCTTCCGGTTATCGTAATGGTTCCATTATTCATCGCAAGTAATGAATCGTTGCAAAAATGATTTTTTTATAGCGTTCAAGCATAATTTCGGTTATGCAAAATCGTCTTTCAAGGCTTCTATTCGTATGGTACCCAATTTACCTGCTTTTGGATGAGGCCTGCTGCTTTGCAATGTTTTTAAATTGTTGAGTTTGACAATAATCTTCATGGAGTAATGCCTCAAATTCTTGGTCTTCAAAAATTTTTGGCTGGTCTGTGCGATTTTGGTCTTCCGTGTCAAAATCATCACTTCTGAACCGCAAAAACCATCTCTCGCACATTGGAAAAGATGGAGCTCATTCACCATAAGCTGCAGTGAGCAATCGGTGTGCTTTAGCTGCACTTTTTTCTAAACTTTGTTGTTTACACTATAATGTTCAATAACTAAGTGAGAATAAAAGACAGATATATACCCTTCAAAATGACATATAAGTTATTAAAAACAAAAACCGCTTCAAAAGATACGCCTTCTATTGTAAATCCCGCATTTTTAGGTCATAATTGAAATGATCTAATGTAAATAACATTCATCTATATACATATTTGTATTTCTATTCTTTGCTTACAAATATATTCAGCCCAATTATGAACAAAAATTCCCCGGGAGTTTTTTTCCCTTTTCTTATTTTTAACATTGAATACGAAAAATAGGAAAAGGAAAAAAAAAACACCCGGGAATTTTTATTAATAATTGGCTGATTAACATTTTTCTGGTTTTGTATATATTTTATGAAATTATTCGAATAATATTGTTTTTTTTACTCATTCAAATAATACACAAAATATTATGAGCTTTTTTTCGTATAAAATAAAAGTCGAATAATTGACAATCCTACTGTAAGTCATTTCGTTGATACATCATTGAATTTCCTCCTTCAATGCAGTTGTGTAGTTGTAGCATTGTTGCCATAGACTTTGGATTTCAAATAACCCCATAAAAAGAAAACTAATGGTGTTAAATCGCACGATCGAGGGGGCACCAATGCTGATCACAACAATAAGCGACCAGAAAATGTCTTATGCAGTAACTGGATTGTTTTACTAAAACATATAAAGAAATGCCTTATGTAGTAAATGAATTGTTGCTCGGGCATCTCGCTATTTTTGAAACCACATGTCATCCACATCAATATCATTACAATTAACGCGGAAATAACTCTTTTATCTGTTAACATTTTCATTTTGTAAGATGTACGGTCCAATGATGCCTGCAACCCAAATTCTTTTGAATTTAGTTCTTTTTTCAAAATCTTGAATTACTTGTAATGCTTTTTACAACATAAAATAAAAACTATTAAAATTAATATAATATTTAAATATTCAAAAGATGTTTGTTTCCTATTGTTTTATTTACAAAACACGGAAGCAAAGTAATCGAGTTACGAGTGTTAACCTAAAGTGTTTTGCTCTTAAAAACCTAAGCAATTTGGAATATTTTGTTTTTATTTTTCTTGGATACTAACTATTGCCCAACAAACAAACCGACACAAATACATGTTAATTTAGTCTAGTACGCATGAGTAGCAGTAGTAAAGTAGAAAATAAAAGCGAAAAACAAAAGAAAACCATGAAGACAATGAACGAGTAAGGATGATGAAAATATTTCAAAGAATTTTTTTTAATAATATGGAAAAAATACCATCAAGCAGACAACCGGCCAGCCAGCCACTCAGCCAGCCATCCAGCCAAACCAAGAGCAATTGAACAAAAAGCCCCTAAAGACTTTTAAAATATATACATACATACATACATTCATACATATATAAGAAGTACATAATTTGCGTATGAGTTGCTGCTGGCTGATAATGTTTGTAGTTGTTGTTTCTTTCAGTCATGTAGAGACGACCTTGTCGATGGTCACTCATCATCATGCTTGAGCTTTTGTTATGCGTCTTTTTTTTTTGCTGCTGCTGCCACTGCTGCTATAATAGTAGCAACTAATCGCAGTTAGTTACTTTTTAGCAACTAAACAAAACACTTCTATTTTTATTCATTTAATATTTTTTCTACTTTTAAAGTTTGAAATTTAAAGCAGAAACATTAAAGAATCTTTTCAAAGAAAAACCACAGGAAATGCCGCTTTCTAGCAAGCCGGATTTAGAACATTAATTTTAAATGTCAAAATGACGTGTTAAAAAAAATGCTTAAACTAATCTAAGATTTGTCATATGTGTATTTTATTCAAATTAAATTACTTTTAAATTCAATTTTAAATCTCTCTCTTTAGCCCTTGTTGGTATCTGTTCTTCAAGGTCGTCACTAGCAAGTTTTGAAGAAAGATTGAAAGAAAACAAATTTAATAACTGAAATTCTTTTGAAATTTTATTTCTGAATCAACAAAGAATAAGCAGGAAAAGAAAAAAAAAAAGAAAAACCTCACAAGTTTTACCACAATTTCGTTTTCGTTTATATTTATTTTGTTTTTTTTTTTTACAACTTTGGTTTAAGCTTTAAATATGTGTCTTTAGACTTTTTTTATGATGCTAAATTGTGGTTTTTGGCTTTAATTACAACCGCCATAAGAGCTATAACAACCGCAAGAGATGCAACAACATCAATATCGACTCCACACACTTGCCTCGTAATATAATATTATTACTCTGTGTCAGATGATCATAATATTTCGTATTTATGATTTTCAAAACATTATGATTATTATTAAAAATTTTGCTAGTGCCACAAATATATGTTTAAAAGATTATTATGCGTCTTTATTAATAAGATTTTAAATGAAACAAAGACGAATTGGGAATAACCTTATTAGAGTTTTGTAAAAAAAAATGTAAAATTATTTTCAGTAAGGAGGTGATTTTCTTAAGAATTATTGTCGTGAATTGGGTTGTGAAGGAAACATTAAATTTGCTTTAGCTCGATTACCGTTAAAATATCAATCCCTCTGCAATATCACCTTTTAGATTTTTTTCTTCATGTTCTACATTATTTTGCTCTTAAAAATACTAAAAATACGTATTCAAAATTATCGTAGCCTTCCAAAATTCTTCAGTCTCGGTTGTTGTTTAAAATCGAGAAAATCGGCCCACAAATGGCTGAGATATAAGGAAAAAGCCCGGCCAACCTCGATTTTTGGCCTATTTTTGATCTATATCTGGACTACTAAGTCAATAATATAGACAATATGGATATCTAATGATAGATATTTCAAAGTCTATTGCAACGATATATATAGTAATGTGCACCTACAATGCGTCAAAATCGGAAAAAATATTTTTAATCCGATTTTTTTTTTCCATAATTCTTTTTTATAAAAAAAAATTATAAAAAACTATTTCAAAAAAAATTTGAAAAAAAAATTATTTTTTATATTTTGAAAAAAAAAAAACAAAAATTTTAAATTATGAAAAACAATTTTGAAACAAAAATTCATTTTGTTTACCTAAAAATATTTAAAATTTTTATTTTAAAGTACAATTTGGTGAAGGGTATAAAAGATTCGGCATAGCCGAATCTATATTCTTGTTATCTCTTACTTGTTGTTATTGTTTTTGAAGTTTGTTTGTGTTAATAAAATAGTTTTTGTATTTTTTGATTAAAAGTGTTAAAATGGATGCAAAATGTATAGTTTTACAATATTTAGAAGCTACATAAAAGAAAATTGCATAAATGGTAATGGTTTTTGTTCTATTGTGATCGTTAAAAATGTAACACATTGCGAGGGTGTCAGAAAATAAAATGCCATTAAATAATTTAGAACTAAAGAAAAATACATAAGGAGTGAGATCGTAAAATTTTTAACACACGTTTTTCATTAAAACTTTAAACCCAAGTACTATTTGGATTTTTTTTTATCAAGTTACCTTTGTAAAACATGTCAGTTATTATTTTTAATATCAATTATATTAATTTGTTATTAATCTGATTAAAATGAGTGATCAGAAAAAAGTGCGTACTAAAATTATTAAATATTTTCAACAAAACCCAACTTGGTCCTACAAAAAGTTGGCCAAGCATTCAAAGGTTATTAAACAGTACCGGGAGAACTTGTCCGTTGATAGAGAACCTGGTTCATTAAGAAGAAATGGTCCACATGATGTTTCTAAAGCCAAAAAAATAGAAAGCATTTTCAAAAGAGCTCCCAACACATCCGGTAGGAAAGCAGTCCGGTTGGTACGAAAAGTTAAAGCTAATGCAGGTTTAAAAACATACAAGGCTAAAAAAGTTGCTGACAGGAACTCTGCTAAAAATTTAGAGGCCAAAGACAGAGCACGCAAATTGATGTCAACTTTTTTATACAAAAAAATATACCTGCTGCATAATGGATGACGAAACGTATGTTCTGGCAGATTTTTCGCAACTTCCTGGTCAAAAATTTTATGTTGCTGATGCTCGAGGGAATGTTGTAGAAATTTTTAGGACCCAAAAGCAGAAAATTTTGTTCTTGGCATGGCAAGCAATATGCAGTTGCGGCAAAAGAAGCCAAATATGGGTAAAAAGAGGGCGCTATAAATACCGACATTTACATCAAGGAATGTTTACAAAAGAGGATGCTTACATTCATAAGACTTATTAATGTGTCCACTTATTTTTGGCCAGATTTGCCATCCTGTCACTATGGTAAGAAAGGTCTTGAGTGGTACAAGAACAATAATGTGGTAAATCAAAACTGTAGGTTTTGTTGTTTTATTATTATAAACATATTTGTATATTAAGAATTTTTCGATCTCAGTCCTTATAAGGCTATTTGCGGTAGTTATTCAAAGAATACTTTGAAAAGTTAGCAGTCCGTAAGTCACTTTAAATTCTTAGTTACTAAAGTCATCTATTATTAGATTATTTACATGTTACTTTATTATTATTATTGATGCACTCCTTATTTGTTACTAAATTATTTGTTTTTCTGTAGTCCATATTTCTGTAAAAGTATTTGTGATATAAAAATAATAAATTTTATATTTTATGTATGTGAAAAGTTAATTTATGTTAGCATGTGTGAAATATAATCAAAACAAAGCTTAAATATTTATATTGGTTGTTTATTGAATTGATTTTATTCTCAAAATGAGAAGGTTGTATGAAATAAAATCACTATTTTAATCAAAAATACATTAGGAATCATAATAAAATAGAAAATTAATAATGTATATATGCCCTATTGGATGTAACTAAGAAAATTCTTTTGAAATCATTTTAAAAACTAGTTGGTCAAATCACAATGTCTCTTATAAATGTCATATTGTCATAATGTCCTAATATTTCACAATGGATTTTAGTGCTTTTCAAGCAAAAAATGTTCTAAACTAATACTACTTTCTATGCTATGTTTATTGTGTTATCGTAACGAACCAGCAGAGACCAACTCCGAATGCCTAAGAGTCGGTTAAGCCGAGCCGCCGAGTCGTGATATATTAGGACATTATGACAATATGACTGATAAGAGACCTTGTGAATTGACCAATTGTCTAAATTTGTAAACTATAAAGTAATAATTTTGTTTAAAGAAAGATGTTTAATTTGTTTTTAAAAACCAGCTATTTGATCAACTAAATATGCCACAAAACTTAAGTACATTTTATAACAAAAAAAAATCCAAAAGACAAAGTCACTGTGTCGCATCAAATTATTATAATTATGCCGGTACGATGGCTCCACACAAAATGTTGGCTTATGTTAATGCAGCCACATGGGACAAATTTAAAAGTTTCTTAATAATACAGTTTCATTTGTTATTGTCACAAATTTATACCTTCAAAAAAAAAAGAGCATCCCTTCATTAAAATCATACTTATTTTGTTTAAATTTTAATAACTTTATTTCTTTTGACCAAAATTAAAGTCATGTTAATGTCAATTGTCATAAAATTTTATAGGACTGGTTTAGTTTTAATGAACATATGGAATCGATATTATTGTAATATTTAACGAATATATATGTATGTATGTCTGTAGGCAGAATTTGTTAATGATTTTAGTTAAATATAGTTCTATAATTTGTATATATTTATTACTATAATTATGCTTATTTTATTACATTTATAGACCTAAATTCTTTCCCACAAACTTCTTTATATAAGTTCAAATCAAATCAAAACTAAAACAAACTGTAGTAAAACCCAATTTAAATTTGTTAAAAATTTTATTGTTATTATTATTATTATTTTGAATGAATTGCTTGTTGAAAATAGCATAAATAAAAGATCAATTCAAATCACATGAATAAACATGATGCTATTGGCATAAATTATTATAATTATTTGCTGCCAACAACTAACTGCTGCTAAATCCAGTTCAATATTATTTTTAAGAAGCGTAACTTTTATAATTCTTTAGCTTTATGGGGAATTTAAATAATTTTCTTTACTAAAAAATTACCTAATATTATTTTTGTATATTTGTGAATGTTAATGAGAGTTTGGTATATAAAAAAAAATAGAAAAAAAAACATGTTTCTAATTTCACAAAAGAATATAATGATTTAAATAATATAAGAATTTACCTAATCCTCAAATATTTAAATATAGATTTTATTTTGAAATATATTTATTAAAAAAATAAATAAAATAATGTTGTTTATAAAAACAAGAAATAAAACTTTGAACTAAAGTATATATATTTATAACATGGGTCCTTTCCAACCATAGTAATGGTTTAAAATGCTAATATAATAACTTTTATACAAACCGATTTAGTTGATTTTCTATACAAAAATTTCTGAACGTATAGCTGATATGTTGATAATAGATTTGAGTCTGTCAGATATCCGGGGCCTATGGAATTTTGTCTTCAAGCGACTGGTGGAAAAACAAAAAGTCTTTTTAGTTGGGTACAATAAAAGCAGTTGAATGAAGAGCTATAGCGAGGTCCTCGTAAATCCTAAACTGACTACATTTATCAATAATATAACTACATAAGGACGGAGATCGAAAAATTCTTAACATACATAAATGTTAATAAAAATTAAACCTCTAAACTTACAGTTTTGATTTTTGTTTTATTTGATTGAAATTATTATTACAATTTACAAAAAAAAAAATAAAAAAAAATTATAGTTCTAATCACTAGTGATGAAATTTTGAACCTTTTTCGAAAACTCTTCCATTATGGTTTTTATAGTACTTTATGACACTTTGTTTGAACAGGTTGTCCATCTCCGATTAAAATCTACCACACTTTTGGACACCTTTTTTGTGCTCTTCAATTCTCTTTTAACAAGAGCCTAATATCTCTTCACTGGCCTTAGCTCCAGGTAGTTTGGAGAATTTGCCTCTCTTGGTACAAATACCACATTATTGTTCTTTTACCACTCAAGACCTTTCTTACCATAGTGACAGATGCCAAATCAGGCCAAAAATAAGTGGACCCATTAAGAAGTCTTATGAATGGAAGCATCCTCTTTTGTAAACATTCCTTGATGTAAATTTCGGTATTTATAGAGCCCTTTGTAACAAATGTTTGGCGTTTTTGTGGCAACTGCATATTGCTTGCCATACCAAGAACTTTTTGGGAAATTTTGTCTGCTTTTGGGTTCTAAACTTTTCTTTAACATTCCCTCGTGCATCAGCCACATGAACATTTTGACCCGGAAGCTGCGAAAAATCTGCCAGAACATACGTTTCGTCATCCATTATGCAGCAGGAATATTTTTTTTTTATAAAATTTGACTTCAATTTCCGTGCTCTGTTTTTGGCCTTTAAATTTTTAGCAGAGTTGCTGTCAGTAACTTTTTGAGCCTTGTATGTTTTTAAACCTGCATTAGGTTTAACTTTTCGTACCAAATAGTCCGAGCACTGAGCTAACCGGACTGCTTTCCTACTGAATGTGTTGGAAGAGCTTTTGAAAATGCTTTCTATTTTTTTTGCTTTAGAAACATCATGTGGACCATTCCTTCTACCTGAACCAGGTTTTCTATAAACGGACAAGTTCTCCCGGTACTGATGAATAACATTGGAAACAGTTTGACGGCAGAGCTTTGATTATTTGGCCAACTTTTTGTAGTACCAAGTTGGGTTTTGTTAAAAATGTTTAATAATTTTGATACGTACTTTTTTCTCGTCACTCATTTTAAACAGCTTAACAACAATGAACATAATTGACATTAAACATAATAACTGATATGCTTTACAAAGGTAATTAGATCAAAAAACATCAAATAATACTTGGTCTAAAAGTTTTAATGAAAAACGTGTGTTGAGAATTTTACGATCTCAGTCCTAAGTTAAGAGTGAAATATATTCCCAACTAAATGATAATTATCTGTATTGATTCTATGTAATTGTACGTTACAAGTTCTATGTATGTGCTTCAAACAGTGAGTTGTGAATGAAATATAGGGTGTATGAACAGAAAATGCGGGACTTTTTAAAATTTTTAGCTTTTATACAATATAAATTTATTCAAAGTATTGGCCATTGTTAGCTATGACCTTTTCCCATCTTTCTGGTAACATATGGCTTCATCTTTCGAGGCCAAGAACGAATCGAGCCAATTTCGGATACTAAAGAGTGAGCCAAAAACTTATACTTGTATTAAGTTAAATAAAACTTAAACCGTTTAATATAAAAATTCTCAAAAATCCATAAATTTATTCAAATATTACAAATTCATTAAACATTAAAGTATTGTTATTTTACTGGTTATTATTATAAATTGATTCACTTTTTCCAAAAATCCTTCTAATAAAGATTTTGTAGTTGCTTTCATTACATTTTTGGACGAGGGTGTCCACTTGTGGAATTTTTGTTTTTCTGTCCGGTATTATTGTCGTATATTACCTCGTCCATCAGCCACATAATAATCTTGACCCGGAATTTGTGAAAAGTCTGCCAGTACATACTAAGTTTCATCATCCATCACACAACAGGTGTATTTTTATACTCTTCACCATTAGTGGCAAGGGTATATATAAGTTTGTCATACCGTTTGTAATTTCTACATTTTTCATTTGCGTCCCCACAAAGTATATATATTCTGGATCGTTATAGATAGCGAATTCGATATAGCCATGTCCATCTGTATGTTGAAATCAAATTTCCGTAGCCTGCTAATAACTTACAAACATAATTGATACATCAATATATCAGGAATTCCACCGGCTTGGTCGCTATTTAAAATCGAGAAAATCGGCCCACAAATGGCTGAGATATAAGGAAAAAACGGGATAACCTCGATTTTTGGCCTATTTTTGATCTATATCTGGATTATAAGTTACTAGTCATTAATATAGACAATATGGATATCTAACGATAGATATTTCAAAGTCCACTGCAACGATTTATATAATGCTATAGTAATTTGGACCTACAATGGGTCAAAATCGGGAAAATTATTTTTTAACCCAAATTTTTTTTCCACAAAAAAATTATTTTTTTAATTTTTTTTTTCACTAATAAATTAAAAAAAAAGAAAATTTTAAAAATTTAAAAAAAAAAAATTTGGAAAAAATTAAAAAAAAACAATTTCGGAAAAAAAAATTTTAAATTTTAAAAACAATTTGAAAAAAATTTTGAATTTTGAAAAAATAAAATTTTATTTTGTTTACCTAAAAATATTTAAAATTTTTATTTTAAAGTATAATTTGGTGAAGGGTATATAAGATTCGGCACAGCCGAATATAGCTCTCTTACTTGTTTTTTTTAAATAAAATTTTAACTAATTTTTTTCGCTTATTCTTTTGCTTCTAAGTTCTTTAACGCATTGCAATCTGCAACTTTCTGAACTTTATACGACTTCAACCCAGCATTAGCTTTGGCTCTGCGTACAAAAGAATCAGAGCATTTAAATTTACGAGCTGCTTTTCTGATAGAAGTGTTCGGTGCTCTTCGAAAGACTTGTTCGACTTCTTTTGCCATACTAATATCTGTTAGATTCATTTTTTCTTTCAATATTCAAGTCTACCTTATACAGTTAATGGCTTTGGAAACTTTGTGACGATGAACCATCAGATCTTTTGCTATTTTTTTGAAAGTTCATATTGAAACTTTTTTTTAAAGTTTTAAATATTTATTCACGTACTTTTTTTTTGTGACCAATTTGACCGAAATAATAGTTGAACATTTTGATTTAGAATAAATTTTATGTTCCAAAGTAAAGCGTATTCCAGAGAAAGCGTTCTGTATCGATCGAAACAAATAATAGTCAGACAACAAGGCACGATCTGCACTATAAAGCGGGTGAGGCAAAACTTCCCAAACACTTCATTCTAAATACTTTTTGACAGGTATTGCAACATGTGGCCGAGCATTGTCATTATGGAATGTTACGGTTTCATGTCTGGGCATTTCTCTCTTCAAAGGAATCAGTTGCGTTCGGTACAGGTTCCTTGAGATGGTATGGCCAGCTATGTATGTCAGCAGCTTATAACCTTTTGCTCCCACCAAATACAAAGCGCATTACCTAATCAGCATGGATATTTGTCTTTGGTGTCGATTCGGCTGGATGACCGGGCTTCACATACGATTTATCGTAATGGATTCATTTTTCATCGCAAGCAATGAGTCGCTGCATAAATTATTTTCTTTTATAGCGTTCAAGCAGCATTTCAGACATACAAAATCGTATTTCAAGGTCTCTCAGCTTCAATTCGTATGGTATCCTGCTTTTGGATGAATCCTGCTGCTAGCAAACGGTTTTGAAATTGCTGATTGAGTAGCCTCAATGATTTTGCAAGCTCTTGTTGAGTTTAACAATAATCTTCATGGAGTAATGCCTTCAAATCTTGATCTTCAAACTTTTTTAGTGTCAAAATCACCACTTCTGAACCGAACAAACCATATCTCGCACGTTAAAACCGATGAAACACATTAACCATAAGCTTTGGTGGGCAATCGGTGTCTTTCAGCGGCACTTTTTTTTCAAATTAAAAAAGTCAAGCAAAACTTCCCGCATATGACGCTTTGTTTGATGGAAGGGAGTAGTCATGAAGTAAATTACGCAATAGTAATTATTTCCAAATAAAATAATTCCGTCAGTAGCGATTAGGGTTACTAAGTTATGTTTAAAGGAACCTATTGAAGTTAAAATGTAAATGTTTGCTAAATATGGTTCGTACTTATAGTATTTGTACAGGTTTCCTGTGATGGCATGGGCAGCTCTAAATTCCAGCAGCTTATAATACTTATAATACCCTTTTGCTTCACCAAATACGGAGCATTTCTTTAGCGCCATGAATGTTTGGGTGGTAGGCCCGGTCTCACGCACGTTACCATAATGGATCCATTAAATAAAATTAAATTCGTTAAATAAAATGTATAAAAAATCATGTTATAATTCTATAGCTGTGTATATGTGTATTGCTAGATAACTGCGGAATTATATAAATATAGGTTATGATGATGACGAGTTATATTGCTGTTAACAAAATCTATTTAAACTGATAAAATCTACACTGAAATGAAATTTTCAAATATGATTTTAAAAAAATTTCCGAAAAGAGCTTAAAACGTATAGCAAATTACATAACAAGGTCGTTACTATTTATAACGTATTTTACAATTCTTTTGTGATTCTAATTTAAAGAGAAATGTTTAAGTTCATAACTTGCTGTCTACTCGTTAGATCAAGATCAAGTTCTATGAATTAATTAGTTAATAAAGTTACAATATTTTTACACCTATAAAAAAAAACAATTTGTCAATTCATTTAAATTTTGTAAAGATGGCTTTTAAATTGGATTTTAATTAAAAATGTATATTTGAACTGCTAGCTACCAACCAACCAACCAACTTCAATAAAAACTGTTCAATTAAAATTATTTAAGAAAAAAAAAAATAAAAAATTTATATAAAAAAACCAGATGAAAACCAAGATTAAATTGAAAATATGATAAACGGCTACAAAATGATAATTTTCAGCAAATTTGTTGTTAAACTAAAATCTGTATAAACATTTCAATACAAATAGTTATACTATAAACATTTAAATGCATTAACAAAAAATAAATTAAAAAAAAAAAAAAAAACAAGAAAAGAAATACGAAAAATGTATGCAAGTGTACGAGTTATTTAGATGTGTAATGAATGTGCAGCACGGCATGCAGCATACAATAAATTTATACTTACATATGTATCTCTATATATTGTAGTTGTGTGGCAAGTACAAGTTGCTAGTTAAAGTTGTAGCATCACTTACCGTGTATAAACACACATATTTATTGTATTTAAACATGAGGTTTTAATTTATTTATACAACATTCTTACAGCATTTGCAAATAAATTAAAACAGAAAAATTTGCAAAAAAAAAAATTTAAAAAAAAAATTAAGAAAAAACAAAAAATTTTAAATGTGTAAATATCAGTTTATCTGCACGGTGATAGTGTATGGAAAAAGTATGGTAACAAAGCGGAAATGTTAAGGAACATTTTAATTTTTCCACATAGTCTCTTTTGAGCTCTATACAGTTTGTCCAACGTTTCTCCAATTTGTTTATCCCTTCAAAAAAATAAGATTTGTCGAGATCATCAAAATATGTATTATTTTGAGAGATGATTTCATCGTTGGAGTCAAATATCTTTCTGCCGAGCCATTTCTTCAGGTTTGGTAACAAGAAATAATCACTCGGGGCTAAATCCGGAGAATAGTGCAGAAGAGGGTGCATTTCGTAGCCTAAGTCATGGATTTTTGCCATGGAAACATGGCAAAAATGTGTGCACACGATTGTGAATAAACGCAGCAGCCATCTTGCGAAAAGCTTTCTCATACGCAAGTGATCATTCAAAATTGAAAAACTTTCAATCTCCGATCGGCCAACACCATTTCGTGATTTTCTTTGTCAACTGGTCCAGAACGTTCGTCATTTTCCGTGATTGTACGGCCACAACGAAATTCAGTAAACCACTTTTATCAAGCTTTGCCTTGGTTTGAGTGATGGTTGTTAAAGTCATTAAATTATGGTTAAGTAGTGATCATTTCATGATATTTTATAATGCTACATATTAGTTACATTATCATAATATGACGCTGTTCGATTACGGTCACCACAACCATATTTGTTCTTAGCTTGTAGTTAACAACATACAAAGAATGTACATAAAATGTTATAGTAATCCACGCTCTCTTTATGTCGACCACTTATTACTCTTGGCCTTACTTTAAATCTATGAAATAATAATTTCCTCATAATTCGTGGGGTATACAGTTTCAAACTGTTTCAGTTTTAAACTAGACATCTATAATATAATTCAATCCTCAATTTCGTTTTTTTTTTAAATTATGTATGTTGATATCATAAGGACTAGATTTAAAACAGGTTCGCAGATAAGGTGAATACAATTACTTTGTAATCAAATTCGAATGTATGAAATAAATAATCAGTTTCAAAATATCTAGTAAATAAGCATGTTGTCATGTACACATATTTTTCCCACCAACTGTATGTGTAAGTACGAATATTTGAATACAAGTACAGGTACAACATGTATTACAATTGCTAAAAAGACAAGGTTGAAATCTTCATTATAGTTTAATAAAGAAACCATCATTTTTTTTCTTCTTAATAACGGAAAATACCATGGAAAATATTAAAATGTGTAGAAAATCATTTTAGTAATTTAACTTTTTTGTAATAAATTATGGATTAAAACAATTAGAAACTTTTGAAACCAAAAACTGTTCAAACTGTCAGCAGAGAATTATGCGAGTTTAAGTTTTGACGACGTACAGTGGTGCCATTTGAGTTTTTTCGTTGCAAAAATCTTAACTTTTGAACCAAATGAGATAGTCAAAAAATTTAAAAGGCATAACGTATGCGGAATGAAATTGCAAATTGCAACAAAACGCTATATTTGTTTCCAACGTTAAAACAAATAACATATAAAACCTTTATAAAGTAGCCCATTGTATTGATTTAATGTGAACAAAAATTGTATTATATTCATGTACTTTTGTGGCAGTTATAAATAAATTTATATACAGGTGTTGAAAATACCGATGTTTGCACTTTTCTGAGCTCCTATTTGAGTTTCATGGTCTTATTTTTCTCGATTTTTATTTTAAATAATCTACAGGAACTCTTCTATCTTCTATCTATTTAAAAAACTCTCAAATTATTTTTAATTTAAAAAATTTTGGACATTTTTTCACTTTAGAAAGTCTGGAATTTGAAGGGTGTTGGAAAACACCATAATCATCTGGGCGTGGCACAGTTAACAAGAACTTTCTTTTTAAAAAAAATAATCTCTGATGTTTCTTTTTATGAAATGATTAAGTTTGTGTAAACATTTCATAATATATTAATTTCAATATATATTAAAAAAAGATTATGTTCTACTTTCCACATCTTATTAATAATAGGTTTAAGTATTTACTTCCAAAAAAGTCCACTTCTCTGCCTTTCTCTGCCACTTGATGTAAAATATAATAAATTGTTCCCGATGAAAATTGAGAAAATATGGAAAAAATTACAAATGTTTTTTAAGGTAGTTCTCTTTTTGTTAACATTTTGAAATAACTAAAAGCCAGATTTTCAAATGGGATTTTAAAGTATTAATGCAAAACATAACGTAATTCAAAATAAGTCCTAAAACACTAAAAGCTCATGTACTTTTTCTTTGGCCAGTGTCAAATTTTTGTTGCAATTTCATTCCGCATACGTTATGATATATAATTGACCTATAACCTATGAAATGAGTGTTTGAAAAGGGTCCTACTTTTATTTTTATGGGTAGTAAAATAAGATATGTATTAAAATTTTTGATTATTTATGTTTCTTTTTAAAAAATTTTATGATTTAAAATCATTCCAGAAAAGATTAAAAAATTTTTTTTTTTAATATTTTTTAAATTTTTTTGTCCTCAGACGTGCAGGCCTAAAAACTTGCTTTAGTGAATTTTTTAGACAATTTTTAAAATTTGTTAAACATTTATTGAGTAAAAAAGAATTTCTTGATTCTTATGCATAAAAAACTATTTGAGAAATGTTCGTCTGTCCGTCTGTTAGTTGAAATAGATTTCCCTAAGATAATGGCAATAATTTTTGTTTTTAAAAGTAATCGTGATATTCATAATCAGCGAAAACCTTTCACAAATGACGATTCTATGTTCGATTCCTGTTTACAAAAAGTTTATTCAATAAGCTAAATCATTTTAGAGTTACGCAAATATATGTCGTGCAACCTCCTTCATTTACGAAATAACGGTATATCTCGAAAACAAGAGCTAACCTTAAGAAAACGGTTAGCGCCACTGGATTCAGCGTACTCGAATTAGTTTAAACCGCCGGGTGCCCCGCTTGACTGAAAAAAGGGTAAATTTCAAGCACAGTGTTATTAAAGTTCTCATACTGATTTAATATCAGTTTAAAATCCAGCCATTCCTAAGCTTGGATCAGCACTCAGGGGATGACCCTTACTCATGCAAAGGATTATGTTGGAACTAGGAAAATAAGTTATGGGAGGGTGGAAAGATGGAGTAGTGTTTGTAGACATTCGATTTGAACTTTCCTACATTCATAAATTTCAGGAAACTCTTTAGCGCGAATTTTGTACTGCTAACGAATTTCCCTGTAGTGTATTGTGTGTGCCACTGACCAATCGACCACGTGATGAAAAAAGTGTATTACGTAAAAGCCTCCGGGTATCAGGAACATGTTCCCTAATTTCATAAAAACACATAGAACAGAACCGATAGAACTGTGAAACACAGCCCATATTGCGTCGGTACTCCAGCGAATCAGTAGAGTTGGATACCCTATTGTCACCAATAATCACTTTCACCCTCTACTGTACGCAGTCGAGATGCTCCAAAATAGACTTTGAAGCACCAGCCCATACATGTGAGTTGTATTTCATTTTCGATCGGATATAAGGAGTGAGATCGATAAAATCTCAACATACATAAATGTTAATAAAAAAGAAACCTCAAAACCTACAGTTTAGATTTTTTTATTTGATTGAGATTAACTATTATTACAACTTACAAAAAATATTATTTTTATAGTTCCAATCAATAGTGATGAATTTATGAATCTTTTCCGGTAACCCTTCCATTAAGGTTTTTTATAGTGCTGTCTGTCACTTTGTTCGAACAGCTAGTCCATCTCCGTTTAAAATCTACCACACTTTTGGACACTTTTTAATGCTCTTCAATTCTCTTTTAACAAGAGCCCAATATATCTCCACTGGCCTTAGCTCCAGGCAGTTTGGAGGATTTGCTTCTCTTGGTACAAATACCATATTATTACCACGGAAGACCTTGCTTATCATAGGGACAGGATGCCAAATCAGGACAAAAGTGTTAATATTCCTTGATGTAAAATTCGGTATTTATAGAGCCCTTTGTTACAAATGTTTGACTTCTTTCACCGCAACTGCATATTGCTTGCCATGCCAAGAACATTTTGGGAAAATTTTCTGCTTTTGGGTCTTAAACTTTTCTACAAAATTCCTTCGAGCTCAGCAGCATACAAATTTTGACCCGGAAAAAATTTGACTTCAATTTCCGTGCTCTTTTTTATTTTTAACAGAGTTGCTGCCAGGAGCCTTGTATGTTTTTAAAGCTGCATTGGCTTTTACTTTTCGTTCCAAATAGTCCGAGCACTGAGCTATCCGGGATGCTTTCCTACCGGATGTGTTGGGAGCTCTTTTGAAAATGCTTTCTATTTTATTGGCTTTAGAAACATCATGTGGACCATTCCTTCTACATGATCCAGGTTTTCTATCAACGGAAAAGTTCTCCCGATACTGTTTAATAACATTGGAATCAAAATCTCAAATAATACTTGGGTTAACAGTTTTTAGGAAAAACGTGTGTTAAGGTTTTTTCGATCTCTCTCCTTAGGTGGTGTTAATAGTGAGGAAATCAGATAGAGTGCAGTAATTCCTACACCATTTAAAAAAACCGATACACTTGACTGCTTCTTCCGAGACTTGAAAAATGTGTTTAGACCAGCGTATGATTTCACAATATTTACACCTGTCTTTCGTTCGTTTTTTTTTTTTTTTTTTTTGTCAACATGCAGCACAGAGTCTTGCAAGCATTAAAAGTGACCCTATTCACAAGGTCCCGATTAAAGAAATCATTCAATTTTTGCCTCATTGCACAGTGGTCCAAATGGTCAATCTAGCCGGAAAAAAGTCATAACTGGCTTTTGAAAAGCCGTACCGACATGAAACTTAGTACGTTTATAGATTTCATCAATATAAACAATCGCATGAATGTGTGTTTTTGTATGTAAATTTTGTCTTTCTGGGTTTGTTTGAACTTTATAGACGGCGAAACGGCTGGACCGATTTTCCTGAAATTTTCACACCGTATGTGTGGAAGGAATTAAAGGCTACCTTTCATTAAGAAATTTGAAGTGGGCGAAATGCCAAGCCAACCTTAAAAATAAAAATACAGGTCCTTCCTTGTAATGGACATGTTAAACTCTAAATGAAATATAAATCGTTGAGACAAAAAGTGGCAGCTAATTTTTTAAAGATTAGAAAGCTACATCTATATAGATGACGACAACAAAAAACAAAAGCTTAACTGTGTTAAAGTACCATTTGAAATTCTAATAGAATTTGGACATTGAACAAAAATATCACATTTAAAACACACATGTACATAATTTCATTTTTTTCTAAACAAAACATATTTTCTGAAAAATTGAAACAGTAATTTTTGCTCTTCCCTTTGTTATATTAATTGCACCAACATATTGTTTTTAATTGTTCTTATTATTTTTTTACGACAATTTCCCTTGCACTGTTAAATGTCACTTGAGATATTAATTTTTTAACAAAGAAGCAATTACTTGTTTTTGAAGCAATGTATCAATGCTAGTGTAGCTAAGTATTTAAAGAAAAAAAAAATACTCCGTTATGTACTATGGACACTATTCAACATATTACCATACAAAAAATTAGCTTTTGAAGCATTTAAAAAAATTGCTTTTTCCGGCTAGATTGAGCAATTGGACCACTGTGCATTACCCCCATCTTCGACAGACTTGGTCTATAAATGAGTGAATATGAAAGGCAAACGTTGCTGTCATCTGCAAAAGAATAAATAGGGTTGGAAGTTTGACGTAGAAGGTGCCTTGCGGTACCCTTGAATTTATCTTAAACTCGTTTGACAAGATCCCATCTATAACAATTCGTATAGTGCGATCTCTGAAATTCTATATAAATCGAGAGATGTTAATAAACACCAAAAGCAATAAGTATTAAATATTAGTTGCAAAAGAAACAAAAATAAACTTAAGGATAATTAAGATTTTTTTTATTTCTTATCATGAGTTTAAATTAAACAAATATTTATGTATGTATGTAAATATAAATATTTAGTTAATTTCAAAATAATTTCATTTAAAATTGATTAACAATATGACGTATAAATAATACTATAAATTTAGCAATGATACAACTATTAAAGAATTTTTATTAAAAAACAAATATAAATAATAAAATAAAAAAGTATTAATAAAATTAAAAAGTAGTTCCAATTAATTTTTATATAAGTAGAAATGTATGCATATTTTTGTAGAAATTCCATAAACAAAAAAGTAAACACACAAACAAACAAAATCAAAACTAAAAATTATAAACAAATAAAAAAAAAAATACGATTTTAAGTATAAAATTAAACAACATACAAATAAATAAATAAAATGCATTGAATGGCTTGTTATTAATGAATACAGACACGTCGCACAGTGGGTTGAATCGCATCCAAAGTGACGCTTAACTCAGGCAATAATGTTAGATTTTTTTTATATATTTTTTTTTAAAGTTTATTCCTTACTAAGTAAAAAAAGTAAAAAAAAAATTAAATAAAAAATTTTCACAAAAGAAAAAATTTATTCATATAGTATATGGGGTATTTCATGTCAAGGGAACAAATTTTTAAAACCGATGTTTTCCGATCGGGGCGAAATTTGCACCAAGGTTAGTCCTATTGAATAGTAGTTTAGACCGAATTTTTCAACAAGATCGGTTAAGAACTCTCTGTGTTAGAGGGGGTCAAAATTTTACATTTTGGCCAAACTGGTGTTTTTTCTCATCCATGTAACTTATTCCCTATTGTTCTTAGCAAAATGCGTCCCAAATAGTTTAGATAGCTATTTCTTCAATCTTTCGAAAAAAGTAAAGTATAAAAATTTTAGTGAAATGAACGAGTCTTACTAAAATTTTGTAGAACATCAACGTGACTTAATCTTACTCACGCGTACATCTCTAATAAAATTAAATGATTATCAAAAACAATAATAACAATAATAACAACAATAAAAACAATAATAACAATAACAAAAATAATATTCAATAAAGCAAAACAAAAATAAAATACATTTTCTTCTAATATATATTTCAAACAGCGCGAGTCTTTTCATAAAAACTTAATTTAAAGAAAGGCGCGCAAATATGCGCAAACTTTTTTTTGTTAAAATGAAAGCCTAAATGCTGTACTTTTTTTATTAGAATTTTTAAAAACAAACAACTACAAACTTTTTTAGTTATTATCTATCAAAAATAAAAAATACTCTAAATTTGGAACATTACAAAAAAAAAAAACAAAAATACTTTTACAAACAAAATATAAATTAAAGTTTCATATTCATATACTCAAATACCTGAAGTTGATGGTTCCATCATAAAATATTAGATTTTAAAAGCTTTTGACAAAAAAAAAAATTATTTCAATTTTGTTTACTTTAAATTTTTACCACTTTATTCAAGAATATGAAAAATGTTTCCACTTTGACAATACACTGCAGAAAAAGTATGTAACCTAGAATAACGGTTTTAGCTACTAGTGATGTAGAATTTTGTCTACTTTTACCCGGTACCAAATTTAATAAAAAAATATTAATTCTAAAAAATCAATTAAGCGCCACTTTGAACACGATTCAACCCAACGTGCGTCGTCTTAATTAATTATTTTTATCCAAACATTAATTGTTGCCATTATAAACCGATACGACATACACACATGCATGCATACATACATTAATAAATAAAAAGTTATTTAATTTAAACAAAAAAGGCGCTAAATATAATCGCTAATTCTATGAGTTTTTAAACAACATTTTGTTTAACTATTTCACAGATTGCATAGATAAAAAACATTGTTTATTGATTTGTTTGTTTCTTTGGAATAATATGAGTATTTAAGTCGTCATGCTTCATTTGTTGTTCGAAATTCAAAAGAAAGCTTAGTTAGAAATGTATGTGCGTATGTATTTATCAAAATCTTTATGATCAATATGTTTTAAAGCAGATTCGATATGAGAGAGTTTGATGGCAGTTCTAATAAATATTTTTGCCATTAATCTGTATTATAGCCATTGTACAGTTGATGTAGCTGAACTTTAGCCTGAATGTTTCCAACATGAAATGAAAGTAATTTTTAAGACAAACAAAAGACCCAATGGGTTCTACACAGTTGCCACGTATTGTCATGGCTAAACAATCAAAGGTCTGCTATCAAACTGTTTCCAATGTTATTAAAAATTACCGGGAGAACTTGTCCGGTGATATAAAACCTGGTTCAGGTAGAAGAAATGGTCCACATGATGTTTCTAAAGCCAAACAAATAGAAAGCATTTTCAAAAAAGCTCCCAACACATCCGGTAGGAAAGCAGTCCGGTTACCTCAGTACTCGAACTATTTGGTACGATAAGTTATAGCCAATGCAGGTTTAAAAACATACAAGGCTCAAAAAGTTCCTGACAGAAACTCTGCTAAAAAAAGTTCCTGACAGAAACTCTGCTAAAAATTTAGAGGCCAAAGACAGAGCACGGAAATTGAAGTAAAATTTTATACAAAAAATATACCTGCTGCATAATGGATGACGAAACGTACGTATGGAAAATTTTTCACAGCTTCCAGGTCAATATTTTTATGTTGCTGATGCTCGAGAGAATCTTGTAGAAAAGTTTAGGACCCAAAAGCAGAAAATTTTCCCAAAAAGTTCTTGGAATTACAAGCAAGCAATAAGCAGTTGCGCTAAAAGAAGCCAAACATTTGTTACAAAGGGCTCTATAAATATCGAAATTTACATCAAGGAATCTTTACAAAAGAGGATGCTTTAATTCATAAGACTTCATAATGTGACCATTTATTTTTGGCCTTATTTGGCATCCTGTCACTGTGGTAAGCAAGGTCTTGAGTGGTACTAGAACAATAAAGGGGTATTTGTAACAATAATCCTCCAAAATGCCTCTAGCTAAAGGCCCAACTATAATATGGATACACTAGCTTAAGTTAGCTTAAGCAACTGTGCAAATACATATAAAACGTATGTGACAAACTAAAGGGTTTTCCAACACCCGGTATTTCGGTAGCAGTCACTTTTGAAGCTTTTAATCTTTGACATTTGCCAAGTAGAAATTACGCCATTACTAAAATTGGAACGATACACGCTTCAACAACACACTGCAATGATTAAAATTCACTACACAAATGGTGAAAGTCTTGCAGTCACTGTTCGCAAAACTAAAGCATTTTTGGGTCGTCCGCAATACAGAAATTTGTGGAAAAATTTGAGCTGAAAACCCGTGCACGTCGCTCAAGAACAACTGAGAATATTGCTGCTGTAGCCCAAAGTGTTGAAAAAAAACCTAGGTTTGTCCATTCCTCGTCGTTCTTTGGAATTGGGCATTCCACAAACGTCATTACACCGTATTTTGGAGTTGGATGATATTGATCTGGACAACGTTTACTTTCAACAAGACGGATCAACGAAACCATTGCTCTTTTACGGGAAAAGTTTCCGGACCGTGTTATCTCTCGAAGAGATGATCTCACCGAGATCTTGTGATTTAACACCTTGCGACTTCTTCCTTTGGGCCACGTGAAAGATAAGGTCTACGCCAACAGCCCAGCGTCTTCCGAATCTTATATACCCTTCACCAAATTATACTTTAAAATAAAATTTAAATTTTTATTTTTTTTTCGAAATATTTTTTTTAAAAGTTTTTTTCAATTTTTTTTAATTAAAATTTTGTAATTTTTTTTAATTTATTAGTGAAAAAAAAATTATGACAAAAAAATGTTTTTTGTGAAAAAAAAAATTCGGTTTAAAAAATATTTTTCCAGATTTTAACCCATTGCAGGTCCAACTTTGTATGGCCTTATATACATCACTTTGAAATAGCTATCAGTAGATACCCATATTGTTTATATTAATGACTTAGTAATCGAGATATAGATCAAAAATAGGCCAAAAATAGAGATTGTATCGGATTTTTGCTCATATCTCCGTTATTTATGGACGGATTTTGCTGATTTTAAATAGGAAACTTCTCGAAAGCAAGTCTGACGGAATTATTGAAGATTTGGATCCCGAAGATATCTGGGGTCTTCAGAAAGTTGATTTCAACAAACAGACAGACGGACATGGTTTAATCGACTCCGCTATCTGTAAGGATCCAGAATATTTATACTTTATAGGGTCGGAAAATTACGATAAAATAATAATAAATATCTATTTTTTTAATTACGTGTTGCGCATACTAAATTGACTAAATTGTTTTGAATGCCCTTAAGTACATTATAGCCACCTAAAAGTTTCTTCGAATTATCTTCAGCATTTGACAGACTTTTCGTTCGGTTTTGACATTACCTTAAGCTACTTTATGCATATTATGGTTGGGCCTTAAGGCCAGTGGAGAGATATTGAGCTATTGATAAAAGAGAATTTAAGAGCAGAAAAAAGGTGTCCAAAAGTGTGGTCGATTTTAAACGGAGATGGACTACCTGTTCGAACAAAGTGACAGGAAGCACTATAAAGACCTTAATGGAAGGGTGTCCGCAAAAGGTTCATAAATTCATCACTATTGATTGGAACTATAAAAATAATATTTTTTGTAAATTGTAATAATAATTTTAATCAAATAAAAAATAATCAATACTGTAAGTTTAGTCGTTTCATATATGTATGTTAAGATTTTATCAATCTCAGTCCTTATGTAAAGAATTGAGCTGTTACCTTTTGACATTTATTAAGTAAATTAAGCAACTAATTTTAATTGTGAAAATTTACTATCTTCAGCAACCGCTTTGCGTAATTTAATCGCTAAATTCTACGCAAATTTGTATTAGAATACATATTTTTATAAAAAAAATATATTTTTCAAATTTTTATACAAATAATAATAACTGCTACAGACAATTTTAAATGGTTAGTCGAATAATAAAAGTTTTTAGAAATTTTTTTTTTTTAAATTTTTATTCGAATAAAAAATTTTTAAATTTTTTTTTCGAATAATTAAAATTTATTTATTTCAAATTTTATTCACATACAAATTTGTATAGAAAACTTTAATTGGAATAACAAATAGTTCTATAGAAATTCAAATAGAAATTTCGAATGAAAATTTTTCAAAATTTTTATTCAATAAAAGACAAAAATAAAAAATTAAAATTTCATTCGCATAAGAATTTGTAAAGAACATTTATTAAAATTTTTATTTAAAATAAATTTCTATAGACATTTTTTATTCGAATAAAAATTTTCTATAGACAATTTTTCAAAATTGTTATTCGAATAAAAATGTCTATAGGTAATTTTTCAAGAACTATGATTGATGATCAAATTGGACTTTTTAAAGAATTACAATTGAAGATCAAATTCTAATAAAAGTGACCAAAAAATGTCAAGAGCTTTAAAGCCTAATGTCATAAGCCTTTTAATGTTAAAGCTTTTGAAATTTTGTATTAAAACCGGTTATTCAATTACTTTCGAATAAACATAACTAATTACTTATGTATAAAATATTCTTAACTAGATGAGAATCATGAAGATATATGTTTACCAAATATCAGATTATAATCCAGTCATTACTAAACACCTTCTAAGTAATGTAGATGGTATGCAGTACGCATTGAAATGTATTTTAAACACAGATCATTGCCAAGTTTTTGCTGGGATATTAACACAAACACGTTTCTTTCTATCCCTTTTGATTCGTAGGCTTTTAAAATGTTTGGAAATTTTTTTTTTTAAAACCGGTAGTTGTTCAATTACTTAACCATTGATTGATTTCTACAATAAAAGAAAACATTTTAACGTTAATGTAATCAACATACAACATTTATGTAAATTTAACATTAATCAAACTTAGAATGTAACAAGTTTTATCAAAAAAAAAAAAAAAAAACAAGTGTGAGTATTATAATTTGTAGATGGATGGTTAGATCTAGTGGATTATAACTAATGTTACATTAAAACTTCTGCCAGTATAAAATTTAAATAGGTTTCATTGTTTCTTGTTGTTGTTTTTGTTTTTGGTGATGGGGTCTTTTGACCCAACACTTTATAAGTAAACGTCGTATGTAACTACTACCTTTTTTCTCGCCTATTTGAAGGTCATCATCAGACAGTCTGTCAGTCAGACAGTTAATGTTAATGGTTCATATTTTGTTTCCATTTGATGATGGTGGTGATGAGGGAAATAATGGACTTGTTGGGTGAAGATGTGTGATGTTAATGGTGACGGTGATGGTGTTAAATTCACTCATTTATTGTTGGCAAAGCTTCTTTAAGTTGTTTTGTTTATTTAATTTGTTTAATCTTCTTTAAATTATTTATTATTTTAACACAATTTTCGTTAACAATTTGTGTTAAGCAGAAAAAGAAGAAGAAGTGGATGAAAAACATACAACATATTAGTGTTATATTGTTATAATTATATTAAAGTTTTACTTTTTTTCAAGTTCAAATTCATTTCTGACCTTTGCATGCTACAACTTGCCAACAGCCAACAGGCTTTTAAACACATCAATTATGATGATAATGATGTGTGATAAAATAAAATATACAAAGCTAAAACTATGTATAATAAAATAAATTAAAAACAAAAGTAACTCGGCTAACAAAAACAACAACATTTTCAAATAAATTGATAATAGCCAATTTAAGTTACAGATCTTATTATGCCTGCACAAAGAAAATGAAAGACAAACAAACAAAAAAATATATATATATAATAAAGATTAAAATAAAACTAAACCAATTTTAATTACTATGGTAATTTGAAAATTTACGATAATTTGTATTCTTAAGAAATTACAAAATGTATTTATTTGTAGTTATGTTCGGTTTTAGCGAATGTTAATTTACACTACAATACTATATGTTATTGAAAACATATAAATGTCCAACCGGAATACTGTTTCAGGAGTCACAAATGTGTTAATTATGCGACAATTATGATTAAATTGTGAAGAAATTAGTTCTAAGTACTCTTTCTACCAACTTTTGTAAGGATCGATCCATAATTGACCCTATCCCCCATATAACCCCTATATCGGAATAATATTTTATTGTTTATTGTCACATTGATGGTAGGTATATAATATATAACACTCTTACTTGTTATTGTTAATGTTGTTATGGCATTTTCTTTTACACGAAGTTTTAAGTATTTGAAACGAACAATGTGGTTACGATATGGTTACGGCAAATACAGTATGTTCAATGTAATCATAAACGTTAGTCGCAAACAACTTTATTGTCTTCTTTTCAATAATAGCATAGTGTCACCACTAATATTTAGGTTCAAATTTTATAAGTATTTGATTGACATTTTATGGTTGACAATATGATTGATCTTGAATTATAAGGACTGAGATCGAAAAAATCTTAACATACATATATGAAACCACTAAACTTACAGTTTTGATTTTTTTTCTATTTGATTGAAATTATTATTTCAATTTACAAAAAAAAAAAAAAAAATATTTTTATAGTTCTAATCTCTAGTGATGAAATTTTCGGAAACCCTTCCATTATTGTTGTCCATCTCCGTTCAAAATCTACCACACTTTTGGACACCTTTTTTGTGCTCTTCAATTCTTTTTTAACAAGAGCCCAATATATCTCCACTGGCCTTAGCTACAGGCAGTTTGGAGGATTTGCCTCTTTTGCCACAAATACCACATTACCATAATGACGGGATGCTAAATCAGGCCAAAAATAAGTGGACACATTAAGAAGTCATATTAATGGAAGCAACCTTTTTTGTAAAGATTCCTTAATTTCAATATTTATAAAGACCTTTGCTTGCCATGCCAAGAACTTATCTGCTTTTGGGTCCTAAACTTTTCATCAACATTCCCTCGAGCATCAGCAATATAAAAGTGTTGACCCGGAAGCAGCAACAAATCTGCCGAACATACGTTTCGTCATTCATTAGGCAGCAGAAATATTTCTTTATAAAACTCGACTTCAATTTCACGTGGCCCCAAAGAAAGAAGTCGCAAGGTGTTTAATAACAAGATCTCGGTGGCCAATTGTGATCATCTCTTCGAGAGATAACACGGTCCGGAAACTTTTCCCGTAAAAGAGCAATGGTTTCGTTGCTTGTGTGGCACGTAGCGCCGTCTCAATATCATCAATATCATCTAAAATATGGTGTAATGACGTCTGTGGAATGCCCAATTCCAAAGAACGACGAGGAATGGACAAACCTTGGTTTTCTTTAACACTTTGGGCTACAGCAGCAATATTCTCAGTTGTTCTTGAGGGACGTACACGGGTTTTATTCTTCACATCATCAACTTGTCCCAACAGCTCAATTTTTCCACCAATTTCTGCTTCACGACGACCCAAAAATTCTTTAATTTTTTCAAGATTTTCACAATTTTTGTAGAGAATTTTAATAATTTCAGTGTGTTGTTGAAGAGTCTATCGTTCCAATTTTAGTAATGGCGTAGTTTTTACTTGTCAAATGTCAGAGAATAAAAGCTTCAATAGTGACAGCTACCAAAATACCGGGTGATTCAAAATAACACCTCTTGTTGGAAAACCCTTTAGTTTGTCACATACGTTTTATATGTAATTGCACAGTTACTTAAGCTAACTTAAGCAAGTGTATCCATATTATAGTTGGGCCTTTAGCTCCAGGCATTTTGGAGGATTTGCCTCTCTTGGTACAAATACCACATTATTGGTCTTGTACCACTCAATACCTTTCTTATCATAGTGACAGGATGCCAAATCAGGCCAAAAATAATTGGTCACATTATGAAGTCTTATGAATGGAAGCATCCTCTTTTGTAAAGATTCCTTGATGTAAATTTCGGTAATTATAGAGCCCTTTGTAACAAATGTTTGGCTTCTTTTGCCGCATCTGCATATTGCTTGCAACATAACAATATTTTTATGTTGCTATGAAAAATTTTCCATTATGCAGCAGGTGTATTTTTTGTACAAAATTTGACTTCAATTTGCGTGTTCTGTCTTTGGCCTCTAAATTTTTAGCAGAGTTTCTGTCAGCAACTTTCTGAGCCTTGTATGTTTTTAAACCTGCATTGGCTTTAACTCTTTGTACCAAATAGTCCGAGTACTGAGCTAAAAGGACTGCTTTCCTACCGGATGTGTTGGGAGCTCTTTCGAAAATGCTTTCTGTTTTTTTTTTTTTGGCTTTAGAAACATCATGTGGACCATTCCTTCTACATGAACCAGGTTTTCTATCAACGGAAAAGTTCTCCCGGTACTGTTTTTTCTGGTCACTCATTTAAATCAGACTAACAACAAATGAATATAATTGACATTAAATATAATAACTGGCATGCTTTACAAAGGTAACTTGATAAGAAAAAAATCAAATAACACTTGGGTTAAAAGTTTTAATGAAAACAGTGTGTTAAGAATTTTTCGATCTCAGTCTTTATTACTCTTTTGAAAATCTTAGCTACAACTAAATTATGATAACTGTAAAGAAATATTGTTATATTAAAGTGGAATCATGATGTGATATCAACCATAATATTATGTATTATGGTTGAGTTGAATTGATAATATGGTTGGGCTTAGTCTTATTTTTATTGTACTACAACCAGAATATGATCATATCAGATATCAAACATTGAAATCATAACATAACATTGAATGTATGACTTATTCACCCCAAAATTCCCCGTGTATTTTAGGCTTCAGGATTAATTAAAGCTGAGATTTCAGCCATTAAAAGCCATTTGGTGTGAATATCCGAATTTGTACTGAAAGTGAGCCTGCTATCAAATCCATCTCTTGTGTCTACTCAACATCCAGATGGCGAGGTATTCTGTTGTACTTTGCAATGCTATTGCGAATAAACTAACCAAAAAGGCCTCACGTCTCCAAGCAGATGAGATCGATCTTTTGGTCCATTTGCCGCTATCCTGCTATCCTGCTGCTCATCTCAGATGGTCTAGTCTGACAAATTGATCGATATCGAGGCTCACTTGGCCTGTTTTTTACCATCATAGGTCACTGTCTCTTACGGGGCTATCGCGAACTAGGCTGCGAGTTTTTATATCCATGCTCACTGGGCACTGCTTGATAGGTGCGCATGTTAGGAGACTGAACACTCCATACAACGACTTTTGTAGAAGTTGTCATGATGAAGACAAGGAAGAAACGGTTAAGCATCTCCTCTGTCTTGGTACTTCGATAAGAGGTAGTCCTTTTTTGCACGGCCTAGCGGATTTCTGTGGACATTAGGAAGATGGATTCGTTCATTTGTGCGTCAGATTGGTTCGGCACTGAACCCATTTCCGACATGCGAAGGACCTGAGCTTGATCCTTAAGGTATCACAAAGGGACCAATTGATGGACCCAAGTGAGTGGTTTGTGCGGTTCAGAAGTGGTGAGTTTAACACGAAATACAAATAATTGGGGCATTACTCCATGAAGATTGTTGTCAAACTCAACAAGAGTTTGCAAAATCATAACGTTTGCAAGCAGCAGGATTCATCTAAAAGCAGGGAAATTAGGTACCATATGAATTGAAGCTGAGAGACCTTGAAATACGATTTTGTAAGTCTGAAATTCTGCTTGAACGCTATAAGAGAAAATTATTTTTGCACCGAATCATTACTTGCGATTAATAATGGATCATTTACGCAAAAGCGAAGCGTAAGAGATCGTATGTGAAGCCCGACCAACCAGCCGAATCGACACCAAAGCCAAATATCCATGGCGCTAAGGTAATTCTGTGTATTTGGTAAATATGCAGCCAGACATGAAACCGTAATATTCCATCATGACAACGCTCGGCCACATGTTGCAATACCTATTAAAAAATATTTAGAATGAAGTGTTTGGGAAGTTTTGCCTCTTTATAGTCCAGATCGTGCCCGACAACTATTTGTTTCGATCGATGCAGTACGGTCTCTCTGATACTCGGAACAGAGTATCCGATATTGGCTTGATTCTTACTTGGCATCAAAAGATGGGCAGTTCTTTTAGCTCTTAATCCATATGTTGCCAGAAAGATAGGAAAAGGTCATAGCTAACAATGGCCAATACTTTGAATAAATTTATGTTGTACAAATGTTTGAAAATAAAAGCTAAAAATTTGAAAAAAAATCCGGCATTTTTAAGTCGTACACACAATACAAAAAGGCAAAATATGCCATAAATAAGCTATACAATATAATGAATGTAAAAATATGTATAGATGGAAAATGGGTAAAAACCCAATTGGTAAATACTCGGTAAAATCGGCAAATTGGGTAAAAACGGGTAAATATCCAGGTGTTTACTAAAAATTTGGATAAAAACTATCTTGAAGATTATGTGGAGCGTAAAACATTGGATGGTTCAAGAGAATGATTTTTTTTATTTAATTTTATAAAGAAAATGAAAAAATTGTACATAGTAGTTGTAAAATGAAGGAATTCACTGTCCCTGAAACTTTCAATATTAGTTTCACTTGGGAAATAATCAAAAATAGTATGAGGTGTCGGTGAAGAATGGATTATTCCAGTAGAAGTGGATAGTATATCATCAAATGATTCGGAAGAACTGATATCGTCCTCATCTGGAAAAATTTTGATACAATTGTTCTTCGGCTTTGTATCTTTATTGAAGAGATTCCAATTATGTGATATAAAACAGACTTTTCCAGCATTATCGGCATTTAACCCATTGCGTTTCTTGGAATTAATAAAACTTTGTGTGCTGAATGAACGTTCTGTTGCAGCTGATGTGCAGGGAGCTATCAAAATACGAACAGCTACCCTGCTCAGTTCAGTGGACGCGCATATGCCTTTTCACCAGGTAGAAGGAGATATTTCTTCTATATTGCTCCATACTAAATTTCTTGCCCACAAATTTTCTCTAGCTTTATAGTTCGCCAGATCTACCATTACATCTCGTAAATTACTCATATCATAAATAAATTGCATTGCAATTAAATATTCAGAGGAGGTTAAATCGTGTCCTTGGCTACTGAAATAACAAACTCTTGTTCTCCATACTCTTTCATTTGCTAGATAAGATAAAGTGTGGCTGTTGCTTTCTGTTGATAAGCTCCGAACAAAATCAATCTCAGGCTTAGAAATTAAAAAATTAATAACTCCTTCATTGCGTATATTGCTCCAGCCATCACACTGCAAATGCAAATACCTCGATGATTTCAACTGTGTATTAATGTCAGTTTGCATTTCCATGTAAAGTTTATTCAAATATTTATTCGAAATTACTTTCCTACTCGATAATTTGTATAAGGGTTGTAAGTCCTGGAAAAATTGTACCCACAATTGAAAAGGGTATTCCGGAAACAATAATGGCCTTGGCTAGTTTCTCATTTAGGCTTTCAGTAATTTTTGGGCATGAGGGTGAGAGTGAATTTGGAGAAATTGAAGAAAATACACTATCACTGTATACAAATGAATTCTCAGTTGTTTTACCAATCTCCCTTTGGCCATTTTATTTATATTTGGCCATTAATAAATTGTCTCACAATATTTACATATCACAGACTTTGAATCACTGGCACTTGTAGAAAAGTGTTTCCATATTTTTTAATTTCTTTGTCTTCCCATGATAAAACCTAAAAACTATTTATGTAAATTTGTTGCATTTTACAACTACTAGCACAATAAACACATACCTACTCGCGGAATTACAAATTTAATTCGCCTTTTTGAATGTTTTTTAGTTTCTAATATGAATAAAAATATTTTTAGGTTTCGACCAATATTTATTTTCTTTAAAACAATTTAACACCAAAAAAGGTAATACATAGAAATATATATATCAAAACTATGTCTTTCTCTGTAACCACTCATCACCTACGATAAATAGCAAATAAATGAAAAGAATCTCCATTTTTGGCATCTGTTGCTAACTTCTATGATTAAGTTCTGCAAATTTAAGAAGAAAAAAAAAATAAAAGACTTGATTTAAGAAAGAATGTATTTGTTCTTAAAGTAATTATTAATTATAGCTTGTATTTAAAACAACAGCAACAGTCAAATAATAACAAATTATATTTAAGAGGAATTAAGAGGAAATAACCGTAAATGGTGTTTAAACGAACTACATGGATGGACAACAACTTGTTTTATTTGGTATTCCCAAATCAATTGCTCGTTTAACACCAATAAATTGTTGCTGCTGCCAGCCACTGTTGTTTGGTTATTTGTTAGGTTTGGGCTACCAAAACAGAAACAATTAATTAAAGTCTTGTTTAACTATTATTCGTTAATAAATAAAATTAAAAGCTTTCTGTCAATTGCCATTGTTAATTCTAACTCCTAAAAAATACAAAATAAACAAAAACAAATATGTTTTATTATGCACCATAAATTATACATTGCGATAAGACATTTATTGTGTGTGTGTGTGCCTCTCTATCTATCGATCTATCTACTTCAGTATTATTTTAATTTGCTGGCTTAAAAATTCGTGCATAAAATATGAAGAAGCTATTGATTCTAACTAACACGATTATTTTCATTTATGCTCCAGCTGAATGATTTTGACAGCTAAACTAATTTGCTTTAAAATTTATTTAATTTTTGGGCATTTGGCTAAACACTATTAGTTTGATATATTTAGTTGTAGCATGCATTCGTATGGACATAAATATATGCAAATACAATAAACAGGTCTTATAATACAATATTATATTCATACATATAGTATTTGAAACGTTTTGTGGTTCTAATACTTATAAGTATATAAATATGAGCAATGATACTAGGAGGCAAAGTATTAACATTGTCTCCCACCTGACCAACCAATCGACAATTTATTAGCTTTTACCATGTTTCGCAAATTCGGGATCGAGAATTTTTAAAACTATGAATATTTACGATTGGTCAATTTACTAGGTCTCTTATCAGTCATATTGTCATAATATCCTAATATAACACGACTCGGCGGCTCGACTTAACCGACTCTTAAGCATTCGGCGTTGGTCACTGCTGGTTCGTTACGATAACACAATAAACACAGCATAGAAAGTAGTATTATTTTAGGACATTTTTTGCTTGAAAAGCAATAAAAACCATTGTAAAATATTAGAACATTATGACAATATGACATTGTAAGAGAACTTGTGAATTGACCAGATAACTTTTCGTAAGGTACATCCGAGAAATTATAGAAAATCTGGAATCTTTGTTAATATTTGCTAATAATTCGATAAAAGCTAACTTTATTTATCTCCTTTATAAAAACTCTCTATTTTTGGTTAATTTAAATTTATAATTCTTGTATACCCCATCAAAAAAGAACGGGTATGCAAGATTCGACACAGCCGAATATAACACTCTTACTTGTTTATACTAAAAACGCGTTTTTATACTATAAGTGGTTAAATACATTTTATTTTAATAATAACTTGAATATTTACATGATTGTCGTTATACGTTATGCTTGTGATAATTCTAATTATAATATTGTGTGTACGACTTAAAAACATATAGATTCTGAGCCAAAAGAACTTCTCATCTTTTCAGGCCAAGAACAAGTCAAGCCAATTTCGCATACTCTGTTCTAAGGTGAAGCGTCCAGACCTTGCTCCGTCCGTTTATTTAGCTTCGGTCTGGAATATAAAGCGGGTGAGGTAAATATTCTCAACCACTTCATTTTAAATACTTTTTAACAGGTATTGCATCGTGTTGCCGAGCGTTGTCATGATGGAATATTACGGTTTCATGTCTGGCCGCATATTCTGGGCGTTTTTCGGGCAACTGCTTGATTCAAACCAATCACTTCCATGTGATGATCTGACCAAATTTCAGCAGCTCATAATAGATAGGACCCTTTTGCTACCACCAAATACAGAGCATTTTCTTAGCGCCATGGATATTTAGCTTTGGTGCCGATTCGGCTGGTTGGCCAAGATTCACGTACAATCTCTCCCGCTTCATTTTTCATAGCAAGTAATGATTTGGTGCAAAAGGATTTGCTTTTATAGCGGTCAAGCAGCATTTTGGACATGCAAAATCAATCGTATTTCAAGGTCTCTTGGCTTCAATTCGTATGGTATCCAGTTTTCCTGCTTTTGGTTGAATCCTGCTGCTTGAAAACGTTTTGAATTGCTGCTTGAGTAGCTCCCAATGATTTTGCAAGCTCTTGTTTAGTTTAAAACAATCTTCATGGAGTAATGCCTCCAATTCTTAGTCTTATAACTTTTTTGACTGGCCTGGGCGATATTTGTCCTTACCACTGCTGAACCGCACAAACCATCTCTCGAACGTTGTAACCGATGGAACACATTCACCATAAGCTTCGGTGAGCAATCGGTGTGCTTCAGTGGCACTTTTTTCATATTAAAGAAGTAAATTTGGTACAGAATTCGACATCGCAGCAAAATAAAACTTTGTTGTTTACACAGTGAGAATAACTGACAGATATTTTCCCTTCAAAATGACATATTAGTTATTAACAAGTAATTATACTTTAAAATAAAATTTAAATTTTTTTTTTAATATTTTTTTTCAAAATTGTTTTTTAAAAGTTTTTTCCAAGTTTTAAAAAAAAGTTTTTTTTCATTTATTAGTGAAAAAAATTTATGACAAAAACATGTTTTCTGTAAAAAAAAATTCGGGTTAAAAAATATTTTTCCCGATTTTGACCCATTGTAGGTCCAACTTTGTATAGCCTTATATACATCGTTGCAATGGACTTCGAAATATCTATCATTAGATATCCATATTGTTTATATTTATGACTTAGTAATCGAGGTATAGATAAAAAATAGGCCAAAACTAGAGGTTGTCTCGGATTTTTGCTCATATCTCCGTTATTTATGGACGGATTTTGCTGACTTTAAATAGGAAACTTTTCGAAAGTGTGTCTGACAGAATTATTGAGGATTTGGATCCCGAAGATATCTGGGGTCTTCAGAAAATTGATTTCAACAGACAGACAGACAGACGGACATGGCTAAATCGACTCCGCTATCTACAAGGATTCAGAATATATATACTTTATAGTGTCGGAAAATTATATTGTGGAAAATACAAACGGGATGACAAATTTATATATACCCTTCTCACGAAGGTGAAGGGTATTAAAATTAAAACCGCGTTCAAAAGATATGCCATCAATTGTGAATCCCGCATTTTTAAGTCATTCACCGAATATTTTAATTTAATTTGTGAGATATGGGATTCAAAAAAGTACCAAAACTGGATTTTCGTCCGTTTTTTTTCCCATAAAAGTACAAAAAAAAAAAAAAGTACCACACACCTTGTATAAATACAGATTAACTTGGATGTTTGGTGCTATCTTTATTAGTTTATTTCCAAAAATACCTTCTTAGTGGGTCGACACATCGGGAGTGGAGCCTACATACAAAATTTCAAGGCATGCAAACTTTCAAAAGTTCAAAATTAGTATGGGAATATTCGAAAATGAACCGAATGAACCTAATGCAGTGTTTTAGGTCTAAAACCATTTTCACGCAGTTTGCTTTCTAATGAAATCGATTTGGAGCTTATCGGTTGGCTGATTTCAGAGTCTGTAACGGACATAAGTAGAAACATTTGTTGTGTTATTGCATATGTAATTCTTATGTACGTGTGTTAGTAACTGAACTCCTCCTTAACGGCTGGGCCGATTTCAATGAAATTTGTGTGTATTTGTTGGTATGAAGACTTGTAGTTCAATATAATTTACTGTACCAATCAAGTATTCAATGTATTAGGTTTAATATTGTATTTTGAATTTGTTTTATTTAATTTATACATATCATCTATTAATCAGTCTGTTGCAATTATTTCATTATCGGAATCAATGACTTTGCATCCACTAGAATCAAATATTACATGTTCATGTATGAGTATTTTGGAAATTGACAATAAATTTGAATGACTATCAGGAAGATTGAAAACATCACGTAAAATTATATCACTAGGATTTTCACCGACTTTGACCTTTATTTTTAGGGAAATTTATTTGAATATGACTTAAAGTTTTTCTTAAAGTTTTTCTTATTTAGAGACTTTGCTACATGTGGCTTAGTTGCGAGGGCTGAAGATTTTGAATTTGTAGATTTTGTGTCTTGAAGAAGCTTAGCTTTCACGTAATCTCCTGATATTTGTACGCCGGAACATTCAATTCCCATTATCATAGGTTGATAATAGTCTGGGAGATCCGCTAACATTAACGTGCCGATCCATTCATCAGTAACTTTCATACCAACACTAGAAAGTTTGTTTGACGTTGACATAATAATATTTACAAAATCTATCATTGAATCGCAATTTTCCATCTTGGTTGTAATTAATTTTCTTAGCAAACTTACTCTGCGTGTAAGTCCAGAATCATCAAAGGCTTTGATAAAATTATCCCATATTTCCTTTGCTGTTGAAGCATTTTGAATATGCACAAATAGTAGAGGGTCCACTAGCAAAATCAATTTCGAACGAGCCATAACAATTTTCGCACAGCCTCCCACAAACCTTCCATTTCAAAAAAAGCCTTTACAGCGAATTTCCATTGATACCAGCTATCTCGACCTCGAGCCGTTCTATTTGCGGTAAACCAAAAAAAAAATTGTCCAGAAAATCTTTTTAATTTCTTTTGTTACAAATTTAAAATATTTTATATATTTCATTTTTTTTATGACAATTTATTCATCGAGCTCATAATGTATTGTGTTGAGGTTTATTGAAAAAGTAAAAAATTATTTAAACTACAATATTAAACATAATACATTGAATAGTATTTGATTGGGTTCCTGGATATGCTAGATTCACAATTGACCTATATAGGTACAACGGGCGTGGCTTCAAACTTTGTGTGAGCTATGGCAGAACAGCGCTTGCAGAGACAGCTTGTTTAAGTAAGGACTGAAATCGAAAAATCTTAACATACATATATGTTAATACAAATTAAATCACTAAACTTACAGTTTTGATTTTTTTTTTATTTGATTAAAATTATTACAGTTTACAAAAAACATTATTTTTATAGTTCCAATCAATAGTGATGAATTTATGAACCTTTTCCGGAAACCCTTCCATTAAGGTTTTTATAGTGCTTTCTCTCACTTTGTTCGTCGTTTAAAATCGACCACACTTTTGGACACTTTTTTTTGCTCTTCAATTCTCTTTTCACAAGTGCTTAATAGCTCTCCACTGGCCATTGCTGCAGGCAGTTTGGAGGATTTGCCTCTCTTGGTACAAATACCACATTATTGTTCTTGTACCACTCAAGACTTTGCTTACCATAGTGCGCAACTGCATATTGCTTGCCACCAAGAAGTTTTTGGGAAAATTTTCTGCTTTTGGGTCCTAAACTGTTCGACAACATTCCCTCAAGCATCAGCAACATACAAATATTGACGCGAAAGCTTCGAATAATGTTTCATACGTACGTTTCGGCATCCATTATGCAGCAGATGTATTTTTTTGTATAAAATTTTACTTCAATTTCCGTGCTCTGTCTTTGGCCTCTCAATTTTTAGCAGAGTTCCTTTCAGGAACTTTTTGAGCCTTGTATGCTTTTAAACCTGCATTAGCTTTAACTTTTCGTACCAAATAGTCCGAGTACTGAGCTAACCGGCCTGCTTTCCTACCGGACGTGTTGGGAGCTCTTTTGAAAATGCTTTCTGTACATTGGCTTTAGAAACATCATGTGGGCCATTCCTTCTACCTGAACCAGGTTTTCTATCAACGGAAAAGTTCTTCCGGTACTGTTTAATAACATTGGAAACAGTTTATCGGCAGACCTTTGATTGTTTGGCCAACTTTTTGTAGGACCAAGTTGGGTTTTGTTGAAAATATTTAATAATTTTAGTACGCACTTTTTTCTGGTCACTCACTCATTTTAATCAGATTAACAACAAATGAACATAATTGACATTAAACATAATAACTGACATACTTCACAAAGATAACTTGATCAAAGATAACTTGATAAAAAAAAAATAAAAATCAAATAACACTTGGGTTAAAAGTTTTAATGAAAAACGTATGTTAAGAATTTTACGATCTCAGTCCTTACTTTCTATGCTATGTTTATTCAGCTATCGTAACGAACCAGCAGAGACCAACGCCGAATGCCTAAGAGTCGGTTAAGCCGAGCCGCCGAGTCCTGATATATTAGGACATTATGACAATATGATTGAAAAGAGACCTTGTGAATTGACCAATAGATTTTATGTTCATAAAACACATTTTTTGGAGCATATTTTCGGTTTCCCTTAAGTATGCTTATAACAAATTCTTATGAAATAACATGTTATTTTGTTTGGAATTTATATAAATTTATAATTAGTGCAACAAATTTAAACTAAAGATGCATTTATAAGTTTATAAAGTATTAAATCACTGGCACGTGGTTATTTCCTAAACGTATTTTATTTTTTTTTCTTTGTTTTTGATACCAGTTTCTGTCTTTGTATATCTGGGTTTTTAATGCTTGTTTGTGTCCACATGAAATGATTTAAAAACAAAAAAACGAAGAAGAAGAAGAATACCATTTTGATTTTAGGCAGTTTGTGGGATTTTATGCTGGATGAGCACACGGTCAACTGTCATCGAAAATATACAACTTGATTTCTGGGTTGTTATGCGAGTAGCAAAAGCAGTTAGTATCATTTTCATTATTTTGTGTTGCTTTTTTTTTATGTTTTTATGTTTTCATTTTGGAATTTATTATTTTGAAAGATTAATTTGTTGTATTGATCTGTGTGCCTCATTCCAATTACCGAGGCAATTGATTACAAAAGCAAATTGAGTGCTAAAAAGATACAAAACAGCAGAAAACAATCATTAATATGCCAACTAAATTTGATTATTGTGTCTTTAATTGCAAATGATTGTTGGACTAAACAACAACAATAACAACACAGCACACATTCAGGGTTAAATTTTAACAATAACTAAAAAATACACTTTTTTTATATTTTATAAGGTTTTTCTTCTTTTTTTATATATTTTTTTGGTTTGTTTGTTTGCGATTTAAAATACCCCCACAAACTACTTAAGAGATACAATAAATATTGTGCAAGTACTTACTTGTACATGAATAAACTAAATAAAATTCTCCATAAATTATTAACAAAAGTAAAACTATAAGTACCTATACACATATCAACTAAAGACCGACTAAAGAAAACCAGCTAATCACAACATCCTTGACTAGGCATTAAATGTACATACTTTAGTTTATTTATTGAAACTTTATTAAACAGATTTGCCCGCAAATGGTTTTCTTTAAAGGCTTTGATCAACAAAAAAAAAAAGGGTTTCTATGTAAATTTCATTAACACTTACTGCCACATCAAGTCATCACATTTTTATGATTATCCAAGTATGTGCATGTAACTGACTAACTGACGGACTGACTGAACGGCTGGCTGTCAGCTTTGTCTTTTTGTTTATGCAAATCAATTAATTATTATAGGAAATTTCCAACAAAACAACTTGCAGCCGCAACTCAATTGCCCAATCAATTTATCCCAGCTTAAACCCAAAATGATTTAAATCTGTTTCAACTTCATTACATTTTTTTAAGGGGTTTTTTGTCGTTAATTTTGTTTTTAATTTTTGGTGTGTTAATGTTTTGTTATCTGTATTTATGGCATTCTGTTAAATATTTGAAATAGTTTAGTTTGTTTTTATTTGAAATTAACCCAGCAGTTTTTCAATATGACAATATATCCCTATTAGACAGCAATTTTCCTAACGTTTAATCAGTTGGCTGACTTTAATTTATATACAGTCTCGTCTCTAGTCTTGTCTCTATTCTCGTCTCTAGATTCGTCTCTAGTCTCGTCTCTAGTCTCGTCTCTAGTCTCGTCTCTAGTCTCGTCTCTAGACTCGTCTCTAGTCTCGTCTCTAGTCTCCTCTCAAATTTCGTTTCTAGACTCGTCTCTAGTCTCGTCTCTAGTCTCGTCACTAGTCTCGTCTCTAGTCTCGTTTCTAGTCTCGTCTCGTTTCTGGTCTCGTCTCTAGTCGCGTCACTAGTCTCGTCACTAGTCTCGTCTCTAGTCTCGTCTCTAGTCTCGTCTCTAGTCTCGTCTAGTCAGACTAGACAGCAATTTTCCTAACGTTTAATCAGTTGGCTGACTTTAATTTATATACAGTCTCGTCTCTAGTCTTGTCTCTATTCTCGTCTCTAGATTCGTCTCTAGCCTCGTCTCTAGTCTCGTCTCTAGTCTCGTCTCTAGTCTCGTCTCTAGTCTCCTCTCAAATTTCGTTTCTAGACTCGTCTCTAGTCTCGTCACTAGTCTCGTCTCTAGTCTCGTCTCTAGTCTCGTCACTAGTCTCGTCTCTAGTCTTGTCTCTAGTCTCGTCTCTAGTCTTGTCTCTAGTCTCGTCTCTAGTCTCGTCTCTAGTCTCGTCTCTAGTCTCGTCTCTAGTCTCCTCTCTAGTCTCCTCTCTAGTCTCCTCTCTAGTCTCCTCTCTAGTCTCGTCTCTAGTCTCGTCTCTAGTCTCGTCTCTAGTCTCGTCTCTAGTCTCGTCTCTAGTCTCGTCTCTAGTCTCGTCTCTAGTCTCGTCTCTAGTCTCTTCTCTAGTCTCTTCTCTAGTCTCGTCTCTAGTCTCGTCTCTAGTCTCGTCTCTAGTCTCGTCTCTAGTCTCGTCTCTAGTCTCGTCTCTAGTCTCGTCTCTAGTCTCGTCTCTAGTCTCGTCTCTAGTCTCGTCTCTAGTCTCGTCTCTAGTCTTGTCTCTAGTCTCGTCCTAGTCTCGTCTCTAGTCTCGTCTCTAGTCTCGTCTCTAGTCTCGTCTCTAGTCTCGCCTCGTCTCTAGTCTCGTCTCGCCTCGTCTCTAATCTCGTCTCTAGTCTCGTCTCTAGTCTCGTCTCTAGTCTCGTCTCTAGTCTCGTCCTAGTCTCGTCCTAGTCTCGTCTCTAGTCTCGTCTCTAGTCTCGTCTCTAGTCTCGTCTCTAGTCTCGTCTCTAGTCTCGCCTCGTCTCTAGTCTCGTCTCGCCTCGTCTCTAATCTCGTCTCTAGTCTCGTCTCTAGTCTCGTCTCTAGTCTCGTCTCTAGTCTCGTCTCTAGTCTCGTCTCTAGTCTCGTCTCTAGTCTCGTCCTAGTCTCGTCTCTAGTCTCGTCTCTAGTCTCGTCTCTAGTCTCGTCTCTAGTCTCGTCTCTAGTCTCGTCTCTAGTCTCGTCTCTAGTCTCGTCTCTAGTCTCGTCTCTAGTCTTGTCTCTAGTCTCGTCTTTAGTCTCCTCTCTAGTCTCGTCTCTAGTCTCGTCTCTAGTCTCGTCTCTAGTCTCGTCTCTAGTCTCGTCTCTGGTCTCGTCTCTGGTCTCGTCTCTAGTCTCGTTTCTAGTCTCGTCTCTAGTCTCGTCTCTAGTCTCGTCTCTAGTCTCGTCTCTAGTCTCGTCTCTAGTCTCGTCTCTAGTCTCGTCTCTAGTCTCGTCTCTAGTCTCGTCTCTAGTCTCGTCTCTAGACTCGTCTCTAGTCTCGTCTCTAGTCTCGTCTCTAGTCTCGTCTCTAGTCTCGTCTCTAGTCTCGTCTCTAGTCTCGTCTCTAGTCTCGTCTCTAGTCTCGTCTCTAGTCTCGTCTCTAGTCTCATCTCTAGTCTCGTCTCTAGTCTCGTCTCTAGTCTCGTCTCGTCTCTAGTCTCGTCTCTAGTCTCGTCTCTTGTCTCGTCTCTTGTCTCGTCTCTAGTCTCGTCTCTAGTCTCGTCTCTAGTCTCGTCTCTAGTCTTGTCTCTAGTCTCGTCTCTAGTCTCATCTCTAGTCTCGGCTCTAGTCTCATCTCTAGTCTCGGCTCTAGTCTCGTCTCTAGTCTCGTCTCTAGTCTCGTCTCTAGTCTCGTCTCTAGTCTCGTCTCTAGTCTCGTCTCTAGTCTCGTCTCTAGTCTCGTCTCTAGTCTCGTCTCTAGTCTCGTCTCTAGTCTCGTCTCTAGTCTCGTCTCTAGTCTCGTCTCTAGTCTTGTCTCTAGTCTCATCTCTATGAAATATTCAAACATTTGACTCTTGACCTCTACAGTGAAACAGCTAATTTACAGATTTTCCTAATAGTATATTTATAATGATCTGTATTTTAACATGACAAAATAATATTTATTATTTTAAAGAACAACAAAAGCAACCAAATTACTTAACATTTATAATAGATTAAAAAATGTTTAATCTTTTAAAATCGAACACGAATATGAAATTATAATCGGTCACTACCAAACTAAATTGTTACGTTACATAGCCATATAATTGCAAACGATTTAATAACGATTGTGTAAATTTATGTTAATTCGTTATTGATGGTGGTAACTACCGCCTTGATTATTATCATTGTGTTTTTTTTTATTTATTTATTTATTTTGTTTTCAATCTATAACTAAATACCAAAATTGTGAAAAATTAATTTAAGGCTATAACCGCTGCTGATAATGGCCATAAAATGATGCATCTCTGGCATCTGAAGTCACAACTCGATATCAATGATGATGAATTGTTGCAAATACATTTTTAACAATTTGCCGTAATAGACAATTTCATTAAATTAATGACAGTTGCAAACAGCAACAAGTATTTTGGGAAAATCAACATGATAGTTAGTAGCCATTGAGTCAGCAAGCAAGTCAGTCAGTCAGTATGTATGTCTGTCTCTCTGTCAGCTGCAATACACACGCATTTAAAGTTGGCTCTTGCCACAACTTGTGCTAGTAACTCGATGAGCTAACAACAACTTCTTTTGGTGTTTAGATACTTAAGTGATTTTGTAAGTTGTGGGTTGTTAGAGTTGGTAGAGATACTTAACAAATGTCAAGTGTAACTATTTTTTAGTTTTATTTTTTGGCGTTTGTTACTGGTTTTCTTTTTTTTTTTGCCAGCAACCACCAGTAATATTTTACTTCACGAAATTGTCATAAAAAGTCTTTCTAACACTTTTGATTTGGCAACTTGCATTTGAGACGTGATAGTTTAATAGTTAAAGTTCAACTAAAGGATTATTACATGTGTCCTCTGAAGTCAAATTATTATTAGTTTTTTTTTTTGTTTTTTTTGAAAAATTTTTGTTGGGCACATGATAGAAAAGCAAATAAGTATTTGTTGCTTAATATACTTACATATTTTCTTTTTTTTTTTAATTTAGTATGTAGTGGTTTTTTGAGATTGTTTTTGTGAGTTTAGTTTGCTTCAAACCTTAAGCTCCGTTTATAAGGAAAACACTGAACATATAATCATAAATTTTATATGATTATCAAGTTATAATAATTAACAGTTATTCGATTGTCACCTAGATATCAGCATTTTGCATGTAAGCGTTCTTCTCTAAAAAAAGGTAATATGTAAATAGTTTAATATAACATTGTTGAATTAAGCGATTTTATGCTAAAAACGCATTTTTATGCGTTTTAGTATAAAATTTATTTTTAGTATAAAAATTTATTTTTAGTATAAAAATTTATTTTTAGTATAAAAATACATTTTTAGTATAAAAATACATTTTTAGTATAAAATTACATTTTTAGTAAAAAATTAAATTTTTAGTATAAAAATACATTTTTGGTATAAAAATGCGTTTTTAATTTAAAAATGCGTTTTTAGTATAAAAATGCGTTTTTAATTTAAAAATGCGTTTTTAGTATAAAAATACATTTTTAGTATAAAAATAAATTTTTAGTATAAAAATACATTTTTAGGTTAAAAATACATTTTTATTATAAAAATAAGCTTTTTGTATAAAATGAGTTTTAAGTATAAATCTGATAATTTAGTATAAAAATGGGCTTTTGTATAAACATTATTGCGTTTTTAGTATAAGTATAAAAATTACTAAATTTTTAGTATAGAAATACATTTTTAGTATAAAAATGCGTTTTTAGTATAAAAATACATTTTTAGTTTAAAAATACATTTTTAGTATAAAAATACATTTTTAGTTTAAAAATACATTTTTAGTATAAAAGTACATTTTTAGTTTAAAAATACATTTTTAGTATAAAAATACATTTTTAGTTTAAAAATACATTTTTAGTATAAAAATACATTTTTAGTATAAAAATTAGTTTTTAGCATAAAAATAAATTTTTTGTATAAAAATGCGTTTTTAATATAAAAATTAGTTTTTAGTATAAAAATTAGTTTTTAGTATAAAAATACATTTTTAGTATAAAAATGCGTTTTTAGTATAAAATGAGTTTTAAGTATAAAATTGATATTTTAGTATAAAAATGGGCTTTTGTATAAAAATTATTGCGTTTTTAGTATAAGTATAAAAATGAGTTTTTAGTATATTTTAGTACAAAAACGTACTTTTAGTGTAAAGAGGAATTTTTAGTATAAAAAATTGTGTGTAGCTTAAAAATGAGTTTTCAGCATAAAAATTATTTTTTAGTATAAAATGCGTTTTTAGTATAAAATGCATTTTTAGTAAAATAATAAATTTTTAGTATAAAAATAAGTTTTTAGTATAAAAATGCTTTTTTTAGCTACACACGAATTGCATTTCAAAAAAATGTCTGTCTCTCGTTCAACTAAAGGGTTTTCCAACAAGAGGTGTTATTTTGAATCACCCCGTATTTCTCTAGCTGTCTCTTTTGAAGCTTTTATTCTTGGACATTTGACAAGTAGAAACTACGCCATTACTAAAAATGGAACGATACACGATTCAACAACGCATTGAAATTATTAAAATTCACTACAAAAATTGTGAAAATCTTTCAGTCACAGTTCGCAAAACTAAAGTATTTTTGAGTCGTCGTGAAGCATCTTGTCGGACCGTAGACCTTTTCTTTCACGTGGGGTCACGTGAAAGATAAGGTCTACGCCAACAGCCCAGCGTCGATTCAAGACCTCAAATATAGAATTCGTGAGGCTATCGAGGACATAGGGCAGCCACTTTGCGATTTGGTTATGGAAAATTTCGTGAAAAGGATATGGACCTGTAAGCGTGGTCGTGGTGGCCATTTGGCTGATGTTGTTTTTCATTATTAACGGCATACCTTCCTCTTTATTATGAAATAAATATCCGATCATTTATCTCAAAAAATTTTTTCTTTGTATGCCAAAATAACACCTATTGTTGTAAAATCTTGTATATAAGGATCATACTTTAGTTCCTGGAATACCAAGCTCCATTTATTTAAAAAAGTACATCGAATAATAAAAAGTCTAACCAATATTATTAATTTGTTCGATTTTTTTTTTTTTTTTTTGTCAATTAATTTGGTACTTTTGATCAAACATTTGAAATATTTATATGTGGGAAGATATTTTGCTATAAATATTCATAATTTTGTTTTAATAGACACACTTTGTCGGCATCCCCGAATTTAGTACTCTGTCTGGTTTTTTAATAGATTTGATCATTCATAGTTTTTAATTTCATTTCATATTTCGTTTAAATAATAATAAAATTTTTTATTACTTTTAAATGTGTTTTTTTAAAGACTTTGATTATTTCTTCTAAAAATCGCTATAAATTGTTGTATTTTATTAAGACATTTTAATCGATATTTCGCCACTAAATAATGCTCTGATATGTTTGTGAGATTAAATTGACAAACATTTTATTTTACCCGTATTGTGTATTATACTAATTTTAGGTAAAAAATTATACTGTTATTATCATAATTTGAAAACTCAAAAATTCACGATTCAACACACATTTAATTAAATGTTAATGAATTTCAACAGCATGTGTATTTTAATTAAATGTGAAGTTCAAATGAGTTAATATTCATATCAAAAATGACAAATTAAAATTGAATTTTAATGTTTGCTATTATGGTCACATCTTAATATATTTTTGTAATACAGCTACAACTCTTACACATTAAAAATGTTGTAATGAAAATGAATATATTAAAAGTAAATTCAAAGATAATTTAACCACTTATGCATATTCTTCTTAATGGCTACTATGTTTTCCTTATAAAGCTCTTAGCATACCCAGAGCCCAGAAACTGCAAATACAATTAACTGCTCTTGATATTCAAACAAAAATGAGTTTGAAAGATTCTTCTGCATTCTGCCTGTAAACTGGAAATAGTTTTTTTTTTTTTTCAATACAAAAATGTAGATGTTTTTAATCCGCTTTGTGGAAAAATTGCGCAATTTTCCTGACATCAAGGCAAATATGAATTCATTATTATTATTTGCTGTTTTTTATTTGATATAATTAATAACAACTACTAGTATTTAGTGTACATATTTTTCTATGGCAAGCAAACTAGTTTTTTTTTTTATTAAACCATCCGTATTATCTATTTAACTATAAGAAGTTGAATGAAAACGTTATAATTACACCAATCAACAATTATAAACTTTTTTAGAATACTGTTATGGAAACAACAATATTTAGTATAAATTAGTTTTAAGTATAACAATGCGTTTTTATTATGGAAATGTATTTTTAGTATAAAAATGCGTTTTCAGTAATAAAAATGAGTTTTTATTACGGAAATGCGTTTTTAGTATAAAAATGCGTTTTTATTATGGAAATGTATTTTTAGTATAAACATTTATTTTTAGTATAAAAATGAGTTTATAGTTTAAAATTTAGCTTTTAGCATAAAAATGCTTCTTTAGTATAAAAATAAGTTTTTAGTATAAAAATGCGTTTTTAGTATAAAAATGCGTTTTTAGTAAAAAAAATGCGTTTTTAGTATAAAAATGAGTTTTTAGTATCAAAATGCGTTTTAAGTATAAAAATGCGTTTTTGGTAAAAAAAATGCGTTTTTAGTATAAAAATGTGTTTTTATTATAGAAATGTATTTTTAGTATAAACATTTTTTTGGTATATAAATGAGTTTATAGTTTAAAATTTAGCTTTTAGCATAAAAATGCTTCTTTAGTATAAAAATAAGTTTTTAGTATAAAAATGCGTTTTTAGTATAAAAATGCGTTTTTAGTAAAAAAAATGCGTTTTTAGTATAAAAATGAGTTTTTAGTATCAAAATGCGTTTTAAGTATAAAAATGCGTTTTTGGTAAAAAAAATGCGTTTTTAGTATAAAAATGTGTTTTTATTATAGAAATGTATTTTTAGTATAAACATTTTTTTGGTATATAAATGAGTTTATAGTTTAAAATTTAGCTTTTAGCATAAAAATGCTTTTTAGTATAATACGCGATTTAATTATAAATGTACGCTTTTATAAATACAATGCAAGTTCGATTTTCGCGACTAATTAAAAACCAGACGATAACAGAAAACTAGATTTTATTAAAAAAATGTATGTAATTTTTATACCCTTCACCTACGTGAGAAGGGTATATATAAGTTTGTCATTCCGTTTGTAATTTCCAAAATATAATTTTCCGACCCTATAAAGTATAATATTCTGGATCCTTATAGATAGCGGAGTCGATTAAGCCATGTCCGTCTGTCTGTCTGTCCGTCTGTCTGTTGAAATCAATTTTCTGAAGAACCCAGATATCTGCGGAATCCATTCTTCAATAATTCTGTCAGCAAAATCCGTCCATAAATAACGGAGATATTAGCAAAAATCAGAGACAACATCTATTTTTTTACCTATTTTTGATCTATATCTCGATTACTAAGTCATAAATATAGACAATATGGATATCTAATGATAGATATTTCAAAGTCCATTGCAACGATGTATATAAGGCTATAGTAAGTTGGACCTACAATGGCTCAAAATCGGGAAAAATACTATTTAACCCGATTTTTTTTTTCAAAAAAAAAACATTTTTTATCATACATTTTTTCACTAATAAATTAAAAAAAAAAAAAAATGGAAAAAACTTTTAAAAAACAATTTCGAAAAAAAAAAAATGTTGAAAAATTTTTTTTTTTTAATTTTATTTTAAAGTATAATCTAGTGAAGGGTATATAAGATTCGACACAATATAGCTCTCTTACTTGTTAAAATTAGAATTGTTTTTGTTGATATATTTACATTTTAAATATTTTTAAAGTAATTGGAAATGTTGAGTTGCTTTTTTGGCAAATTATTTTTTAAAATAACAGCTGAATCACGTAGTTCATATACTGCTGATGTTGGCTTATAAGTTTCCAAAGCCCATTGTAGCGCATGTTATCCTCTTCATTTCAGTACCGAATTCGAACAAGCCGTACCAGGATTCTCGGATATTGGACACTGATATTTTATCCCAGGACGTAGCTAGAATCTGAACTGTATTTTCGAGATTGAGGTTTTTTAGTTTGAGCAAGTGGGTGAGCAGTTGTTTTTAATAATTTAATTTGATCTAACGGTTTAATAAGCGCAGTGCAATTGAGTGGTAGAATCATTGCTATAATTAAACCGTCATCACTTTTTAGTTCCTCAACTGGGTGATACTTCGCTATATCTAATAGCAAAACTGCTTTTTGAGGCATCCAAAAATTCTCGGACCTAAAAAATTTTTACTTATGAACAACTTACTTTTACTAATTGGTGAAAATTAACTTACGTGGGGAACAAATTCGCGATGGAATATACATGATGTCATCCAGGAGGTATTACCTGACCAACCAGTTGTCTGTGCCATTCGCATTTAAACAGGGCAAACTAGTAATTCGATCTTTACATATTTTTCTTCCAGGAGCCGTTTTCTTATTACATGTGACAAGAGTGTGATTCGGAATCATCCTTTGAATATAAATATATTGCTGATATTGGAACATTTTTTTCCTTTTGCTTTTCAAACCACTTATAAAGCATATTTTTCATTCTTGGGTAGGGTAGAAGTGGGATCATTCGCCATAGGGGCACATCTGCCAACACCGAATAACTTAAGAACCGAGTAATCGATTTTGTTACATTATCAAGTTATGTTTTCGTTTATCGAATATTTACCATCTCAGAAGGTTGGAAAATTTAATTTTACATATGTTGTGAGGCAGCCACGATTAATTGTTTTTCAAAAACCTGTGAAAATATTTCAGAGTTTGAAGTTTTTGTACTTCTTTACTTTTTTTGTGAAACAAAAAAGATATTGGTTGGAGATAGAATGCCAATAATAGCGAACAATAAGTGACAAAAGTTTTTTCCATCATTTAATTAGAAGTACGAAAAAAATGTATATCAAACCTAAAAACTCCGCCTGGGGCACATACGCTAGTTACAAGGAATCCCTGTGATGTAGAGAAAAAATCAGTCACAATTTGTTAAAATTTTATTTCTTAAGTTATGTGAAACCAACCATTAATATCTAGTTTATTATACATTGTTTAGTGAATTAAGGTATAAACAGTAAAATACGTTTATATTTTTGGATTTGTTTGTTTTATTTTATAGATGACAAATCTGCCCCATCCCTTTGGCGTATTTACCCCATGAGTGGGGTGGTTTCGCCGTTTTTGGTCAGTCTAGAAATGTAAGAAAAATATTTATATTAAGATGAGATATACAAGATTGAAATGAATAAAACTAAAACCAACATATCTAAGTATCCGAAACAAGAAACAATTTGAGAATATCTATTGTGGTTGTAATATGAGATCGCCTCCGCTTTCTTTAAGGTGCAACGTTTGCCAGGGTCAATTTCTGTTATACGTACGAACTTTTTTAACGAATTTTCTTGCTTTATAATGAGGTAAACCGACAAAATTGAAGATCAAAATGCCTAGAAGACGGTAATTTCCTTTTTTGGTTATAGACATTGTAATTAAAAAAAAAAAAAAAAAACAGAAAACGATTTTAGAACCTGCAATTATTAAAATTAAGCTTAGCTTGCACTGGATAAACTTTTTAGAATATTCTCATGGAAACAGCAATCATTATTACTTTTTAGTATCAAAATGCGATTTTACTTTACAAATTCGTTTCTAGTAACAAAATGCGTATAAAAAATCTATTTTATTGGGTGTATGACTTAACCCTTTGTCGACCGACGGTACTTATAAGTACCACAACAATAATAAGCTTACAAAATGAAAACAAGACATATATTGACCCTTTTTGCCAAAAAGTACTTTGAAGATCACTATCATCTTTGGAATAATATATTTTTTTGCCTATTGGCAACCTCGCTTAACCATATTAACTGTGAAGTATCTCATGTTCTCATTGTGGTGTTTATTAATGTTGTAATGATAAAAAATTCTATTTTGTAAAATACCATGAAATATACTTGGATGTTGCTGAACCAATGGTACTTAAATGGTACTTACCAGCACCCTTTCGATTCCTTGCAGGTTCCTTTCTGTTCCTTGCAGGTCCCCCATAAAGTTAAATAACTTTCTGAAGTCCTTATTTTCAATATTTAATAAAAAAAATAAAACTTTTTTAACGATTTAAAGCATTGGTCCACAAGGGGTTAAAAATGTGGTATTATATTTAAATGTTTAGCTTTTATTTTGAAACATTTGTACAATATAAATTTATTCAAAGTATTGGCCATTGACCTTTTCCCATCTTTCTGGCATCATATGGATTCCGAACCAAAAGAACTGCTCATCATTTGAGGCCAAGAACAAATCGAGCTAATATGGGATACTATGTTTCAAAATGATGCGTATCCCAGAGAGAGCGTTCTGTTAGATCGAATGGGTGAGGCAAAACTTCCAAACCACTTCATTCTAAATCAATGGTGTCCATTTCATTGTGCTTTCACGCTGACTAACAACACACATATTCTTATTCTCTTTTGTTTAGTAGTCACTGAGACAGCGACGAATGCACACGCTAAGCGGATGTATTGGTAGTTTTTAATTTTTTTAAAATTTATTTTTCATGATCACTGAAAGAAATATTTGGATTGTTTAATATATTTCGAACTTTAAAAAATCATTGAATTGTTGTCTGATTTTCTCCCTCAATTTACTTTTGTGAACAATTGTTTACATATTTGAAATGATTTTAATCATGACAGCATAATTAAATAAGCAATAAAATGGATTACATATTTTAAATATTTTGAAATTTGTCGAAAATTATTAATATCGAACTCTCAATTAATGAGCTATATGTCGCAGACAATTTGATTAAGATTGTTGACTTGACTATTGTTAACTAATAAAGCCTTAAACATTTGTTATTTCTTTCACAAACATTTTCTTTCAGTGGAGCTCTCACCAACCCAAATAAAGTTTTTGATTCATCCCCGTTCTAAATACTTTTTAACAGCTATTGGAATATTACGGTTTTAAGTTTGGCCGAATTTTTTTTTTCGCCAATGCTCGCTTCAAACGAATCAGTTGCATTCGGTACAGGTTCCCTGTGATGGTCTGGTCAGATTTTAGCAGCTCATAACAGATAGGACAATTTTCCTCCCACCAAATACAGAGAATTACCTTAGCGCCATGGATATTTAGCCTTGTTATCGATTTCGGGATTCGCAATTATGATTCGGTGCAAAAATGATTTTCTTCTAAAGCGTTCAAAGATCATTTAGAACATGCAAAGTCTTTTAAGGTCTTTCGGCTTCAATTCGTATGATACCCAATTTAGATGAATCCTGCTGCTCATTTTGAATTTGCTGCTTGAGTAACTCCCAATGATTATCCAATCTCTTGTTGAGTTTTACAACAATCTTCATGGAGTAATGCCTCCAATTATTGATCTTCAAACTTTTTAGTAGGAGTAGGCATCGTGTTATTCGCACGCACTCTTTAGTTATTAAGCTTAAATTTTCTGATATAAAAGTTGGCTATGGATTTCAAACAGTTAAAAGTTAACGGTAACGCTTATTTTATCGCATAAAAACATGACACTTGATCACTACGGTGAAACAGTTAAATTTTGGCATGTAAAGTTCTCAAATTTCTTATGATCTGGATGATCTTCTGAAATATTTTCTTAAAACAAGAGCAAACCATTTTGAAGCCATTGCAAACAATTTAACTTTAACCAAAATCTAGTATAAATTGCGGTCCACATTTTCTATTTCGTTTAACAATTGGTTGATATTTAATTAAATACTGACAGTAGAACGACAATAGCAGCTAAAAGAAAAACAAGCAAATTAAATTTGAGATAATTCATAAAATCACCCACATAAAATACAAAGTAAAACGAAGACCAACAAATCTTTGTTTTTATTTTAACGTTTTAATGTATAGTTTTTTTTTTTTTGGAATTTTATTTAAGTAAAAATTTAAGCAAAAAAAAAAAAAACTAAAATAAAATAAATAATTAAGTAAATTCCAAAGATATTATAGCAGAGCTGTTGAACAGGTTATAGTACAAGTATCTAGATATTTGTATCTCAAACAAACTGACACTCACAGCTCAGATACTTACTCGAACATAACATGGCGTATCATCCACTTATTTATGTTTATCCGTAAATGTGGTGGATCTTTCTTTCTTCTTTTTTTCTTTATATCAAATTATGACGACTGGCATGTGTATTTGTTAAGATGTTTGTTTGTGTGTGTCTGTTGAAATCTTTCACACATTAATTATGTTATTTTATGATTGTTTTCAATCAAATTAATATAAATTTGCTTTGTTTTATGCAAATATGTACAAAAACTATTTATAATTAATTTGTTATTTGTTTTTTTTTTTTTTTTCTTTTTATGTTTTGTTTGGTTTGTCTCTGCTTATTTCTTCCAGTTATTGGTATTTTTGCATGAGTAGGAGGTCTAGGGAGGGTTTTTTTTTATTTATTGTATTTATTTTAAGAGGATTTAATTGAGGAAGCCGACACTATCATCATCAATATGGAATCATCAGCACACCATCATCAACACTAAAATGTTGTAGCACTTTATGGTTTATGTTTAAATTTTTATTACAGTTTTATTAATGTCAAGCTGGATTAGGTATCGAATAACATTGATTTGAAAATTTGAAAGATGTTTGCGAAAAAGTTAAATTTTGTTTTTAAGTTTATGATTAATTCATCACGGCTGTTAGTTGGTGGTGTTGGGCAAATAGATAAGCCACTCCTTGTTTAGTGGGAAATATGGTGGAACAAATTTATACATATTTATATGGTAAAATCCTCTAAGAAGCGGCGATTACAATCGTAAATAGTTGTGTAATATTGATATATCTGTTAAACTAAACATATAATGAAATTGAAAATCATAAATATTTTTGAAACATTTTTATATTTGTTACAGTTTAATTTATTGCCTCTTTTTAATGTGATTGTTTTAATCAATCTGATTAATGTTTATGTTGTTTTGACACATATTTTATACACTAATTTGAGATTATAAAGCAGCAAACAGTGGAGTAGATTACAAACAAAACTGATCATAAATTTGTAAACTTCCAAAAATATTACATAAGTGCTATTCACAATTTATGTTTGAAGCACATTTTAGAAAAAAAAATGGGTAGAAAAACTAAAATTTTTTAGCATAAAAATACATTTACAAAATTTAGTTTTTACTATAAAAATAAAAAAAAAATTATTATAAAAATACGTTTTTAGTCGGTCAAGCCCGACCATATAATAACCTACACTGAGTTAAGCAAGTTATAGACAGTAATTGTCAGAAATGTCTTATCACTTGGCTGACTCCAATTTATATATTTTGGTCATTTGACACGTATGTGCTCTTTGTAGTGCAGAGATTAGACAATTGGTTACTTTATACATCCCAGGTGATCTAGCGTGAAGACAATTGTCACTTAAGTGTCTCTAAGTAATCTGGAGTGTAGTCACTTTAAGCGTTTTGTGAGCAATTCGTTCAAACTGGTTTTATTCAAATTGTGTTGATACAATTCTAATACAGTTAATTTTTATACTGATATCCCATGTAACAGAGCATGAAGTCAATAGTCACTTTAGTGTCTCTTAGTAACCTACAGTGAAGTCACTTTAAACGCTTATTTTGTACTGCACTTTAGAAAATTTTTATTTTACCCACTAGAAGCAATCCATTGGAGAGTTGTCGAAGAAAGGTTTGTTTACAAGCAATCCTTTATTGGCCTGCCTATGATATGTCTTTTTAGCTGACTGTTTGACGTCAATTAGCACCCGTACATGCTCAAATAACTAGTTATGTAGCTGACTAAGTTACCAGTTATGTAACTGACGCTATTCAACCAGTATGTGAATCCAATGTGTTGACTACTTTGGACCAGCTATTAGACAGTCTCATTTTAGTCAATAAAGGTCAATTGACCCCTGCTTAGGACATGCACGTGTTAAAATAACTAATCACGTAGCTATTGAAGTAACTAGTTCCCACCCTAAATGATGGGCAAAATCACTAGTTCGGGACTGTCTTCTAGAACTTGCTGGGACCCTTCCCAATATGGTGGTATGGGTATAATTACGTTTTTATTATAGAAATACGTTTTTAGTATAAAAATAAGATTTTAGTATTAAAACTACGTCTAAAAATATAAAGAGTTTTCCAACAAGAGGTGTTATTTTGATATTCAAAGAAAAATGAAATTTTTTGAGATAAATGATCGGATGTTTATTTCATAATAAAGAGGAAGGTATGCCGTTAATAATGAAAAACAACATCAGCCAAATGGCCACCACGACCACGCTTACAGGACCGCCATATCCTTTTCATGAAATTTTCCATAACCAAATCACAAAGTGGCTGCCCTATGTCCGCGATAGCCTCACGAATTCTATCTTTGAGGTCTTGAATCGACGCTGGGCTGTTGGCGTAGACCTTATCTTTCACGTGGCCCCAAAGGAAGAAGTCACAAGGTGTTAAATCACAAGATCTCGGTGGCCAATTGTGATCACGGTCCGGAAACTTTTTCCGTAAAAGAGCAATGGTTTCGTTGTTTGTGTGGCACGTAGCGCCGTCTTGTTTAAAGTATACGTTGTCCAGATCAATATCATCCAAAATACGGTGTAATGACGTTTGTAGAATGCCTAATTCCAAAGAACGACGAGGAATGGACAAACCTGGGCTTTCTTCGACACTGGGCTACAGCAGCAATATTCTCAGTTGTTATTGAGCGACGTGCACGGGTTTTAATCTTCACATCCCAACAGCTCGAATTTTTCCACCAGTTTCTGTATTTCGGTCCGACAAGATGCTTCACGACCCAAAAATGCTTTAATTTTGCGAACTGTGACTGCAAGATTTTGACCATTTTTGTAGTGAATTTTAATAATTTCAATGCATTGTTGAAGCGTGTATCGTTCCATTTTTAGTAATGGCGTAGTTTCTACTTGTCAAATGTCAAAGAATAAAAGATTCAAAGGTGACAGCTACCGAAATACCGGGAAATTCAAAATAAAACCTCTTGTTGGAAAACCCTTTATGTTTAGTATAAATGATAAGTTTTTAATATAAAAACACGTTTTTATATAAAAATTAGTTTTTAGTGTAAAAATACTTTTTTGGTATAAAACTGGTTTGAAGTTTATAAATAAGTTTTTAGTATAAAAATGCGTTTTTAGTGTAAAAACACGTTTTTTGCATAAAAATACGTTTTAGTATAAAAATAAATTTTTAGTATAAAAATTCGCTTGAAATATAAAAATAAGTTTTTAGTATAAAAATAAGTTTTATATAAAAATTAGTTTTTAGTGTAAAAATACGTTTTTTGCATAAAAATACGTTTTTAGTGTAAAAATTTAGTTTTTAGTATAAAATACTTTTTTAGTAAAAAAATTCGTTTGAAGTATAAAAATAAGCTTTTAGTATAAAAATGGGTTTTTAGTGTAAAACTACGTTTTTAGTATAAAAATAAATTTTTAGTATAAAAATTCGTTTAAGTATAAAAATAAGTTTTTAGTATAAAAATACATTTTTATATAAAAATACGTTTTTATATAAAAATTAGTTTTTAGTGTAAAAATACGTTTTTTGCATAAAAACACATTTTTAGTATAAAAATTCGTTTGCAGTTAAAAAATAAGTTTTTAGTATAAAAATGAGTTTTTAGTGTAAAACTACGTTTTTAGCATAAAAATACGTTTTAGTATAAAAATACATTACAATTACAAATACAATTCGTTTGAAGTATAAAATTATGTTTTTAGTATAAAAATACGTTTTAGTATAAAAATACATTTTTAGTATAAAAATTCGTTTGAAATATAAAAATAAGTTTTTAGTATAAAAATACATTTTTATATAAAAATACGTTTATATATAAAAATTAGTTTTTAGTGTAAAAATACGTTTTTTGCATAAAAACACATTTTTAGTATAAAAATTCGTTTGCAGTTAAAAAATAAGTTTTTAGTATAAAAATGAGTTTTTAGTGTAAAACTACGTTTTTAGCATAAAAATACGTTTTTAGCATAAAAATACGTTTTAGTATAAAAATACATTACAATTACAAATACAATTCGTTTGAAGTATAAAAATAAGTTTTTAGTATAAAAATACGTTTTTAAATAAAAATTAGTTTTTAGTGTAAAAATACGATTATTGCATAACAATACATTTTTTGTGTAAAAATTTAGTTTTTAGTATAAAAATAATTTTTTAGTATAAAAATTCGTTTGAAGTATAAAAATTTAATTTTTAGTATAAAAATGCGTTTTGAGTTAATTTTTCATGAACTGTTGGAATCAAATACATACAACTTTTTTCGCAAACCTTATAAAGTTATTGTCTAGACATGTAGACGTTTACCACAATTTTTTATAATTGTGCCTCCACTTTAAATAAAAATCATAAAATATGTAACTTTTGATTATGAAAAAAGTCAGGGTTTTATATTGATAATAGTTAATTGTCTTTTGATGACTATAAAACGTATAATCTTCATGTTTCTATGAAATGTTGCTCCAACAGCATTCTGTGATATCATAAGAGAACAATAGGTCTCAATAGATTTTCGAAATCAATAAGTTTTCGAAAAAAAATCTCTATTATATTCCAATCTTATTTGAATGAACAAATGGCAAGAATGTGTAAATTGTTGGAAGCTAAATCTCATTGTGCTTCAGTCAAAATTAAATTAACAAATATAATCCAACTTCCTATTTGGCTTAAATTAGTAACGCTTCTGTTGCAGTTGTCATTAAATTCCCTTAATGACCAACTATAAAACTAAACTACAATATAATCAAAAATCACATACATAATTATAATACATATGTAGTTATGTATGTATGTACATAAATTTATTAGATTTTAAATATAATTCAAACAAACTAATTTAAAAATTCTTAAATAAGTACATAAAAGCACAAGAAATAACAAATAAAACACTAACATTTGCTGTTAATTCATGAAAAAACAACTTGAAAAAAATAAATAATTTTAATGACTTCTGCTAGCAACTGAAGCAAAATGCTTAAATATGAACATAAATTTAAAAAATACACACATACAAATATTTTAACATAAAAGTATCTACTTCCATGTTCAGTGCTCGCTCGTACTTGTCAGATGAGATTCTAGAAACGTAAATGGCGCCCAAGCATGTGTTGCTCATGGCGATGATGATAAAAATGACAATGAGATAGACAGACGGACAGACAGAGAATGGTCAAAGTGGTCTTAGGGAATGTGTGGGTTAAAATTACATACATTTTTAATTTTGTTTCTTTTTTATTTTTTATTTATAATTTTAATGTTTTTTTTATATGTTTTTTTCAACACGCAGCAACAAACAGTGTCTACTAAAAAAAAATAAAGGTGACAAGTGCGTTGACATGCTGCTTACTGATTTGTAGCTGCTGATAAATGTTGCTTAATTTTTGTAGTCTGCACGGAAGTGCATGATGCATGATGATACAAAGTATCTCTATAAATATCCATCCATGTGTGAGAGTACTTATGTAGGGTAGTGTTGTTGTGCCATGTTCAGAATGACAGTCGGACAAACAATTTGAATTCTGTTTTTAATTTGTGACCAAAAAAAAAATAAAAAAACTTTGTCAAGGTCACAACGCCAATGATGTGGATGAAGATGATGGTGGTTGGTTGGTTGGATGGTTGGTGATGATGATGTGTTTGAATAGTGCGAGTACTCATTCGGTGATTGCGTGCCATCAACTATTTAAACATGTTGAAGTGTTGACCATAAATGTAGTCTACATGTGTAAACTATTGCCTCTTGGTGTTATACATTCATATGTTCATTTATTTACTATTCGCTGTTGTTGTTGTTGTTGTTTATTTTTGTCGATTAAGCTGGACCCAATAAAAATAATAAAAAAAAAACTTGAAGCATTAATTTCAACAAAAATAATTTAATAATAAATTTAGTAGCAGTATTATGTTGTTGCTCCTTTTAATACATATTTATTTTAAAATTAGATTTAAATTTTTTATCTTGGCCCAATTTAAAGCGTTAAATCGATTAAGACTATTTTAAGTCTTTAAGAAAAATAGCTTAAATAACTGTTTTTTTTATTGGCTCCAAAGTGGTTTAAAATCTAATTTTTTGACAAACATTTAGTAACCATTACTGGTATACTTCAAAATGTCATTACCCAGCAGTTCTAGGAGACAGTCCCGAACTAGTGATTTTACCCATCATTTAGGGTGGGAACTAGTTATTTCAATAGCTACGTGACTAGTTATTTTAACACGTGCATGTATAAGCAGGGGGTCAACTGACCCTTATTGACGAAAATGAGACTTGGATTCACATACTGGTTAAATAACGTCAGTTACATTACTAGCTACCTAACTGGTAACTTGATCAGCTACATAACTAGTTAATTTAACATGTACGAGTGCTAATTGACCTTAAATAGTCCTCTAAGGCGGTCCAATAAACGATAGCTTGTAAACAAACCTTTCTTCGACAACTCTCCAATCAATAAGTAAAATAACTACTGTCTAAAGTGCAGTACAAAGTAAACGCTTAAAGTGACTTCACTATAGGTTACTAAGATACACTAATATGACAATTGACTTCCTGCTATGTTGCATGGGATATCAGTATACTTAAGCAAAAATATTGATATAATTGATATAATTCTCATACAGTTAATTTGTATGAGAATTATATCAACACAATTTGTATAAAACCAGTTTGAACGAATTGTCACACAACACGTTTAAATTCACTACACTCCAGATTACTTAGAGACACCTAAGTGACAATTGTCTTCACGCTAGATTACCTGGGATGTATAAAGTAACCAATTGTCTAATCTCTGCACTACAAAGAGCACATACGTGTCAAATTACCAAAATATATAAATTGGAGTCAGCCAAGTGATAAGACATTTGTGACAATTACTGTCTATAAGGGATACATTGACTACTTGCTTAACTGCTGGGTAAAGCTGCCTTTACACAATCACATTCTAAGACAAGCTTTTGGGACATTATCATATTAAAGTATGTTTTTTACAGCTTAATTTTGGATAGTATTTGTGTTACTGTCCCAAAAATCGTACGTAAAATCTTATTGTCTAAAGCAGCTATAAGTAGTTGCGGCAGTTGTCTGAAAAATGCTGGTGAGATCTAAATTTCTAAACGAGGTCGATCGAAAGAAGGGGCACTAAATCTGTATTGGCAAAACTATTGAACCGATTTCAAAATTATTTAAAGGGTTTTCCAACAAGGGGTGTTATTTTGAATCACGCGGTATTTCGGTAGCTGTCACTTTTGAATCTTTTATTCTTTGAAATTTGACAAGTAGAAACTACGCCATTACTAAAAATGGAACGATACACGCTTCATCAACGCAATGAAATTATTAAAATTCACTACAAAAATGGTGAAAATCTTGCAGTCACAGTTCGCAAGCACCTTGTCGGACCGCAATACAGAAATTAATGGAAAAATTCGAGCTGTTGGGACAAGTTAGTGATGTGAATAATAAAACCCGTGCACGTCGCTCAAGAACCACTGAGAATATTGCTACTGTTGCCCAAAGTGTTGAAGAAAACTCGGGTTTATTTATTCCTCGTCGTTCTTTGGAATTGGGCATTCCACAAACGTCATTACACCGTATTTTGCATAAAGACTTGGGTATTAAGGCTTATAAAGTTCAGTTAACACAAGAACTCAAGCCGGCCGATCATCAACAACATCGTGTCTTTGTTATTATCTCTCGAAGAGGTGATCACAATTGGCCACCGAGATCTTGTGATTTAACACCTTGCGACTTCTTCCTTTGGAGTCACGTGAAAGATAAGGTCTACGCCAACAGCCCAGCGTCGATTCAAGACCTCAAATATAGAATTCGTGAGGCTATCGAGGACATAGGGCAGCCACTTTGCGATTTGTTTGTGAAAAATTTCATGAAAAGGATACGGTCCTGTTAGCGTGGTCGTGGTGGCCATTTGGCTGATGTTGTTTTTCATTATTAACGGCATATCTTTCCCTTTATTATGAAATAAACATCCGACCATTTATCTCAAAAAATTCAATTTTTCTTTGAATACCAAAATAACACCTCTTGTTGGAAAATCCTGTACAAAAGTATCATAGAGGAGGACAAAATATTGGGTGTACAACTTAAAAATGCGGAATTTACAATAATAACTCTTATGTCATTCTGAAAGGTACATATCTGTAATTTATTCTAACTTAGTTATTGAGAATTATAGTGTAAACAACAAAGTTTTTTTGCTTCGAAAATGTTGAATTTTTTGCTTATTAATCGTCATATGCGGGAAGTTTTGCTTTACTTCTTTAATTTGAAAAAAGTGCCGCAAAAGCACACCAATTGCTCACAAAAGCTTATGGTGAATGTGTTCCATCGGTTTCAACGTGCTAGAGATGATTTGATGGTTCAGAAGTGGTGATTTTGCCACAGAAGAAACCTGAGAGACCTTGAAAGACAGTTTTGTATGTCCGAAATGCTGCTTGAACGCTATAAAAGAAAATAATTTTTGCACCGAATCCAATACGAAAACCCGAAGCGCAAGAGATCGTATGTGAAGCCCGGCCAACCAGCCGAATCGACACCAAAGCCAAATATCCATGGCGCTAAGATAATGTTCTGTATTTGGTGGCACCAAAAGTGTCCTATATATTATGAGCATCTGAAATCTGGCCTGACCATCACAGGAAACCTGTACCGTACGCATCTGATTCGTTCCATCAAGACAACGCTCGGCCACATGTTGCAATACCTGTTAAAAACTATTTAGAAAGAAGTGGTTGGGAAGTCACCCAAGTCTAGACCTTGCCCCGTCCGACTAATATTTGTTTCGCTTCACTTCAGAACAGAGTATTCGAAATTGGCTTGATTCGTTTTTGGCCTCAAAAGATGAGCAGATCTTTAGGCTCGGAAACCATATGTTGGCAGAAAGATGGGAAAAAGTCATAACAATAGCCAATTCTTTGAATAAATTTATATAAAATAAAAGCTAAAAATTAAAAAAATCCCGCATTTTAAATTTAATTTGAAAACATTTATAAACCAAATAATGTCATTTGCACATACATAAACTAAAATGAAGACTTTTTTGTCTTGATTTTAAAAAATGTCTACTTTATCTTGTCACTAGACAAATGAATAGATTCAAAGTCTGCAACATACAACAAATTTACTGAATTATACTGTTTTGTCATATATCTTTGTCCACTGCATTACCGATCAAGGCATTACCCAGGACAAGTATGAAATCTACCATTATTTTATTCATAATATACGATTCGTTAAACTTGAAAACCATTGTTGACATTTAAACGGCAATAGGTTTATTTGGGAATATTGGTTTTGTCTGAGTATAATTTAAAATTTTTGTAATTTGCATTTCAAACTAATATGAAAAATGTTTTTTAAATACTACTAAATCTGTACTTAAACACTTTAGAATTTTTTATTGAACATTAAAGTAAAAATAACTTTAGTATTCAATAAGATTTTAAACAAATTTATTTTGTTATTATAACATATTTCAGCATCTTGTTCTTAACATTATCAGATTTTATTTATCGCCTATAAAAACACACATTAAAAAGGTCAAATATTTAATGAAAACTTTATTAAACACCAGCGTCATCATAATTTTCATATCCCCAATATAAATAACTATTACCTACTAAATGAGCCGCAGCATTTGCACAACATCCATTTAAATCTAGCAATATGATCGTAAATATTAAAAAAAAAAGACACGCATCATCATGCCATGTAAAATTACAAGCCGCTTAAAGCTCCACAAAACTAAAATGTGTCTAGTAGCAAAAACAGTAAAACATTTTTAAGCTCATGCAGTTAAGTAGTACGTACAAGTGCTAGCTAGTGTTTATACTTGTACTCTCTAGCTCCAAAAGAAGTCCTAACAGTAGCTAGCAAAACCAACAAGTAGTTTTCGTCAGCTCAATACATCCATGACGTTTAAAGACAAGTTAAATAAAAAACAGAAGTACGTTTTGAATAAAAAAAAAATAATAAAAAATCATACAACAAGATTACTATCATCTACAAGATTGCGTGCTGAGTTAGATTTGTTGTTAACGTGTTTGATTTAAGTTTTTTTTTTTTTTTTTTTTTTTTTTTTTTCTTAAAAGTTTTCAACATTTGATGTTATTGTTGCTGAAGCTTGTAATGTGGACAGAAACAAATACTTTGTGCATGTTTCTTTCAACAATGTTCTTTTTTTTCTTTTAATAAAACTACAATTTCTTGTAAATAAGTGTAGGCAACAATTTACAAAATTATGTATTAAATGTGAGAACATTGTATGAACAAAACAAACTTGCTGGGAGGAGTTGTATGTTAGAATTTAGTAAGAGATTCAAAAGAATTAATTGATATCATTTATATGGCTGAAATTGCATTTTCAGTAGAAATTACTTGGAAAGGATTTTTAAAAACTCGTGAACTATACAAACCAGAAGAGTACTGAAGACGTCTGTAGCGAGCTCTGCTATAGGTGTAAAACAATTACTTTGGTAAATACATTTTATTGAAAATGATTAAGCCAATTTTGATAATATTTTAAACATTTGATCCTATAGTCATTCTTGAGTACATGAACACAGATTTGAGTCGTTGGAGTATAATATTTCTCACAAAAATGTTTGGCCAAAATAGAGCATTAAGAAATTACAAACTTGACGAATGTGTAAAAGAGAAAAAGAATAATTGGTACTTTTTTTCTAATAATACTTTTTTAAACTATTTAACTTATATACATAAATTAAAGAAACAAGTAACAGAGCTAAATTCGGCTGTGCCGATTCTTATATACCCTTCTCCAAAGTATACATATTTACGTACATTGCCTTTACCCATGTAAAACTCTTCATATAGAACAACAACAAGAAAAAATCATAATATTATAACAGATGCAATTGCAAAACATCCGATAATCATATTCACACGTTAAGTGCTCACTGATAACTAACCAAATAAACACAATAATTATTTTGCACAATTGTATGTTGAAAAAATAATAAACAAAAATTAAAATGAATGAAACGCACTCAAATTCATACAAATTATGCATGCGTGTGTTTGATATAATTCTTATTCATTTCATCTCATTCCACATTGTAGAACAGAGGTGCGCAAAAGTAAATTCTCTCACCAACACATTCAATTCTTTATTTTGTTCAGTGCACCTACAAACAAATACAAAAACTGAAAAAATAAAGAAAAAGTCATACGCCCCTGCTCATGCGCTTTTGTAGTTGTCTCGTTGAGTGGACAACGACTACTAAATTGTAAGAGCATAAGAATACGTGTGATATGATTTTGCACAATAAAAACAAAAACAAAATACGCAAAGCAATAACCAACACACATCCACACATACGCTTTGTTGCTTTTTTGTCAAAGCATGCAATAAATGAAATTTTATGAAATTTTCAGAGGTTGTTTCGGATTTTTGTTCATATCTCCGTTATTTATGGACGGATTTTGGTCATTTTAAATAGCAAAATTCTCGAAAGCATGTCTGACAGAATTATTGAAGATTTGTATCCCGAAGATAACTGGGGTCTTCAGAGAATTAATTTCAACAGACAGACGGACAGACGGACAGACAGACAGACAGACAGACAGACAGACAGACAGACAGACAGACAGACAGACAGACAGACAGACAGACAGACAGACAGACAGACAGACAGACAGACAGACAGACAGACAGACAGACAGACAGACGGACAGACAGACAGACAGACGGATAGACAGACAGACAGACAGACATGGCTTAATCGTCTCCGCTATCTATAAGGATCCAGAATATATATACTTTATAGGGTCGGAAAATTATATTATGGAAATTACAAACGGAATGACAAACTTATATATACCCTTCTCACGAAGGTGAAGGGTATAAAAATCAAGTACCAAAAACGGAGATGTTATGGTACTTTTTAGTTCTACAAATGGTACTTATTGAATTTTCTATAATAATGAACTTAGAATCAGGAAATTAAACACACACGAATCATTGCAATATCAATGTCAAAAGCATATAATAAACTACATCAAATTTCCATTATTAATACATTTTTTATTACGATTGAATAGGCTAAGGGAACAGTGACAGCTAGTTAAGTGATAATTTGATAAATTCCAAAAATTTATTAATACAAGTTTTAATAGAATTTAATCTTCTTTATCTGTTGTGGCCTGAAAACTGTCCCCCCACTCAGTAAGACGTTTTAATAATTAAGTGGAATTAATACTATCATTTCTTAGGCCAACTAACAATAAAAACTTAACATAATGTTAGCACTATTTATAGGTCATAATATAGAAAACTTTGAAGTTAAATTAAACCATACAATTTATTTTGGTTAAATTTTTTAAATTATGTTATGTAGTTAGTGATAATCTTACGTTAGGGGATAGTACGTTTCCAACAATTAATATACTTTACTAAACTAAGGGCCATTATTACAACTTGCCTTTGAGTTCGTAATAGTAAAAGGTAACTTTAAGTAATAGAAAAAGGTAGCTTTAAAGTTAACTCTTACTATTACGAACATAAAGGCAAGTTGTAATAATGGCCCTAAGTATACCTACTAAATTATATGTCTCTAAATTCATTAATTTTTAAAATGCAAAAAATCTAAAAAAGTACCTTTAGAAGTAAAAAGTACCAACATCCAATTTTTCCCAATGAAAACCCGTAAGAATTCCCTTCACCATGAGTGGCAATTGTATATAAAGGGTTTTCCAACAAGATGTTTTATTTTGAATCACCCGGTATTTCGGTAGCTGTCACTTTTTAAGCTTTTATTCTTTGACATTTGACAAGTAGAAACTACGCCATTACTAAAAATGGAACGATACACGCTTCAACAAACGCATTGAAATTATTAAAATTCACTACAAAAATGGTGAAAATCTTGCAGTCACTATTCGCAAAACTAAAGCATTTTTGGGTCTTCGTGAAGCACCTTGTCGGACCGCAATACAGAAATTGGGGGGAAAATTCGAGCTGTTGGGACAAGTTAGTGATGTGAAGAATAAAACCCGTGCACGTCGCTCAAGTACAACTGAGAACATTGCTGCAGTAGCCCAAAGTGTTGAAGAAAACCCAGGTTTGTCCATTCCTCGTCGTCCTTTGGAATTGGGCATTCCACAAACGTCATTACACCGTATTTTGCATAAAGACTTGGGTTTTAAGGCTTATAAAGTTCAGTTAACACAATAACTCAAGCCGGCCGATCATCAACAACGTCGTGTCTTTGCTGATTGGGTCCTTGTTATTATCTCTCAATGAGGTGATCACAATTGGCCACCGAGATCTGGTTATTTAACACCTTGCGACTTCTTCCTTTGGAGCAACGTGAAAGATAAGGTCTACACCAACAGCCCAGCGTCGTTTCAAGACCTCAAAGATAGAATTGGTGAGGCTATCGAGGACATAGGGCAGCCACTTTGCGATTTGGTTTTGGAAAATGATATGGTCCTGGTGGCCATTTGGCTGATGTTGTTTTTCATTATTAACGGCATACCTTCATCTTTATTATGAAATAAACATCCGATCATTTAACTTAAAAAATTAAATTTTTCTTTGAATACCAAAATAACACCTCTTGTTGGAAACCCTGTATAAGTTTATCATTCGGCTTGTAATTTCTACATTTTTCATTTGCGATCGCAGTCGATCGAAGTCGATGTCCGTCTGTATGTTGAAATCAACTTTCCGTAGCCCCCAAATAACTTACATACATGATTCATACATCAATATATCGGGAATTCTTTCGGCTATTTAAAATGGAGACAATCGGCCCAAAAATGGCTGAGATATAAGGAAAAACCCAGGACAACCTCGATTTTTTTTACCTATTTTTGAAAAATAATTTTTATCCTGAATTTTTTTTTCACCAAAAAAAAAAATTTTTAAAAATTAAAAAAAAAAAATTTTGAAAAAAATTTTCCCATAAAATTTGTGTTGCAATTAAATTAAAAAAAAAATAAATTTTGTTTACCTAAAAATATTTCGGCACAGCCGAATATAGCTCTCTTGCTTGTTTATTGTGCAGTATTTTGTAGGATGACTTTGTAGTCAAGGTTTAATTTCGATTGATTTTTGATTAGCTAGTACAGAGTACAATCGTTTAGTCTCATATAAAGCATCTTGGCTTCTATGTGACTACACCAAGGGATTGCCAAGATATGTGACATGATCCGATGGTGGTATGTTCACATTTTTAAGTGTGACAGTTTCCGATCCTAAATGTAATCATGATGAGTTAGTTCACTTCTTAGTTCATTTGCTCGTACTTAAGTACTAGACATTGAAAAATTTAATAATTTTCCTTTTACCACTTGTTGCGATCTATCCACTGTGTGTTATTCTGAATTGTGAGTATTTCCGATCAGCAGTGGTTTACGTTCATTTTAAATTTGTAAATTTATCACGTATTTTGTATGGAAATTCAGATTGATAAATTTAAAAACTGATTATGAATATGAGGGTAAGACAAATGATATCTTAAGGTTAAGCACATTTTTAAAACTCTAGCTAAAGACTCAACTCTTTTCAACTTCTGTTTTACATAAAGTATGTAATTGCGTTTGTTTCTTTAAGCTCCAACACCAAATATGTACTCACGCACACACTGTGTGAGGTGTCATTTGAAGTGCAGCAGAAAAACCAATTTTGCTACTAAATTCCCCACTACAAGACATTATTTTTTTCCACTTCTTCATGTTGGTATGTTTGTTTGTTTGATTGTCTGTCTGTTTGTTGTTGAATTGCTGATGAGTTGTTGTTTTCAAAAAATGATCAAATGAATAACGAACAACATGCGTATTTTGTTGTCTACGAGCAGTAGTGTCTGTCTTAAAATTCAATGTGTGTGTCCATTCATAGACTACTCACCTATCCATCCATCCAACCAACCAACCAACAATATATCTATTTAAAAGTCTTCAACATCCGTCCATAAATGATTGACTAAAGCACGCGTCATGCAAGTATGTATTTGCAGTCACATAAAACATCAGCAACAAACAGTAAACAACAAAAAACTAAATGACGCACTCACTAACTAAATACATCGTTCATACATAGTACATTTACTACATTCTTGTATATTTACTAACTTATCATATACTACAAATACATATATACTGATGCTGCATTTATTTAATGTTCACTTCTTTTTTTAACTTTATTCACTGGACTGATGTTGATGATCTTTAGCAGAGTGTAGAAAATTTTATTGTTTCTTTTGTATGCGAGTTTTATTTTCTGGATTCATCGGTCATTGTGTGCATTTTAAAAGATAGACAATAAGTAATTAACTATTTTTGTTAATATAATTTGCTTATACTAAAACTGTGTGTGTTTAGTTTAGTTGATGACTCATTTAAGGAACTTGAATTGTGGTTAAATGTATCATCAACATTTTATTTATTGAGTTGGTGTTACCCAATGTGATTCAATTTAGAAATATGTATGTATGCGTTTAAGCAAATGTTAAATGCTATTAAATACAGTTTTTGTCTTCAAGAATTTGACCTTGTTCAAATTTATAACGTAATTCGTCTAGTGTCATTGGCCGGCCGTTTGTTTGAATTTCAAGAAATTGTGAAAATTTTCAACTTAATTTAATTGGAATTTTATGTTTTTTTGATTATGATGACACACACACAAGTAATTTGATATGCATTTTTTATTATTTGTTTAGGTTTTTTGAATATTTTATAGGAAATTGTTTGGCCTAAAAGAAGTTAGTGTTTCAAAATTGTTTAAGAAATTTACTCACTCTTAAAATAAACTTGTTTGATATTTTTTGATGAAATAAATGGCTTTGTGAACTTTAAACAAAGGTGCTTAGAAGGGATGTCTGGATATGATTCGTTTCTCAAAGATTGGCAACAAATGTTTGGCAACAAATGTTTGGTTGCTTCAACCGACATTTTTCTTTGTCAACTGACTTTCTGTTGATAGAACCAAAAAATTATATGTGAGCAACCAAATCATTCAGTTGCTATCATGTATCTGTTTTCTCTGTGTAGTTCAAACAAATTTACATTCATCCTTATTAACTTTCTGAGGTTGTGTACTCAAAAGCTTTGGTATCGGTGTAAAATTGTTTCCGTTACAGAATTTATAAAGTTTTATACCCAAAACAATCGAAAAAACAAGTAAGAGAGCTATATTCGGCTCTGCCGAATCTTATATACCCTTCACCAAATTACACTTTGAAATAAAAATTTTAAATATTTTTAGGTAAACAAAATTAAAATTTTTTTTTTTCAGAATTTAAAAAAAATATTTTTTTTTTTAAATTGTTTTTCAAAATTTAAAAATAATTTTTTTTTTTTTCAAAATTGTTTTAAATTTTTTTTTTTAATTTTTTTCCAAATTTTTTTAAAAAAAATTTTTAAATTTTTTAGTGGAAAAAAAATATTCCGGTTAAAAAAAAATGTTCCCGATTTTGACCCATTGTAGGTCCAAATTACTATAGCCTTATATAAATCATTGCAATGGACTTTGAAATATCTATCATTAGATATCCATATTGTCTATATTAATGACTTAGTAATCCAGATATAGATAAAAAATAGGCCAAAAATCGAGGTTGTCCCGGTTTTTTCCTTATATCTCAGCCATTTGTGGGCCGATTTTCTCGATTTTAAATACCGACCGAGCCGGAAGAATTCCCGATATATTGATGTATCAATTTTGTTTGTAAGTTATTTATTTGGAGGCTACGGAAAGTTGATTTCAACATACAGACGGACATGGCTATATCGACTTCTCTATATATAACGATCCAGAATATATATACTTTGTGGGGTCGCAAATGAAAAAAGTAGAAATTACAAACGGAATGACAAACTTATGTATACAAACTTGCCACTCGTGGTGAAGGGTATAAAAAATCACGATATGGTGTTGGCTGATCGGGGATTGAAAGTGTGAGAGTTTGTGGAAGCCATAGTAGGCATCTCACATGGCTTAGAGGTTTCAATTTTGATCACTTGGGTATGAGAAAGCTTTCCGCAAGATCGTTTCCGCGTTTGTTCACAATCGGATGCACAAAAGGGTTTCCATGCCAAAAATCCAGGAATTAGGCTGCGAAATGCTCCCTCTTCCGCCCGGATTTAGCGCCGAGTGACTATTTCATGTTTCCAAAACCAGAAGACATGTCTCGGCGGAAAGAGATTTGACTCCGAAGATTTTTTTTTTAATGACCTGACAATTCTTATTTTTTGGAAGGGATAAAAAAATTGGAGAAACATTGGACAAAGTGCATAGAGCTAAAAGGACACTATGTTTTATTGGATTTTGAAATGAAAAAAAATGTATAATAAGGTCGTGTTATTCTGTTAATCTGTTAAGAATTATAATCATTATCATGTTGTATCAACATCCATTATTAACATTTTTGGCTGAGGAAGTTAGATTTTTAATATTTATTCACACATGTTAAGAATATTATCCTCCACAAGTTATTTTTTTTTTTTTAAGTCATTAAAACTTTTCAAACAACGTTCCATTTGAGCATCAGTTTGAGATCTCTTTTGAATAATTTACAAAATTTTATAGTAAAAGAATTGAGTACAATACTAGTTTTTCTGGATTTCTGCAATAAAATGCAGACATTTAATTAAATCTCAACTTAATCTCGAGTGTGACAAATGTTAAATTTGTTATGCTCTCTAAATAATTATTGAATTAAAATACAAGTATCTTAACTTTTGTTATGTAAATGAACAAGAATTTCTTTTAAAACACAAATATAAGACACACTTTATTCTTTTCAATAAATAATAAAATCTGTTTTGTTTAAAAATTAAAGACACGCCAACATCTGTAGATATACGAGTTCATAGCTACAAACTTCCCTAATAAAAGCAAAACTGTCTATTGTTAATTTTAAAATGAGTTTTTTTTTTAACAAAATAAATTAATAGTTTGCAAGAAGAGTAAAACAAGAAAGTTGTATTCAATGGATATTATTTGTTAATTTATCTAAACGACCATAGGAGCAAGCACAAAAGACAGAAAACATGATGAAAACCAAAGAGTTAAGAAATAAAGCCAATACAAAAGGAACAACTAGTATACCAGCCAACCAACCAACCAATTAAATTATTATTTTATTTTTTATTAAAAATTAATTATATTAATAATAGATAGACAAGCACTTGGCAATAGAAATGAAATAAAATAAAAAGCAAATATGTACAAAACCTGATCTAATATGAATTTAACAGTCACCCAAAAAAAAAAAATAAAACAAAAAGCAAGCGATTAGCCAGTCAGTCATGAAGATGGTCGGTCACTTACTTATGTCACTTTGTCGCTTAGAATCATGACTATGTACGTGAGTGAATAGCCACTTTATATTTTAATATGCATGACGCTAATCATGATCATGATGTGATCATGATGATCATGTTAGCATAACAATGATGGACAACTAACATTTAAATTAGACAAAAGCAAAAACAAAATAAACAAACAAATATTCCTAGAATTTAAATTTAAATATTATCGAATTATTAACAATAAAACCTCTAAATTATAAATGCCAACCAAAATGATACACTTCAAACCATATTAAATATTTGTAAATGTGACTAATTTCAATCAAAACTAAATTTAATTAAATCATAACATGTCGTCTCGTATTGTAAATGAACTTGTCACTGTAACAATTTATCAGCTACATATACTATAAATATATCAATATCAAATATACATACATTTGTATATGTAAGTATGTTTATACAGTGGCCTAAATGCTTAAAGCTACAAAATTTGTATAACTTTGTATATGCCAAATAGTATTGAAAATGATATTGAAAATTTGCAGAACTTTATGTGACATTAAATGTCAATATTATGGAAACCTTTAAAAACATTTAACTTTACTTCTAATAAATTAAAGTGTCAACGTAACAATTTATCATCTTTAGGTTTTTGTTTTTTTTTTCTCTTTTTGATAATTTTACAGTGGAGTGTAAACATTAAGAAACAAAAAAAAAAAAAAACAATAAATAAAACCAACTTAAAAATAAGTTGATTGTCTTTTTCTGAAAATGTTTATCTTGTAGGCAATAGAAAAGAGTTCCTCAATATATTTAATGAAAATAAGACAAAATCAAATATTTGGATTGATTCATTTGGATTGATTCATTGATTTTTCAAACTCCAATGATAGCTGGAGAATCAAAAGTAAGACATTACCAATCAAAGATGTAAAATAATTAATTCTTAATTTAATTTTCAAATTCAATTTCAATATATTTGGTCAATTCACATAGTCTCTTATCATGTCATAATGTCCTAATATTTCTCACTGGTTTTTATTGTTTTTCAAGTAAAAAATGTCCTAAAATAATACTACTTTCTATGCTATGTTTATTGTGTTATCGTAACGAACCAGCAGAGACCGACGCCGGATGCCTAAGAGTCGGTTAAGCCGAGCCGCCGAGTCGTGATATATTAGGACATTATGACAATATGACTGATAAGAGACCTTGCGAATTGACCAAATAGCTTAACCATTCCTTAAAATGTTTTGAATTCATTCCTTTGAGAATTGATTCCTTATAGAATCATTCAAATTTTCTTGAATTCAAATCCATTACAAAACAGCCTTAACAAGTTAGAGTGCTATATTCGGTTGTGCCGAATCTTAAATATTCTACAACTCAATATAATTTCAAACAATACTGGTAAACTAGAATTCATATTTGGTGTTTGTTATTCGACCTTAGTGCTTACAACGTGTTTAAATTAGCTTATTTTAATGAATATTAAAATGTTATTTCTTGTTAGGAAGACACGTTTACGCAAAATATACTTTATTTCAAATGTTTAAAAAAGTTATCTAATCAAACGAATTATTTATCTCGTTCATAGAAATAACGTGTGTTATTTAATAATTTCTAATGGATAATTGGTTAACCGATTTGCTCAATATTTTTTCCTTATTCACTACAAATGAGATAATAGAGTATAAAAATATCACTTAATTTATTCATTTTCGAATCCACTATACATGAATCAAATTTGTGTTGAATTTTATCTGTCAATGTGTTTGGTGTATGACTTACAAATTAGGGATTTTTTTTTTAATTTTTAGCATTATTTTGGAACATTTGTATAATATAAATTTATTCAAAGTATTGCCCATTGTTAGCTATGACCTTTTCCCATCTTTCTGGCAACATATTGTTACGAATGTGCAATAGCGATTTGAATTTAACGGTCCGCAACGACTGCCTGCAACATGCATCATGTTTATAAACACGTCCATCAGTAGAAGCTTCTACTTATCAACAATGTTGATAGCATGCGATTATTAGCATTGTTTGTAAGTATGGCAGCACTGTATATTTAAGCTGCAAACATTAACATCAAAAGCTCTAGAATTCGAATGTACTAGTATGTCCGTTAAGAGCATTGTAGAAGATTCCAGATAGATGGCGTGTGTATAAATAGTAGCAGAGGTGGCAGTCGTGAGTGGAGTTAATCATTGTCGCTGTTAGAGTTAACATCAATTGTCGTGTATATTTGAGTTTGTACATTATAAAGTTTGTGTGCATTTCTGCGAATTGATAAACGTATATAAAGACACTGAGTGACTATTTAATTCTGTTGTTGTTGTACATTCTAAATAAATAAAGAGTTGTTACAATTTTAAACTACTAAAACTGCTTTTATTTGCAATCAAAAGAATCCGGTTTATTTAAAGGAAATAAACCCCCGTTTTTAAAAGGTAAAAACGTAACAATATGGATTCAGAGCCAAAAGAACTACTCATCTTCTGTTCCAGAGAGAAGTGTATTTCAGAGAGAGCATTCTGTATCGATCGAAACAAATAGTAGTCAGACGGGGCAGGCAAAACTTCCCAACCATTTTATTATAAATTATTTTTAACAGATATTGCAACATGTGACCGAGCTTTGTCATGACCGTATATTCTGGGCGTTTTTCGGCCAATACTGGCTTCAAATAAATCAGTTACGTTCGGTACAGGTTCCCAGTGATGGCCAGATTTCAGCAGCTCATAATAGATAGGACCCTTTTGCTCCCACCAAATACAGAGAATTATCTTAGCGCCATGGATATTTGGCTTTGGTGTCAATTCGGCTGGTTGGCCGGGCTACACATACGATCTCTTACGCTTCGGGTTATCGTAATGGATCCATTTTTCATCGTAAGTAATGATTCGGTGTAAAAATGATTTTCTTTTATAGCGTTCAAGCATAATTTCGAACATGCAAAATCGTCTTTCAAGGTCTTTTGGTTTCAATTCGTACACAGAGAAAAAAGATTCGTAGTAGCAACCGAATTTGTTGCCAATCGAATGATTCGGTTGCACACATAGAATTTTTCGGTTCTATCAACAGAAAGTCAGTTGATAAAGAAGAATTTCGGTTGAAGCAACCAAATTTTTTACCCTTTTTAAAATTTTGTAGCTACAACTATAAAATTCGGTCTCTAACGAAAAATCATTCGATTGGCAATAAATTCGGTTGCTATCACGAATCTGTTTTCTCTTTGTATGGTACCCAATTTCCCTGCTTTTGGATGAATCCTGCTGCTCGAAGACGTATTAGATCCCAATGATTTTACAAGCTCTTGTTGAGTTTTACAACAAATTTCATGGAGCAATGCCTCCAATTGTTGGTCTTCAAACTTTTTTGGCTGGCCTGGGCGATCTTTGTCTTCCGTGTCAAAATCACCACTTCTGAACCGCATAAACCATCTCTCGCACATAAGCTTTGGTGAGCAATCGTTGTGCTTCAGCGGCACTTTTTTCAAATTAAAGAAGTAAAGCAAAATTTCCCGAGTATGACGCTTTGTTTTTACAAATTTGACATTTTCGAAGCAAAAAAATCTTGTTGTTTGTACTATAATATTCAATAAATAAGTAAGAATTAATGACAGATATGTACTCTTCAAAATGACATATAAGTTATTAAAAACAAAAACCGCGTTCAGCTGAACGCCATCTATTGTAAATAACAAATTTTTAAGTCATACACCCAATATATGAGGATTAGTTGAATTTCAAACTGATAACGATATTTGTAATAGATTAATGCTTATGTAAGTGATTTTCTGAAGTTGGCTTTATATTAGATCTATGATCAAATATGGATCGCTACATATAACTTTTCCGTGTAAAATTTTGATTCGAAATAGATATTTAGAAGATATCTATGTATAACTTTTCCGTGTAAAATTTTGATTCGAAATAGATATTTAGAAGATATTTATGTATTCAAAAGTGATTCTTATATGGGAGCTATGATCTGTTACTGGCCGTTCTTTATAGAAATCGGTTCGGCGATTTTTGTGTATATAGGGATTATTTGTGTCGAAGATTATTCGAATAATATTTATATGAAATTTATGCGTTTTTAAGTCATTTTCGGAAGTGGACTTTATATGGGTTCTATGGTCAAATATTGACCGATCCAAACAAGATATCGTTTTGTAATTTTTCTTAGCATGAAACTTATTTTGGCATAATTTTGTATGGATACTGCTGGGTGCTTCGAGAAATCACGGACCGTTTCTTACCATTTCCTACAGAGTTTGTCATTTTCTCATAGGCTATATATTTAAAGAAAATACCAATTTTACTGATTATCAATACTAAACTGCTTAGGAGGATGTTAAACAGTTTTGTGTCTGAGAGAATTTGGACGTGAAAGAATTTCTTCCAATCAAATTTATTACAAAAATGCTAAAGACAATTATTTCAATTAATTTTGTAAATGATTAAAAGCAAAACAAATTGTATTAAATTTGAATTAATAAAAATTTAATCATTCAAAGTTTTTTAATGAATTCTGTTATGAATTAATTCAACCATGGTTGAATACATGCATGTATGAATTCTATTAGTTGTTGGGAATGCATTTAGGGAATGAAAGCTCAAATTGAATTGATTAATTCGAAGCTCTGTTAACAATTAATGTGTCTCACTTAACTTTTGTCACCCTGTACTTGTATGCAAATTATTTCCATATTAAATTAATTTGTTACTAATAATTAAACAACAACTAAAAAAATCCAACATAACACGAACAAAAAAAAAAAAAATAGAAACAACTCACATTGATCTTTGTGACGCCAGTTTAATTTAACAACCAGAGACGGATTCAATAAAACGTCTATGAATATTGTTTGGCAAGATTCAACTAGATTTGACCGCAAACTGCCACCACCTGTAGTTTAAACATTTTTTTTTTTTTAACCTCATCATAAAATTAATAAATTTTATTGTTCATTAATTATCGAAAACCCAAAATATTCAAACTGCATCACGTACCAACAAAACATTATAAGTAGTAAATATGAATATAAATTTATAGAAATTGGCAAGATTTTTGTTTAAAAACAAATCACATCACCGCACACTAAAATGTCGATAAATTTTCCAATGTTGAGAAAAATTAATGCAATAACAATAATAAATTATTATTTAAATACAGTATGTAGTGATTTTTTTTTTTTAAATTTAACATTTATGTGCAAAATTCTTAAATTTAAGATTCTTAAATTTTATTAATGAATTAAATAACCCCAGTCAAGTACTAGACAGAAAAAACCAAAACAAATGAACTCAAGTTCTTGTATGTTCATCAAATGACATACATTTGTATAAAATATTAATAGACAAAGACCAACAACACAAATCTGTAATTGTGGGTGCAAAATATTGAAAAACTCAATAAAACCTTAAAACGTCAAACTGAGATCACTTCAACTTTTGATCAAACAACAAGTTTTTGTATGAAATAGTCTTTAAGAATAATAATTTTAAACGTTTTTTTTTTTTGAAAATACATATATTGTCATTCCGTTTGTAATTTCTACATTTTTCATTTGCGTACCCACAGAGTATATATATTTTGGATCGTTATAGATAGCGATGTCGATATTGCCATGTCCGTCTATCCGCCTGTATGTTGAAATCAACTTTCCATAGCCCCCAAATAAGTTACAAACATAATTGATACATCTGGAATTCTTCCGGCTCGGTCGCTATTTAAAATCGAGAAAATCGGCCCACAAATGGCTGAGATATAAGGAAAAACCCGGAACAATCTCGATTGTTGGCCTATTTTTGATCTACATATATCTGGATTACTAAGTCATTAATATAGACAATATGGATATCTAATGATAGATATTTCAAAGTCCATTGCAACGATGTATATAAGGCTGTAGTAATTTGGACCTACAATCGGTCAAAATCAGGAAAAATATTTTTAATCCGAATTTTTTTTTACCAAAAAAATTTTTTTGTCATCAATTCTTGTTCATTAATAATTTAAAAAAAAAATAAAAAAACAAAATTGAAAAAATTAAAAAAAAAAAATGAAAAACAAAATTTTTTTTTTAATTTTGAAAAAGAATATTTGTATTTTGTTAACCTAAAGTATTTTTTAAAGTATAATTTGGTGAAGGGTACATAAGATTCGGCACAGACGAATATAGCTCTCTTACTTGTTTTTATTTTTTCGAGCTGAAATAAAAGTTATTTTCAAACATCACTAATTACTAAAAAATACTTAATAATTTCATATTTTTCAAATATGTATAATATCGAAATGCTCGATGTTTTGTATTATTGCGACTTTTTCTAATTAGGTGTACTTTTTGTAATAGACTTGAAGCTTATAAACAAAATAATATTTATTTTCTGACTTTTATGAAAAAAGTCTTAACTGCACCCAGAGAGAAAATATAGTTATACATGTTTACTGTAACCATTTCAAAACTTTTACAAGTTTTTTAACAATATTATAGTCACAGTAATTATTTATATGATTGTGGTAACCATAATATGGTTAACTTACGATTCAGATGATTGTGTCAATCATATATATGGTTGCAATAAACAAATATGTTGTTCTCAGATTGTGGTATTTATCATAAATATAGTTGTCGCAAACATATACTTGTTTACTGCAACCATATATGTATATGATTAAAACAATCAGGTGAATCGTAAGTTAACCATACTATGGTTACCACAATCATATAAATAATTACTGTGACTATAATATTGTTAAAAAGCTTGTAAAAAAATATTAAATGGTTACAGTAAACATTTACAACTATATTTTTTCTCTGTGTGTATTTGTTGAATGAATGTAGTCAATAAAAGCCCAAAACTTTTGAGGTTTAGTGGATAATGTATCAAGTTGTTTTTTACAATAACTTAAGTACTTTCAATTGTAGTTTATTAATTTGAGCCCCTCTAATATACATAAATCTTACTTGTTTTCTTAGATAACTTTACTTAAATTCCATTCTAAATTCTAACCCATATTTGGTTAATTAACACATAATTCATGTAAACTATTTGTTAAAGTGTTAAATGAGCCTATTATTTTATTGGAAAATCCCACAACATAAATAAAATATGTTGACTAATTTAACTAATAAATAAAATTACAAAAATTATAAAAATTTATAAAAAAAAAACCAACAAGTTGCTCCAGGCCATCTAAAGAGAAAACTACTTTTAATAAAATACCCAGAAACATCTACAAATATGGGGATAACTTTACATTAAATTAATAAATTTCCAAAACAAACAAACAAATGTATTTTTTAAGTCTATAATTTATAGTAAAAATAAGCGAACAGCAACAAAATTTCACTTTAATTAATTAACATAAAAATCATCATCATTTTTTATTTGAGATTTGGCTGCTTTTAAATACATGTTTCTTTGAGATTAAAACAATAAGATTATGTTCTGACATGGCTGGAATTCAAGCAAGATTCACACTAAATTTACAATTTTATTTTGAAAAACAAAAAAAAGAAAAAACAAAAATCAATACTATTGAAAAGTAAGAGTGAGGTATACGGTTGTAACGAATATTATATACACTATGTGGTAAAATTCGATTCACAATAGATTGCGTATCTTTTCAACGCTGTGTTTGTCTTTAATAACTTATGTGTAATTTTGAAGGGTACATATCTGTCATTTATTCTCACTTAGTTATTGAACAATATAATGTAAATAACAAAGTTTTTGGTTGGCTCGAATTTTGTGCGGGAAGTTTTGCTTTAATTCTTTAATTTGAAAAAAAGTGCCGCTGAAGCACACCGATTGCTCAACAAATTTTATGGATAATGTGTTTCAACGTACGAGAAATGGTTTGTTCGGTTCAGAAGTGGTGATTTTGACACGGAAGACAAAGACCAGGCCAGCCAAATAAGCTTGATGACCAAAAATTGCAGGCATTGCTCCATGAAGATTGTTGTAAAACTCAACAACAGCTTGCAAAATCATTGGGGGCTACTCAAGCAGCAATTTCAAAGCGTTTGCGATCAGCAGGATTCATCTAAAGCTAGAAAATTGGGTACCACACGAATGAAAGCCAAGACCTTGAAAAACAAAGCCCGAAACCCTTTTGGTTGGAGCAAAAGGGTCCTATCTATTATGAGCTACCGAATGTAACTGATTAGTTTGAATCAGACTGTAATATTACATCATGACAACCAATTAAAAACTATTTAGAAAGAAGTATTTGGGAAGTTTTGCTTATTTCGATCGATGAAGAATGCTCTCACTTCAGAACAGAGTATCCAAAATTGGCTTGATTCGATCTTAGCCTCAAAAACTGAATAGTTTTTTGGGCGCGGAAACCGACCAAATTTCACTGCATCGGCGGCCAGACTCTAAAAATATGAGAAGCGACTTATCATTTCAAAATAACTTAGTTACCATAAATGATTGTGTTACAAACGTAGTGTTGATGCTACTAACTCGCACTATTTAGTGGTAGAGAATTTGAAAATTTCACACAAAATCAAAATACCAAAAAAACTGCTACAAAAAAACCGTAAGCAAAAAAATAAATATTTGAAAACAAAAACTGAAATTATTTTTTATTGTGTTGCTCTTTGGATGGGGTAAAAACCCAAAAACAAACAACATCCGCTTCACACAAATTTCATGTAGTTGTTATTATTTTTTTGTTATGGTTGTTGTTGTTGCTGTTGTTGCTATTTTGAAAATTAATAAATAAAATAGTTTAAGCATTAGAACAGTTATATTCTTAATTTTACTTACTTACTTAGTTTAGTATTGCGAATTTTTAAATAGAAATAACAAGTTTAATTTGGTGAATTAAAATTATTAAAACAAGAGAAATTCTGAATTTATTTGAAATAAAAATGAATTGATTCATCAAAAACAGCGACATACTTATAAGGAGTGAGATCGAAAAATTCTTAACATACATATATGTTAATAAAAATTAAACCACTAAACCTACAGTTTTGATTTTTTTTATTTGATTGAAATTATTATTACAATTTACCAAAAAAAAAAAAAATATTTTTATAGTTCTAATCACTGGTGATGAAATTTTGAACCTTTTTCGGAAACCCTTCCATTATGGTTTTTATAGTGCTTTCTGTCACTTTGTTCGAATAGGTTATCCATCTCCGTTTAAAATCTACCACACTTTTGGACTCCTTTTTTGTGCTCTTCAATTCTCTTTTAACAATATCCCAATATCTATCCACTGGCCTTAGCTCTTGGTAGTTTGGAGGATTTGCCTCTCTTGGTACAAATACAACATTATTGTTCTTGTACCACTCAAAGGCTTGTTTACCATAGCGGCAGTATGCCAAGTCAGGCCAAAAATACACATTATGAAGTCTTATGAATGGAAGCATCCTCTTTTGTAAACATTCCTTGATGTAAATTTCGGTATTTATAGATCCCGTTGTAACAAATGATTGGCTTCTTTTGCCGCAACTGCATATTGCTTGCCATTCCAAGAACTGTTTGGGAAATTTTGTCTGCTTTTGGGTTCTAAACTTTTCTTCAACATTCCCTAGAGCATCAGCAACATCAAAATTTTGACCCGGAAGTTGTGAAAAATCTACCAGAACATACGTTTCGTCATCCATTATGCAGCAGGAATAGTTTTTTATAAAATTTGACTTCAATTTCCGTGTTCTGTTTTTGGCCTATAAATTTTTAGTAGCGTTCCTGTCAGAAACTTTTTGAGCCTTGTATGTTTTTGAACCTTCATTGCCTTTAACTTTTCGTACCAAATAGTCCGAGCACTGAGTTAACCGGCCTGCTTTCCTACCGGATGTGTTGGGAGCTCTTTTGAAAATGCTTTCTATTTTTTTTTGGCTTAATAAACATCATGTGAACAATTCCTTCTACCTGAACCATGTTTTCTATCAACGGACAAGTTCTCCCGGTACTGTTGAATAACATTGGAAACAGTTTGACGGCAGACCTTTGATTGTTTGGCCAACTTTTTGTAAGACCAAGTTGGGTTTTCTTGAAAATGTTTAATAATTTTAGTACGCACTTTTTTCTGCTCACTCATTTTAATCAAATTAACAACAAATGAACATAATTGACATTAAACATAATAACTAACATGCTTTACAAAGGTAACTTGATAAAAAAAAATCAAATAATACTTGGGTTAAAAGTTTAACAAAATTTAACCGACAAACAAATTGATTTAAAAGTTCTTAATTTTTTTATTTTTTTTTTTTTTTAATTTATTGAAATCTCAGCAAAAACTTATCAATTAATGAATAACATTCTTTTCAATGACTACTGCATACCCTTTGCTTACATAGAATAAGTTTAATAATGTATTATTAACTAAATGATATACATATGTGACCCGGCCTATGAAAAGGTGGCTTATGATTCAAAAAAGAAATTGCGAGAAACAGATGTTAAAGATAAACAATGCATTTCTTCAGTTTCTTAGTAGTTTTTCTTTTGCATTATGAAGCTTTTTTTTGGTAAAATCGTTTTTGCAGCGTTCAATCCTGTTTTTAAATTTTTCAATTTCATTATCTTGATTCTGGATTTTCAATAAAATTCTGTTTTTATTTCATGTGTGCTCTTCTTTCTCTAAATTTTTAGTACACTTCTAAGCAAGTTAGGACTTTCTAGTTTTCACCACGTAAAAGAGCGTCTCAAAAACTATCGAAACCAAAAAAAAAGTGGAAAATTTTTTTTGAGTCATAAGCCACCTTTTTATAGGCCGGGTAACATATAAGTAAAGGATATACCGTTTAATAGCTAGCTGACTGGTAAAATTGAGCATTACACGAAAGAACAACGCGTAGTCATTGCTGAACATTTGTAACTAATTCGTTTGTAGACTTAACGTTCGTTTAGAAATTCGGCAATTTTCTTTTTTATTTATTCTAATGTATTACTCAAAAAAACATTTTTATCAAAAAAAAGGGTAATTAGTATGATTAGGGTACTTTGAAGAAGGATATCTGGAAGTTCATGTTCTTAATTTTTGAATTTTTTTTTTTTTTTCATAAAAATTAGTTTATACTGTTGGGAAAAACATGCCTAAAATTGGATTCAAAGGATGTCATTAGATAAATGTTACTTTTGCAAACTACATAGCATATCTGTATGTATATATAAAAGAGAGTGACGTTAGTTACTACGCTTATAACTCAAACGCGCCTGGGCCGATTGCGATGATTCGCATCAATTCGGACTGGTATCCGGCCAAACAAGGAGAATATTCAAGAAAATTCCCGACAAAAAAAAAATATGAAGAAAATTTATTTTTTGCCATAAAAGGCTTTCAAGGTCAGTGATTTTAACAATTTAATTCACCGTGGTGTACTCTGAAGCGAAAGATTTGGTGTAAGCGATGAAAGGAATACATGTCCAATATATACCAAGTTTTCATATCTTCGATAAAATAAGTAGGCCGCGGTTAATGTAACATTGTACTATACAAGTTCTTTAATATTTTCAGTCGATGATAAACAGTTTTGTTTACTCTTGCATAGTAAGTGAATTAATAAGAAATTTCCATGTGAAATATATTTACTAATTTTTTTTGAGTGAAAATTTACAAAAGTACCACCAAACGTCTAGAGACGCGGTAACAGAAAGTGAACGTGAATTACTCCTCGGGGAAAATCGCGAAAGGGCATCAACGTTCAAAGCCGCAGAAACGAAAAGAGAACACGAATCACGGCTTCAGCAAATTCGTCGCAGTGCATCTTCATAGAGAGCTGCAGAGACACCCAAAAAGCATATCTAAAGACTAGAAGCCAATCGCTCGCGAATAGCACGATCAAGAGAAAGAATCGATTTAAAGTTGTCGGCATACAATAAGAATGATGACTACAGTAATCACAAGGTCGTTCTGATTGGCACAATGAACTAATTTTTTGCACGCTCTTCTTCCAATTGCTCCCGTCAAAAAGCTGAATGAGCAAACTCAATTGAAACTGCCGTGCGAAACAATGAAATACAAATCGATTGACACATTAATGAACGTAGAACAAGTCGTCAATTGTCCTACTGAATTTTTGAAATAATTGAAACCAGCCGGAATGCCGCGATATGTATTAACATTGAATATTGGATCACCGATAATGCTTCTGCGCAACTTAAACGTGGTAATTGAGGCGCAGACGTACTGATTCCACGTATACCGATAATTTCCATTGACTTTGACCATTTGAATTCAAGCGGCTTCATTTCCCGTTTCGTCTTGCTTTGCTATAACCATTAACAAAGCACAAGGCCAATCGTTGACTATTGCTAGCTTAAATTTGGAAAATTCATATTTATAACACGGTCAGTTGTATGTGGCTTGCTCCCGAGTTGGTGCACCAAATAATTCATATATATTTTTACTGCAAATAAAAAAAACAAACAACATTGTATATTCCCTGGCCTTAACATGAATTCATAAATATAATATCCAATTTGCCTTAAATACATTAGTTTCTTTTTTTAAGGGCACTGTACTTATAGATATATGCTACATCTTTGTCATACTTATGATCAACTCATTCGCCGTCATCTGGCTAAAGATAATAAGTGTTTGAGGTGCTTGACGTGCTTTAGTTTTGTCCGACACTGTATATTAAAACCGAGATCGAGATGCAATATAAAACAGATGCTTTCTAAGGACCAGCAATGCGGACCGGGTTCAGCTAGTTTTCTAATAAAGGTTTACTTAAGAAGCATATTTTTATTAAATATATAAAATGTATTGCTCCCAACAAATACAGAGAATAAACCTTAGCCCCATGGATATTTGGCTTTGGTGTCGATTCGACTGATGGCCGGGCTTCACATACGATAATTATTGTAATGGATCCATTTTTCATCGCAAGTAAGGATTCGGTGCAAAAATTAGTTTCTATTTTCTATACATGCAAAATCGTATTTCAAGGTCTCTCGGCTTCAACTCGTATGGTACACTGCTTTTGGATGAATCCTGCTGCTCGCAAACGTTATGAAATTGCTGCTTGAGTAGTTCCCAATGATTTTGCAAGCTCTTGTTGAGTTTTACAACAATCTTCATGGAGTACTGCCTCCAAATCTTGGACTTCAACATTTTTTTTGGCTGGCTTGTCTTGCGTGCCAAAATAACGACTTCTGAACCGTACAAACCATCGCACGCACATTGAAACCGAGGGACCACATTCACCATAAGCTTTGATGAACTATCGATGTGCTTCTGCGGCAAATTAAAGAAGTAAAGCAAAACTTCCCGCATATGACGATTCGTTGGTACAAAATTCGACATTTTCGTTGTTTACACTAAAACGTTGAATAACTAAGTGAAAATCAACCGGTTTTTCATCTTTGGAAACTTGACCGGTTTCGGTTTTCTTTAACTTTTAATTTTTTTTTTTTTTTTGACAAACCGGTTTTTTAAGACGTTTAACCGGTTTTAATGAAATATATTTTCTAAAGCTCATTTAAACATATTTTTGAAATATCATAGAGAATTATACATAGAGACGAGACACTCCGATTTGTCAAATAAAAATACAACAATTCATATTTCTGATACAACAATTTGTTGTTGCAAGAGATAGGTTTTTGACAACAGACTTAGGTTTTTGAGAATTCCGTCTCGTCTCTATGTTAGCCTATGACTTTGATACTAAAAATATTGATTTATTTTAAAGAAACTTGTAGTATTTGACAATATTTTGTAAGAATTCAGAAATGCCAAAATTCCGAAGATTTAGTACATAATTCTTAACACATTTCTTAGACCTCAAAATCGGTTTTTTCAAAAACACACGTTTTCGGTTAAACCAGAAACCGGTTTTTTGGATACTCTAGTTACACTATAGCGGATATATCAATGTAGCAATCATGTATAAAAGCTGTTTGGAGGCTTCGGAAATGTGATTTCAACAGACAGACGGACATAGCTATATCGACAGACTGCTATCTATAACGATCCAGAATATATATGTAAACTTTATGTGGTCGCAAATGAAAAATGTGGAAATAACAAACGAAATTACAATTTTATATATAAACTTGCCACTCATGGTGAAGGGTATAAAAACACCCAATTTTTATTTGAATATTTAAGCTGTGGTAAACATTGTTTTTAATTTGAAAATTTTTGATTTTTTTTTTCTGTATTAACCAACATTATTAGTGGTTTCTGATTTCATCACCAGATAATGGGTCTGCTTTAAAAAATAGGCGTATTGGAATTTACAAAAAAAAAAAAATTGGTTTATTTAATCTCTATATGTGTGAATGTACATTATTTATTCACACTTTGATTATAATTTGCGCATATCATATTGTAATTTTGTAGCTCTTTAAACAGTATTTAAAATAAGGCGTTAAAACGCGCTGCGCAACTGTTTAATTACATGATCTTTTTTTTATGGCTTTTGTGTTTGTCTCTCTAGTCGTATTTAAAACTATTCAGCTTTATTATAATTTAATAGAGTTTTTTTTTAAAAAAACTTGCATTAAAATATTTAACATTTAAATCGTTTTGCTATTAACACAACGAACAAAAAATGTCCGCCCCATCTGATAGTACCAGCACGGGCAGGCAGTCACCTGTCAGTTAACTATTCATACATCTTTTGATATTTCAATGATGAGGTTGATTTTATTAAAAATTTTTATGATGATTTTGATAACTGTAGTTAAGTTTTGTTTTAAGAGTATAAGGAATAATCTTTAGTAGTTTTGTAATTTAAATATAATGATCATAGTTAAAGAATTTTGGTAAGATGGCATTAATGAATTGCAGATTTATATATATTTATGAAACAAAATAAATTCTTTACCTTGTGATTCTTTAAAATCGTTATAATTTTTTCTTAGACTTTTGAAATTCACCAAATATTTACTTTCCAATAATTCTACAAAGAGCTTAAATTTACGATTTCATATCTCTTTAAACAGACATAACGAGTAAACCAAAATTATACTCATTTAATTACAGGGGCAGTGTTATGAACTAAAGCTATATTTAGCAGGGTCTATGAACTATTCGCACTAGAACTTTAATTAATCAAAATCCTGAACTACTGCACTAATATTCATATATGAAACTACAGAAGTCAAAAGACCTTCAATTTTGAACTTTAATTCACTTTAATAAATCTGTTTATTAACAACAACTTCTCTAGCACTATATATAAGAAATAAATTTCTTAGTTTTGCTACTAATGAAAAGAAACAAAATAATTTAACCCAAAACTACTAATTAATTATATAAACCATAATAAATAATATTGTTGGAACAAATGTGTTTCTGTTCGTCGTAGCAATGAGCAGTTTTCATTTGTTTTGTATTATTATTAGTATTATTTATTTTATTAAAGGAGTTACCGGAAGATTATGAAAACAAAAAAATGTTCTAATATTTGTATTAATTAACTTCATTTTTATGTTGGCTGTTGGCTGTTGGCTATTGCTGTTCTTGTTTAAAGTTGTTGAGTACAAGTTGAATAATAAATAGTTTTGCTAAAATGTACTTATTAAAAATCTATTTTTCATTATTCATCTAAACAATAGCTAATTAATTTTAATTTAGGAAAACATAGTAACAACTAACTAACATCGGAGTATTTTATAAAAAATAAACAGTGTTCAACCTGCGTTAAAATTTATAGCGTGTGAAATTCGAAATAGTTTTTTTTTTGTTGTGTACGATTTATTAGTTAAAATCAAAATTTAATCGATTTAGAAAACAAGAAATAATTTTAACTTGACTTTGGGGAAATATTCTGACATATATTATTAATTCAAAATCGTTTAATTATTAAATTAATCATAAATATTGTTAACATGTTTCTTATTATTTTTTAACTGAACTGTTAGACATTTTCAACATAACTGAAAGACATTATTTCCTATTTAAAGTCGTTTTATTTTACACATTTTTTATACCCACCATCAAAAAAGACGGTGGATATATTGATTTTGTCATTCCGTTTGTAATACAATGAAATATTCTTCGCAGACCCATAAAAGTATATATATTCCGGGTTCTTATGAAATTCTAAGATGATCTAGCTATGTCCGTCTGTCTGTCAGTGGGTTGAAAACACGATAGGGCCGTCACGAAAGGAGCTAGATGTTGACAGGGTATGTTTGGTATTGCAAATAGGGAATATAGGGTCCCTTTCATACAAGTGTACCTCCGGACTCTTACTTGTTGTACTTAATTACAGAATAACTAAATATAGAAGACAGATTTCTGACAGGCCCAAATTATATGTATTAATATATCAGGTATATGTTCAATTATGTTGGTATTGAAAATTGAAGAAATCATTCCACAAATGGCTAAGATATCGTAAAACAAGTAAGAGTGCTAGATTCGGCACAGCCGAATACCAAAGTATACTTTAAGGACAATAAAAAAAAATTGTTTTTCTAAATAAAAATTTGGTAAAAAAAATTTTGGGTGAAAAATAATTGTAAAAAGTAAGAGAGCTAAATTCGGCTGTGCCGAATCTTATATACCCTTCACCAAATTATACTTTAAAATAAAAATTTTAAATATTTTTAGGTAAACAAAATTAATTTTTTTTTTCAAAATTGTTTTTCAAAATTTAAACAAAAAAATTTTTTTTTCAAAATTGTTTTTTTTTAATTTTTTAAAAAAATTTTTTTTTAATTTTTTATTTTTTAATTTACTAGTGATAAAAATTATGACAAACAAATTTTTTGGTAAAAAAAAAAATCGGGTTAAAAAATATTTTTACCGGCTTTGACCCATTGTAGGTCCAACTTTGTATAGCCTTATATACATCGTTGCAATGGACTTTGAAATATCTATTATTAGATATCCATATTGTCTATATAAATGACTTAGTAATCCATATATAGATCAAAAATAGGCCAAAAATCGAGGTTGGTTCTCACGATGGTGAAGGGTATAAAAATCGAGGTAGACACGGTTTTTTTACTTCTGGCTAGGAAGATTTTAAATAGTAGTCTAAGTTGGACTATAGCGGATGTATTGATGTATCAATCAGGTATGTAAGTTATTTGGTGGCTTCGGAAAGTTTATTTCAACAGACAGACATGGCTATATCGGCTCCGTTATCTATAACGATCCAGAATATATGTACTTTATGGAATCGCAAATAGAATATGTGGAAATTACAAACATAATGCCAATCACGAATTCCTCGATTGTAAAGGTTGATTTTTTAGTCGTATACAACTTCCGATAGGGATAACTGTAAAACAAGCTGTCAGACTTCTTTTTCAGTATACTTTGGCAAATCACCATGCAAAGACTTACACCAGAACAACGTTAACGAATCGTGGAAATTTATTTCCACAATTCGCGCTCTGTTCGCCAAACATATAGAGTACTTCGTCAAGTCAAATCATCTTCAGCTCATTTCTGACTTATCGGATATGCAAACAAGTAGAATCCTCATGAGACTCCATTACATCCTGAAAAAATCAATGTTTGGTGCGGTTTACATGCCGAAGGCTTCTTCGGCCCATTTGTCTTTAAATCCGAAACCAGTGGCAACATTACCGTGAATGGCGAACGCTACATGTAAATGATTCGTTATTTTTTATTTCTCATGTCATTTCACAAGACACCCATACAGCGGGTGAAACAATCACTTTGTTGAGCCCAACGTTTAGTGACCGAATTATCTCAAGAAATGGATCTGTGAATTGGGAACCTAAATCGGACCTATAATGGGTCAAAATCGGGAAAAACATTTTTTCCCGGATTTTTTTTTTCACCAAAAAAAATTTGTTTGTCATAAAAATTTGTTCACTAATAAATTTGAAAACAGAATTTAAAAAAAAAAGTTTACCCATACATTTTTTTTTCGCAAAAAAATTAAATTTTTTTTTTTTTTAATTTTGTTTGCCTAAACCTGTTTAAACTTTTTATTTTAAAGAATAATTTGGTGAAGGGTATAAAAGATTCAGCCCAGCCGAATATAGCTCTCTTATTAATTTCTAAAAAATTTTCTAGTTATATACAATACATTACAATAATTCATATTTGGAGTTTCTAATCACTGTGTTTTTTATCCATTTAGTGAAACTAGCCAGATTGATACCGCAAATCTATTGCTTTTTTGTCAATCTTTGACCGTAAGACTCGGGTCGTTCCGTAGCATAGATTCAATTGTTAGAAAGTTACAATAGCGAAGAAACCACAAACAAATCATCCAGATTTTATATAATCAATAATATCAATATCAGAGATCAGCAATGAGTCGTGAAAAAGTGTGTAGAGTTGAATCACGTTTTACGTTTTAACCTTTTTAAAGCGTTGGTATATTTCCTTTAAATAAACCGGATACTTTTGATTGCAAATAAAAAGCAGTTTTAGTAGTTTAAAATTGTAACAACTATTTATTTATTTAAAATGTACAACAACAACAGTTCAAATAGTCACTCAGTGTCTTTATACACGTTTAACAATTCGCAGAAATGCACACACACTTTATAATGTACAAACTCAAATGTACACGACAGTTGATGTTAACTCTAACAGCGTCTATGATCAACTCATCACATCTGCCACTATTTATACACACGCCATCTTTCGTTATTCTTCTACAATGATCTTAACGGACGACTAGAACATTCTAGAGCTTTCGATGTTAATGTTAGCAACTTGAACATTTAGTGTTGCCACACTTATAAACAATGCCATCAACACTGTTGTCGAGCAGAAACCTCCACCAATGGACGTGCTTACAAACATGATGAATGTTGCAGGCAGTCGTTACTGACCGTTAAATTCAAATCGCTATTGCACATTCGTAACAATATTTAGTAAAATGTTGTCGAGACTCATATCCACCCGTAAAATTTGAGGTGATCATCATACTCATACTTAACAATATTTATGACGTTATTGATTTCGACTCTACTTAACTCAATTTGTATAGACGATGCAAAAGAAGTATGATTCGAATACGAACATTAAAATGTTGCCGAATTCTGTATAATTACACAAAAATAAAATGTGCATGAGGCGAATGAGTTGAATCAATAGTAAGTATCATGAGTATTTTCCTAAAATTATAAGTCAGGCTAAGCTTATTTATGAATCAAACAGATTTGAGTTCGTATGAGTATAATGTCGATGTCGGATTCATATTTAATGCTACGCATACTTATAAATCAATGTTATTGTGGGTATAAGTACGTTAGAGTAGTTTAATTTCAATGATGGCTACGCACTTATACTTATAATTTCATAAATGCGTATGAATAGCAAAAAATTGATTCATTGCTGATCTCTGATCAATATCAATCTATAATATTAAAGTGTTTTTTAATATACATACATATGTATGTATTATTATAACGCTATTGGCTTTATTCGAGTAACTATCTTATCTTGCATACATATTTATCAAACTTTCAATTAAATCATTTGTCAAAATCAATGATTATCATATTTATTTAATTGAAACGATTAGTTAAAAAAAACCATGGGAATATTTGTATTGTGTTTCTCGAATTGATATGATTTGTAGCCAACTTTCAAATAATTAATTAAAATTAGGAATTATTAAATGACCTTTATGATAAAATCGCAGAACAAAAAAAAAAAAAAAAAAAACTCATTAATAGTTGTATATATTTAGTTCTTAAGTATTCGTTCGTATGTACCTTTAAAATCCGTATGACTATTCAATGTTTCTTCTATTCAAATAAACAATTACTGTTGAAAGTACTTGAAAATTTAGCATAAGTTACTTTAAGTATAAACACTCCATCCAGTGTTGGTGATGGTAGTGATTGTGATTGTGATGATGATGATGACGTTGATTGAAGTTGAGTAGCCTTTTGGATACATGATCGTTAAGGCCTTTTACGATTAATCTTTTGTGTGTAGAATTCGTTAATGTCAAAATGACAAACAATAACATAAACTTTGAAATAAATGAATAAAAATATAATTCATTAAACACTGATATACAAATAATAATGATAAATAATCAAATTTAACACCCATTATTCATACGAAAAAAAAAACCTAAATAAATAAAAGTTCCCAAATTAAGACAAAAAAAAAAAAAAATAAATATGTATGTTTTTATAACACACAGAATACGGTAGTAAAAAAATACACATTTAACATTGTAAATTTTTGTTTAATTATTGTTAAGCATTGATAATTGTATTTTACTGGCCTTAAACAAAAACAAATCAAAAACATTTGCCAAGATTATTATTATTATTATATTTAGTTTATTTAATGTCATCCACCTAAATAAAATATACAATACATTTATTCATATGTATATCATACATATACATATAGATACAGATTTATATCTAAACACAAGTAGCTAACTCATAAAGTAACAATTTACGTTTTTGTTTTTATTTCAGAATCAAGACAAATTGTTTTTGTTTATTTGTTTGTTATTATTGGAATTTAAATTTTTAACATTCCAACAAAGTAAACAAAATAAAAATTTAGATTTATGGCTTTTTAATTATGTATAACAATTCTCATTTAGTTTATGTTTTTTAGCATTCTTATAGCATTTTTTATTATCATTACTCACATAGAAATGCACTTAAGCCAAATATATATGTTCTTTGTTTTGCATTTAGAAATTATATCAATTTATTTGCATAAGAATTCAGAAAAAGATATAAAAAGTTTAATAAATTGCAATTACTCTCGAATGTATTGAGTCAACGTCATATAAAATGGCTACAATAAATTTGTATACCCTTCAGCATGAGAGGCAAGGGTATATAAGGACTGAGATCGAAAAATTCTTAACACACGTTTTTCATTAAAACTTTTAACCCAAGTAATATTCAATTTTTTTTTTTTTTTTTGATCAAGTTACCTTTTTAAAGCATGTCAGTTATAATGTTTAATGTCAATTATATTCATTTGTTGCTAACCTGATTAAAATGAGTGACCAGAAAAAAGTGCGTACTAAAATTACTAAATATTTTCAACAAATCCCAACTTGGTCCTACAAAAAGTTGGCCAAACAATCAAAGGTCTGCCGTTAAACTGTTTCCAATGTTATTAAACAGTAGCGGGAGAACTTGTCCGTTTATAGAAAACATGGTTCAGGTAGAAGGAATGGTTCACATGATGTTTATTAAGCCAAACAAATAGAAAGAATTTTCAAAAGAGCTCTCAACACATCCGGTAGGAAAGCAGCGCGGTTAGCTCAGTGCTCGGACTATTTGGTACGAAAAGTTAAAGCCAATGCAAGTTCAAAAACATACAAGGCTCAAAAAGTTTCTGACAGGAACGCTGCTAAAAATTTAGAGGCCAAAAACAGAGCACGGAAATTGAAGTCAAATTTTATGGATGACGAAACGTATGTTCTGGCAGATTTTTCGCAGCTTCCGGGTCAAAATTTTGATATTGCTGATGCTTGGTATGGCAAGCAATATGCTGTTGCGGTAAATAAAAGCCAAATAGGGCGCTATAAATACCGAAATTTACATCAAGAAATATTTACAAATTCTCCAAAATGCCTGGAGCTAAGGCCAGTGGAGAGATATTGGGCTCTTGTTAAAAGAGAATTGAAGAGCACAAAAAATGTGTCCAAAAGTGTGGTAGTTTTTAAACTGAGATGGACAACCTGTTCGAACAAAGTGACAGAAATCACTATAAAAACAATAGTGGATTAGAACTACAAAACAATTTTTTTTTTTGTAAATTGTAATAATAATTTCAATCAAATAAAAAAAATCAAAACTGTAAGTTTAGTGGTTTCATTTTTTTATTAACATATATGTATGTTAAGAATTTTTCGATCTCAGTCCTTATAAGTTTGCCATTCCATTTGTAATTTCTACATTTTTGATTTGCGACCATATATTATTATCAATTATAAAGTCATGTCCGTCTGTCTGTTTAAATCAACCTTTCGAAGCCCCCAAATAGCTTGCATACATAATTTATACATCAATATATCGGGTATAGTCCCGCTTAGGTTATTTAAAATCTAGGAAATGGGCCCACAAATTACTGAGATATAATACAAAAACCGCTACTACCTCGATTTTTGCACGTATTTTTACAAAAGTTTTTTTCGCCAAAATTTTTTTTCACCAAATTTTTAAAAAAAAAAAATTTTTTTTCATCAAATATTTTTTTTTTTACCAAAAATAATAAAATATTTTTTTAAATTAAACTTAAAGTGTACTTGTTTTTAAAAAAATTTACTCTCCTTCCATGTATATTGTAGCTACAAGCACAAAATACATATATACACGCAGAGAAAAAACATGGTTGTTGTAAACATAATTTAAGAGCAATTATGATAAGATTTGTGATTGTAGACCAAACATATATTATGATCTAATATAGTCGTAATATCATTGTCACACATGATTATAATACCCTGCAGGGAATGCCAAAAGTGAATTTGTAGTGATTTTGTCAGTTACACTACTACCTTATGTACCCCATTGAAAATCCACCAGTAGACTGTATCACTACTGACTACTTAGGTAGTTATTTTCTATACCTATTGACTATACAGCATAATAAAAAAATCCATACTATTGACGCGTTCGTTGATAATTTCACCAGAAATACACTAAAACTGTTGTCTCTAACGTTTCTCTACTGACGCTTAAAGGAAAGTTGTCGACATTTTAACTAGTGAAATTGTGGATAGAGAAAGAGTGTTGACATAGAGCCATAAGGTTCTAGGCTGACTACAGGGTATATTCTGAAGTAATCATCAATCATAATATGACCCAAAGTAATCATATTATAACCCAATGAAAACATATTATGATCCAAAGTATTCAGATTTTCATTAAAGGTATTTAAGGACGACAATACTGAATATATATTAATATTTCTCAAAAACTTAATAATACAATTTCATCGTCTAAACAAAAATTCAAATAATACTTCCAAATGATTTTTTTGATTTACGGTCGGTATTCAAAAACTTTGTATTTTCATATGTAACTACAAATAAGGGAAACAACAAATGTGAAGAAAATATAAAAAAATTAATAAAATTTGCAGAAAAACATCATCAATTAACATAAAAAAAATATATATATATTGAATACTACCATGTATATAAACACCAAATGTATTTTTCCAAATGATAAATTTAATAATATTGTTATTAAATAAAAATCAGTTTTAGTAGTTTAAAATTGTAACAACTCTTTATTTATTTAAAATGTACAACAACAACAGTTCAAATAGTCACTCTGTGTCTATTTACACGTTTAACAATTCGCAGAAATGCACACATACTTTATAATGTACAAACTTAAATGTACAAGACAGTTGATGCTAACTCTAACAGCGCCTATGATAAACTCAACTCACGACTGCAACCTCTGCCACTATTTATACACACGCCATCTTTCGTTAATCTTCTATAATGATCTTAACGGCATTCGAATTCTAGAGCTTTCGATGTTAATGTTAACAGCTTAAACATTTGGTGTTGCCATACTTACGAACAATGCTAAAAACCGCTTGCTATCGACATTGTTGATAACTAGAAGCTTCTACTGATGGACGTGTTTATAAACATCATGAATGTTGCAGGCAGTCGTTACAGACCGTTAAATTTAAATCGCTATTCGCACATTCGTAACAATATTTTAAATTTGAAAAGTATTAATACACATTATTGTCGTCTAAAAATACCTTAAAACTTATTTTTGGAAACACAAACAAAATTTTAATAGGTTTTAGATTAATGTTTAATATATACACCTCTCTTGAATAACAAATGGAAATTTTGTTCCCATTAAATTTTTATTTCCCTCGAAGGGACAAATTCTAAAGTGTACAAAAACTTTTAAATTGGAAGGGCGAATTAAAATATTAAAACTTAATATAGTGTAGATAATTGAATAGTGGGGGCTTAACTTATTTATGTAAAAAGCTATTTGACTGACTCCACCTTGTATAAATCCTCCTGGAGTTACCCGATACATTGTAGGTAAAAATTCATTTTAATTAAAAATTTATTTTAAATTAATTCTCGTTATTAGATTTATTTATCATTACAGGTTAAACAAAACTGCGTTTTTATATATTCTGGACATAATAATTCTTTGCCATCTTCAAAAAAATAATTTAGTATTCCGCCAAATTTTAAAGCTTATTGCCCGCTTACAATTGACCTGTTGTTTTGCATTTTGTTGAGGAATATATCAGTTTAGGCCTTATTAACGGATCTTGCTCTTAAAATAAATTTTGTAAACTTTAAGATTTGAATTATAGGAAGAACTACTTACATGTTCCGTTCTGTTCCCCAGCAAAAATAAAGTGAATAAATTGAAGGGAAAAGTGAAAAAACTCGAAAAAAAATAATTCACGATAATGGGAATTTTATTTTAGCATGAAATTTTTTCACGATTGCAAATTTAGGGAAATTGAAAACATTTCGAATGAGAATTACAGACACCCAAATTTTTCTTGTAAAATTATCATAGCTTAGACAAACACCAACTATAAACACTAATGCAAAAATATTATACATATGGTAAGATCAAAATATTATTAAAAGTAAACATATTTTGTTTGCATCTCATATTACCCTTCACCTTTCTTGTGGATGCATTAATTGTCCACTTTCAGCGTATAGCATCCTAAATATATCACGAAAAATTGTAAAAATTTTACATTTAATTGCTGAGGAACAGATTATATTGTAGAAGTTACGAACGAAATGACAATCTTATATATACCCTTCTCACGAAGGTGAAGGGTATAAAAACAACAACGCCAAACGAAACGAAACACCAAAAAAAAAACAAAAACATAATACGCAAAGCAATGAAACCAACACACATACAAACATATGTTTTGTTGCTTTTTTGTCAAAGCATTCAAAAAATTGTCTTTTTTAATGAAATTTTCAGAGGTTGTCTCGGATTTTTGCTCATATCTCCGTTATTTATGGACGGATTTTGAATGGAAAGCATGTCTGACAGAATTATTGAAGATTTGGATCCCGAAGATATCTGAGGTCTTCAGAAAATTGATTTCAACAGACAGACAGTCAGACGGACATGGCTAAATCGACTCCGTTATCTATAAGGATCCAGAATATATATACTTTATAGGGTCTGAAAATTATATTGTTGAAATTACAAACGGAATGACAAACTTATATATCCCCTACTCACGAAGGTGAAGGGTATAATAACAATAATTATTTGGGTACGACAATACAAAAAATACAGTGTAGTTGTCGTAACCATGCCGAGCCGTGTTTTTTTTTCTGGGTGTAGATGTTGGATGAAAATTACACATTCCTATTCGCTCAGAAAGATTTCCTGCTATGAAAATGCACAATTTTGTGTATATATGTATATGCTATATAACATCTTGTGTATAACAGTCTTTTATATAGAAAATCTTGTGGATAACAGCATTTTCTAATGCAATAGTATTTACTTTAGTGTAAAATAAAATTGTAGATTTGTCACATTCGAAGTAGCAATACCCAAATCCAAACCAACTCATCTTTTAAGTAGTTTACCGCTATGTGATGATGTTAAATAGTACTTTAAAATATTTAGTAATTGAATGAACTACAAAGTGGTCGATAATGGGATCAAGGTCAAATATTGAACATCTTTTTCATCAATGATACAGATTTAAAAACTAAAAAAACAAATTTTATTACCAAGTTAAAAATGCTCAATAAAATAACACAGTGATACAAAAGTGAACGTACCAAATACTTATAGTTTTCCTTGATCACTTCGTTTTAGTGAAATAACGTTATAATTAAAGTTATAACATCAAAACATCATAAACATGTTCTTTTGAGGCTATTTTTTAAAATTGTTTCTAAATAAAATTCGACACAAATAAGTTTTGTATCTACGGAAATCATGAGTTTTACTTTAATGATGATCGGCCCATGATTAGTAAAAGCTTTTTTATATAAGGCCTTATTCCGAAAATCATTCACAAAAAAAATATTGAAATTTTAAAAGAAACATGTTTTGGTTCATATCATCAGTGTAACATAGCTGACAGTATTATGCTTTAGTTGGGAGCTTCTTGACTTTAAACTACCGTAACTCAGACATTTTCCAACTGGTTTTTACAAATATTTTTCTGTTTAAAACGTAAAACTCATACGTCACTTAAAATGCAAAAGGGCCTATCATCACTTTTTAAAATTTTACAGCAGAGACAAAAAACATAATAAAACGAAAAGTGTTGTGGTTACAAATATGATTTTCTTTCTTTAATAAAGTCAATAGCCATTAAAAACACAATTTTGAGTTTTTTGGATGTTAGGAATAATTTTAAAATTTGTTTCAAAAGAACATATTTATGATGTTTTGAAGATGTAATTTTAAGAATACCTATAAGTATTTCCGTACTAATGGACTCCAAAAAAGCAGAAATTCTGCATATTGTTTTCGTTCACTTTTGTATAACTCTATTATATATTAAACTCAAGATTTTGGATATATTTTCACAAATTCAAAAGCACTGTACTGTATATATGTAGTTAGTTTTCAATCAGACCTACCACCTACACTATCGCTGTAGCCCAGTGTTATTAAGTTTAATGTTAAATCTTATTCCACGAAAACATATCTGGATCTAATTATTACATAATCACGCTGACAACTCAAAATAAAAGGTTACATAAAGAAATTCCCAAATGTAGCAAAGACAACAGGTTCATTGACCAAATACATTTCAGAAATCTATTTATCTATTTACCCTCATCGAATGGCTTAAGTATACTCGCAGTGGTATGAATATTTAATGAAATAAAAGTATGTTTTAATAAAATAGGTCTACTACAAGATGATGTATTCATATCTCTCTTAGTTAATCACATTTTATACTGTTCAATACATACATAAGTATATACTTATTTATGTTTAAGAATCAAACTTTTTCTTTAAAAAAATAAAAATAAACTGTATATAAAATAAAACTTTTAAAATGTTGTGTATTGTATTAAAAAGTGCCGCTTAGATTTGTTTATTTATTTTTTGAATTTTTAATTAATAGCAACTAATTAATTAGTATAGCGGCTAAATGTCTAAAGTAACAAAAAGAAACAATAACAATGTTCCAGACAAATTGAAATACTTAAATACACATTAGTAAACCTTTTTGTTAAGCTATAGACGAATTGTTAATGTCCTACGTTTAAAATGGGACATAATCGTATTAAAATATCATTATCAAAATAACAGCAAATACCGATAGCGAAATAATCCAAAGTAGCGTTACCATTGCCATTTATCTATTTCGAATCGTTAGCCAACCTTGTTTTTTTTTTTTTCAAAAACATGCAAACTTTATCATATGGTTTATTTCAGAACAGGTTTAAAAGCTAAAATATAAAATGTTTGTGAAATTTTTAAAATATATCATTAATTCCAACTTATATCACCCACAAATTTACCTTGTTTCCTCAGGTTTTATTAGTTTTTGGCACAAATATACCTTATGGAGCCAATTAGGAATTTCCATTTTAAAATTTTGAAAAACTCGCGATTTTATTCGCCAATTTCGATTTTTGAAAAGTGTGTAAGTTTAAGTATTCATATCGTGTAAATCTGTAGTCGGATATTGCAATTATTATTACAATTTACAAAAAATATATTATTTTTACAGTTTTAATCAATAGTGATGAATAGGGGGCGGATTTTCATGCATTTATTATTGGAAAATATGCGCCTAAAATATGCTTCAAAAAAATCAAAATATGACCTAAAAATTTAAAAAATATGCACTTATATTTTTGTGCAGAAACGTTAAATAATTAACTATGGATCGCTCAATGTCCAAAAAATACACAACGCAGTTAGGACTTTTTAATTAAACCAGGAATTAAATAGTTAAAGTTTTAAAATTATAATTGTTCTTCTACGAAAACGATGAATATATTAATTATAATATCTTGGTGTTAATATTTGTTTAAAGTCATAAACTTAAAGCATCTATCGTGCGACTTGCCTTTTAAAATCGTTAGTATTTTGTCTGTGTAAAAGTACAATCCAACTTTAATTTTCATCTACTAATAACCCAGCAATTAGGCAAGTAGTAATTGTATCCTTTATTGACTGTAAATGTCTCTAATGTTTGATCTCTTGGCTGACTCTATTTGATACGTATGTGCTATTTGTAATGCAGAGAGAATTCTATTGGTTACTTTATACATCGCATGTAATCTATTTTGAAGACAATTGTCACTTTAGTGTTTGTAAGTAATTTATAGCATAGTCACTTTAAACATTAATTGTGTAGTGCATTTGTCTCTAAGAAATCCAAAAGGGTTGTGTAACTGTTTGTCATCTAAAATGATAACTAAAATCACTAGTTCACGACAGAGTCCTAGAACTCCTGGGAAATGAATGTGAGGAGCGGTAACTCTATATGACAAGTTACAAAATCTTTCGATAACGAAATTCCTTATAAATCAAAACTGAAATGTAAACAAATATGAATTTTTATACATAATAAAACTCACTCTTTTTTGAAGCAAAATGTTTTAAAATGATAATTTTCAATTTCTGATAGAGAAATGAAGAAGACTTAATGCCAGTTTCTCGATGTCGAAAGAAGTTAGTCGATAGCATTTAATGCTATTTCAATAACAAATTCGACAATAAACGTTTTGTCCAGATATTGACGACAAAAAGTATTAAAAACTTGGTAATATCCATAAAAATAAGCATTTTGAAGTTAAATATAACAAAATATGCATTATCAATAAAATATGCAAAAATATGCCCTAACAAATCGATGCCATTTTACAGCAAAATGTGCGATTCGGACAGATAATTAGTCTATATTGTATTTGGACGTTCGAGAAAAAACATGCATTTTTATATAAATCCGCCCCCTAGTGATGAATTTATGAACCTTTTCCGGAATCCCTTCCATTAAGGTTTTTATTGAGCCTTCTGTCACTTTGTTCGAACAGATAGTCTATCTCCGTTTAAAATCTACCACACTTTTGGACACCTTTTTCTCTTTTTACAAGATCCCAATATCTTTCCACTGGCCTTTGCTGCAGGCAGTTTGGAGGATTTGCCTCTCTCTCAAATACCACATTATTGTTCTTGTACCACTCAAGACCTTGCTTGCCATAGTGACAGGATGCCAAATCAGGACAACAATAAGTGGACACATTAAGAAGTCTTATGAATGGAAGCATCCTCTTTTGTAAACATTCCTTGATGTAAATTTCGGTATTTATGGAGCCCTTTGTAAAAAATTGTTGGCTTCTTTTTCCGCAACTGCATAAAAATATTGACCATCCATTATGCAGCACGTATATTTTTTGTATAAAATTTGACTTAAATTTTCGTGCTCTGTCTTTGGCTTCTAAATTTTTAGCAGAGTTCCTCTCAGTAACTTTTTGACCCTTGTATGTTTTTAAAAAAGCATTGGCTTTAACTTATTGTACCATATAGTCCGAGTACTGAGCTAACCGGACTGCTTTCCTACCGGATGTGTTGGGAGCTCTTTTGAAAATCCTTTCTATTTATTGGCTTTAGAAATATCATGTGGACCATGTGGACTTCTACATAAACCTGGTTTTCTATCAACGGACAAGTTATCCCAATACTGTTGAATAACATTGAAATCAGTTTGGCTTTTTGTAGGACCAAGTAGGGTTTTGTAGAAAATATTTTATAATTTTAGTACGCACTTTTTTCTCGTCACTCATTTTAATCAGATTAACAACAAATGAACATTATGGACATTAAACATAATAACTGACATGCTTTACAAAGGCAACATGAACAAAAAAGAAATCAAATAATACTTGGGTTAATAGTTTTAATAAAAAACGTGTGTCAAAGTTTTTTCGATCTCAGTCCTTACGACTACATTCGTAATGGAAAAAAAAATTTCTGATGCATTTGTGATAAATTTCTTTTAATTTTTGCTATACTTATACACTACATCACCATAATGGGGACGATTTATAATTATTCTTAGCCCCCATATAAGGCCCACTTCCGAAAATCACTTTAACGAGCATAAATCTCTTAAAAAATGTTGGTATGCACATACAATTCAACAGGAATAAGTTTCGTATAGACATAAATCACGCGAACTAATTTCAACGCGATCGGTCCATAAAATCATTCACGAAATTTTAAAAGAAAAATGTTTTAGCTCATTTACTTAATTTATGGTATTACTTGGTCGGGCTTAACCGACCATACTTTCTTATTTGTTTAATTTATTTAAAAGTGAAATGTTTAGTAAACAGCACATTAAAAATCATTCTGGATCAAGAAGGACTACAGTTTTTAAAAAAATTTTTTGTTTTTATCATTCAGAATATCGATGGCTTAATATAGAAAGGCCTATCTCAACTTTTAGTTACTTAACAGGAGAAGGAAAAAAACTGAATAAAATCTGAAAGTGAAAGTGAAAAATAAACAACTAAAAATTTGTAATACATCGAAATATACTTTTAGAAAAGTTGTTTGTTTTAATATAAACCAAAAAATATGCATTCAACATGAGTTAGGGCTTTTTCTTTCAAACTATTATTGAAATGAGTTAGGGTTTTTTTTTAATTACTGTAAGGGCCGTTTTCTCATTAGGTAATTATCTTTTTTCCCAACGAAAAACTGCAGATTAAAAAAATTTGGTTTTCTCAATGTCTCATTTGCTTCTATTCTATCGCAAAGCTAACCCGACCTCATTTGCCAATTATTTATTTATCGTACAGATAAATAAATAACAGCTGACTGCTGTTCATAGTTTTTATGTGTTTGTGTTTTTGTAAACGAAATTAAATAGATTTTATAAAAAACGTTTAATAACATTATTTTAATGGAGGATGAACTCATGAGTTCGAAGTGAATGCTGAAAGAGTTTATCATGCCAGGCCTAACTACCTGGCAGACATGGAGGATAATGCATTTTTCAAAAGATTCCGGCTGTCGATGGCCATATTTAACAGCTGATTTATATAAACATGTTGTCACTTGAAGGCAGGGTTCCCAACTTTCACATCTATTTTGAGAGGTATTACCAACAGAAAATAATGTTTTTTGTCGGTATATTGAGAAAACCAAAATTTTTAACGGACAGTTTATCGGCCTAATAAATTTATGTCGACATTTACTAACAGACAGTTTGTCGATACATTGAGAAAACGGGCCTAAATCTGTTATTCGTCAACATAGGAAACTGAATTTTTTAGGAGAGTTTTGTCTACCAGAATATGTGAAAAACCTGATTTTGAAAAAAACGAGATACGACCTTTCTATATTAAGCCTTCGATATGTGGACCAAATTTTGTTGATTCGGGAACCATATGAAAGTTTATTATGTTATCATTAAATTGTACAACTGCTACGGAATATAAAAATGAATTCTTAATCAGTTATTATGTTTAATGTCAATTATGTTCGTTTGTTGTTAATCTAATTAAAATGGGGGAAAAAAGTGCGTACTAAAATTATTAAATATTTTTAACAAATCCCAACTTGGTCCTACAAAAAGTTGACCAAACAATCAAAGGTCTGTCGTCAAAGTGATTATAATGTTATTAAACAGTATCGGGAGAACTTGTCCGTTAATAATGTCCAATAAATAGAAAGCATTTTAAAAAAAGAGCTCCCAACACATCCGGTAGGAAAGCAGTCCGGTTAGCTCAGTACTCGGACTATTTGGTACGAAAAGTTAAAGCCAATGCAGGTTTAAAAATATACAAAGCTCAAAAAGTTCCTTACAGGAACTCTGCTAATAATTTAGAGGCAAAAGACAGAGCAAGGATATTGAAGTCAAATTTTATACAAAAAATATACCTGCTGTATAATGGATTACAAAACGTTAATATTTTTATATTGCTGATGCTCGAGAGAATGTTGTAGAAAAGTTTAAACCCAAAATCAGAAAATTGTCGCAAAAATTTCTTGGCATGGCAAGCAATATGCAGTTGCGTCAAAAGAAGCCAAACATTTGTTACAAAGGGCTGCATAAATACCGAAATTTACATTAAGGAATGTTTACAAAAGAGGATGCTTCCATTCATAAGACTTCTTAATGTGTCCACTTAATGTGTCACTATGGCAAGCAAGGTCTTGAGGAGTACAAGAACAATAATGTCCTATTTGTACTAAGAGAGTCAAATCCTCGAAACTGTCTCTTGTTAAAAGAGAATTGAAGAGCACAAAAAGGGTGTCCAAGAAAGCTCAACAAACACCTTAATGGAAGGGTTTCCGGAAAAGATTCATCACTATTGATTGGAACTATAAAAATAATATTTTTTGTAAATTGTAAATCAAAACTGTAAGTTTAGTGGTTTAATTTTTATTAACATTTATGTATGTTAAGATTTTTTCTATCTCAGTCCTTATGTATCATTTGGATACAGACTATTTATAACATTTAATGAACTAATTATACACAAAAATCACAAAACAAAATCACAATGTTCGCTCCTCCGAAAAGCAAATTTGGATATAACGTATGCGGAATGAAATTGCAACAAAACAGAAAACGGTATATTTGTTTCCAACGTTAAAACAAATAATATATAAAACCTTTATAAAATAACCCATTGTATTGATTTAATGTGCGTAAACAATTTTTTATAATCATGTTCTTTTGTGGCAGTTATGAATAAGTATATATACAGGTGTTGAAAAAACCGTTGTTTGCACTTTTCTGAGCTCCTATTTGACTTTCATGGTCTTATTTATCTCTATTTTTATTTTAAATAATCTACAAAAACTCTTCTACTTAAAAAGGTCCAAAAATTATTTTTAATTTAAAAAAATTGGAACATTTTTCCACTTTAGAAAGTCTGGAATTTGAAGGGTGTTGGAAAACACCATAATGATCTAGGCGTGACAGTTGGAACATTCTTTTTTAAAAATAATCTCTGGTGTTTCTTTTTATGAAATGAATAATTTTATGTACACATTTCATAATATATTATTTAGAATTAATGGTCAAATCATATTCCAAAAAAGTCAAAATTTTCAATTTACATCTGATTGATTAAGATCCATATATACTTTTTTAGAAAAAATATTATGTTCTACTTTGCAGATCTTATCAATAATAGGTTTATTTACTTCCAAAAAAGTCCACTTCTCTGCTTTTCCCTGTCACTCGATGTTAAATATAATAACTTGATGAAATTAGATAAAATGTGGAAAAAAATACAAATGTTTTTTCAAGGTAGTTCTTTCTTTGTTAATATTTTAAAATAACTAAAAGCTAGATTTTCAAATGGTATTAAGTATTAAGACAAAACATAACTTAATTCAAAATAAGTTCTAAAACACTAATAGCTCATGTACTTTTTCTTTTTGCCAGTGTCAAATTTTTGTTGCAATTTTATTCCGCATACGTTAATCAAATAATTTCATTGGGAACAAATCAGGGGCCGAATTACCGCATTCGATATCGAGTAAAATCGATCGTAATTTTTTTTATTTGAGATTACGGCATTCGATATCGTGCATGAAATTTAGTACATTTTGTTATAATTACAATATCGAAATTATTTTTCGATACGATATTTAATTAGATCACGAATGCGGTAATTCGGCCCCAGGACGATTTTGTTTTATATGTTCAGAAATTATACGGTGACTTCAAAAAAAAAAAAATTCTAATTAGATTTCTAAGACGATTTAGTTAACAGTTTTAAAACATTTCGGGGCTCCTCTTAAACAAATGTTATAAATAATACAACCAACTTAACATACTCACCATCAAAGGTAGTGCCTATCTTTAAAAAATAAGAAAAGTAATATCAAATAATCAACCGCCTTTTAAAACAAAAAACACAAACATAATAATATTAATACAAATATATTTATAAAAATAAATAAATAAATTAGCGAAAGTATTGCATTAGATTATGTAATAAAAAATGTTATAAAAACTTATTTGACAAAGTGAGTGCAACTCCCATGAAAAATAAATAAATTAATTAATTAATTAATGTATTGAGATAGGAATCTTAACAACCAATAAAATAATAAGATACTAAATTAAATAACATGCATTCTCAGCTACATTAAAAATATTTATGACAATTTAATAAGATATATTAAGTCTGGTTTTATACATATATTTTAGAGGAACAACAATAAACTTTAAAGCTTATTTATCTATTTTGTATGTTTTTTTTATATATATACATTATGAGTTAAAAATGTTCTCTTGCGAAACAATTTAACTTAGACGGACCTCTTAAATCTTTTAATAAAGGTATATAGATTGAATTTTATCGATTTATTTGAAAAATTTTACTGATTTTTGGCTTGATTTAGTATTAAACTATTCCCTGGAATGAAAAGATCTATTAAATATTCCCTGGAATGGAAAAAGTTCGGGAAATTTGAAGCCCTATTACGAACCTACATGTGGTATAAATACATAAGATATAATCATTAGAATTTTGGTTTAAAAAATTGGGCCAGAATAACTGAAACACAAGTCACGACAAATATTAACTTTGGGAAGCTCCCACATAAGATAATGTCTAATTTCGAGTAGGTGAGGTTTTAAATTTGTAAATATATTTGCCTATTTCTGGGATACTAAAACAAATTATGTATATTCGAAGGGCTTAGTATTTAACTCAAATCGAAAATAAAAATTACCGAATTTGTATGCTAAATACGAAGGCGTATCCTTTCGAACCAGATTAAATAGCTTTGATATTTTCCTAGATATTGAGTGGAATATATAGATTGTGACAGCTCTTTTTGAAAGTTCATATATTTTAATCTTAAGCTACGTACACACGATTGTCAGATTTTACAATGTTGTCAGATCTGGCAATGTGCTCGCAATGTACTGCCAATGAAATATTATAAGCAAAAGGTAAATTGTCAGTTTAGACGATTGTAAGAAAACCTTACAATTTCATTGTCAGACAATTGTCAAACAATAAATTTATCTGCCAAAAAAAATTTTCAGTTCACACGGTTGCTTCACTTTTGTTTATTTTAAATACATATGCACAGTGTTGCCAATAGAAATTATTTATCTGACAATGATGCCTTTGCCAGATACATAAACTTCGCACATATGACAATAAAAAGTTTCTGACAATGATCTGGCAATGGCAACGTAAGGTGTTTACACGATTGTCAGATGTCTGACAATAGTATTGTCTTACAATGTACTGACAAATACTTTATCTGACAACGTTGTAAGACAAAAATTCTAAGTTCACACGGTTGTTAGACATTTTCTGAACATTTTTCTGACAATATTGTACAATCTGACAACCGTGTGTACGTAGCTTTAGTACTCAGCCTGAAACACAACCTAAACCAAATCACTTTTTTATTACCATTTTATAGTAGCGTTTAATTTAGCATCTATCACAGTAAAATATCCATAAATATACCCATATGAAGTAATAATTTATGTATAAAAATCCATATATTTTTTTTGGGGGAAAAAAGTGAAAGATCAAAGTTAAACAAAATCAATTTTATACACTATAAAAAAACAATATTTAATTAAAAAATTGTCTAGTGACAAAATTTGTTAATAGATGCGTTATTTGTTGAAAATAAACACTAAATTAGTTGAGATGTATTTATGTTAATTTATCACCGGAATTAACAAATCTCTTATATGGTTTTTAAAATGTTGTAAATATTTTATATAAAAAAATTAAAAATTAATATTCACCATTATTATTTAATTACAAAACTTATGAGGTTTAACCCTTATGGTGTCTTATAATGTCAGGTGATGTTTTGTCTTTGTACAAAACCAGAAAGTGTGTTTGTTTTAAATATCGATGTAGATCTGTAAATTGTATATTCTTACTTTATTTTAATATTTGGCTATGTAAACAGAGGCCAAGTCATGATATAAAAAGATTACAAGGTAGTTTCATTTATAATTTTTTGACAAGAAAGGGGATTATTGAAGTTTATTTTATTTGTAAATACTCAGAGAAGCGTTGCCACATTTAGAGAAAGGTTACAATACTCCGAGAAATTTTCAATGAAATATGTGTAGTATGTAACAATTCACAAGACTTTTATCCCTATTTCCAATGTATCCTGGATAGATTAATATGTTTGCTCAATACCCACGATGCTGACCAATTAGTATGTTTGGCTAATATAAGGACGAGAGACGATATGAAGAACATGTTAGCAATTTTGAACATTTTTCATTTATTGCTTGGGATGTGCGTGAATATGACAAAATCCTGGAGTTTATAGAGGGTGAACAAGTTGATAGTGTACAGGACTGTGGACGATTATTGTTCGAGATAAAAGGACGATTCCATTGCCGGAGACATTTTGCAGTTTATTTTCGAATCTTTGGTGGAGGATTAAGTTAAAACCACAACAGAACCAGCTGTTGAATATTATAGTGGAATATTGTAAAATTTTCAACTATACCATTCATCATACCAAGTCTCTGACAATTTTCCCAATGAAGTTGTCTTTCATGTTACAACCACTCTCTCAAATATTATGAGGAGATTAAGCAAACCTGAGTTGTACATTCGTAAAATTGTTCTTTTATTCGTGCATGTGCAAGAGGTTTGTGACCGCAAACAGCTGTGTGATTTAGTTGCCGATATAACCAGAATCAAGCATAAACAAAATCATTCCGCTAACGATACTTAGCAATTGAAAACCTTGGCCAGAATTGTGTTGCTGCTCAATGCCTTGGATAAACGCATACTAATATTTTGAATAAAATATGTTTTTATTTTATTTATGTTTTCAATAAAGGCAAAAATGGGATTCATTTTAATGAATACGGTAGCTTTATTTTACACATAAACTTCAAATCTCCTTTATTGTCATATGCTTAATAAGGTTGACATAAAGAGAAAATGAAACTACCTTGTAATCTTTTTATATCATGGGCCAAGTAATGTTTTCGTTTTTAAAACGAATTCACATATTGTGGTGTTCTTTAAATCGTGTTAAATCATGATTAATTCGTTTTTAATTCGAGTAAACAAACCTATTTCAATTTACAAAATCGTGCAATTTGCAGAACATCAATTTGTTAATCTTACGTTTTTGAAATAGTTCGTTTTTGAAACCACTTGATTTACAGAACAGAACAAGACAAATGTTTCAAATCTTCGCGAAATCGTTTCTTACAATGTCAGTGATAGTAACAAGATAACGAAAATATTCCTTATTCAAGATGTCACTCACTGACATTAGCCATTGTTGTAAAAATGATCAGTTTGAATTAAAATTGTATTTATATTCAATTCTACTGCAGTAAAACTAAGATATTATTTTAAAGTCCCAACGTTTTGAGACCATAAATATCATTAGTTTTCTACCGAATTATCGGCTTCGGCCAATAATATTGTATATTCTAATAATATACGGATGATCTAAAGCCATTGATATTAATTGCTTATTTTAAAAACGTTTCGTATTTATTTCATTTTCATTTATACAAATAATAATAATTTTATTTAATCATTTGTACATACAATTTCTTTGCATTTCAACTGTTAACGTGATCAATTTAATTGACAATGGATATTAGCATTTGAGGTAGTTTTAATTAAACACCTAAAAGTATGCTTTCTTTAATTATGATGTTGAGAGGCAGGCAGCATTGCCAGATACAAATATTTCTAAGTTGCACTATTTAGCTTATTATATCGTAAACTTTTAACCAAAAGTACATATCGTTCGTTACCTTAATATAGAAAGGACCTAACTCGTGTTTTTGTGTAAGATCAGATATCATATTTAGCCATAAAATCTCGAATTAAAAAAACCCCTTTCAAAATAAATACGTAAGTTCTAGAGCTATTGATTTAATATATCGCACTTGATCAACAAGTGGGTATAAACTCAAAATTTTTAAATTTTCACTTTTAGCAAGTAATCGTTAGTTGAACATCAATATCTCTACTATACAAATTTTAACGTATTTCAGACCATTTTCGTGATAGTGTAGTGACTACATTTATATCAACAAAAAGGTATTATGCAAAATTTGAAATAGAAATTCGTATATTTGCATAAAAAGGGTTTTGAACCTTTATTCAAGTTAAAAATAAACAATTTGTTTTATTTAAATTTGGTTGTATTTTGAGTTGATACTGTTTGTTTTGTTGATAAACTAATACAAAAAAAGTTTTAGAAAATTGGTATTAAAACAAAAAAAAGTTTTTTTTTTTTAATAATTGCAAAAATTTAAAAGAAAAACAATATAAATATATGGAATTTGCTTACTATGTGTATTCGAATTTTCAAATTCTCTTAAACAATTTTTTTACCCTCCATTTAAATTAAAAATTTTGAAAAAAAAATTCCACAAAAAAATTAATTTTTTGTTGTGAAAAAAAAAAACAGACTAGCAACTAGTCTGTATAATTTAAGGAAAATTAGAGTACTTGGCCTGGTAATGTAGTAAAAGAGCAGAATATCAAAAAAATAAAAACAAAATACATTAGATATTGAAATGTTTGTCAATAAATAGCTTTTCTGCTTTTTTACTAGGCCAAGTACTCTACATTGTGAATACCGCTAATGTATAGTACTTGGCATAGTAAAAAAGCAGAAAAGCTATTTATTGACAAACATTTCAATTTCTAATGTATTTTGTTTTTAGTTTTTTGATATTGTGCTCTTTTACTACATTACCAGGCCAAGTACTCTACATTGTGAATACCGCTACTGTAATTTTCCAATTTTTTTGAAATCGCTCATTCGTTGCAACGAAGTCATAATTCAAAAAAAGTAGTTTCGAGAAAAACAACTTTGAATATTTTATGACATTTTACTATTTCTTAAATACATTTTCAACAAATCATGAGATTTCAGAAATAAAGCCAGATTTAAATAGTAGAATGTTAATACCTTTCTAATCTGTATTTAACCCAAATTTTTACTTGTCAAATATACGAGAAAATATGAATTTTAATTTTTATGTTTACAACAAAAAAACACTCTCACACAAAAAAAAACTGACTTTTTTGAAAACTGATAAAACTACAGTATCGGCCAAAACAATAGTTTTTTTTTCAAATCATAATTTTTTTGGTAAAAAAGGGTTTTTTTTTTTGGATGTATTTTGTATATATTTTATTAACTTATATTGTTAATGTTCATATAATGTTAGTAAAGGATAATTTTATGAACAATTAATTTAAAATGATAAAGCATATAAAAGCACAAATCTCGACGGACAAAACAAAAGCAACCCCTTATAAGATCTCTAAAAATTAGACTATGCTTCTGCATATTTCAATGTCAGTTAACGGGACTCATAAGGGATGCATTTAAAAATTCCAGAAGATAAAAATGAAGGAAGTCGTAGTCTATATAATTAAAGTTTTATACAGTTTATTGTGAAAAAAAAACAATGGATTGCAAGGAACAAGTACTTAAGTTAATTTAAAATTAAAGTTATTGAAGACTGGAAGGCGGGCTTATAACAGATCAATTATTTCCAGGCTGATCCAAAGTTTTTGCAGAATGGTCGTGCTTCACTGGGGCATTCTGGAGGACGCCCACGTAAAACCACACGATATGATGATTCCTTGATCAAAGGAGCAACGCAAAAAGATCCTACAGCATGAGCTAGTCAAGTAAGAACAATTTTAAGATTATGCGTAGAAGCAGGTTATTCAGCGGACGACCAGCAAAAGAACCGTTTATATCAGCTGAGAACAAGAAAGCTAGACTGGAGTTTGCCAAATCCCACATCGACTGGAGTGTCCAAAAATGGAAGACTGTACTGTTCTCTGACTAATTCAAATACAAATTAAAAAGTTCCGATGGAATAATACGTCTACGCAGGCGAAAATGAAAAAGACTCAATCCTAAGTATTTCAAAGGAACAATTACACATGGAGGGGGCAATGTAATGTTCTGGGGTTGCTTTTCCGATCAAGGAATTGGGCCAATTCATAAAGTTAATGGGATTATGGGTCGGTTCATGTACCGTGTTATATTTAAAGATGTAATGTTGCCTTATGCCAGTGAAGAGATGCCACTTATAGGGAGGTTCCAACAGGATAACGATCCTAAGCACACCTCCAACGTTTGTAAAACTTGGCTACAGAGCAATAAGATTCAATTTCTTCATTGGCCTGCTCAATCTCCCGATCTCAATCCTATTAAGAACTTGTGGGAGATTGTTAATATGAAAGGATAAGGATCAGCAATTTTCCGTTGTTATAGCCTGGGAAGGAATATCGCAAGACACCATAAAAAACTTAATATCTTCTATGCCTAAGAGATGTGCTTGTGTCATCCAAAACAAAGGATTTGCAACAAAATATAAATTACAATTTTTTTTATATTATATCCATTAAGGGGTGCTTTAGTTTTGTCCGTTTTATTTTTCTAGCCTTTAATATTTTTTGATTTAAAGTTACCTCTTATAGAAAGAATAACTTTAAAAGTATTTGTTTATCAATAGTAAATATATTAACAATTGAAAATACCACATAATAAAATTATACTTTGTTTTTGTAAAAAAAATATAATATGAAAAAAATTCACTGTGGGGGTGCTTTAGTTATGGCCGATACTGTATATGAAAGACTATAGAACGGCGCATATTTTGTATTACTCAGTTCAAAAAACACAGATTTTGTGTTATGACGTTGATGCAGCAAATGAGCGACATATGTATTTCTAAATACATATAATATTAATAGGATTATTTATGCAAATTTTAGTCTCTAATATAAATAAAATATTTAATTTGAATGCACACTACCAAAAACTTTGATAATTTCATAACTTCATACAGCTGCTTTGTGTTAGATAATCTTATGAAAGTCTTAAAGGTTTTGAATAAAAAACCACTTATTGAGGTTAAAGATGAAGATAGCTGTGAGCTATAGATATGATGGTAATGAAACTTCTTTTAAATGTCCATGTATGCCACTCAAAATCTATGAAATTTTTTAAAACTAATAATCTGAAATTATATAAATAACTTGTCCAACTACTGTTTTTAATTTTTATGTCTACGCGATCAATATCTAATCTAATTAATATTTGAAAGATTGACATATAAATTTCCACTAGAAGGCGTGGCAGTGAGAGGTAAAACATAAATTGCTATACTAGCTAGAAAATCCCATTTAAAAATCCTGTGCAGTTTCCAAGATATAACAATTAATATAAAAATCACTCGCTGCCATTTTTGTTATCCTGGTATTCAATGAAATTTTTGCAAATTTTGTATATCTCAAAAAGTATCACAGCTTTCCATGTGAAAGTTGGTGTACTAATGGTAAAATGTGCAAAAAGCACATTTTAATATTTTTGTAGCTTGCAAATTCTTGAAAATTCAGCTTAATATCTCAGAAAGTATCAAAGCTTCTAATGTGAAATTTGGTGAGTAACCAGAGAATGACCTAGGCTAACTACTGGTAAACATTTTAATTGATTAAAACCAGGCCATTGTAGCCAACTACTTTAGCTATTTTAAGCATTACTATACAAATTTTCATAAAAAGGCGTGGCAGTGGGCGTTACAAAGTAACTTTATATGATAGCTGGATTCATACTCTATAATCTACTGAAAACCGCAATAAGAAATGTTAACCAGTTGTCGAGATATAGCAATAATTGTAAAATCATTATTTAAAAAATCACCTATTGCTCTTTCTGTTCTCCTGGTACTCAATGAAATTTTCAAATAAAATTTTAATATTTCTGAAGCCTGCATGCAGACAGATACTTCGCTAAATGGTTTTATATATCAAAAAGTATCATAGCTATTAATCTGAAATTTGGTTTGTAGTAAGAGAATGATTTTGGTAAACAGGAGAAGCTTATGTTTTTGGCATATGATATATTATTTGTTATATAAATAAAACTTACGTGCTGATATTATTCAACTTCATTATAAACCAGATTTTTTGATTAAGATTTTAACAAAACATAAAATCTGTTCTTTATTATTTATTTTTAACATTTTTAAACACTGCACATTAAAAAATACATTAAAATTAACACAAATAATATAACAAATATTACACAAAAAAAAAAAATACATTAGATTTAATGGACAATTTGAAATGAAAAGAACTAACAACAAACACCTGTAGCAACACACAAAAGAGATACAATACCAAGTCATGATGTTTGCTAATTTGATTAGAAAATTATTAAGGAAACAATTGAATTGAATAATACGAGGACAAGGAAGAACTAAATATAATGTTATTTTATGATATGTTAGTACACTTATAAAAAAACATGCAAGACATAAAATTATTATAGAAATCATTTCAATAAAAGAAATGTTAAGGGAGAGAATAAATTTAAGCACAAATATAAGATTTATTAAATCTCTTAAATACATAATATAACTGGAATTATATACAAAACTTAGGTAATAGATTATTTAAGTAGGATTAAGTAGTTGCAATAAATAAAATAAAAAAAAAAAAAGAAATTAACTCTTAACACTTTACTAAACTAAATTGAACACTTGACAAAATATTTTGATAAATATACTTAGGTATAATAATGTTTAAAGAGAATTTATATAGAAGCAATATAAATATTTATTACTAAAGCGCCTTTTTGTTTTAAAATTTGTTTTTTTTTTATAGGAATTCTGTTCATTTGCAAAATGTTTGATTACATTTTGTTAAGGCACACGTTACATACTAGTGGTTTTTTTTAAATTATATTTACATGTTATTTTCATGGTAACTGAAAAAAAGAATTGTGCTTTTTTTTTATTATTTTATACTTAATTAACTAAATGTATCAATTATGGCTAAGTTGTTTTGATGTGTATGGACTGGTTGAGTGCTGCTACTTGAGGCAAAAACTGAGACTTTTCTAAAACATTAGGCGGCCGGTGGTTTACCATGTACACGGAAACGATAGAGACATGTGTACAAAGAATGCCCATGATTGGATTCTATGCGTAATTCGACAATTTCATAGGGTCGCTTGATGTTTTTATTTTGTAGAGGGAAATACTGCAACGAGGCATCATTATCCGTGTATTCATACTCACCGAATAGTATAGGTTCCTGGTCTTTTTCATGCTCCAAACCCTGTAATAAGAGTTAGTGGGGATTTCACAAAGAAAAATTGTGGATAAATATTATTTAAATGCTTTGAAACCATTAAAAGAATAAATGTTAAGTCTATCACAGCCCGCAGCTGTGGAAAAACATGACCTGTTTTTAAGGTACAACATATGTAAATGTTAAAATCATTACTAAAAATAACCTACTGTCTATTTTGTTGTCCAGGTTCTCAATGATATTTTTAACGATATACATTTTATATATTTAAAGCTGTCATTAATATATTTAAAGCTGAAATTAATAGTCTAGGGCATTGAAATTTGTTAAATAAATAAGGATCTTGTCAAATTTGTTATTTTTCTGGAATTGTTAAGAAAAAGAGCATTTTCTTATTTTTCAATTAAACATATTTAGATAAATATACGATAATTTTGTTTAATATGAAATTTAACAATTCAAAAATTATAGGATGTATGACTTAAAAATGCGGGATTTGCAATAGATGGCCTATCTTTTGAACGTGGTTTTTGTTTTTAATAACTTATATGTCATTTTGAAGGGTACATATCTGTCTTGTATTCTCACTTAGTTATTGAACATTATAGTGTAAACAACAAAGTTTTTTTTTTTTTTTCTTCGAAAATGTCAAATTTTGTACCAACAAATCGTCATATGCGGGAAGTATTACTTCTTTAATTTGAAAAAAGTGCCGTGCGAGAGATGGTTTGTGCGGTTCAGAAGTTTGACACTGTCGCCTGGCACGACAAAGATCGCCCAGGTCAGCCAAAAGAATTTAAAGTCCAAGAATTGGAAGATTGTTGTAAAAGTTAACAAGAGTTACAAAATCATTGGGAGCAACTCAAGCAGTAATTTCAAAACGTTTGCGAGTAGCATAATTCATCCAAGAGCAGGGAAATTGGGTACCATACGAACAAAAGTTCGAAATGATGCTTGAACGCTATAAAAGAAAATCATTTTTGCACCGAATCATTACTTGCTATGAAAAATGGATCCATTACGATAACCCGAAGCGTAAGAGATCGTACATGAAACCCGGCCAACCAGCCGAATCGACACCAAAGCCAAATATCCATGGAGCTAAGGTAATGCTCTGTATTTGGTGGGACCAAAAGGGTCATATCTATTATGAGCTGCTGAAATATGGCCTGAACATCACAGGGTACCTGTACCGAACGTAACTGATTCGTTTGAAGCGTGCATTTGCCGATAAATCATGACAATTTTCGGCACATATTGCAATACCAGTTAAAAAGTATTTAGAAAGAAGTGGTTTGGAAGTTTTACCTCACCGGCTTTATAGTACAGACCTTGCATCGTCCGATTTATGTTTATGTTCCCATGAAATATCCATTTCCCTCGAAGGGAAAATTGCTATCGTGCAATTCCCATGAACTTTTCATTCACAATACAAAATTCCATCTAAAAATTTCTCAACATGGGGAATTTTTTCACGTGAACAAAATTCATGAACGAAAAATGGGAAAACATGTCATGAGAAATTTGGCTCAGAATCCATATGTTGCCAGAAAGATGGGAAAAGGCCATAGCTAACAATGGCCAATACTTGGTATAAATTTATATCGTACATATGTTTCAAAATAAAAGCTAAAAATTTGAAAAAATCCCGCATTTTTAAGTCATACCATAAATATAATTAAAGATTAAGTCTTTTTAGATTTGATATAGAAATTGATATAGAAATAAATATGAAATCTTTTAAAATATCTCTCGTAATGCATATAACAATAAATGTGTTTCACCAATGAAAAAAACATAGTCAATTCATCAAACTTGCATTGATTCTATGCAATCTATAAATTTTTGAGTAGTATATGTAAGTTCTCGCACAAATTATCTCCAATCACACGCTAATGTAAAAACCATGCATGTTTGACTAAATCGAACCACTTCGTCACCACTTCAACCCCTGTGTAAACTACTTCTTAATCATGTTCTTAGAATGAATTGTAATGTACTATGTTCCATTTCTTAAGAAGTCTTGAAAATTACATTCACTTTGAACCACTTCACCAGTAGAAAGAAGCGAGTGTTATTAATTAAACAAATTTCAAGACAGCTGATGCCACTTTAACTTTTTTAGGAATTATAATTATATAAATAAAAAACCAAACTTACCCAAACTGTAAAATTTCTTGGTGCCGACTCAATTTGTCCATTGGGAGCCAAAGTTTTTGGTATATGCTCCAACGTAAAACCGGTCACATAAACTAATGAGTTTAGTTTAAGAACTAAATATTGAAATATCCAAAAAATTAAAACACAATAATTAAAATGTATCACTTAATAAAAAGCAAAAAATTATTCCAATTTTCACACAACTTACCCAAAAATCCAGGAAAACCCTGAAAAGCCCAACATTCACCCGGTTGTACATTGGGCGATATGGCTATTCTGGGCGTGTTAGTGGGATACCACAAAGGTATACCGAATACTGATATTTGTGCCGTTTTAGTTTGATAGTTCTCTGTACAACGTGTTGAAAGTATTTGACCGCCTGCCGATTCCAATGCAAAATCAACTAAGCCCGTCTTATCAGCATCGTAGATGGCCAGAACGGATTTAACAATGTTGCGAACTTCATGCTCGGATAAAGCCTCCTTTATTTGTCCTTGGAGAGTAGCCTGAGTTTCTTTTTGCTTATTTTCTACACTTATAATAATTTCCTGTTTCAGACGATCGCTAATGTCACGCATTAAGAACATGCCGGATTTATCAATTTCCTGTTTGATTTTATCATTTGTACGATTGTTAATTTCTGCCAGGCGTAATTCTAAATAATCTTTGGCCACAAACATATTGCGTACCCAATTCTGTAGATCTAATTCCGAGAGTTGAGCACCATCTTTGGTTGTCTCTTTAAAACCTAAAATCTCAATTAACGATAATTTAACTTGTTGATTGAGTAACTTGAATTGCTCATCCTTGAGAGTGCTGAGTTTTAGGGTGATTTCCTGTAATAGATTCGAAAACCTTTGATCGGTCGAGAATTCCAGTTCCTGCAAACGTTGCAGCAACACATCTTGAGTCTGCTGCAACTGTTTGATGGAATAATGCAAGTCTTCGTTTTCCGAAAGTTTATCATGGAAGGCAAGCTTTATAAATGCTATATCTTTGTTTAAATTGTCAATTATTAATTTTTGTTGTTCTAGACTCAATTTATAGTGATCATCGCCCGATGACTGAGATTGCTGTAAAAGTAAAAGCTTTTCATGTAGTTTATCATTAAGCTGGGAAGAAATTTCGGCTTGTATATAGTTCGAGAATAGAGGAGCCTTCAGTAGTTTAGCAATTAAAGCATCTAAATCCAGTTTTTCTACAATTAATTTATAATGAGCGTGATTGTTAACTTCTATAGTTTGTGCTATTAAATTTTTGATCTCTTCTATATTGTCAGCCGAAAGATTTAATCGTTTATCAAAGCTGTGTGTGTCCTCAAGCCTTAATAAAACCTTTTGTATGATAACATTTAGATCATTATCTGAGAGTGAAGCAGAGCTGTCGGCAAAACGTTTTTGCCGCGATAAAGCTTCCAAGTTTTCTTTGATTATTTGTACTATCAACTGAGTTTGTTTGGTGTTAAGTTCCGAGCCTTTTTCTAGTTGTTTTTGCTGTTGTTCTTGTAATTTAATATCTACCAGATTGTGTATGTACGAATTAATATGATTTAAGATATTCTCATATTCTTCAGGTGGCATTGATTTGGACAAAGACAATTTTAAGTTTTCCATATTTTGACTAGTACTGTGTGTTGATGAAGCGAATAGAGGCAAGAAGCTTTTGAGTGCATGAACATTGGTATAAAGTGAGCTCCTAAGGGTGGTGATAAGTGAAAGTGGTACCAATGAGTGCCAACGTTGTGCATATAAGATACGATCTGGTTCATCCAAAAGCCACCAAGCTAAACGTAAATAATAAAATTATATAAAAAGAAGAAACAAAAAAGGGAAAGTTGGATTATAAAAAAAATACTCTAAATATTACCTTCTTCATTTGTTAAAAAAGGATAAGACATGATTAAGGTAAATTTGGTTGGTTATAAACAAACTATATGCTAAATATTTTCCGTTTAAAATTAAATTCACTTAACAAACAAATTTAAACAAATGAAGAAGGATAGAGTATTTTTTATTTTACTTTTTTTTTGGCCAGAAAAATAATTTCAAACGTTTCCCTTTTTTGTGTGTTACAAAACTACTCACCTTGTTGGACAAAACATTAAATAAAACTCTTAAATTTTTTTTTTGTGTGTATGGGGTGGTTTTAAAAGTGTTACAAAAACAAAGTTTTTTATTTATTTATATTATTTGTTTCCTTTTTTTAATGAAATTATGTTATTAATCAAAAGTATTATAGACAAACAAATTTTAAAATTTAGGTTTTTAAATATTTTATGTTGTTTAACAACTAAAAGAATTTAAATTTAAATCAAAGACACACATTGATTAGGAAAATGATTAAAGTTTTTTTTTTTTAATTATATAAAAAAAAATATATATTTTATAGCTAAATTTTTATTGAATTGTTATTGCAGCGATTTGTTACACTCTATCCTTCTCCAATTTGTTATAATTTTGTATGTTTAAACGTTGCTTTATCCTTCATCTTCAATGATTTTTTATTTTTATGGGGGAAAGGATTTTATTGAAAGGATGGGTGATATTTAAAGGAATATGAAATAAACTAAAATCGACAAGCCGAAAAAAATGCTTTAAATTTGTACGTTTTTGTGAAGTTATAACTAAGTTACACCGATGTTTATATTGAATCTCAGAAATTGTTTGTTTAAAAAAGTTTTTCTTTTAAATTTGTTTTGAGAAATTTAATTTAATGCAGTGTAACATAAAAATTATATATATAAAAGTTAAACTAAAAACTAAATTCTTATATTAAATCTTAATTGTGTATTGAAAAAATTCAGATAATTGAAAAAATAAATGAATATCAAAATAATTTTAAATTTTGAGAATTCTTTAAAAGATTCGAATTGAACGTATGTATTCTTTAAACATTATTCTGTACCTACATAGGAATTTATTTACTCAGCCAGAACAAAATTATTTAAAAAAGTAATTGAAAACATGTTGTAGAGCAACACTTTCAAATTCTTAACTCACATCTAAAAATGGTTCTTTTCTATCTCAAAATACGTTGAGCATGATCCGAAATTTTATAAGTAAAAAATGTTATAACAGATTGAGTTATTCTTTTAAGTACGATGCATGCTACGGGGAATAAATGCCCTTTCAAACTGAAGTTCGTACATCCGGAATATAACCGATTGTAATAAATAACAAATCAAATTTCTGATAACATTATCACCCTGTGTTAAGTGGACACAAATGGTTACAATTTTCTCTTTGTATGGGTAGCGAGTTTAAGAAAAGTAAAAATTTGCAATGTTTCAACTTTTTGAGAAAGTCACTGAAATGTGAAAGGTCAACCTTTTTACATTTTTCTTAAGGTATGGTCACACATGGCAAATATTTGACGAAAAAGACGTAACCACTAAATAAAATATATTTGAATTCTTTTATTTATTTCCAAAAGGTATCTTATTTTGGATGATTCAAAACAAATATTTAGTTTTATTTTATTTGATGCTGTTTTATCTTACAAAACACTCGTAAGAGTAAGCAACGTCCAACAAATTTGTGCTAAAAAAGTTGTTACGCTTTTTTGAGTAAATATTTCCCGTGTGTGACTCTACCTTTAGTGTTACTAAAACTCTATATTAATAAGGTAATTCAACTTACCGTTTACCCCTATGTTTCAAAACGTATCGATATATAAAATGATTCCATGGCATAAGTTTTCATTGAAATTGAGAAAATATCATTGATATTCAGAATTTAAAATTGAAATTGAGAAAATTTCAAATGAAATATTTTAATGACAAATAGAGAAAATTTATTTCGTGGCCAAAAAAATACATGTATTGTTAAGAAATTCAAAATTATATTGAGAAACATAGATAAATACACATAGATCAGCAACTCTCTTGTCAAAGACCTAACTCAGTTATCAAAAAAAACCTAAGTAGTGAGAATGATTAGTAAAAAAAACTGTGACAACAAAAACAACACACGTATATGTGATTATTTTTATTAATTTTTTTTGTTTCAGTTTTTTCTAATTTTCCGCTCTATGTTGAGAAATTCTATTTTAAACTGAGAAAATTAAATTTGAGAATTTGAAATTGAGAATATTGAGAATTTCAATACTAAATTGAAAATTTCAATAATTCCAACAAAATTGTGAAAAATTATTTAAAAAAAAATTAAGAAAATTTCAAAATAAATTGAGAATAACCAATTGTAATTGAGAAAATTTCAAATGATATTTAGCATAGAGAAAATATACATAGAGCGAAAACTAGAAAAAAACTCAAACAAAAAAAATTACTCAAAAAAGTTTCACATACGAGTATTGTTTTTGTTTTCACATAGTTTTTTTTTACTAATACATTCTCATCACTTAGGTTTTTGACAACAGAGTTAGGTCTCTGACAGGAGAGTTTCCGCTGTATGTATATTTTTTTTTAGAATTTCAATATTAAATTGAGAATTTCAAATTAAAATTTAAAAAATTGTAAACATGAGAAACATGAGAAAGATTTTTTTTTTTTGGTAGATACACTATTTCTGTACATCGATTTCTTGCAAAATGTGAAAATATAAAAATTTTGAGTTGACTCTCTTTAGAGGAACCAATGCGATATGTTAACAAAATGAACAATTATGTCAGATCAGAAAAGATAGATGAGACATTGCCCTAACATGCACCTGATTGGTGCAATTGGTACCGCAGGCATTACTTAAATGGAGATATTCGTTAACTGCCGAAAGCGCAAACACATATTTGTTTAATGTGTATTATTTATGTAGAGTAAAATACAAATTATTCAAATTAAAAATTTCTCAATTTCAAATGAAAATTCTCTACTTTATTTGGTTTTTTCTCAAATTCATATAGAAATTATAAATTTCAATTGAAATTTATCAATTTTAAATTGAAATTCTTAATTTTATTTGGATTTTTCTCCTCAAGTATTCTTATTCTCAAAATTTTTTATTAGAAAATCTATTTGCCAGTGATTTTAAATGTGCTGTAAATCAAATTTAAATTTTTTTTTTTTTGTAAATTTTTTTTCACATATCGTAGTAGTATGTATATATTTGCAAGAGTAGCAAGTAAAATTTAAACTAGTGTATTTGCGAGAGTAGCAAGTAAGATTTTAAACTAAAATATTCAACTGTCCTTCTTGGATATTTACAAGCCTTGCTTGAAAAGGTTTTTTAGTATTGCAAACTTGCCCTAGTAAAGATAATCACAAGCAGAAATCACTCATGGTTGCAAACTACCCCTGCAAACCTTGCATATATTGCAAATCTTGGATGAATGCTAATTTCTCACAAAAAATTCCATTATCTTTCTTGTGGATTTCTGTTTAAAAAATATTAGAAAAAAAATTTTTTTGAAAATTATGAAAAAGTTTTAAAAAAAAAATCCATTTCAATCAGTTTCGTTTTTATGCCCGTAATTTCAACAAATAGATATCTACGATGTAAAATACCCAGCTGATAAATTTACCTAAAGGGTAACTTGACATTAATTTCAAATCAATATCTACGGATAAAAATTACAAAATATTTTTACTCCATAAGTAACTAAGCACTGATAGATACCTATTTGTTGAAATTACGAACATTAATAGAACATAAATATCAACTATAAATGAAAACGACAGTTTTCTTTTTCAAATACACATCTCTATATTAAATAATAATAATAAAAAAATAAAAAAAAAACAAAACGAAAAAATAAATAACAAAAAAGAAAAAAATAAAACAAACAAAAAATAAACTAAAATAAAACGAAAAAAAAATACAAAAATAAACTTAAAAAACAAAAATAATACAAAAGGAAAATAAAAAAGTTTTCCAAAAAAAAAAATATACATTAAAAATTAAACTCTAATTCAATTAAATGGAACTCTTACTAGCGGTACATTTCAGATTCGAGTTGACTTTTGTATGTATAGCCATAAAAAACCTCAAACTTTTTATCAAATCAGTTTGTACGAAAAAATACATCACATTTAAGTGTGGAACATTTCAGTACATACTATTAGCAAGCTGCTGATTTTGACCTGCACACTTTTGACAATAGTATGAGCAATTAAGAAATTGTCAGTTGGTTTTATATGGATACAAATGAAAAAGTCTGGAATATGAAAATTCCAACAAAAATTATTAATGATAATTTAAAAAAAAATGTTCAAACATTCTAAGTTTAAGAAAAACATTAGTAGATTTAGTAAATTACGAATTTCCTAATTAAATGCCTCTGTTATAATTTGAAAAATATTTTTAAATTTATTTTTAGTAAGTAGTATGTTGTAGTTTATCCAAATATTTGTACTCTTAAAGAAAATTATTATGAAATAATAATAGGAACGAAATTTGCCAAAAATTTCATTGAAGTAAATTAATAATAAAAAAGCATTTAATAAAAATCTAAAACTATGTAATAATAAATGAAAATTAAAGTGGAAATATGATATATCTAACTAAAAATCTAAATTAAAAACTATTAATAATAGTTATTTATGTATTTGCAGCTTGTCTTTAGAAAACGAACAAAGTTTTATAAAGAAGAAATGATTCTAAAATAAAAATGTTGAAATAATATTATTATACACAATTTCCATGTGCATTTCAGAAATTTGCTTTAAAAAATTTAAAAAAAAAAATTTTTAAAATTTTGATATGTTTTCCAAAATTCTAAAAATTCAAAGTTCTAAATTACAATTGGAAATAGTATAAATTTTTCTTTAAAAAACATTCAGTTTTTTTAAATCAATATTTGAAAAATGATTTAAATGAAACATTTTCTCTCTGCCTATATAGGTTCATAATATTCATCGCGTTGAAACATTTTACGGCCCTCATCTACTAGATTTTGTGTTACAGTTTTTAAATACAAGAAATAATCATTAGACCAATCGCGTAAATCATCGAAATGATTAAAGGCTTGAGATTTTAATTCATTGTATTTTTCCTGATTTACATATTCGGACATGTCGATTTTAGGAAATTCGGGTAAAGTAAAAGTATATTCGGAAAATGATTTGGGTGGGAAGGGTTCATTGGGATGGAGATAATAGTAAATGCCTGTAATATACACCATGTAATAGAAGAGAAAATAAACAAACAAAAAAAAAAAAAAAAATAATAAATAAAATTGATTTAAAAAATTTCTTATAATACAAAAAAATTGAAATTAAAAGGGGGGTAGACTTGTTAAACATAAGAGGGGCAAGTGTTGTCAACAAACTCAGTGGATTTGAAAGATTTTTCAAATGTATACAATCTTTATTTGACGTTAATCAATGACACATTCTTTAAAGAAAAATAAGCACACAAAAATCTTTTGAATTTAAATGGCCTTGTCATAATTATTTTAACAACACAGAAATTATTATTTACCAAATTTATAAAAATATTTTTTGAAAATACGAAGAAATTTTTCTCTACTCTCTTTGTCCCATCCACTGAGCTATTTTTACAACAACAACAAATTATACACAGAAAATATAAAAAGAAAAACTCACCCGCTAACAATAATAATGGCAAAAGCATCAACAAAAATAATAAAAATCGTTTTTTGTTTTTACTTTCAGCATTTGAAGATTGCAACAGCCAAGTGTCCAAACATAAAACGGAAGATATAAACAAATAAAGATTGCGTGCTATGGCTAAGAAGGCCGAGGAAATGCCATGAACTATGGAGCCAAAGAAACCTGTAACAAAAAAAAAAATAAAGTAAACAACAAAGCAATTAAAACTTTAGTATTTGAAATAATAAAAATGTAAAGAAAGAAAAATAAACTTACCCCTTTCTTCTTCCGCTAACTTGGTACGATACATGCTATTGCTGTAAGTGTACATGCCCACACCTGCATTATTGGAGCCTGTTACTGTGGACCAAGTAGATGTTACAGTGGTAACAATTGTTGTTATGAAACGCATGAGCCAGGATTCGGTTTGTTTGGCATTGTAATTATATACATTTCTACTAGTACCATATGTTTGATATTGTGAATAATCAACTTCATCGCCCGAATCGTAAGCTAGTCTTTCAGCCGCTCTTCTATTTTGGCTGTATTTTGTGGTTTCATAACGACGTCTAATTTCTTCTTCTTGGGCAGGATTACGCTGTATCATATAATTGATGCGTTCATGATGGTTCTCCAATGATTGGCGGGACATATTGGGCATGGCCACAACGCCAGGGGCCAATTCTCGTCGATGAGGGGATAATTCGGAATATGTGTAATCTGTTTTGGGGGTGGTCCTATAATGATTTGTAATGTTTAGATAGGAAATTTATTAATTTTAGAAAAATAAAACTTACTTCCAGTATTCTCCGGCCTTTTTGTATTCCAAATAAGCAATGTGATCACTAGCATCTAGATTGAGGCTTCTATCACTAAATGAATTACCCAAGAAACCGCTCAAGGATTTATTTTTACTGGTACTTAGTTCTTTTTCAGTATTCATTACATTTTGTGTGTGTTCCTTGTATCTACGCTGTTGGTATTGCACTTCATTGCTGCTAAAATTGGTTTTTGTCTTTGCACTCCCACCACTGCCACCGCCACCACCAGATCTTGAAGCAAATTGTGACGCGAAACTTGTAACATAGTTACTGGCCTTGGGTGTTGAAGTAGCTACGCTACCACCACTGACTTTCTTCGACTTTGATATGACCATTGTTGATGTACGTGTTTCGGTAACTGTTTGTTTTTGTTGGTGTGACTGTGACGAAGACGATGTTGCGGTTCGTGTGGAAGTTTGGTTTTTATTATCTGGACTTTCTTCACTGGAGTAATCTGATGTTTTGATTTTCGTTTGTGCCATTTTGGAGGGGCTATCTTTGCCAGTTCCCAGCGATGATGAAGATGTTACCTCCACGGTTTCTTCCACAATAGTTCTACAAAAGATAATAAAATCAATAATAAATATAATTTCGTTGAATTGTATACTGAATATCATGAAAATATATCAATAATTTCATCATACAAATATTTTAAAATGTTCGAATTAAATTATGGTGATATATTCAATGAATCAATTGGTTTTTAAAAGTTTTTAAGAAATTTATAAAGAAATATATTATTTAAACAAACAAAACATTTTAAACCACACATTTGATAACCTTTTTTGAAAAGGTAGAGTCCGACCGAAACCGGCCGAAACCGAACTGAACCTTATATTCGGCTAAAAAACATATTCTGCCTCAACCGAAAATGTCAAATGTACTATGGTGCTCTACAGCACCTAATTTACATTCCGGACTCCATTAATATTGAACTGAGAAGTTTTTTGAGGGAACATATTTTACAGGATGCTTAGTCATTTTACAATAAAAATAAGTTTTATTCTATTTATTATATTCAAAACTAATTTGATAATCGTGATTATTATATAATCTATGTTTTTCGTTTTAAAAGTTTCGGTATTCGGTCAAATATTGATCGAATAGTAGAGTACGACCAAAAACGAATATTCGGTCGTACTCTAATCATTTCTTTAAAAATACGTTTTTTAAAAGGTACGTTTTTAAAAAGGTACCATTTTAAACGAATATTCGGTACTTTCTCAAAAGTTACTTTCATAAAAAATTACCTTTTTAAAAATGGTACCTTTTTAAAAAGGTACATTTAAAAAGGTACTTTCATAAAAAGGTACTTTTTTAAAAACGTACTTTCTTAAAAAAGTAGTTTCTTAAAAAGGTACTTTCTTAAAAAAGGTACTTTCTTAAAAAAGTATTTTCTTAAAAATGTACTTTCATAAAAAGGTACTTTCTATAAAAAGTTCTTTCTTAAAAAAGGAACTTTCTTAAAAAGGTATTTTCTTAAAAAGGTACTTTCTTAGAAAGCTACTTTCATAAAAAATTACATTTTTAAAAATGTACTTTCTAAAAATGTACCTTTTTAAAAAGGTACTTTCTTAAAAAGGTACTTTTTTAAAAATATACTTTTTTAAAAATATACTTTTTTAAAAACGTACTTTCTCAAAAAAGTACTTTCTTAAAAAGGTACTTTCTTAAAAAAGGTACTTTCTTAAAAAAGTATTTTCTTAAAAAGGTACTTTCATAAAAAGGTACTTTCTATAAAAAGTTCTTTCTTAAAAAGGAACTTTCTTAAATGGGTATTTTCTTAAAAAGGTACTTTCTTAAAAAGGTATTATCTCAAAATGGTACTTTTTTAAAAAGATTTCAGCTTTTGAATGTGTCCTGTAGAACATTAACATTGTGGAATTTATACATCCTAATCTTGAACAAAAAATTTTTGATATTTAACAACAAAATATGAGTCCTCGGATTTCAAATATGATACATATTATAAACTTGATTCTCCATTAAAATCTAAGAGTCTATTTACATTGGGTATTAATCGCAGCAATGTCATTTTCATTTTCTTTCAAAATTCCTTCGAATTACCACTTTTCATAATGAAATCGCTATCCATGCGACATTGAGCAACTTTTCCTACTACAAAAAAGTTGCTGCAAATTTATCGCACGAAAAGTTACCAATGCAAATAGGCTGCAATAATATTAGTTTTTTCTTTATCAAAGTTCGGAATGCTGGCAGAAACCCGACCATATATTCGGTCGAACTCTACAATTAACAATTATAGCTACAATAAAAAACTAAAATAATGTAAATATGTCGGAAATTGTTTTAAGAAAAAGCATCTGTTTTTTTCGAGGTTATCTGACAATTTAATTTGAATTTTCTAGGGATCAAGAATATATATTTTTGGGTCTTAAATAAATATTTCTTAACACATACCGAATGACTTATATTTATTATACACGTCTCTTATCTTCTCTATTACTGTCTTACATATATTAAAAAGTTGTAAAAAATGTTTGACTTTCGAAAATGTTGGCTTCTTTCCACATGCAAAATCAACCCCAAAGTTGTCAACACAAAGTCATGAAGTACTTTAATAAATTACTTCCGAAAAACAACCTTACAAATTACGTCATTATTTTGGAATACGAATTTATTATAGTTTAGTTATTGAATTGCATAAAAGAAACAATTGTAAATATAAATCTGACCATAGAAATAAACTCAAACAAAACAAGTAAGAAAGTATAGTCGGTCAAGCCCGACCATATAATACCCTAAACTAAGTAAATGAGCAAAAACATTTTTCTTTCAAAATTTCAATAATTTATATTCGTGAACGATTTTCGGAAGTGGGCCTTATATGGGAGCTATGAAAAATTATGGACCGATCACCATGAAATTTGGTCATGTGATTAATGTCTATATGAAAGTTGTTTATGTTGCATTTTATGTGTATAACAACATTTTTAAGAGATTTATGCTAGTTAAAGTGATTATCGGAAGCAGGTTTTATATGAGAGCTATGACCAATTATAGACCGATCACCATGAAATTAAGTAGTGTGATTAATGTCAGTATGAAAGTTATTTATGTTGCATTTTATGTGTATACCAACATTTTTAAGAGATTTATGCTCGTTAAAGTGATTATCGGAAGCAGGCCTTATATGGGAGCTATGACTAATTATGGACCGATCATAATAAAATTTGGTGACATGAATTTCGTATATATAAAACTTATTTGGAGAAAAACTTGTGTAGATACCTATATAAATTAAACATTTATGACCGATAAAGTCCAATTTCGGGAGGACATTTGTATGGGGGCTAGGTGAAATAATGAACCGATTTCAGCCAGTTTCAATAGGCTTGGTCCTTAGGCAGAAAAAATGATATGTACCAAATTTTATCGAAATATCTTCAAGATTGCGACCTGTATTCTGCGCACAAGCTTTACATGGACAACCAGCCAGCCAGCCAGCCAGCCAGACGGACGGACGGACGGACGGACATCGTTTAATCGACTCAGAAAGTGATTCTGAGTCGATCGGTTTACTTTAAGGTTGGTGTTAGACTAATATTTTTGAGCGTTACAAACATCTGCACAAATCCAATATACCCTCCCCACTATGGTGGTGTAGGGTATAAAAATTACTCAAAATACGAGTGTGGTTTTTGTTTTCACATAGTTTTGTCCATAGATAAATACGCATAGATCGGAAACTCACCTGTCAAAGACCTAACTCAGTTGTCAAAAACCTAAGTGCTGAGAATGTATTAGTAGAAAAAACCATGTGAAAACAAAAACAACACTCGTATGTGTGATTGTTTTGAGTAATTTTTTTGTTTGAGTTTTTTCTAGTTTCCGCTCTATGTTTCTCTATGGTTATGTCTACTAATACATTCTCACCACTTAGGTTTCTGTCAACTGAGTTAGGTCTTTGACATGAGAGTTTTCGCTCTATGGACTAAGCATACTTCCACGTACATATTTTCGAATTTCTCAGCTCAAATTAGAAAAAATAAACTAAATACTCTCCAAATGACATTAATTTAACCTTATAAATCTAAAGAAATAGATGTTTAAATATTACTATGAATTTCAATAAATAAATAAATATAAATATCGGGTGTATAACTTAAAAATGCAAGATTTTTTCAAAATTTTATCTTTTATTTTCTAACATTTGTTCAATATAAATTTATTCAAAGTATTGGCCATTGTTAGCTATGACCTATTCCCATCTTTCTGGAAACATATAGATTCCGTGCCAAAAAACTGCTCATCTTTTGAAGTGAAGCGTATCCCAGAGAGCGTATCTTTGATGTGCTCGGCTGTCAAGAATTTAGCATCTCATAATAGATAGTACCCTTTTTTGGTGCCACCTAGGCGATCTTTGTCTTCTGCGTCAAAATCACCACTTCTGAACCGCACAAACCATCTTTCGCACGTTGAAACCGATGGAACACATTTACCATAAGCTTTGGTGAGCAATCAGTGTGCTTCAGCGGCAGTTTTTTTCAAATAAAAAACTAAAGCTAATCTTCCCGCATATGACGTTTCGTTGTCACAAAATTCGATATTTTCGAAGCAAAATAAAAATTTTTTGTTTACACTATAATGTTCAAGAACTAAGAGAGAATACAAGACAGATAAGTACCCTCAAAATGACATTAAATTTATTAAAGACATAAACCACGTTCAAAAGATACGGCATCTGTTTAAGTTATAACCCAATAGATTTAGAAAATTGTTTATTACTCAAAACCTGAACACTCTTTAAAATTGGAAATGGTGTAAAATAAAACTAAAGCTTAAAAAAGTAGTTTCATAAATAACTAAAAATGAACATACTCAATAAATACTAAACTTTAAAGCCCACTAATTATATTCTGTTGGAGGTTTGTTTGTATTTGGTAGACTAAATTTGTTTTATTAACATTTGGCGCGATATTTTTTGTTTGTTTTTAGTTTTTTTTTTTAATATATTTTTCAGAGAAACCAAACGAATTAATAAACGTGTTTGTATGTTACAATTGTATATTTAATTTATATTGTGTTATTCACTCCCTTTTCCAAAATGTGTTCCGTTCGTATTGTATGTATTTCATGCCTTCTCAGTTCAAATGATGACGTTATTTTTTTCCAGCTACGTTATAACAAAATGTGTTGTTTTGGCCGTCATTTGTTTTATAACTTTTAACAACCACATTAAACAACATCATCATAGTAGACGCGTTTGATTTTCTGTTGTTCATTGTGTTGTGTTGAGTTCAGTTTAGTTTGTTTTGTTGTTAAAATAAAAAATATATTTGAAGGTCACATAACACGTTAAATTTATGTGTACACATATATAAATTTTCAAAATATTTTTAGATTATTTATTTATTTTTTATTAGGAAAAACTTATAACATTTAGATTTGTGTGTTTATATACATATGCTCGCATTTGTTTATGTATTTATTAAAATATTAGAGACTTAATCACTTTTTTTAGTTTGTTAATGAAATGTTGAAATAAAATTAAATTGAAAATTATTCGAAATATGTTTTCAAGTTTAAATCTCAATACTTTCGAATGCTAGTAGAAACACGTAGAAAAATAAATCAGTAAAAATTAATTATTTATTAAGCAATTATACAATTATGAAATGAAAAACAGATGTGCTGAAACATGATTTAAAATATTATTTTTTTTTTTTTTAATTCATAGTACATTTACAAATTTTGGATTAGGCAGAATACTGATTTTTTGGCAGAATGTTAGATTAGATTTCGGTCTAAAAAACCCAGTTTCAGTCGGACTCTAAAAAATATACATATAAATATTAAAAGATTAACTTTTTATATTTTAATTTTGCTTAATGTTTGAATTTTTTCTAATTTTGTTCATTTAATCACCACATATTTGATAAGATTTAAATTATGATTTATGATTAAATAAAAAAAAATATTAATAGAGTTTAATTTATTTCTTTAATAGTTGAGATCATATCGAAAAAAAAACTTTCCGATAAAAATATTAATATAAATAAAAGTGTTTTATATTAATAATTTTAAAATGTTTCAAGTTACGTCATATGTATGATATGGTAAAAGTTTAATAATTGAGCTGTACAAGTTCTTTGTTAAGATCAAAACTTTTTGATTTTAGAATTTTGCAAACATATTAAGTAAATAACGATGCATTTATTTTTGAAGAATTACAAAAGTAATACTTTTTAAATTTTGTTCCTTTTTTCCTTACCAAAATACTTTACAATATATTTCGTTAACTTAGTGTTCAAACGAGCTAAATCCATCTCCAAAAACTTTAAAGGAGACACTTAAAACGTTCTAAACTCATTTATTTTAAATATTTATGAAATCTATATAACAACGTGAAAAAATGAAACAATTTTAAACATTTTTTAAGCATGAGTGTATTTTTACTCATTCTAACACTTTGTGTTCAAATCCCAATTTTGATAACAAGTGGAGAATAAGCTAACAATTTGTTTGTGCATAATATAATAAAACGTTAAAAATACTTGTCTTTATTCACCATACGTTATTTAAGAGTAGTTAAACTTCATATAAACCCTAAAAATTACTTTTATTTCGCAATTTATTTCAAAAGTTGAATATCTCATAAACTAAAAGATATAATATTAACTAAAAGATAATTAATCATAATGGACATTATGGTCTTCGAGCGTACACACCTTCCTAACTAAAACTAACCGAGATTACGAATGGACCCAAACAACTGTTAATCAAGTCAAGATCACTAAACTACTGTGAACTTTAATAAATTGTTGATACCCTTCAGCATGAGTGGTAAGGGCAGGCGCGGATTCAGGTGAGGGGAACTAAATTAAAATTTATTTAATATTTTTCTATTTTTCCTTTTTTATATTAAAACTTTTCTGTTTTTCCTTTAAAATATGCATATTCTGGAAATTTGTATTTATCTATTTTTTTTTTTTTAACCAAAATTGTTTTCAAGCTTTATTTTAGGTTTCCTAATCGGAAAGATTTTCACGGGAATTCCCGGGAAATTTCGTTATAAGTTTTCTTTTTATTTTTGCACATATAAAACAGATTCGTTGTGATTTGTTGCCAATCGAAAGATTCGATTATATCCATAGATTTGTTTATTGCTACCAACAGAAAATCAGTCCTCACAGACGAATTACGATTTAAATAATGGCATTTTTGTCAACCCAGCAAAAATTTGTTCAGGCTATACAGAAAAATTCTGTCATTTGATTAGCATTAATTCCTTTAAAAAAAAAAACCAAACCTCTGGGTGACAAAATCAGAAAAATGTTTATTATTAAAATGGGAAAATAAACTTTTCTAGTTGGTCGACTTAACTACATTAACAGTTCTAAGGTTATTTATTTTTAGAGAAAATAGTGACAACGAATAATATCCCTTACGAAATGAAATACGCACATTGTCCAGATTTAACTTAATCATACCTCTGAAGTCGTTTAATAAAAGTATAAATAGTATTGAATTTTGGCCGATTGAACAGATGTTTTTTTAGTATTTCCCGTGAATGTAAAAAGTCGGTGAAATCAGGAACCCTACTCATTATCTTTCCGTATTGTTGGTTTTTGTAGTTATTATAATTACCGCTACAGCATATAGTGGTGACATTATTTTTTGTAGTGGCTGTATTTTGAATTCATCTTGGAATTAAATTGATACATCATGTTTGTTTTATTATTCGAACTTCAATCGAATGGTCTTATTAGTACGCTTCCCGACGAAGTTTCTAATGATCGCCTAAAGTCGGTTTATATTATCCCGTTTATCAACTTAGTTTAAAAATTTCTAAATTTTATTAATAATTTAAGTCTAAAAGTAAAAAAATATGATTACTTACTTTACATTTGGTGCCAAGGAAGAAATTTTTTTCTTCTGATGATGTACATGTGGTTCATCACCAACATGTTCACAATTCTCATGATCACAACTGGAACGTAAAAACGGCGTTTTCGATCTAGATCGACGTCTTGTCTCTATAGTATAATCACTCATCTTTTATACACTTTGATATTGTTTTTTTTTAATGAAGCTGTAGGTAAGAAATAAATGTGAATTTTAAAACAAATCGTATAAGAAAATTATTTCAAAAGAAATGTAAACAAAACAATAAAGTAAATAATAAACAAGTTTAGTGTTTTCATTTTTGTGTATACAACATATTTAAAAAAAAAACATAATACCAGAAGTTTTAACCACATAGATTGATAATAGATTACATTCAGACTCACATATGCAAACATATGTACATATATGAGTACCTTTAGAAAGATAAGCAAAACCAGTCAGTACACCAGAAAATATGGTGGGGTAATCAAATTGTACATGAGAGTAAGAGGAGTGTCTTATTTAGATTATTGTGTTTATGTTGAGCAAATATATTCGATATTAACCTTATAATGTTGAACATAAAAAAGAATCAAAATAACTCTATTAGATCATTTAAGGTTAAATTTTACATATAACAAACGCCATGCTAGAGTTTAGAAAACTAATAATGCTAATATGTAAAACAAATGAAATAGAAACAGACAGTTGATATAAAATGATAAAAAAAGTGCTTAAATTGCCACATGGCTAGACAGACAAAATCTTTTTACCCTTATAAAGAGTAAACTAACGAGTTCGTGTATGTAAAATGTTTATGTACATAAGTAAAATAATAAAGTATTTGTAAAATGAGGGGGGAAGAAATTCAGTTAAAGTCAAACAAGTTTACATGTTGAAAAAGCTTTGTTGTAATTAATTAAACAAAAAATAGCTTTGTAATTGTGAAATAAATTAAAAACACTTTAAATTAATGCAAACTCATAAAATTTATAATTGTTTTATTTAAAAAAAAAACAAGAATGTAGAAATAAATGAAACTGAAATACCTTTAAGGAATATTAATTAGATTTTAATACTAAGTATTGAAAATAACTTAAATTTTTCATTTCTTTATAAGAGATAAAGCCTTAGTTATTTCTAGACACATTTGCAGTGCAAATGTCGCAAAGTTTTGTTGATATTGGTTGGTTGGGTGACGATGTCGCACATACCATGAGGCAAATATTTAAATTGATAAGACATGGTTGAGTTTGGAGAGCAAAAGAAATGAATAACGTATATTTTTTTTTTAATTCGTACTTATTTAAGAAATATGAATCACAAAGCATAAATGAAAAAGGGATCTTATAAAAATACTAAGATTGAGTCGTTCTTTTATTAAGTTATGATGTCATTTCTTAATGTGTTTGTTTTCTTTTAAGCTAGATACATAATAATGAATTATTTGCGGAATTGTTTGTTTTTTTTTTTTTTGAAAATGTTTGTTAAACGGAAATAATAAACAAATACGTATTTGCCTGGGAACTAAGTATTTCTTGTGGAATTTAAAGTTATATATGTACTAGGCACGTGTTGATTACTTTATAAATAGGAACCGGTTATATGTAAGCATAAATATATCTACTATATTATGGTAATTAGAGCTTTGAATTAATAAATTCAATACCAGCTTAATACACTTAAATCTTAAATCGGAATTGTAAAATGTCACCCAACATCTAATTCTTTAGCTTCATTCAGAGGCTTTTATTTATTGGATTAAAAATGTGGGATTTACAATAGATGGCGTATCCTTTGAATGCGGTTTTTGTTTTTAATAACTTCAAACATTATTTCGGATATGCAAAATCGTCTTTCAAGGTCTCTCGGCTTCAATTCGTATGATACTGAATTTCCCTGCTTTTTTATGAAGCCTGCAGCTCGCAAACGTTTTGAAATAGTAGCTGCTAGAGAAGCTCCCAATAATTTCGCAAGCTCTTGTCAAGTTTTACAACAATCTTCATGGAGTAATGCCTCCAATTCTTGGCTTTCAAACTTTTTTTGACTGGCATAGGCCGGCCATCTTTGTCTTCCGTGTCAAAATCACCACTTCTTAACCGAACAAACCATATCTCGCACATTGAAACCGATGAAATACATTCACAATAAACATTGGTGAGCAATCGGTGTGCTTCAGCGGCATTTTTATTGAAATTAATGAAGTAAAGCAAAACTCTATGACGATTAACTTGGTACAAAATTCGTTACAAAAAAATTTTGTTGTTTACGCTATAATGTTCTATAACTAATTAAGAATAAATGAAAGACATAGGTATAAGTTATAAAAAATAAAAAGCACATTCAAAAGATACACCATCTATTGTAAATCTTGCATTTTTAAGTAATAAACCCTATACTTTTTATTTTTTGTAACAAATAGCCACATCGGCACAATTTAATCACCCTGAAAATTTCAAAGTGGGCCGAGATCTAGTTTCTGAGATTTAAACAGAAATGTGGCTTGCGAGCTCATCTCCACTTTCTCTCCAAATTAAATTGGTGACCATCTGTAAAATACTTGTAAATATAAAACGAAATATTCCGTTGTATAAAACCATATTTTTCTAAATGCATTCTTAAAAAAAAAAAAAACATTTTAGGTCGTTTGCAAAAATAAACAGAATTATCTGCACTAAAATAAATCTTGCGTAAAATCATCACGCAAACCTCCCCAAACTTAAACACACACACAAATATTATGCAATTTAAAATTTAGCACAATTAAAAAGAAAAGAAAAAATACGCGTAAAAATAAAAACTAATTGTAGGCTAAATTTTATTTGCAGGGATTTTCAAAATATAATAAATTGGGAACACGGAAATTAGCACATATTGGGCTCATAATAAAAACAAACAAATTCCTTGATAAAAAAAAAATGCAAAAATTGCTAAAAAACATAGGGACAAAACGAAAAATTTCAATAAAAAAAATTATAATTTTTGAATCCCTCTTCTGAAGTTGATAATATTTAGTGTAGATGGTTTAATGGTCATACAAAATTTAAAATTCTCCAGAATTTTTAAATTAGCTTCAGTTTGGTTTTTATATAGATTCAAAGATCATATTTTTTTATTATTATAGGTACATCACCCAAAAATATTAGTCTAACTAACACCCACCTTAAAGTATACTGTTCGGACGGACGTTGTTTAATCGACTCAGAAAGTGATGCCCGTCCGTCTGGCGGCTGTACATGTAAACCTTGTGCGAAAAGTACAGTTCATTGTGGAAAAGGAGTTTAATTATTGATTACTCGACCAGAGGTAAAAACACATTCCAGTTAATAGAATTGCTTTAATATCTAGAGCCATAGAAATACAAAAAGGCTTTAAATGGTGGATTTCAAGAGAGATATCTGTATTCCAAAAAACTGTGTAAGACTTTATAGAATTAACATACAATTATAGTTGAGCATAATCTAACTCCTGATGTTATTCTCAATGCGAATAAAACTGATATCTATTGGAAAATGATACCACATAAAACGTTTGTTCACGCTAGAGAAATTAGTGCTCCAGGAAGAAAGTTATCGAAAGATAGACTAACAATTTTGGTTTGCTCTTATGAATGTGTAAACAAAGCATCTTTTCTTCTTGGGAAGGCAAAGAAACGCCGATTGTTTCGTAACAAAGTGATTTTGTAAATTATATTCCTTGAAATGATGGATATTTTTAATGGTAGAATCATTTTTAGAACGAAATCCGTTTCTGTGAATCCTTTAATAATCCTTGGTGATGCTTCAAGTCAACCTACCGATGAATAATTAATAAAAACCACAAAATATGGAAAAATTTCAGACAAAATGTCTCCTAATGTCACACCACTTAAAATTATTCAAAAAATAAATCTCGTTATAAAGAATTTCTCGATTTAAAGAATGTGCCTGACAACATGTCGTTCGTCATACCGGGGTTTGCCTGATGATCGGTCCATAATTAGTCATATCTCTAATTCCCGCTTCCGAAAATCACTTTAACAAGCACAAAGATCTTAAAAATGTTGGTATCCACATAGGTAGATATTATTCAACAGAAATAAGTTTCATATAGACATAAATCACACGACCTAATTTCAAGGCGATTGATCCATTCATTGCTTCTATATACATATAAGGCCGTTACAAACATCAGCACAAACGCATTATACACTCCCCACTATGGTGGTTTAGGCTATAAATAGTTGTTTTGCATGTGTCAGACGTCTTCTTTCGAATAAAAACCAGCTATTATGAAAAAACTTTTCGATTTACACCGGAGATAAAACCCCTTCCGGCAGATAGCCGGCTATTCAGGAAATATATTTTCGACACCGATTTTTGATAATTCATATCGTAGGTGCAAAATTTACATACAGTTTTCATAAAAATATATATGTACCTATCTATCGTAATTGGCATTACAAACTCTTTTAAATTATATCAAAGGAGATATTTAAGATTTTAGTGAGTTAGGGATAAACTAAATGAGTGAGATAATGTACAAATGTTAAGTTTAAGCAATTTTAAATATGTATTATCCATAATTTCGTGATTTTCAATATTGAATATTTTGGCTACAATTTTGGCTCACACTGTACCGTTAAATATTTATAATTAGAATGTATTTTTCTTTTCTGTAAATAAGAGAAATTTTAAGAACATAAAATTTATTTCTTAAACAAAATGAGAAACATAAAATAAAATAATTTTCGAAAAAAAAAAAACGAAATCTGTTAAAAATATCTATCATCATCAAATTATGTGTGACTAAACTGAACAACCGTGTACCTATACAACTGTACTTGAAATTTCGAAAAGTTGACGTAAAAATAACAAATTATATATGTATACAAGGTTGAATGAAAAGTTGTAAATTATAGCATTAAATTTATATTTATTTTTAATAAAATTTACGCCCGCTTTTTACGATTTGCAATAATTTAAAATTGTTGTAAAACGTACAATACACATATTGTTTATTTTCTAGTATTTACTTGCTTCCCACCCCTAAACGATAACAATAACGATTACAACAACAATTGCTATGACACATTCCAAAAACACACATGTTGGAAAAAATCTCCATAGGAAAACGGCAACAAAAAAGAAACGGTATGAAAACACAAATATGCAGAAAAAAAGGAAAGGAAAAAATAACAAACATAAAAAGCTGTAAAAACATTTTCTTGGATTTTCCACACAAGTACACACAAGATAAGAGTATAAACAAAAAAATTATCGATCAAATGAAAATACAGGAGAAAAACTAGTTTTTCCCACAATTTTTTTTTTTTAATTTGCTTCGTTCATTTCTAACAAGACGCGGTGGCCTCCACCATCAATAAGACGAAAACAACAATTTTTATACATTAATTACAACAACATCAAGGCATATATGAAGCACTAAAAATGCGGTCATCGCTGATTTTGGACACAATTGATTAATATTGCTGATAAAATCTTCAAATACACTTACATTTTTTAAGGATAATTAATAGACACGTTGTTTTATTAAGTATTACAAATATTATTTATAAAAAACTTTTTTAGTTTATTTTCTGTTTTAATTTTTGAACATTTTTTTTCGCCTATTAAATATTGTTTGCGGCGTTTTTTCTTCTTTCACACTGTTGTTGGTTTTTCTTATATATTTTCTTTTAACACACTTGTGTTTTATTTGATTGTATAGCTGTTTAATTAAAAATAAACTTAATTAGTCACTGATATTATTTATGCAAAATATTTTTTTGTAATAGGTTTGCTTTACTTTATTAGATTCTTTATTTTGCAGTGAACACTCGCGTTGTACAACGTACGTCCGTTTGCTACAATTTTAAATATGCGAATGACGCAAAAGCAGAAGAAGCGTTAATGGGGTGACAAATGTTATACAGAGTTGTATTTAATGGCAGTAGCTAACAGCGTTGTATGTGTGGTGAATATGAGGTAATTGTAGTAATTTAAATATAACTGCAATTTTTATAAATTATAATTTATTGATTTTATATATTATTTAACTTAGATTTTTAATAAAAATGCTGCAATCGTACACAGGTTAGGGAGCATGTATCAGAATTTGTTTTAAATATGAAACTGATCGATTCAAGAATTTTGTTACTCTTTTACAAGATTATCAGGGAAAATTGTCCTAAATACATCCCTGATAACTTTAAATTTTCTAGAACATTGAGGAATCCTCAGATAACATTTTCTCAGATTGGCTCTGTCGTATATGGAAAGGTCATTCCAAGTGATGTATGGAATATGTTTCATAGGGAATTAAATTATATTTCTTATTCTGATGGGGCTTTTAAGAAAATACTAATTATTTAAAGGATCATAATTTGTAATTAATGTAATCCTTGATGGATATATGTATATTTTTCCATTAAAAACTTTGTAATCGCTAAATTTTAAAGGCTTACAGCAAAATTTCCATACAAAATTTGATTTTAAAACGTTGTTTACATTCAAAAATTATTTATGAATATGGGGGTAAAAGTATTATTATTTTGTATTAATTTAGTTAATATTAGAAATTCACATTTTGTAAAATTCGAGTAGAAAGAAACATTCAAATAAATGCAACAAAAACTTTGAATCTTTTTTACAAAAAATGTGTATTCAAATATAAAATATCTTCTGTAATAATCAACGGAAACACTAATTTGGATTATTTCGGACACTTTTTTACGAAAAATGTATTCAAATATAAAATTTATTCTGTAATAATCAACGGCAAAGCTAATATAGAAATCGATGGCTTAATATAGAAAGGTAGTATCTCTTTTTTTTCAAAATCGGGTTCTTCACATATTCTGGTAGACAACACTCAAATACACCTCTCCTAAAAAATTCAGTTTCCCATGTTGACGAATAACAGATTTACAATAAAAAAAACCCTAACTCATTTCAATTATAGTTTGAAAGAAAAAGCGCTAACTCATTAAATGTTGAATGCATATTTTTTGGTTACAAACAACTTTTCTAAAAGTATATAGTTTATTTTTCACTTTCAGATTTTATTTCCTTCCTTCTCCTGTAAAGTAACTAAAACTTGAGATACGACCTTTCTATATTAAGTCATCGAAATATGAATTATTTCGGTAGCGGTATTTTAGCGGTAACGGTAATATCAACTATTTCGGTAAAAAATTTCATGAAGATGATACACAATGATGTAGCGAAATATAAAAAAACTTTATATATTTTTGTAACTTTTTCATGCATTTTGACTTAATTGCTACAATCATATTTATGATTTCTACAATCTCGTGAATGGTAACTTAAACATATTATGGTTACCGCAATCATATACATTATTACAGTAACCATAATATTGTTAAAAAACTTTAAATTATTTTTCCTAATATTAAATTTTTTTCTAAATTTGTATAATAAGGCTAATTATAAAATAAGTTATCTAATAAACATTATGAATTTTTGAGTTGAATTTTATTGACGAATTTCTAGTAACAAATCATACTAATGGTTGTATAACAAAAACCAATGCAGAATTTCAATAAAACAACTCACAATTGATACCTAAATTATTCATTTTAACTAAAAAAAAAACGTTAAAAAATGCAGATTTTTGCATTTTTCTAGAAAGAGTCGAAAACGAGTTTTATTTTTGTCTTGTTCGGGATCGATAAAACCTATATTTTGCAAAATACATAGAGTGTTATTGAATTTCTTTTCATTTCACAGGCGTACGAATGTCGCCTGTTCTGGATGTTTTTTATTACAAAATTATTTTCAGATTCCCGTTGAGTTTGTTAATTTTTTTATATGTTTTTTATATGCATTTATTAATTCCTTTAATTAAATTTTATAAACTGTAGTTTATTTTTTTATACGATACGATATATAACTATTTACTATTTTACTACAAACTTCTTTCTCTCTTACTAAAAAATTAACTTCGGAAATAAATTAAAAAAAAAAAATATATAGTCAAAATGGTAAAAATGTGTAACAAATAAATAAAAAGCGGAATTAAGATATAAAACACAAACAAAAAAGGGAAAATAAAGTAGAGCTGCAAAACTTAAATCATAAGAAAGGGTTTGAAAGCAAGAACACACCAGCTGTTGTGAAATTAAATCGCAAACTACAGCAATTTAAAAGAAAAATAAAGGAAATCAGAATGCTTGACAAACAATAACATTGTTCTTTTTGTGGAAACTTTATAAGTACAAAGAGAATTGAAAGGAAAAACTGGAAACACATCGTTTAAGCGATGAAATATGATTTTGCAAAAAATCTCCTCCAACAGTCATCTACTTGTGCAAAGCTGCAGTGTCTAATTTGGGTTCAGGCTTCGATGCCATACCAGACAAAAGTTTCTTAATTTCGGCAATAGCACGACCGGGATTCAAACCCTTGGGGCAGGTGCGAGTGCAGTTCATGATGGTGTGACATCTGTAAACACTGAAGGGATCCTTAAGTTTGCCCAAACGTTCCGAGGTATTCTCATCACGAGAATCGATGATCCAACGATAAGCCTGCATGAGTACAGCAGGTCCCAAGTACTTTTCGGAATTCCACCAGTATGAGGGACATGAGGTAGAGCAGCAAGCACACAAAATACATTCATACAAACCGTCCAATTTGGAACGATCCTCAACAGATTGTAAATATTGAGCTTTGCCCTTTTTCTCAACGGCTTCGTTCCTAATAAGATTTATATTATTATAAGTAAAATATTCAAATATTTATGGGGAAATTCAAGACATACTTGCGTTGCAACCAGGGTTGAATAGATCTGTATTGTTCGTAGAAGTTATTCATATCGGGCACCAAATCACGCACCACATACATATGGGGCAAAGGATAAACCTTCAATGGTTTCGAGGTGTTGGTATCGATTTTGCTAAAAATATATAGTTTTAAAAATGATTCTTTAAAATGTTATCAATTTTTCACTCTAAACGAGATTTCTTATCTTTAAAAATTTGTGTGTTTTTTATATTTTTGTGGTTTCATGTTTTTAGAAAGATAACGAAAGTGTTTGGTTATTTAAATTATTTAAAGACTAAAATTTGAATTAAAATTATAATCTTATAAAAAATATTTTAATTTGAAAATTATTACTTAATTTCTACAAGCTGTTAAATAAAGTTAAGAGTTCCGATGTCTGCCTTAAATATGTACATACAAGCGCTTCATAAAATGAAAGAAATTATTTTAAATAATTGTTCCATAATTTAATTCGGAAAAAACGAATAACAATGTATTTGAATACAAATACGATTTTTTCATTTTCAATTTGATTTTGATTTGATAGCAAATTTCTTGGACAAATAACAGATACATCTATGTCAAATACATGTTTGTAAGTGCTTCGGAAAGTTGGTATTAGATTGGATGGATATAATATATAATATTGGTGAAATAATAAGTAATTTTTATAAAATAATGCTTATAAGTCATTGTACAAGAAAATGCTTATTACAACAACCAATTAAAGTTCCTAAAAGTTATTGGTAAGCCGATTACGATTGTTGCCGAATAGTTATAGATACATTCTCTGTTTTTCTCGTTATGAAGACAGTATTTTTTATTCCTCTTTAACTTTTAAGTAAGACATACATATAAGTAAGCCGAAATTTTTAAAATTAATATTTTCATGTTATTTTTTAATGGGTAATATTTTAGATATAATTTAGAAAAAGTGATATAAAATTATACAAATAATATTAAAATATTAAATGTATCTGAATAATACTAGATCAAAAGATTGCAATCTATATAAATATATAAATGTCTTTGTAAGTTTGTTTGTTTATTGTTTGCTGAATCGATTTTATTGAAATTTGGAACGTAGACTACGACAGAGGTAGCGAAGCGCACCGGGTCAAGCTAGTTAATAAATAAAAAACATATATATTTTATATCTGATTTAAAAAAAAAAAATAAATTATTTCACAATAAGTTTGATTCATATCCAGAAACCTAACTTTTTTAGTTTTCTATTGATTGTATTCTTAAGTTCTTTAAAGAAAATCTATTGTCTGTCATACAGGTACAAGAAAAACACCAATTAGATTATCATATGTATCTATCTAATGATGTTAAATGTTCTGTATACCTACCAAAAAGGTCAAACATAGAAACTGGCTTGATTTGAAATATTTTTGTATCATGGAAAATTCCACTAAATTAAATTAAAGCAATAAAAAATCCAACAATACTTTCTTTCGGTCATTAAAAATACATTTTGTTAAAAACAAAAGAACACACATTTTCATTCATTATATACAACACTTACCTAATGCAAGCCAATGTATTGGTACCAGCAATATTCATGGCACAGGAACCGCAAATGCCTTCACGGCATGAACGACGGAAAGTCAGAGTGGGGTCCATTTCGTTTTTGATCTTAATCAAAGCATCCAAAACCATGGGTCCACATTCGCGCAAGTTAACCTCATAGGTTTGCATATAGGGTTTTTCGCCAGCATTATCGGGATTCCAACGATAGATTTGGAAAGTTTTGATTTGTGGTTCAGGGGTTTCTTGGGCCTGAGCCTGTTGATTTTGTTTGCTGCCAGAGGTTAGAGCACGCAACTAAATAAAAATTAAACAAATTAAACAAATACATATAATAAACATAATTAATAAAAAATATATTTTTAGCATACGTAGAGCGAGGGGGTGGTTGGAGGCAAACTTTTAACAAATTTAATTTGCACATGATTCTTATACTAGCACAAAATAATCGAGGGTTTACATAACAATTTTTTATTGCAAAATTCAATTTACTAATACAAAGTATAATTTTTGTTGCATTTGCGTGATATTTTCATAATATTATTATTATTATCCCCTTATTTAAATGCTTATGTAAGAAATTTTCATTCTTAAGAAGAAGACCCCACTTATATTTTTTTGGTGGTTGCAGAAGATACCACCAATCCCTACCTGCTGACGTGCGGCCAGAGCGCCAGTACGGCTCAACATCAAACGGGCTTCATTAACCAACATTGTGTTTTATGTTTATTTAGTATAGACTAATTTTATACTTTAAACTTGTTTTATAACTATAATTGAAACGTCACTGCGTTTACAATTAACGAATCGAATAATGAAAATAATTCGAGAATTTTTTTTTGTTTTCCCGTGGAAAACTTTTTGACTTGTTTATTGAAAAACTCTCACAGCACACTGGCCAAATGGATAAAAAAAAAATAATGTTGCTCTCATTTGCTTTGGAATTTGACAGTTGTCAAAATGTGTCAAATGAAAACATACAGAGTTGTATTTGTGTAATATAAGAACTAGCAGAGGTGTTTTTATACAATGTAAGGTTAAAGAATTGGATAATTATTTAAAGGTTAGAAAATACTGGGTTAGGAAATTGAATATGTACATATTTCGATATATGGTGAAAGAGCAGTTATCGATAACACCCAAGTTCGTTCCGTCAATTTTTTTGTTTTGTAAAAAATTCCCATATTCTTTTTTGTTTTAAATTCCGCATAAATACACCCAACCCGGGTTGTTTTTGTAATAAAAAAAGAAGACGACGACCGACAGACACAACAAACACAAAAAAAAAAACCAAAAACAAACAACAAAAATAAATGAAAACACAAAAAACAGAGATAGAGGAGGGGAAGGAGGAAAAAAGATGTGTGTGGTGAGTGAGTGAGGGAGGGGAGGACAAAGATGAAAAAAAAGACAGGGAGGCCGGGAGCCGCCAAAAATTTTTTTTCGTTTGTGTGGTGAAAAAATCGTGGTGAATAAAAATCGTGGTGAATATAAAAATCGTGGTGAATAAAAAAGAATTCACCACAAATTCCGTTATGTCAAAATTTTCAAGGTCACGGTCGTCATAAAAGTATGCTGCACTTTTTGTGAAAGTTTTTATTTTACATCCCAAAAGTATGCATCGTTTTTCGTAGAAAATTTTTATTTTTCTTCCATCCTAAGACTATGCTGCGCTTTTTCCTTCTTCTGTTTCTATGACGAATACTGGGAAAAAAAAGGTTTTGAACTTGAATTTTTTCCATACAAATAAAAAACAACACTAACAAACAACATAGATGAAGAATCGCGAGTTTTCGAAATTCAAAGGAATACAAACAAATAAATGGAAATGCCATAAGGACTCTAAAGGGTATGTGTTTACTATTAACCTTTAATCGGTTAACCGATTAATTTTTGTCGGTTAACTGTTCGAATAAAATTGCGGATTTTCAAATAATAAATAAATCGATTAATTTGTGTCGATTAACCGAAATTTCTTTTTTTTTGCACTTTATATAGAAATATAGTTTTAAGCACACAAATTTTAATTTTTAACTCATGAACATTAATAACTTCTAGTAATAATAGTTTTTTAGAATTGAAACTAAGGTATTTGGAAATGAACTGTTTTCTAGAATGTACTATGATTATCTTTGTCCTAATGAGTCGGAGGACGATATGATAATAGATGTAACTACAGAGATAACTGAGACGAGTTTTTTATCAGAATATATTAAAAGTATTCACAATCTAAAAAACTCCAAAAAGGACTCTAATGGTATAATTTAGGATTTTATATGAGAAATTGGATAGTCTTACTTTTGATTTCTCCAATATCTACAATCAGTGAGAGAGTTCTTTCCAAGTCAAGTTTTATTAAAACTAATGAAAAAAAAAAATCGTTTAAAAGAACAACATTTCAATTATATTCTTTTTTAAAAAAGGATCTCAGATACCACTTTTTTTGCTATGCCTTATTTTTTTGTTAATTTGTTATGTTTTGTATGTTTTAATAATAAAATAATGGTTAAATAAGTAGACAAAATTCGTGGTTTTATTTTCAATTTAAAATTACAATAGAGATTATTCGGTTAATCGAATAATTTAAAATTAACCGATTATTAACCGATTAAATCTAAACCAGGATTAATTATTTGCTCGATTAAACCAGAAACCCGACTCATGTTTAAAAACTTGTGTTTTTTTTGTGTTCTTTGGTGAAATTCACGAGCTATACATATATCTGTGGACTTTTGACAAAACAACTTAAGTGTAATTTTAAAAATTTTCAAGAGTGCCCAACTGTTGAATTGATCGCTATATAACACAGTTCAACACGAAAAAAATAACCATATAAAAGACCTGTGTCTCCCAGTTTTGACCAAAGTCATGCACTGTAATTTTTGCAAAAAAGTGATGATTTTTCTCAGGCTCATATCCTGCAAACAGTTCGGAATTTTGATTTACTTACTCTCTCAAGCTAAACTACTCATGATATTATTGCTCGATAATTATTTTATTATTTGTCCTTGAAGAACTTTTTTATTTACCTCAAAGAATTATACAAAGCTCTTGAAATTTTTTAAGGTCACATCATAAAATAATTACACCGTGTGTAATTTTTGCCTCAGATTAAATCACTTTTATGCAAAAATGACTCCGAGGCCCCAAATATTTGGGGGCCCATAAACAAAACTTTTGGTATTTTATCACGTAGTGGTGTCCATGTAATGTTATTTTTCCATGACTCAAAAAAAAAACATGTGACCTTAAAGAATTTCGAGAGCTTTGTGAGGCAAATAATTAATAAAGTTCTTCAAGGACAAATAATAAAATAATTATCGAGCAATAATATCAGTAGTTTGGCTTGAAATTTGTTATTTTTGCATAAATATATGTTTATATTTTTCATTAATAAGGGATTTTAGTTTTAGCATTAAATTTATTTATATTTACATTTACATTGTATTTATTTAACTGTTTATATCTATTTATTTGCTTACACAACAAGTTCTTTGTTTTAAAAGTGTAAATAAATATCTTTTGTTTCAAAACTCTTTAAATACAATTTTCCTTAACAGTTTTTTTATACATACCTTGGCTATATTGTTCTTTTTTAGTGACACAATAACAAAGAGATGAAAACTTTTTAGCCTAAACAAGGTGATTAACGGAGACAAAATACACATGTACGCAAAACAAGAATACTAACAACAACTACGAGTACCAAGAAAAACAATGTACAGAATGTGCAAAAAAATTAAGGGAGGAAGGTGAAAATACAGCTATTTACAGATAAACAGTTGGCTTTACATACATTTAAGTATAAAGACATTTAACAACATTTTACACGACAATTACCGTTAATGGGGAATATGAAGGATATGACGACAAGATATTATTAGAACGAAGACGAGCAGGAGGAGAGAGAATTAGAAAGATCTAAAACAAATACAAAAACAAAAGCAGAAACAATGTTAGTTCAACAATAATCAAAACAGTTAATTGCTAAGAAAGTTAGAGAGGGAAGGAAATAAAGCAAAAATAAAAAGAACTTGTGTAGGAGAGAAGAAACAAGCAAAAACTTTTTAAATGTGTTACAAGTGAGACTATCTATAATGAGTTTAACGAGCCCTATAAACGGTTTTTATGCTGGAAAAGAAATAAAAACAAATGTTTGAAAATAGTTCTGATTTAAAAAAACATTTTTTTTAATAAATTGCCAGTAATACAAGTTGCACAGTGCGGGAAGGAATTAAACAAAAAGGTGAGAATAAAAAAACGTCTAAACGGTAACATCTTTGAAAATAATTCGACACTTTAATATAAATATGTATATCATATCCATGTATGTATTGAAAATCAACAACATACATGAAATTAGCTGAATAAATTTATTGTTTGACAATTGTCTGACAATGAAGTAAGGTTTTCTTACAATCGTCTAAACTGAGAATTTACGTTTTGCTAATAATATTTCATTGGCAGTACATTGCGAGCACATTTCCAGATCTGACAACATTGTAAAATTTGACAACCGTGTGTACGTAGCTTAAATACTGCGAGTTATGTACTTTGAAGACAATAATGAGACTACTGGAAAATATAAGATATACATATTGTTACGTTTTTACCTTTTAAAAACGTGTCTTTATTTCCTTTAAATAAACCGGATACTTTTGATTGCAAATAAAAGCAGTTTTAGTAGTTTGTAACAACTCTTTATTTATTTCGAATGTACAACAACAACAGAATTAAATAGTCACTCAGTGTCTTTATACACGTTTATCAATTCGCAGAAATGCACACAAATTTTATAATGTACAAACACACATGTACACGACAATTGATGTTAACTCTAACAGCGACAATGATCAACTCCACCCACGACTGCCAGCTCTGCCACTATTTATACACGTGCCATCTATCGGGAATCTTCTACAATGCTCTTAACGGACATACTAGTACATTCGAATTCTAGAGCTTTCGATGTTAATGTTAGCAGCTTAAACATGTAGTGTTGCCATACTTACAAACAATGCCAATAAACGCATGCTACTGATGGACGTGCCTTCAAACATGATGAATGCTGCAGGCAGTCGTTACAGACCGTTGAATTCAAATCGTCATTGCACATTCGTAACAATATTATATATCATAGTGTGGGAAATTGTATCTTCTTATCAAAATGTATAAAATTCTTAAGAATTAACTGATTGTTTTTTTTTTTTTAATTTTTAAAATGCAATCAATAATTTTGTTTATGAATCTTTTTAAATTATATTTTGCAGTTATATAAACATTTTTGATGAAAATAAAAACAAAAGAATCCAACAATTTTCAAAAACTTTTAAAAAATCCCAAAAATGTTTTTTTTTTTTTTAGATTTTGGCTGTCCGTATTGAAAGACCGATAAACAGAATGATTAAACAAAACAATACAGAAATATGAAATCAAATACATGTTTGCTTCCCTTTTGGTCAATAAGTAAGTAAGTGTGTGTGATTTAAAAATATAAGTTCAAAATTGATAAAACATTATTGTTTATGTTAGAGTACATAATATTCGGTACAGCCGAATACAATATTCTTCTCCTGCTGTGTTTGGCAATATACAAAAACTTTTAGTTAAACATTTATCTTTAAGACAATTAAAGCTTAAGAGATTTTTTCAGGTGCTTTACAAAATCTGCAAAGTAATACCAAAGAAATGACCTCAGGACATTAAGGACAACATTTTGGAAACCACGTTGTCTACTGAAATGAAAATTATGTTTAAAGAATTTAAATGGTTATAATTTATAGGTATTTTCATTTTAAAAGTTTAATTTCATCTTAGTCTGCACCCAAAAATACAAATACACAAATATATTTATACAATATTTGTTGGCGTCTGCATTGAAAATTCCCCAAACGTATTTGTGAGTGTAAACGAAGCATAAAATAGATGTTGGACCCTCGCGGTGTTATTTTTCATTTAGTTTAGTGATTAGTGTAAAGCCTCAAGGAAATATGTACATATGTAGTATGTATGTAATACTTATTCTGTTTGCGTGCGATGGATGGATGGCTGGCTCGTCTGGGCTGGCGAATTTGTATGTTTACATTAAATAAACATCACAGCATAACAAAATTAAGTAGCAGAGAATACAAATTGTGAGCGGGAACCAGTGTGATTGTAGGAACCCACTATCAGTGGAATTAAAATAACATCAAATATGTGAAACCAAACATCGCACAGTGGGGTCAATAAATAAAGTGGTAAAAAATCTCAATCTTCTAAATGAGGATTATGATGTCCTTTTAGCAATTTATTAAAATTCGATTTTGGTAAAAAAAATGTTTGAAATAAAATTTGTTTATATATACAGTAGTGGTCAAAACATTTGCAACTGAGATCGCATTTTAACTTTTCATTGACCAATTTTCTCCAAATCACATTTCGATACAAACATTTATTTTTTTCATGTCATCACACATTGTTTTTGTTAAAAATATAAAAAAAAACAAATTCCGTTAAAGTAAAACAATAAAAAATTAATTTTAAAAGATGTATTCAAAATGCAGCTGTTCACAACATTTGCAACTCTTATTACTCTTACTCTTAACTATGCTATTAACAGTAACAAATGCTAGGAAATAACGGTAATCGCATTTGTTTTATTAATTCGTGATTTCGATCTTTGCATTTTATTAAAAAACTCATAATTATTTTACTATCAGAGTTTTAATAAGATATTGGAAGCATTAACATCGTAAGAATTACATTTGTGAAAAATGGCAGGAAACAAATACAATTCCGATTTCAAGGTGAAATTTTTAAATGACTTTAAAAGTGGACTGTCTCAAAAAGACATTTCCTTAAATATTCCGTTCCAAAATCAACAATTTGTCGCATTGTTAATATTGGTAACATCCATACAACTCACAAAGGAAGAAGACCCCGTATTACTACTGTAAGAGAAGACAAACAAATTAAGAATTTTTTCACGAAATATCCTAATGCAGTTCCTAGAGAAGTTAAAACCGAACTTTCCATAGATGCCAGTCTTTCCACAATTAAAAAAAGAGCCCGAGAATATGGTCTTAAAAGTTTTAGATGCACTAAAAACCCGTTGTGTCGTAAAAAATAGAAAAGCTCGGCTTGAATTTGCCCGCAACCATTTAAATTGGACTCAACTGCAATGGAAAAACATACTATCCAAATTCAACCTCCGGGGTTCAGATGGAAGAGCCTACATTCGACGACCAAGAGGCGAAAAGTTTAATCCCAGATACACAACCGCCACAGTGAAATACGGTGTGTTTTTAGGGAAATGGGATTGGTCCAATTCTCCGGATTACTAATACAATGACGGCCACAGTATATAGAGACCTTCTAAGCTCAGTTATGCTTCCATATGGAGAATGGGAAATGCCACTTTCAGGGACATTCCAGCACGATAACGACCCTAAACATACGGCGGGTGTTGTAAAAGTATGGTTGGACGAAAATAATATTAGTGTCATGTCGTGGTCGCCACAATCTCCAGATCTCAACCCGATTGAGAACATGTGAATGATTGCAAAACGGAATATTGGCAATAAAGTATTCCGAAATCGTGATGAACTTTTTGCAGAGTTGGAAAAGCAGTGGAATGAAATTCCCGAAGATTATATTAAAAATCTAATAGCCTCAATGCCTAAAAGATGTTCCGAGGTAATAATAAATAACGGCTATGCTACAAAATACTGAATAATGAAATCGATTTTTGGATTTGTATAATATTTTCTTTAAGAGTTGCAAATGTTTTGAACACTTGTTTTTAGACTAATTTTGTTAAACTTTATTTTTTTAATGTTGTAAATTTATGAATATTTTTTTTTTGTTTTTGTAAAATAATATGCAATAACTGAACTTTATAAAAAGAAAATAAAAAAACTTATGCTGAAAGTCGTTGTTAAAAAAATAAAGAATTAGGCAAAATGTGATTTCAGTTGCAAATGTTTTGAACACCACTGTATATACAATGTGTGTGCTAAGTATCTACGTCTAAATTCATGCATACATACTAAAAACAACAAGAAATCAAGGTAATCTTGGTTTTTTGCTTATAGCTCAGCCATTTATGGGCCGATTTTCTTTCGATTTTAAATAGCAACTAAGATGAAATATAGCGGGGATATATTTATGTCTCAATCATGTATGAAAGTTTTTTAGGGGCTTCGGAAAGTTGATTTCAACAGACAGACGGACATATGGCTATATCGACTCCGCTATCTATAATGATCCAGAATATATACATTATGGGGTCGCAAATGAAAAATATGGAAATTGCCACTCATGGTAAAGGGTATAAAAACGATTGAGCTCCATTTTTTTTTTTTTTTTAACTTAGCAATTTTTCAAATTCATTTTAACATTTTGATTTGATTTATTTTCACGACAAGGCGTATTGAGGTATTGCATGTTAACTATTAACGTGTTTTTGCGGAATTTATTAGAATTATGAAGATGTTTTACCAAAGATATTTAAAAAAAAAAACAAAATAAGGTCAAGGTAAGTAAATAACGAACATTTCAAAATTCTTTGTGGTTTGGTGTTCACTTTTACAACGACTTCTGCAGAAGTTGTCAAAGCGGGGAGGAGAATGAGACCATTTGTCATCATATTTGTCACTGTCGGGCATTAGGAGATCTACGCTTATGGTTTCTCTCTGAGCTCTCGAATATGAGGCTTGAGGGCATTAATGCCTTTATAAAGAGTAGTAATTGGTTAAAAAGACCAGACATGGGAATCTCTCTAGAGTAACCTAATAACCACTATCTTATTGATACGCAATTTTTGAAAATCTCTTTCTCTCGAACATCTACTTCTTAAATTTTCAATCTTTCCCTTCTCTCTTTTCATTGCTATATGCCCCTATTTCTTTCTAACTTTTTACTTTCAGGTAACATAAAGGGTCCATTGTTTGGACCCACGTGAGCTGTTCTTCTATTTCGCGCCTGCCTTTTCTATAGTATTTAAAACAGCGAAAGGCAGACTCACACCACTACAGTTTTTAGATATTGTAGTTGTATGAGTTGAGTAAAAAGTTGAGAAAAAAAAACAATAACAATAACTGAAATAAACAAGCATAAAAGCGAAAAGCGTAAAACAACCTGCTTCTGTCAATGCTCATGCGAGACTGACTGGTTTTGATTGTTTTTATACAATGTGTGTGCTTGCGTACATGTGAAAACAAAAACAAGAGAGCTCATTTGAGAGCTCACTGCGTTTCGCTGCTTTAAAATATAGTTTATTGGCATCTATTGGCATTTTGCTAAACAATTATATTTTTTGAAGCCATCGTTTATGTTTTGTTTGTCAAACTTTGTCGTCAGAGTGCTCTGGTTAGATAAATATATTAATTTGAAAATATTGTAAACCGCAGTTTTTTTATAAAAATTTTCACGCATTCTATAAAAAAAGCACAGAGTGTTTATTGCTTATCGAATTCAGTGTTACTTAGCTATTTCGTTTGTTTGCTCAAAAAATGTAGTCAAAATTATTCGATTTCAAAATAATTTATACCAAAATTTGTATCATAACTATTTTTAATGCCAATCGCCACGGTGGTTAGTAAAATAACCACCCCACTCCATAAAAAATCTTGGAATGGGGTGGTTTTTTACGTTTTGATTTATTTTTTTCTTACTTTTTATAATAAACAAACCTTGTTTATAGTAAAAATGCAATTGTTTTGATGTTAAACTTATACACAAAAAAGCGTGACAGAAAGAGTTAAACTACTTAGTGTAATAAACAGAATTTCTCTACTTTCGCACTTTCATTATCACAAATATTTGTATATTTGTACAACTTGAACCGACCTTGTATTCTAACAGGGTGGTTACAAATTTCATTTTCTTAAAACCTATTGTCCTCCTCTACTAAGTATTCGTTCATACATCATTCTGCAATCAGGCCAGTACTTAAAAGATTCAGATTTATTAACAATATTTTTTTGAACGACCCACTGTACATCGTCTCTGTTTAGTAAATATGCATACATTGTCAGACAAACACACAAATGTCAAAGGACTTACATACATACAAACATACTAATAAGTACACACACATAAATTCTGACATTTGTTGTTTATATTAAACAAAAAAACACAACCAACCGCAACCACAAAATACATAAATGCTTTTGTACATTTAGATAACAAACCATAAATGTACACAACACCGAGGTTTTACCAAAGTTTATTTAGAGTAAAGGACCTACATTATACCGAGAAACAGTCATTTAAATGGAAAAACAAATAAACCCACTTTATAAACAACAACAAAGTGGACGTACAATATTGCAAAAAAATTAACAACTACAAAATTAAACTAAACAAAACAATGATGTCGAGAAATTAGTTAGATGAAATTTGGTGTGTTTTCTCAAAATTTGTGGAGGTAATTAAACAATTTTATATATTTTTTAATTTAAACTCATTTTATAAGGCAAAACGTAAGACATTTGAAAGAAGAATACAGGAAAAAGGTTTGAAACTGTCATATTTTTGATGGAAATTTATTTTACTTATATTCACAGAAATCATGCTACTAAATTTGTGATTGATTAGTCTAAAGTTTGCTCATATTATCGGTATAGGGTATTATATGGACCGACTATACTTTCTTACTTGTTTCTATACTTATGTATTTATCTTTATTTAATTAAAACTAATCTCTAAATAATAAAATTCCAATAATTGTATTTTAAAAGTCATGTAAACATGACATAAAGTATATAGAACAATATTCTGTTTGTTTTTCAATTAACACAGCAATTTTAGATTTAAATAATGATGATAAAAATTTATTTTAATAAAATGAAAGACAAATAAATAAATATTGTAAAAGTCAAATATGATGTCAACCTCAAAGTACATAATGTGACTACATATGTAAGAATGTTTGTATTTATCCCAGTAGTTTAACAAGTAGTCAAAGAAATTAAACAGTAATGTCTTATTACTTGGGTGACTCTTGGCTGATTTAAAACGTATGTGCTCTTTGTATTGCAAAGAGAAGGCAACTAATTACTTTATACATCCCACGTAATGCAGAGTGAAGTCAATTGTCACATTAGTGTCTATAAGTAATCCGGAGTTCAGTTTTTGGAATATATTAGGACATGAATATGTTAACACAACTACTTAGACACATAGCTAATTCTGTAACCACTACCCAGCAGTTAAGCAAGTAGTCAATGTGTATCCCTTATAGACAGTAATCGTCACAAATGTCTTATCACTTGGCTGACTCCAATTAATATATTTTGGTAATTTTACACGTCTTTGTAGTGCAGAGATAAGACAATTGGTTACTTTATACATCGCAGGTAATGTAGCGTGAAGACAATTGTCACTTAAGTGTCTCTTAGTAATCTGGAGTGTAGTCACTTTAAACGTTTTGTGAGTAATTCGTGCAAACTGGTTTTATACAAATTGTGTTGATATAATTCTCATACAGTTTATTTTTGCTTAAGCATACTGATATCCCATGTTACATAGCATGAAGTCAATATTCACTTTAGTGTCTCTTATACAGTAACCTATAGTGAAGTCACTTTAAATGTTTATTTTGTACTGCACTATTTGACAATCACATTGTACTCAAAAAGGGTCAATTGACCCCCTGTTTAGGACATGCACGTGTTAAAAAAAACCCTAAATGATGGGTAAAATGGGTTCGGGACTGTCTCCTAGAACTGTTGGGTAGTTCGAGACAGTCACCCAGAACTGCTTGAATTTATATAAGTATTTGATTTGTCTGTGTGAATATTATAGTATACATGAATGTGTGCCTGTGTATGACATTGATGCTGGTAATTAAACGGAAATTGTACAACACAACCACATGATTTCTACCAACAAAAAATGATAAAAGAAGGAAATGATTTCAACTTTATTTTTTTGTGCTGCAAAAAGAAATTAGAAAAAATTTAAACCAAGTTTTTTGTTTGTCTTAAAAATACAAACAGTTTAAACCGAAGTTTAAATTAACAAAAAGTTGATAACTTAAATAATAAGATTATTATAATTCAGAGACCTAAAATAATGGGTTAATTTTTCATTTCAAAGGTAAATTCACAAACTTAACCATTTAAAAGTCTTCTTTTCTGTTATATCACTGAGAGAGAGATAGAACTAAAAAAAAACACAAGTAATCAAGATGAGTTATTTATAATTGATTTTTTTCGTATAGGTCAGGTTATATATAACCTTTGTTTTAACGGGTTAGAGGGGGATAGATCGCTTGGGTACTTACGCGGGAATTATGGAAAGGTAAATAAGAAGACCATGTATTTTTGGGTAACGTTATAAATTTGTATGTGTTTATTGAACTTGGATGAGTACATACATCGGTAAAGATTTCAAGTATTATTTATATGTACACGTTTATATGTATGTTTTTAATTTAAAGTTTTATTTAAATAATAATTATAAATTTTATTCGGGTGGGTAATATATTCTGTGATATAGTATGTAAGTTTTAACTTTATTTATTTCTCACAATAATATTTAGTTTATTTTTAGGGTTACACTTTAGGTAATTATTCAGTTTATTTACACGCACTTGATGGTCTCAAGACTGTTTAAAGAGAGAGTGATGATAAACTATGAGGCTGCAGCTGACATTTGTTTACAAACAGAAGTTGGCTGCAGTTGCGATGCGGGTGATGCTTGCTATCAGGGATGGGTATAATATATTGTTCACTGATGTGAACAACCTTTATTTGAGAACTTGAAAAATAAATCGAAAAAATTCATTTAATGCAAATCAAGGCCTAAATATTAAATTAATAAATCGTTAATTGTCATAAAAAAGTCATAAATTTAGCAAAAAATCACCAATTTTACAAAAATTCATAGACTTTTTAAAAAATCAACAATTCGCTAATTTAAAAAATATAGTTTTTTAAAATAATCTGCAATTTTACAAAAAATTATTAATTATGTAGACTTAAAAATGCGGGATTTTTTCAAATTTTTTGCTTTTATTTTAAAACATTTATACAATGACACTGTTACGAATGTGCAATAGCGATTTGAATATAACGGTCTGTAACGACAGCCTGCAACATTCTTCATGTTTATAAACACGTCCATCAGTAGAAGCTTCTAAGTACTTATCAACAATGTTGAGAGCATGCGGTTATTAGCATTGTTTGTAAGTATGGCAACACTAAATGTTTAAGCTGTTAACATTAACATCGAAAACTCTAGAATTCGAACATACTAGTTTGTCCGTTAAGATCATTGTAGAAGATTCACGAAAGATGGCGTGTGTATAAATAGTGGCAGAGGTTGCAGTCGTGAGTGAGTTTATCATAGGCGCTGTTAGAGTTAACATCAACTGTCTTGTACATTTAAGTTTGTACATTATAAAGTGTGTGTGCATTTCTGCGAATTGATAAACGTGTATAAAAAAATACTGAGTGACTATTTGAACTGAAGTTGTTGTACATTTTAAATAAATAAAGAGTTGTTACAATTTTAAACTACTAAAACTGGTTTTATTTGCTATCAAAAGTATCCGGTTTATTTAAAGGAAATAAACCAACGTTTTAAAAAGGTTAAAACGTAACAATTGGTGTCAGAAGTGGGATTGCAAAATAATAAGCATGAAGCTTGAGGAACTAAAAGTTGAAAAACTCAAGAAAGAATTGAGTAAGTTAGAGTTACCTACAGCTGGCAATAAAGCAGAATTGCAAAAAAGGCTGATAGATGAATTCGAGAGGCGTGATATTAACATCGAAACTTACGAGTTTGAGTATAAAGACGAAGTGGAAGTCTGTACCCGTGCAACAACAAGCATCATGGATTTAAGCACAATGTTTGCTGCTATGATGGAAAAATTTAAAGAAGCAAATGAAAAATTTACTGAACTTCAATAATTTTCTAAAGTAAACAACGATAAGCCTCTAGCTGAAGTTTGGGGAATTTTTAAAGTAAACAACTGTTAGCTGAAGTTAAAGAAACTTCCAGAGTATACAGCGATAAACTTCCAGTTGAAGTTCAAGAAACTTCTAGAGTCAACAACGAGAAACTTCTTGCCGACAACGAGAAACTTCATGCTGAGGTTAAAGCTGAAGTCAAAGAAACAATTAAACACTTAGCTGAAATGGAAGCGAAACTTCAAGAATCTTCTAGAGCCACAGATAAGAAAATTCAGAAAGTACCTGAAGTTATTAACAACAGAGTGGATGGCATTGATAAAACGTTATCGGACTTGGAAACAAAATTGAATAATGTTCAATGTCAAAAAGATGCAGTTTTAGAGGCTTTAAATCAAAAATAAGGTGAAGCCAAAATAAAATGTTATAACTAAATTTTTTTGGCTGACGTCGGCGATCTTCGATTGAAAATGATTGCGACTAACGGATGGTTAAGGTCTCTTCAATTCGTATGGTACGGAATTTAACTGGCTTTAGATGAATCCTGCTGTTCGCAAACGTTTTGAAATTGCTGCTTCCAATGATTTTGCAAGCTCTTGTTGAGTTTGACAACAATCTTCATGGAGTAATGCCTCCAATCTTGGTCTTCAATTTTTTTTTTTTGGCAAACGTCGGCGATCTTTGTCTTCTGTGTCAAAATCACCCCTTCTGAACCGCACAATTGGTGTGATTCAGCTACACTTTTTTTCAAATTAAAAAAGTAAACCAAAACTTCCCGCGTATGGTGATTCGTTGGTACAAAATCCGTCATTTTTTTGGTTACTCTAAACCAATGGTGCCCAAGCCCTATACTCTTGGTGCTCATTTGTATTTGTAAATGCTCTTAGCTATAGGCTGTGTGTTTCTATACTCAATGGGGCACTCAGCACTAGCAATATGAAATACACAAACAACTTTGTCTTGTTTGTTTTTTTGTCGATCTTCACTGTCTACACGCAAGTGCAAAAGCAACAACACTTTCGTATGCTTTGCTGGTAAACATTGACGACGGCGATCATCAATGTAGATTTTGTTTATCGTATGGTATTGTTTAAAAAAGTGTGTATTTTTTTCTTTATTCTTTGTATGTTTTGGTTTTTACAACAAAAAAAATTGCATAAAAATTTGTTTTTCTTTAAATGTATTGGTGTTTGCTCTTCTATATGGAACTTTTGGGCACCACTGCTCTAAACAAACCAACGTTAAACAAATTTTGTATGGCAAAAGTCAAGTTTCAAACCTTTATCCCACTATTTTTCATACAAATTGCATACGTTTCTGAGCGCTTCGTTTTATAAAATGAGGCCATAAGTGAAAGTAAGGCAATCATTTTATAAAACGAAACGTCAAACGTTAAACAAATTGTGTATGGAAAAAATTCAAGTTCAAAAACTTTTTTCCATTATTATACCCTTCACCTTCGTGAGAAGGGTATATATAAATTTGTCATTCCGTTTGTAATTTCCACAATATAATTTTCCGACCCTATAAAGTATATATATTCTGGATCCTTATAGATAGCGGAGTCGATTAAGCCATGTCCGTCTGTCTGTCTGTCTGTTGAAATCAATTTTCTGAAGACCCCAGATATCTTCGCGATCCAAATCCTCAATAATTCTGTCAGACATGCTTTCGAAAAGTTTCCTATTTAAAATCAGCAAAATCCGTCCATAAATAACGGAGATATGAGCAAAAATCCGAGGCAACCTCTATTTTTGGCCTATTTTTCTCGATTACTAAGTCATAAATATAGACAATATGTATATCTAATGATAGATATTTCATAGTTTATTGCAACGATTTATATAAGGCTATACAAAGTTGGACCTACAATGGGTCAAAATCGGGAAAAATATTTTTTAACCCGAATTTTTTTTCCCAAAAAACATTCTTTTGTCATAAATTTTTTTCACTAATAAATTTTTTTTTTTTTTTTAAATTGGAAAAAACTTTTTTTTAAATTTTATTTTAAAGTATAATTTGGTGAAGGGTATATAAGATTCGGCACAGCCGAATATAGCTCTCTTACTTGTTCTTCATACAAATTGCTTACGTTTCTGAACGCTTTGTTTTACAAATGATACCCTAAGTATATTTAAAATCAGGATCAAAAAATTTGTATCAAGAATATTGGGCAATTTTTGAAATTTGAATTTTTCTCACACAAAACTCAAGTTGCAAAATGAGACCCTTGGCAATAACAAATCTTAATTAAATTAAAACTTTATAATACTTTTTTTATATTTACACTCTACATTTAATATAAAGGATGGGTTTATTTATTTACAAAGATGCATACAAAATGTAATTAAAATAATTTCCATACTTTTTCACACAATCTCTCCCTTTCTCGCACCAACTATATACTAAATAAACTCAATTATAACAAGAGACAACAAAAAGTAAGTAAATAAATAAATACTTAGAAAGGATTCTCTCATACTATATACATTTTTTATTTGACCATTTATGCAAGTGTGTATTTGTAGGTATCACACCGATTGTTGGTAAATAAATGAGTGCAAGTGAGTATGATTGAATCCCAGCATGCACACTACTGCATATACAAAATACTATGTAGTTAATATACATAAGTATATACTGAGGTGTAGTAAAAATGCAAGTGTGCTTAAGAGCGAGTTTATTATACAACAACCAGTATCCCAGCGGCGAAATTTTTGAGGCCTTCAGCTATAAGGCCTTCTGTAAGACCTAGGAAGGTCCTTTTTTTAGATCCAGTACTCATGCTCGCTTGCCTTCTTAGGAAGGCCTTATGGAAGGCCTACCTACTCCATTCTAGGTTTTTTTATTATGTGAATGTATACATACTTACGTTAATGTCCCGTTACAAAATCACATTCCAAAGACAAAAAAACAAATACAAAAACTATTAATAAAAATGCAAAATGTGAAAAGAAAAAAAGAAGTAAACTTAAAGTAGTTTTACTTAAATTCTGTGACAACCCGGTTGTGCATTCTGTAATTTTTTTACGTGGTAGTTATTTTTACAATAAAATTAAAATGAATAAAAGATCACTTAGACGTTTAAAAAAAAATAGAAAAAGAAAAAATTCTAATGAAAATTTATAAACAAATTTAAAATCGTTTTAAAAATAAGTGTTTTTTACTATTTTTTGGCATTCCTAAAGATAATTATTAAAAAAAAAAATTGTGTCAGATATTCAAATAATTTACCAAAGAAGGTCTGATACCAGGCCTGTCGAAGAAGGTCTATAAACGGGCCTGCTAAAGAAGGCGTCTAACCAGGCATGATGAAGAAGGCCTACTGACAGGCCTGTTGAAGAAGGCCTACTATCAGGCCTGTTAAAGAAGGCCTACTACCAGGCCTGTTGAAGAAGGTAAAGCAGAAGGCCTTGGCTGGCTAAGACATCGTGTGTAAAAAATGTATGAGTATGGAATGGGGCAATAAGGCCTTGTGTCTGATAAATAAGGCCTTCCAGAAGGCCTGCTTACTACTTCTTTTCGCCGCTGGGATCGTATGTACGTACGTACATACGTATGTTTGTTGCTATTGTTTATAAGTATGTTTGCATGTTGCATTGTTATGTGTGCAACAGAGACATAAAATGCCATAAGCTGTCAACTGTGACAGCATCAGAATGTTAAAATAATATAAAAGCAACAATAACAACGACTACAAAAATAAAATTGTTACTACATAAAAAGCTGACAAATTTTTTGTGTCTGCTTTAAAAAAAAAAAAAAAAAAACGGTACAAGGATTGAAAAGAATGCTATGTGTCAGCACAATATTTTATAAACTTAACTACATACAGTTTTTCCCAGACACTCATACATACGTATAAAATATTAAATGTATATGTATGTAAGTATTTTTATGCAACATCAAAACATCTTTGTATAAAATGACATACTTAAACGTATTCTCATGATTCTATTCTACTTATTTTTATGAAATAGAAAAAAATATTTTACAAACAAGAGATGGAATATATTATACAACTACAAGTAAACGTATAAATATGCGGGCTGACTAAAAAGTATTTCCAAAACAATAAAAAAAAAAAAAACGGTTTAAGAAATTTCAAGTTCATTTTAAAGTGTCTTAAATTTATAAAACGAAACGTTTAAAAAACTTGTGAATTTCATATGAAATCCTTTGAAATTTATGGGCCTCATTTTATAAAACGAAACGGAAAACGTTCAATAACTATTCATTGAAAATAATCAAGTTTCAAACCTTTTTCCCAGTAGTCTCCCGATTTTCTCGATTTTAAATACCAACCTAAGTTGGACCATCCCTAAAAAACCCTTTCAGCTCGACTCATGTTACCGCTAGCCTACCTTTACTGAAATAACAGCAGTCATTCTTACTGGTATAATTGTTACCTTTAAATACCGTTACTGCTATTCTATAAATAAATTTATATTATGAAAATACAAATTTTTGATTTTATTCATTGAGTTTATTGAAATATATGGTCTCATTTTATAAAACGAAACGACACACGTTAAACAAATTTTGTATGGAAAATATTCAAGTTTCAAACCTTTTTCCCATTATTCTTAATACAAATTGTTTACGTTTCCAAACGCTTCGTTTTATAAAATGTGGCCAATAGTGAATTTAAAATGTAATACTTCTTTGGCCAATTCACAAGGCCTCTTATCATGTCATATTGTCCTAATATTTCACGATGGTTTTTATTGCATTTTAAGCAAAAAATGTCCTAAAATAATAATACTTTCTCTGCAATGTTTATTGAGTTGAGACCAACGCCGAATGCCTAATAGTCGGTTAAACCGAGCCGCCGAGTCGTGATATATTAAGACATTATGACAATATGACTGATAAGAATAATTAATATCTTCTAATAATTAATATCTCCTATGTCACCTTATTTTTAGTTTTTGTAAACTTTGTTAATCATTACCGTTAAGCTACCCTTACCGATATACATATATATCATCAAATGACGTTACCGCTGAACTACCGTTACCGAAAAATGCGAATTAGCGTTACCGTTACCTTTATACCATTTCGAATCCATAGCCAATCTTGCATTCAAGTTTAAAAACCTTTTTGCAGTATTCTTCATAGAAATTGCTTCAGTTTTCAAACGTTTCCTTTTATAAAATAAGACCACCATAAGTTGCAAAATGAGGTACTTATTTGGTTTTCAATTTGGAAATTATTGTGAATTTCTTATCAAAAAAGCTTTTCAAATTACCATCGTACATATCACAAACAATTTTAAATATATAAATCCATCCAACCGTTTGGAGATTTTTCAATTTAACTTTTTCAAGATTTTGAAAAACGAAGCGACAAACGTTCGAACAAATATGCATGTATAGACAAAATTCAGGGCCTGATTTTATAAAACAAAACGACAAAAGTAAAAAATATTTCTTACTTTACAAAACGTTTCGATTTAAAAAGTTTGAAACATTACTATCATAGAGAAAATATACATAGAGCGGAAGCTCTGCTGTCAAAGACCTAACTCAGTTGTCAAAACTCTAAGTGGTGAGAATGTATTAGTAAAAAGAACTATGTGAAAACAGAAACATCACTCGTATTTGTAAACTTTTTGAGAAATTTTTTTGTTTGAGTTTTTTTCGAGATTCCGCTCTATGTATATTTTCTCTATGATTCCAATTGCCTAATTCATAGAGAAAAAGACAAGAGCGGAAGCTAGAAAAAACTCAAACAATAAAATTACTCAAAATAATCACATATACGACTGTTATTTTTGTTTTCACATAGTTGTTCTTACTAAAACATTCTCACCTCTTAGGTTTTTGACAACTGAGTTAGGTTTTTGACAGCTGAGTTTATGGCCTAATTTTATAAAACAAAATGACAAACGTTTAAAAAATGTCTATGGAAAATATAGATGTTTCAAACCTTTGATATTTTTCAAACAAATTTTTTCGTATCGTTTTACTTAATGAGGCCCTAAAAATAAAAAGGCCCTGGAGTTATTGCCTCATTTTATAAAACGTAACGTTTGAAACGTAAGCAATTTGTATGAAGAATACTGGGAGAAGTATTTAAAAGTTTAATATTTTCAATCGAATTTTATTTCAACGTTTGTCGTTACGCTTTATAAAATTAGATAAAAAAATTTAAATAATTCCCTAAACAATTGTTTTTAACGTTTGTCGTTGCGTATTATAATACAATGCAATAAAAACTTGTTATAAATGATACTGAATATTTTCATTGGAAATTTAAAGACCTCTTTTTATAAAATGAAACGACAAACGATTAAAAAAATGTGTATGGAAAATATTCAAGTTTAAAATCTTTTCCCAGCATTCTTCATGCAAATGTCTTACGTTTCAAAACATTTCGTTTTAAAAAATTCTTCTATTCTTCATAAAAATTTAAACACTTTATTTTATAAAATAATGCCTTTGAGTTGCTTCTATTTACTTAAGATCCACGTTTTATAAAATGAATCGACAAACGTTAAAAACAATTTTTAAGAGAAATAATTAAGTTTCCAGCCTATTTCTTACTATTCTTCATACACATTGCGTATATTTCCCAACGTTTCGTTTTATAAAATGAGAACCTGTAAATTAAAATTTGTATCGTTTTAAACGATAAAAACAATTATTAAGGGGAAAATTCAAGTTTCCAACCTATTTCTTACTATTCTTCATACACATTGCGTATATTTCCCAACGTTTCGTTTTATAAAATGAGAACCTGTAAATTAAAATTTGTATGAAAGATACAGGGAATTTTTTATACCCTTCACCATGAGTGGTAAGGGTATGTATAAGTTTGTCATTCCGGTTGTAATTTCCACTGTTTTCACTTGCGATCCCATAAAGTATAAAGGTATATTCTGGATTCGCTATAGCTGTCTGTTGAAATCAACTTTTCGAAGCCCCCCAAATAACTTACCACTGTGTGTAATTTTTTGGGTCTTGGAAAAATAACCATATACGGACACCACTACGTGAAAAAAGACTAAAAAAAAGACCATTGTCTCCCAGTTTTGCCCAAAGTCATGCACTTTTTTATAGGCTCCCAAAAATTTGGGGCAAAAAAGTGATAATTTTCTCAGGGTCATATCTTGCAAACAGTTCGGAATTTTGATTTACGCTCTGAGGCAAAGTCATAGCCTTTGCTATAAAGAACAACAATTGTGAATATATAAAATCAAAAAAGCTTCATCTTCAAGATCAAAATCGCAAAAAACTTTAAACAAATCGAAATCAATTTGTTTAAAGCTGCCTAAAAGTATGCTTTAGTTTATAATAATTTAATAGTTTATGGTCAAAAACACTTAATTCCTTTAGTTTTTTCTTGACCTACCTAATTGGTGTTAAGAATCATTCCTAGGAAGTTCATATGTTCTACAAAGTTGTTTATTGAGATCTTAGGTACATTTTTGTAGTTGATTGTTTCCTTGAATTTTGAACGGTTTGCTACCTATGGACCTGAACAGGGGAAAAAAATCGATTTTTTAGAGTTTTTTGCGATTTTAATCTTGAAGATGAAGTTTTTTTGATTTTATATATTCACAATTGTTGTTCTTTATGACAAGGGCTACAACTTTGCCTCAGAGAGTAATTCAAAATTCGGAACTGTTTGCAAGATATGACCCTGAGAAAATTATCACTTTTTTGCAAAAATGACACCAAAACCCCAAATTTTTGGGGACCCATAAAAAAAGTCCTTTATGAAGTAGTGGTGTCCGTATATGGTTGTTTTTTTTCGTGTTGGACTGTGTTACATACATGATTTATACATCAATATATCCGCTATAGTCCCACAAATGACTAAGAAAACCTGGATTTTTTCACAGATTTTTTTTTTACTAAATTATTTTCACCTACATATTGTTTACCTTAATTTTTTTTTTCGCCAAAATTTGTTTAACAATTAATTATATCATTTATAGTTGTTTTCAATATTTATCTTAAAGTATATTTTGGTGAAGCATAATTATTTAAGATTTTGCACAGCCGAATATAGCACTCTTACTTGTTTATAATTTGATGGAAAATAAAAAAATACTACTAAAACGACTAAAGAGTTGATAAACTACGAGTACATACTTTTGTTTTGTGTGACATGTTAAAAAGTACTTGACCAGGACTTGTGAACGTGTCTTGACACTGACATTTCATTTTCAAACTCAGTGTTGCAAAACTATAAAGTAAGTATATACAAATATGTACTTTTTATATTGCTACGGTTGCAATGACCCAGTATCTAACAAAAAAATGCACAACTAGCACATTAATTTCGCTGCAGAATTTGAGGAAAAATTTAATCTCAAATGAATGCAACAATTCTTTATCATTATTTTCAAACATTGGATTATATAAGATTATGTATGATTCAACTAGAATATAAACAAAATTTTGCAGAAATAAAACCGAAAATATATTTTTCTACGCTAATCCAAGTATTATACAATTAGATTTAGGACAAACATTTTGGGAAATTATATCTTAAAGTTGAATATACATTTTAGTTAAGAACATCGACTACGTTTTAGGAAGGTCCACTTTAATATACATAAATATACACATATACTTAAAACTCACAACATTAGAATCCCAGGTGAACCACAAAAAATATATATAAATATAAAAGAATAGTAGCACGTACAAATACAAATATGTAAATATATATTCCAACCAGACACACAAAATATACCAAAATGACGGAAGTAAAAGGAAAAGAAGGAAGAAACACAAACGGAAATAGAACAACAAAACATAACACAACACAAAGACTAACGAAATATTTATGACAATATAAAACCATTAAAATACAAATGTTGAGCGAAAAAGAACAAATGAAATATAAAAACACATTTAGATTTAAATAAATTTTCTTGTGCCACACATTTCTCCAGGAGGGCGTTACTAATGATGAAACAGGAAGAGCAAAGAGAAAACTGAGAAAAATAGGTATAAAAGGTATTAAGGCCTTAAAGGAAATCGTACAAATTATGCTAAACTCGCTATAAATTGTAAAATATACATTAAAGTGCTTCATTTTGTAACAAAAAAATAAATGTTTGAAATATTTTGCTAAATAAAATGCTATAGGGATGATTTGCCAATGGGGGCTAAAACGAATTATAAATAGGCTTAAGTTGTTTAGCACAAAATAATACATACTACAAATTAGATATTAGTTAGTTGGGTGCGTATACGTACTAAAATTATAAAACGTTAAATATATATCACTCATTCGCACTGTATGTTATTATTAATTATTCTACGTCTTCATTATTACGTATGAAATTTTCATAATCTTCTTTAATTCGTATTTATGCAATTAACGTACACTTTATTGCAAATCCATAGAACTACAACCTACGTTTCTTCTTCCTTGATACTACAAGGTGGCGCAAAAGTAATCCTCCTATTAGAAAATGCTATAAATTTTGCGATTGGCCCCTAATGTCAGTTCTGTTTTGACATTTGTGTAGTAAAAACATGCGAAATACACGTTAATAAACAATGTTACGCTACACTGCTCCAGAACGCGGAATATTGCTGACTATTTATTTGACCAATAATCGGTCGGTGACTTTGGCACAACGTGAATTTCGTCGCAGATTGCCTGGCCGTCCAACGCCTACTGGTGAAACACTGCGACGTTTAGCCGCTCGCCTCGAAGAGACTGGCACAACACGAGATGCTGCCAGGCGTGGCAGACCCCGGAGTAGCCGTTCTGCAGAGAATATTGCTGCTATAGCCGAGGATGTCATGGAAGCAACGTCGACATCGACCAGACGACGTGCCATGCAAATGGGTTATCAGTCGACGGTCTTTACAGCGAATTTTGGTACAAGATTTGAAGATGTTTCCGTACAAAGTCCAGACGGTGCATCAGCTGTTAGCTGCTGACCGCCAATCGCGTCTAACATACGCTCAAGCCATCCTTAATCACCACCAAGAGGAAGATGATTTTGCATCAAAAATAATCATGAGTGATGAGGCCCATTTCCATCTTAGCGGGTACGTAAATAAGCAAAATTTACGCTTATGTGGCGGGTTTATGTCAACAAGCCTCAGACTCTTGCAGCTCTTAAAGACAATATTCGCCTACATAGTATGCTTTTGCTTCCACCAAATACAGAAAATTACCTTAGCGCCTTGGATATTTGGCTTTGTTGTCGATTCGGCTTTTTGTCCTGGCTTCACGTACGATCTCTTACGCATCGGGTTATCGTAATGGCTCCATCTTTCATGGCAAGTAATGATTCGGTGCAAAAATGATTTCCTTTTATAGCTTTCAAACATCATTTCGGACATGCAAAATCGTCTTTCAAGGTCTCTCGGCTTCAGTTGATATGGTACCCAATTTCCCTGATTTTGGACGAATACTGCTGCTCACGTTTGGAAATTGCTGATTGAGTAGCTTACAATGATTTTGCAAGCTCTTGTTGAGTTTGACAATAATCTTCATAGAGTAATGCCTTCAAATCTTAGTATTAAATTTTTTTTTGGCTGGGTCTTCCGTGTTAAAATTACCACTTCTGAACCGCACAAACCATCGCTCGCACATTGAAAACGATGGATAACATTCACAATAAGCTTTGGTGAGCAATCGGTGTGCTTCAGCGGTACTTTCTTAAAAAATTTGACAATAATCTTCATAGAGTAATGCCTTCAAATCTTAGTATTAAAACTTTTTTTGGCTGGGTCTTCCGTGTTAAAATTACCACTTCTGAACCGCACAAACCATCGCTCGCACGTTGAAACCGATGGATCACATTCACAATAAGCTTTGGTGAGCAATCGGTGTGCTTCAGCGGTACTTTCTTAAAATAAGAAAGTAAAGCTACACGCAGAAAAAAAAAATATAGTTGTGCATGTTTACAGTAACCAATTCCACATTTTTAAAAGTTTTTTAACAATATTAAAGTCACAGTAACTATTTACATGATTGTGGTAACCATAATATGGTTAACTAACGGTTCACATGATTGTATCAATCATATATATGGTTACAGTAAAAAAGTATATGATTGTGACAACCATTGTTATGATGAATCTTTATATCATTATATGTTGTTCTCAGATTATGATATCAATTAGCCGAGAGCAACATAATATGGTAAAACCTTAATCATAAATATGGTTGTCACAAACATATACTTGTTTGCTGCAATTAAAAGAGAGGGTGCCAGGTAAAGAGAATCACTTAATTTCCATCCGTAACAATAACAACGGTTAAACAAAATTATTTTTCAAGTGTTTATTATTGTTCATACGTTATTTCTTCCTTGATACTATTATTGCTGTTGTTATTGTTATTATTGTTTTCTTTATCATTTCTTCCTCTTTAATTGCGTGTAGACTACAACAAAATTTGCAGCATGGGGATTTATTTATGTTACTGGCGAGACGCGTAAGCCCAAGAAAATCAATAAGATTTACAAAACGGTTTTTAATTTAAATGAAATTCTTGAGAATAATTCCAATGAAAATTGAAGCACTCAAAAAAAGTAATACACATTAATTGAATTTAAACTCAGTCTAACGAATTTATTACTTGAATATTTTTTCGTAAGACTAATTCACATAAAACTTTATCAGGGAATAAATTTGAAGTTGAATTTAAAGCCATTTATTGTTATGAATACAATTTATCTTTAAGAATTTATTGTATGACAAATGAATGAAAAACATGTATAAATATTAAAATTAAATGAAAAGTTCATTGAATTTTCTTTGTTGTTAATCGCACTTGATGGTGATGTTGGTGTTGATGTTGCTGCTGCTGTTTTTATTTTTGTTTATCTTTAGCAAATTTCCATTTGAAATGGTAATTTGCATGTTAACACCTCAATAATGTTTTTCAACAAGAAAGAAGCCCAAAAGCAGCTGTAGCAGCAACAGCAGTAACTGTAGGTTCTCGAGTACTAATATTTAGTAAGTAACAGCTTACTGTGGATTTCAACATTTCTTTTTTTTCCACAAAATATATTATATTGCAAAGTACTTGGGAAAAAAAAAACGTAACGAAAATACATTCAATGTATTCATTCAATTGTAAAAATGTTTTACATTTTTCAGCTGTAAATTCAATAGAAAACGTTTGGCCTGGCGCCTGTATGTATACAAAATTTGGTACAGTCGCTTTTTTATGGCCAAACAAATTTACATATTTTTATTTTATACATGTTTTTTTTATTTTTTGTATTAATTTATACATAAAAAAGGATTTATTGGGCAAATGTAAGGTTGCTGGGTTTAAATTTAAGTTGTTTTATTATTGTTAACACCTTTAGTTATCACGAAATTTGAAAAGAAAATACATGACATACAACTGAAATATAATAAATTTGACCACAGGCTGTCAATTCTAGTTTAAAACAGAATTTAAAATTTCCAATAAAAATTTCACTTATTCGGAATTTTACGACAAAATTGAAAAATGACGAATTTTATAAAACGAAACACCAAATTGAAACAAATTGAAAGGTTTCAAACAAAGTATACCAAGTAGCCCGACTCTCTATTTTACAATATTAGTCTCTCACATAAGGACTGAGATCGAAAAATGTTTAACATACATATATGTTAATAAAAACGAAACCACAATCAATCAGATTGTCCATCTCCGTTTAAACTCTACCACACTTTTGGACACCTTTTTTGTGCTCTTCAATTCTCTTTTAACAAGAGCCCAATATCTCTCCACTGGCCCTAGCTCCAGGCAGTTTGGAGAATTTGCCTCTCTTGGTACAAATACCACACTATTGTTCTTTTACCACTCAAGACCTTTCTTACCATAGTGACAGGGTGCCAAGTCAGGCCAAAAATAAGTGGACACACTAAGAAGTCTTATGAATGGAAACAGCCTTTTTTGTAAACATGCCTTGATGTAAATTTCGGTATTTATAGAACCTTTTGTAACAAATGTTTGCCTTTTTTGCTGCAACTGTATATTGCTTGCCATACCAAGAACTTTTTGGGAAATTTTGTATGAGACTCTGCAACATAAAAAAATTGACCCAGAAGCTGGGAAAAATTTTCCATACGTACATTTCGTCATCTATTATGCAGCAGGTATATATGTTGTATAAAATTTTACTTCAATTTCCGTGCTTTGTCTTTGGCGTCTAAATTTTTAGCAGAGTTCCTGTCAGGAACTTTTTGAGCCTTGTATGCTTTTAAACCTTCATTGGCTTTAATTTTTCGTACCAAATAGTCCGAGTACTGAGCTAATCGGACTGCTTTCCTACCGGATGTGTTTGGAACTCTTTTAAAAATGCTTTCTATTTTTTTGGCTTTAGAAACATCATGTGGACCATTCCTGAACCAGGTTTTATATCAACGGACAAGTTCTCCCGGTACTGTTTAATAACATTGGAAAAAGTTTGATAGCTGACCTTTGATTGTTTGGCCAACCTTTGGTAGGACCAAGTTGGGTTTTGTTGAAAATATTTAATAATTTTAGTACTCACTTTTTTCTGGTCACTAATTTTAATCAAATTAACAACAAATGAACATAATTGACATTAAACATTATAACTGACATGCTTTATAAAGGTAACTTGATAAAAAAAAAAAATCAAATAATACTTGGGTTAAAAGTTTTAATGAAAAACGTGTGTTAAGAATTTTACAATCTCAGTCCTTACAGTTTTTATCTGATTTCTCCCGTAAAAGGTTAGAATTTCATAAAGAGTATCATGGACCCTTTTTAATGGATGAAGATGCATTTTAAATATTTTTTTTATCTGTATAAGTTTAAAATATATAATGTTACCAAAATTACCAGTTTTTACCGCCAAAATATTCGAATTTCTAAAAATCCCTTTATTGGATCTATACAGTAGATGGGAACTTACAGACCAAATTTAATAGCTTAGCTTCAGGGGTTTGTGCTGTGCGATGATGAATCAGTCACTCAGTAACTTTATAATTTAATATATAGAAGTTCTAATTTTCTCTGAGATATAACTTTGTAGGAAATATTAAAAATTCTCTCCAAATTAGATATTTTTTTTTTTTTGTAAATTTTAAAATGTAAACTAAAATTTCTGAAATCGCATAGTTGGAACCAAAAAAATAATATGTTTTGAATATATTGAAAAAGGAATTTGTTGCAAAGATGTGTCTAAGATTTACATGGGTACCTGCCGCATAGGCTTAAACTCATGGTGGTCTCAACACCGGATAGAAACAATGCGAGGAACACTCAATTGGCAACTTCTTGTACATTGATTGCACAGATCAATGCACAAACCCCTTGCTCGAGAGCTCGGGTTATCTAGTCCCTGACATCCATAGCTACCTGGTCAACTGACCAGCCCAGGGCAATTATCAAAGCTGCATCATCCGGCCTGGTAATCCAGTCCAATGTATGGTCTCTGACTTCAAAAGTTCCCAGCCCATAAAAGACAAAGTGAGTGTACTTTAACACCCACTTTTGACCTCGACCAAGAACCAAGTTGTTCAACGACCAATACATTACGAATGCTACTACCTCAATACATTTCCTGAGCACAAACGCCAGTTGGTATCTGCTACTTTCAATTGCTCTGTTGAGTCAGCAACAGCACCTAGTAAGATACATTTGGTTGTCGAAATTTAGCACTAGCCCAAATATCAGTCCTTTAACCAACGATCTTCTACCCGCTTTGGTTTCAACCACAACCACTAGCGTGTACACCGAAGTGACCTTACCAATGATCCTACAGGACCGAAGTTCTGGCGCCATAGGATCCCCGCTATACTTGATAAGACTCAAGTCAGCTGCGATTTTAGTAAATAAAATTCATACCAGGAATGAGGCCCGTGCACCTCGCAGCCCCGGTTTCGCTCCATATTTCCCCTTGAGGCATAACATCAAGGTATGGAGCTCACCAAGATGCTTATCCATCCCCAAGGGGGGATATTTCTGGCATTTCTAAACGGCTGGTCCGATCGGGATAAAATATTACGTGGGCGTAGCCAAGGAGTATTAAGTTATTAAAATGGGCCCAGCAAATGCTTCAGGGGCCCACAATTTGTAAACACGTTCCATTTTTTTGTTTCCCATCTGATTTCAAAGATTTTTATATTTTTGGAAAGCGCTCGGGTAAGTCTTGAAAAAACATGCATGCGTGTTTTTTTTTCGAGTTATAGGCATTTCATAAACGATTTTCAATTTAATATGTCGCACGTACGCCCTTCGTAATTTGACCTATTTTTATTATTAAAACTTCAACTTTGGGCCACATGTTCTAAAATCCCAAAGCAGGGATCAGAAAAAAGAAAGCAGCTTTGCAAATTCTTATGTGTTCCCTATTTATCCTCAAAGTATTTTCCCAGCCCCGAATGTAATGTGGTTCCTATGGGTAAAATTGTAAAAAATAAAATTGTTGGATTTTCAACAACAGATATCAAACTTTTTTCCAGTATAGCATTTTGTTTTAAGTTTTAAAAAAATATATACATTTTTGGAAAGAAGACACAATTTCCTACACTTTGATATATAATTGGTAAATTCACAAGGTCTCTTATCATCTCATATCGTCGTAATGTCCTAATATTTCACAATGGTTTTTATTGCTTTTCAAGCAAAAAATATCCTAAAATAATACTACTTTCTATGCTATGTTTATTGTGTTATCGTAACGAACCAGCAGAGACCAACGCCAAATGCCTAAGAGTCGGTTAAGCATAGCCGCCGAGTCGTGATATATTATGAGATTATGACAATATGATTGATAAGAGACCTTGTGAATTGACCAAATATGTCTATTTTATCTTTGCCACTAGTCTCATATTAAAAGCTTCAACTCGGAGTAATTAGTTTCATATAATTGTTTGGTAATGCGGGGACCAAAAAATATTACAAAACACCAATATTCAGCCAATTTCCTGTATGTTGTGGATTTTGAATCCATTCATTTGACTAGTGGATAAGAATAGCTAGACGTATTATACAGATTTTTCCATGACGGAACACAACAGCAAGATTGCGATGACATAACATAACAAAGTATTTGAGTAGTCATATCGCCGGCGAATTATTCTCTTAAATTCAGCTTAATTTATTTATATTTCACATTTGCAATGATTTATTAAATATTATATAATATTTAAAAATACATATATATATATAACATTTAAAATGCACACATTCATTACAAACTAACCTCACTTTATCCTCTATACCACAATATTCCATTACTATTTTGTTTGTTTTTTGTATAAATTAAAATGAAAAAAAAAATATGTTTGAAAAAAAAACCTATGATCAACAATGATTTAAATTGCTCCAAAACCACAAAAATTAAATCATAATAAAATATTATTAAAATTCTATAAACACATTGATGTGTAAAAAGGATAATAAAAATGATTCCTGGGAAAAGTATTTAATGCAAAATATTCATAAATACATATTAAATGAAAATATATTTTATTTATATTTGTATTAAAATTAAAGCATACTTTTAAGGGGTTTTAAACTCTTTAGAAGTTATTTAAAATTAAATGTCATTTTAACAAAATCAAAAAACTTAATTAATAATCATGTCAAAATAACTGGTATAAAGATAATCTACATTCTTCGTTTAAACCTAGATTAAAATAAAAATTGTGTTTCTCACTTATTGTTTATTTAGTATATGATCTAGGTTTAGCTTAGCATTATTGGCGAGTTAAACCTAAGTATAAAATGCCAAAGCACAAACAGCTGAAAAATAAAATAAACAATTCAGTTTTGATTTGCTTTATTTACATCAATATAATTTATAATATACATTTTATATACTTTAAAGTCACTTTTTATTTTAAAACTTAAAAAATTTATATGTATTGCCGTATTTATATGAAAATTTTTGATTAATGCACATGTGATTTGACTGAAAAGTATGACAATGCTAACAAAATAATCCATTAGTGAGAAACAGAATCATCGGTTAAATCCCGGCTAAATATGTTTCAGGTTATATATAACAGCTTGTTAAGCTACGTTTAACTGACAAGTATGAAACTAGCTCTTAGTGGCATACATATGTATTTTAATTCTAAACCAATGCTTGGCAATGTCTACATATTAACAGTATTAATTTTATCTGAATTATTGTTAAGTACAAGTACTCGCATGAAAGCGGATAAGATGAGTACTTAACTAAATTTACTACATATTAACCAATTTCAATTTCAATACAAAGGCACACTTGTACGAATAGTTATCTAGCTATAAGTACATAAGTATTCATGTGTGCAGTGTGTACTGCATACATATTAGGTTGGCCCTTATTTAGCACTTTTTAGATTTTAGATGTTCTCCGTCATCTAAAAACATAATCGAACAAAATAAAAATTCATGAGTTCTTAAAAGCTTTAAAAACTGTATTTATACCCAACACGACCATAATGGTGGTTATATTGATATTGTGCTGATCATTGTAACGCCCAAAAATATTTGTCTAAGATTTGACTCTGGAGTCAACGACGAGGTCTATTGGAACTGGTTGAAATCGGTTCATTATTACACTATGCAAATGTCCTTCCACACAAATTTCTCCACAAATAAGTTTTATATGAAAATATATCACATTTAAAAATTCTGCGCAGATCGATTCATATTTGACTATACCTTCTGAAAATCACTTTAACGGTCGTAAATTCTTAAAAATGTTGATAAAAAATACAAATCAACACAAATAAGTTCATGACATCGAAAATCAGTCACGAAAAACAATTTATTGAAATTTTATTGTAAAATAAACCTGTTTCTGATAATTTACTTACTTCCTTACTTATTCTCTCTTTAATCAGGTAGCTTTTTCTAATTTTTTGTTTCGTTTAAGAATAATTTATTGGGTGTATGACTTAAAAATGTGGGATTTACAATAGATGGTGATCTTTTGAACGCGGTTTTTTGTTTTAATAACTTATATTTCATTTTAATCATCTTTTATTTATTCTCACTTATTTATTGAACATTATATTGTAACCACCTGTCTATACCTGACAAATATTTATCGTAACAATTAATGACGTTTGTTGTCACGACAAAGTTGTCTAAGCAAAAGCACTAACAATTTTGTCATAACGAAGCAATAATACTAATAAATGGAGACTATACCTGATAATTTTTTATATTGATAAACATTTTGCCGTTTGTCATGATAAAAATTTATCAGGTATAGACAGGGGGTTAAGAACAAAGTTTTCTTTTGCTTCGAACAAAGAGTCATATGCGGGAAGTTTTGCTTTACTTCTTTAATTTGAAACAAGTAAGAGAGCTCTATTCGGCTCTGCCGAATCGTATATACCCTTCACCAAATTATACTTTAAAATAATAATTGTAAATATTTTTAGGTAAACAAAATTATTTTATTTTTCAAATTTAAAAAAAAATTTTTTCAAAATTTAAAATATAATAATTTTTTTTTTCGAAATCTATCTGTTATGAGATGCGGAAATCTGACTCGTTTAAAGCGAGCATTGGACGAAAAAAGCCCAGAATATGCGGCCAGACATAAAACCGCAATATTCCATCATAACTATGTTGGGGCCATATGTTGCAATTCCTGTTAAGAAATATTTAGAATGAAATGGTTGGGAAGTTTCGCCTCACCCGCTTTATAGTCCGGACCTTGCCCCGCCCGACTACTATTTGTTTCGATCGCTGCAGAACGCTCTCTGTGTATTAGGCTTCACTTCAGAACAGAGGCTTGATTCGTTCTTGGTCTAAAAAGATGAGCAGTTAAATTGAATTGTTCAGCATTTGGTTTTTAGATGATGGAGAACAATTTCAGACCCAATATAAAGGCCATCCTAATATATGTTTACTATTATTTCTATATATCTCTCTTAACAATGAATTCAACTATTGTCAAGTCTCAAACATGCTGTGTGGGTGTGTGTGTGTCTGTTTTGTATTATTTGAAATAGTAATTGGATTTAAAGTTGATGTTTTGTAGCAGCATTATTGAATTGGTTTTTCAATTGTATGTATACATGTATTGAAGTTATAGATCATAGAGACTTAAATATGTATGTGGGCTATTCACAGAAAATACTTTCATTGCTAATGAACATTGTTAGTAAACTAGTATAAATTTTTCATTCAATACAGTTTGGCCAACTAACCAGCACAATATTTTAACCAGCTGTTAAAAGGTTACCTCTTTACCAGTATATATACCCATTATATATTTATATTATTACACAAATATGCTAAGACAAACTACTTTAGCAAATGTTTTAACATATACGCTCTTCATATTTTTACTACATACAACTTGATGCAATTTAATAAACTGCTTTCATAACTCTGAATTGTTTTTCTGTAATTCTCAAAATGTTCATGAAAACTTTGCCTAAAGGTAATTAAATGTTTGCATAATAAAATTATAAAATATATGATTGCAAGCATATGCCAATAGTAAGTAAGCTATTATTAACAATAATAGTTGTGACCTTTTGCATATAAATTAATTTATAAATATTTATAAGAAACACAAGCCACATGTTTATTTAAATTCTCACACATACACACATTTTCTACACTTTAAAAGGTGGTCCAACAACAAGTACTTATGTGTTACTCAAACACCTTAAGGATTTTAAATATTCAAATTTCAAATTGTCAAACAAATAAACATAACAAATCTGTTATGTAAATACATATTAGCACGCTTACTAATGAGTATGGGTGTTTGTGTATGTGTGTGTGTACATAATGTGAATGTATTTAATGATATAACTCATTACTAAGAAGCTCTTAAGTATTTATATAAATATTAACTAGTAATTAATATATAAAGGACATTATGTAAATAAACTTGAAAGTTTGTTTGGAAAGGTGTGTTAGGGTGTTTATTGCAATGTATAAAATTCACTTTGGTGTGCAACTGTACTGAGCATTTTAAAAATACAAATATTTTTATATATAAAACATTAATTTTATTCTTAAATTTTAAAATATTTGCTTAATGTTTCTTTGAAAATAGATCGCAAATAAAAACATATATATATATATAAAAAAAAAATATATATATAAAACAGAAATATGCAATGTTTTCTTTTCAAAAATATAAGAAATTTTATGGATTGTCTCTCATTCAAGGTTAATGAAAATAGAAATTTAAAAATGTACAATTGGAATAAAGTGATGTTCTATTACTCACCCTTGAGTACTTTGTTTAAAACAATATGTGTGTGTGGGATTTTAACTTTAACTTTTAAAACCAAACAGTTCGATTAAGGAAAGAGTACCTTTTAGTCACCATTCCTCATTTCTTACTCACTCAGAACAACATATTCTAAAGTCATGGTTCTAGGTGCATTGTAATAGATGTACCAAAAAGTACCATTTATTGTTTTCAGAAAAATTACCATTAATTACCCCCTTTATAATATGTTTAATTTCATATTTCTAGGTCCATTATTATAGAAAATTCAAAAAGTACTATTAAATATACTTTCGTAGATTCTAACTCATCATGTGTGTCTAATTTCATTATTATAAAATATTCAAAATCTACCACTAGAATAAAGAAAAAGTACCAAAAATATAGAATTTACTGAGTCATTAACTTTTGAAGATTTTATTCAAATTTTCTTAAAGTGATTGATTTTTGATCAAAATTATTACATTTTGTGTAAAAATAGACGTTTATTGACAAATTTCCAACTAAAATTTGGAAGTGATCACAGATTGAGCTCAGTTATTAACAATTTAATGTTTTACTGGTCAAAGTAGAAATTATAAAATTGTTTTCAAAAAGCGGATTATTAAAAGAGTTGTTGACTACTAGCGGATACCCGGCGTGTGATACTGGTTTAAAAAATAAACACATTTTGTTTATTTGAAATGACTTTTCTATTTGAATACGATTGAATATAATCTTTTCCCAAATGTGCGTGAAAAACCAGGAAAAAATCAGTTTTTACTAAAGTAGAATTATACTCGTCCGAGTTGAAACCGAAAACTGAAATAATATGTTGGATTTCGACAGTTAACAAAAATCCATTTTCGAATTACCATGGAAAATTAGTCCAGAACCATTATGTTTCAAAAAGAAACGCACTATGCGTAATTGACCCGTTTTGACATATTTCTTTATTAATTTTTTATTAATGGAGAGGTTTTATAATACAAATTTTGAATCATATTAATGTACATAACATAAAAAAAGTACCAAAGACATGGATAAATTGTACCCCTAATACGTTTTAGAAGAACTACAATTTATTCCATTAAAATTTAATTTCTGGGATATGGGATACAAAAAAGTACCAAAACTCGGTTTCGTCCGTTAAAGTACAAAAATCAAAAAGTACTACATACATGTCCACATATTTTTTGCATAAATTCAGATTAAGTTGGATTTTTGGTGCTATCTTTATTAGTTCCAGAAATGCAAAGATTTTTTTAACCATTTTAACCGCCTTAAAATTCGAATTTCCAAAAATCCCTTCTTACTGGATCTACACATCGGGAGAGGTGTCTAAATGCAAAACATAAACATTTTAAAAATTGAGAAAAAATTTTGTAAGGGAAAATACAAAAATCAGCTTCACGAATGGACTGAATGCACCTAATGCAGTGTTTAGGTGTCTAAAAAACCGGTTTGGAGCTCATCGGTGTGATTTTTTCAGAGGCTACAGAGTACAGGTACACAGAAAAAAACATGGATTTTTGATCGAAGTGGATTTCTAATAAAACAAGTAAGAGTGATATATTCGTATGTGGCATTATATACTATGAGCCTCAAAAGTGAGTAAACACCACTGAAGTTTTGGTTGGTTGCAGATTAGGTATTTGCCTTTCATTTGATATCTTTATTGTCTATGTATATGACTTAGTAGTGAAGATATAGGCCAATTGTCCCGCTTTTAAATAGCAATTTCAACAGACAGACTGACATGGCTATATCGACTTTGCTGTCTATAACGATCCAGAATATATATACTTTTTGGGATCGCAAATTAAAAATGTGAAAATCTCAAGCATATTGCTGCAATCTTGTGAATCGTAACTGTAATATGTTATGGTTGACGCAAAAGAGTGACCATAATATTGTTAAAAAACTTGTAATAATGTTGAAAAGATTGCAGTGAATACCTACAGCTTTAGTATACACTTCAACATGTGTGACAAGGGTATATATAAGTTTGTCATTCCGTTTGTAATTTCTACATTTTTTATTTGCGACCCTGCAAAGTATATATTCTGGATTGCGAAGTCGATATTAGTCATGTCCGTCTGTATGTTGAAATCAACTTTGCGTAACCCCCAAATAACTTACATACATTATTCATACATCAATATATAGGGAATTCTTTCGGATCGGTTGTTATTTAAAATCGAGAAAATCGGCTGACAAATGGCTGAGATATAAGGAAAAAAGGGGCAACCTCGATTTTTGGTCTATTTTTTATGTATATCTGGATAACTAAGTCATTAATATAGACAATATGGATATCTAATGATAGATATTTCAAAGTCCATTGCAATGATGTATATATAATGATGTATATAGTAATTTGGACCTACAGTGGGTCAAAATCGGGAAAATTATTTTTTAACCCGATTATATTTTTTTAACACAAACATTTTTTTTAAATTTTCTTTCACTAATAAATTTAAAAGAATTTTTTTAAAAAATGTGGAAAAAAATTTAAAAAAAAAAATTGGAAAAAATTAAAAAAAAAAAAATTTGGAAAAAAAAAAAATTTAAAACAATTTTTAAACAAATTTTTTTTTTTAAATTTTGAAAAACAAATTTGAAAAAAAAAATTTAATTTTGTTTACCTAAAAATATTTAAAATTTTTATTTTAAAGTATAATTTGGTGAAGGGTATGTAAGATTCGGCTCAGCCGAATATAGCTCTTTTAATTGTTTTTAGTTGACACTGATTTAAATTAATTAACTTCCAGTTTCTACATCACAAGCGAGTATTTTGAGAGAAAATTTAACATGTGTTTTGTTATTGTAACAAAAACAAAATTCAAGTCATATTTTCTTTCACTTGTTTGGGATATAGAAACTGATAGTATTTGTATTGATCTGTAATTTTCGTATTTTAAAACAAAATACAAATCCCCCTGGATTTTAAATAAAAGCAAAACAATAAGGCTACTTATTTTTCCTTCTTTTGCATGTAGTAGTATTTACTTCATATCTACATTTGAGCACAAACTTAAATTCTTGAATAAAGTGACATTTATAAAATGTCTGTTGTAAGAATGTGAAGAGTTCTCCGTTTATTTTTTACATGAGATAAATTTATGCATGTAAAAATTGTCGCTGAATACTCAAGGGAAACTCAATCAATTTAAGAAGTGAAAAATTGGGTATTGAAAAGATTCATTCGGTGGTAGATAATAATAATGACGGTGGTATTTTCACGTATAAACATGAAATGTAAAAGAAAGTTGACACAAAAATCTTTAATAAAATATCAATTGATTAACATTACTTTCAAATATAATGGGAAATGGTGTAGTTAAAAAAAAAATGATAACAGAAAATGCAAACTTTTGCAAAATAATAAATAATTAAATAATATAAATAAGTATTTAATTTATGCATTCAGTATAATTTTACACTTCGAATGGAACAATCAAACATTAATTTAGAATGTTGTTGACAATTATATTGATCGCTTTAATAAGTTTGCTGAGTATTTTGTGTATATTGTATAAAATAAACTTTAACTATTGGCTAAAATATCCCCAAATAACCAGTGTAAAAGGTAGAATATTTAGTGGAAATTTTCTAGATTTTTTAACTTTTAAAACAAATTTCGGTTATCACTTGAGAACATTGTATGAAGATGAAAAGTATAGCAATGAAGCAGTTGTGGGAATTTATGCGCTCTATGAACCGGGCCTGCTAATAAAAGAACCTGAAATTATAAAATCTATATTAATAAAAGACTTCGATTGCTTTAATAGTCGTACATGCCAAGGAGATTTGCGCCATGATCCTTTGGGTGCTTTGAACTTATTCCTTAGCTCATATTCTCACTGGAGAGAGATGCGTTTGAAATTGAGCCCTGTATTCTCTACAGGAAAGCTAAAGTTTATGTATCCTTTATTGCAAAAGGTTGGTGTTAGACTGGAAGATTGTCTGCAACAAAAAGGAAATCGTTTTACGCTTGAATTAAAGCAGTTGTGTGGTCGCTATACAACGGAAGTTATATCCACAACATTAATGGGTTTCACCTCGAAGGCTTTGGAAAATAATCAGGAATATATATACCAGGAAGCAGTCAAATTGAGTGAATTTAATATGAAAAGAGCTTTTGATTTTTTAATAACATTTTTTGCACCCAAACTAAATAGTCTGCTAAGGCCTAGAATATTTTATCAATCAACTGAATTATTTATGCGTTCGTCTATTGCATGTGTTATGGAGGAAAGAGAGCGTTTGGGTGGATCACGTAATGATCTTATAGATGCATTTGTCAAAATTAAACAAGAAGTGAAAAGTAAAGGGGAACAGTTGACTCAATGTATGGAGAGTTTAATTGCCCAGGCTTGTATATTTATGAGTGCAGGTTTTGATACATCCGCCACTACAATAGCCAATGCTCTCTTCGAAATGTCTAAGGAACCACAAGTGCAACAGAAATTACGGCAAGAAATTCTACAAGCATTTACCCAGGGACAAGGTGAAATTTCTTATGAGTCTCTTAACAAAATGGAATATTTACAAATGGTAATCGATGAAGTATTACGTCTATATCCAGTTTTACCCATTCTGGATCGTAGATATTGTAAATCAGCAAATAGATCTTCGGAATATTCCTTAGAACCATATTATGACTACAAATTACCAGATGGCATGCCTGTTTATATATCGATATTTGGTTTGCATTACGATCCAAAGGTAATTTTGTTTAGAAATTCATGAAATTCTTATTAATATTTTTTGTTTTTTTTTTTTAAGTATTGGCCAAATCCCACTAAATTTGATCCAGAACGTTTTAGTTCGGCCAATAAGAAATTGTTGAATCCCTTGACCTATTTACCATTTGGAGACGGCCCTCATAATTGTATTGGCTCACGTTTAGGTTTGTTGCAAGTCAAAGTCGGTTTGGTGCATATGCTAAAGCATTATCGTGTACAAGTGTGTGCGGAAACTGTACTGAAACCTAAATTTGAACCCATGAGCATTGTTCTGCAGACCAAGGGGGGTATACATGTGGAGTTTATAAAGGATTTGTTGTGTGAAAATTTAGTTAATAAATTAGAGTGAGAAAAAAACATTGATTTATCAATGACTTTCCAGCGCGTTTTATAGTAAACCCTCTAATGCTTTAGCATGCATCAAGGCACTCATCACAAAATGACAATAAATGCAAATATAACTGATATTTCATTTCAAAAACTTTGAAAGCTTTTTAAAATAATTTAAGTATGTTTTTTTGTAACTGTTGTTTGAGTTTTTGAAATGAAAAATCAATTATATTTGCATTTATTGGCATTTTTGCGATGAAGGTATGTTTAAGCATTAGAGAGTTGACATCAAAGAGGGAAGGGTGGTTGGTGGCTGTAGTTAAGTATAGAATCTAGTATTCTCACTTGTTTAATGTGAATTTTGCTGTAGTGATAATAGTTCCCTAATATTTATAGGTAAATGCCAAAAATACAAATGCTAATTGCCTCTTGTTTATCAAATTAATTTTTATTTTCATTTTTAATATTAAATTAATACTGATTATTCCAAAATATTTTTAGAATTAAAACATGTACAAAAAATGCAAACACAGGTATCAATTACAAACTCATAATTTGCACACCTTATCATTAGGTTATCTTGTTCAAATTATAAACCGAAATAAATAATGTCAACATTTAATACAAATAAATTTCGGTTATCATTTGAGAGCCATTTATGAAGATCTAAAATATACTAATGAATCTGTTGTCCCTACATTGATTGATTATCTAAACAAAAAACCGTTAAAAGTCAATATATTTGAAAAATAACAGTAATTTTGGTCTGACTTAAATCTATATATATAAAAATGAAATGGTCCATGTATGTAACATGAGAACCGCTGGAGCGATTTGGATGATTTTCTTTCTTCGATTTGAAATGATCAGAAGATGGTTTGTAAAGAAAAAAAAAAAAACAAAAAATCGGAAATTTAAATTTGTAATATATTGCCATCTTTTCACTTCTCATTTTTCATAATAAAATATTATTTTTTTGGAGAAACTTGAAGAACTAACATAAGTAAATAGATAACGGGCGAAGCCGGTGCGGTCAGCTAGTTATTAATAAAAATTGAAAAAATTAACAAGTCAAAAAAGGTTAGTGGTGAAAGGAAATTATTTTATAAAAAAAAGTTCGTAAAAAAAAATTTTAATTAAAAAAAAAACTTTTCTAGAAATTGGCCCGTTGTGAATATGAATTTAGGAAAAGCTATAAGTTGAAAAAATGTAAAAAATTTAAATTTTTTTTTTTCAAATTTGCCCATTGTAAATATGAATTTCAAAACTGTGGATGGATATTCCCGATTTTAAATAGCAACCGAACCAAAACTATAGCCGATTTATTTATGTATATATAAATAATTTTTGTAAGTTATTTGGGGCTTCTGGAAGTTGATTTTAACAGACAGACGGATATCGATTGTCATGTAGAATTTTTCGAAGTACTTATCGAAACTAATAAAAGCCCATTTGGGTTTTGCTGTTTTAGCAGATGTTCGGATTTTATGGCCTTATGTATATTTTTGCAAAAACTTGATTATTGCGAAGAACATGCAATTTTTCTTACGGCTATATTTCGGAAACCAATTGGAATTATGTTTTCCTGTCTTCGACACAATTGTAGTTATAGACTAGAAAAAAAGTGTAAAACAAATTATCCTGAAAAAACTTTAAATTTGTTATATCTTCACCATTTTTGGCCCATAGTTGTCAGACTATGAGAAATTCAGTAAAGTACTCTTCAGAAAAAATATTCCGCATAATAATGTTCAAAAGTCTTTAGAACATTATAATACTGGAAAAAGCTTTTTTCACGTTTTCCATCTGAATTTTACATCGAAAAAGAGCGATTCCATCAGGTCACCATGTCAATGGAAAAACGATACAAATTAAAAAAGCTGGATGCATTGCTTGCAGAAGTTTGTTGTTGGACTCATAAGGTATCCCAATATGAAGATGCAGGGAACGAAGTAGAAGTCGAGGACGATAGATTTTAAAAAGGGGGTTTATTTCCTTTAAATAAACCAGATACTTTTGATTGTAATTAAAAGCAGTTTTAGCAGTTTAAAATTGTAACAACTCTTTATTTATTTAGAATGTACAACAACAACAGAATTAAATAGTCACTCAGTGTCTTTATACACGTTCATAAATTCGCAGAAATGCACACACACTCTATTACGTACAATGTTAAATGCACAAGACAGTTGATGTTAACTCTAACACCGCCAATGATTAACTCAATCCACGACTGCCAGCTCTGCCACTATTTATACACGTGCCATATTTCGGGAGTCTTCTACAATGCTCTTAACGGACATACTAGTACATTCGAATTCCAGAGCCTTCGATGTCATTGCCAGCAGACCAAACATTTAGTGTTGCCATACTTACAAACAATGCCAATAAACGTATGCTACTGATGGACGTTACAGACCGTTGAATTCAAATCGTCATTGCACATTCGTAACAATATATATACTTTATGTGGTTGAATATTAAAAATGTAGAAATTACAAATGTAATGACAAATTAATCTATACCCAGTCGAGGATCCAGGTCAACCATTTGGAGGGAAAAAATCAAAATTTGTTCTACATTTTTATTTGTTCCTTCTTTTTTATATGAAAACTTTTCGGGTTTGGGATCCGCGCCTGCCCTTACCACTCACTCATGGTGAAGGTTATACATACAGAGAACATACATGTTAACGGTGCGTAATCAATGTTACTATGACCAGACCAGACATTTCAAAGGATAAAACAAGTAAGAGAGCTATATTCGTCTGTGCCGAATCTTATATAATTACCCATCACCGAATTATACTTTAAAATAAAAGTTTTCCAACAAGAGGTGTTATTTTGGTATTCAAAGAAAAATTGCATTTTTTGATATAAATGATGATGATGTTTATTTCACAATAAAGAGGGAGGTATGCCGTTAGTAATGAAAAATAACATCAGCCAAATGGCCACCACAACCTATTCGTGAGGCTATCGACCTCACGAATTCTATCTTTGAGGTCTTGAATCGACGCTGGGCTGTTGGCATAGACCTTATCTTTCACGTGGCCCCAAAGGAAGAAGTCGCAATGTGTTAAATCACAAGATTGTGATCACCTCTTCGAGAGATAACACGGTCCGGAAACTTGGTTTCGTTGCTTGTGTGGCACGTAGCGCCGTCTTGTTGAAAGTACACGTTGTCAATATCATCCAACTCCGACCATAAGATACGGTGTAATGACGCTTGTGGAATGCCAAATTCCAAAGAACGACGAGGAATAGACAAACCTGGGTTTTCTTTAACACTTTGGGCTACAGCAGTAATATTCTCAGTTGCTCTTGAGAGATGTGCAAGGATTTTATTATTCACATCACTAACTTGTCCCAACAATTTTTTCGAATTTTTCCACCAATTTCTGTATTGCGGTCCGACAAGGTGCTTCACGGCAACCCAAAAATGCTTTAGTTTTGCGAACTGTGACTGCAAGATTTTCAGCATTTTTATAGTGAATTTTAATAATCGCGTATCGTTCCATTTTTAGTAATGGCGTAGTTTCTACTTGTCAAATGTCAAAGAATAAAAGCTTCAAAAGAGACAGCTACCGAAATATCGGGTGATTCAAAATAACACCTCTTGTTGGAAACCCCTTTGTTAGTGAAAAAAATTGTACGGCAGTATTTTTTTTTCAAAAATATTTTTTTAATTTTTTTTCAAAAATATATTTTTAAATTTCTTTTTTCAATTTTTTTTTTAAAAATTTTATTTTTTTTTTTTTTATTAAAAAAAAAAAATATTGCGACAAAAAATTGTATAAATTATTTAGAATCATTTAGGTTCATGTAGAACTTGTTCACTTCCAATTTCATAGCGATATTAATTATTATAAGACAAATAGAAGACTAGGAATAAATGTTGCCCGATTTTCGCCATACTTTAAAGTATAATTTCAGAGTACTTAGATCTAGTTGGTGCAGGATCAGGATTACCGCATAATCAACACATTTATGACTGCTCAAATAGTATTCCGGAGGGATATTTGTGTGGGGGCTAAGTGAAATATCATTTACCGATTTTTCTCATTTTTAATAGAAAAAAAAACCCTATCAAAAAAGATTTACGGAGTTGTATATGTCGATCTTGTATGTAACTAGTATAACAGAATCTAACCTTAAAAGGTAAAAAAACTTGTTACTTGATTATAACCTTCAATGATGTGGATTCGTCCCTTGCGATGATGTGAATACAATGACAGACATCGACTTAGAAAGTGATAATATTATGATCATTACAAACATCACCACAAACGCCTAGTATAGACTAGGATAGTGTGCAGGGTACAAAAATATAGTTATTAATATAAATTAAAAATCAAACAAAAGAAAAGTCGTTGGTGGTTGAGGGGTTAAAGTTGTTTGATTTTTGTGACAAAGTGCAATAATTAAACTGTATTTTTTTTGCTGTTAATTAACCAGTTTGAATTAGTTTCAATTACATGACATAATAAATAAATATCGATGTAAAACAATTAAAAATTAATTTAATTGAAAGTACAGTGTGGTAAAAATCGTACAGAAATGGCAAAAAAAAAAAAAAAATTTAATTCATAACCTACAAATTTGATTGAACAAAAGTTATAGAATTATTGAATTAATAGTAGGATATAAAAGGTTAATAACCAAAATTTTCATATAAAAGTTCATTTATAATAAATTAAACTATTTAAAACGCATCTAACTCATCTTGCTTTTAAACAACTAATTCTTAATTAAATTTCTTTAAATCTCCTCAATAATTCTTTTAACAGGACAGCAGTGTTTAAAAATACAAATTAATTACGATTTTTATAACAAACAACCCCACTGTGCAGTACGAGGTTATTATGTGGAACTTAAAAATATTCAATGTTATTTAACTGATTTTATCTCTCATTCTCACCAAAAGCGGTAGGTAGTTCGCACTCAAGATAACTTCCATTTATTAAAATGATAAAAATGTCGATTTAGCAGAAATTATTATTTATTCAAAACAATTTAACAAAGTAAATACAACAGACGCGCGTTAGAAAATGTTGCTGGTAATAATTTTAACAATATTAATTATAATACTAAGTATTACGTTGGTTTGGTTTAAAATAAACTTTAATTATTGGACGCAGTATCCACAAGTGCCCAGTGTAAAGGGTAGAATATTAAGTGGCAACTTCAAAGATTTCATAACATTCAAGACAAACTTTGGTTATCATCTGAGAACGCTTTATGATGATGCAAATTTTAAAAATGAAGCAGTTGTGGGGATTTATGGCCTGTATCAGCCCAGTCTGCTAATACGTGAACCCGAACTGATAAAAGCCATATTTATAAAAGACTTTGATAGTTTCAGCAGTCGTCCATGTCGCAGCGATGCTCGTCATGATCCTTTAGGTGCTTTAAATTTGGTTTTTGCTAAATATCCTTATTGGAGAGAGATGCGCTTGAAATTAAGCCCCATATTCTCTGGTGCTAAATTAAGATATATGTATCCCTTGGTGCAAAAAGTGGGTAAAAATTTAGAGCTTCATCTCAACCAGCAAGGAAATTGTTTTAAAATCGAATTAAAACAACTATTTGGACGCTATGTAACAGATACTATATCTACCACTATATTGGGAACGGCCTCCAATGCCCTGGAAAATGCTAAAGATGTCATGTTTAGTGAGGCCAGGAAATTTACACACTTTAATTTGAAGAGAGCTTTAGAGTTTTTAATACTCTTTTTTGCGCCAAAGCTTAACAGACTCTTACGACCGAGAGTATTTTATAAATCCACCGAAACATTCATGAGATCGTTTATAAGACATATAATGGCAGAGAGGGAACGTTCGGGTTGTACTCGTCATGATCTTATAGATGTATTTGTGAAAATGAAACAAGAAGCTGAAACCAAAGGCGAAAATATATCCGAATGCATGGAAGGTCTTACTGCCCAAGCATGTGTATTAATTGGTGGAGCTTTTGATGCCTCTACCAATACAATAGCAAATGCATTGCTAGAATTGGCCAAAAATCAACAGGTGCAGCAGAGATTAAGAGCAGAAATTCTGCAAGCATTTTTAACCAATAATGGAGAAATTTCCTATGAAACTCTTACTAAAATGGAGTACATACAAATGGTTATTGATGAAACATTAAGATTGTATCCAGTTTTACCCATATTGGAGCGTTTGTATGAATTGCCAGCAAATAAGGTTGAAGAATTTACTTTACAACCTTTTTACGACTACAAATTACGTAATGAAATGCCGGTTTATGTTTCAATATTTGGTTTGCATTATGATCCAAAGGTTAGTTTTGATATATTAATAGAAAATAATCACTTATTTAAGTAAAACCTTTTTTAGTACTGGCCGAATCCCACCAAATTCGATCCAGAACGTTTTAGTCCTGCTCGCAAGAAATTGCTGACTCCCATGACGTATATGCCCTTTGGGGAGGGTCCTCATATGTGCATCGGCTCACGTTTAGGTTTGCTGAAGGTCAAAATAGGTCTGGCTTATTTTCTTAAGAATCATTATGTGCGAGCTTGTGCGGAGACTGTAGTTAAGCCTGAATTTGAACCCAAAGCAATAGTTTTGAAAATAAAGGGTGGTTTGCATGTGGAGATTGTTCGAGATAATTTATATGACAAAGAAGTTAATAAATGAGGTGAATATATTACTCAATGTTTTTGTAGTTTTATTAAAATTGTGATGTTGCATTAAAAATGACAGAAGTATTGTATACTTGTTAAAAATTAATAATAAAAAAATTTAGTTTTCCCCCTATATAAACATGAAAACCCAAAAATATGAAAAACATTTTTTTATTACTAATTCCAATTATTTAACAAGTTTATAATGCGTTTGTGCTGATGTTTGTTACGTCCACAAATATTAGTCTAACATCTTCCTTAAAGTATACCGATCGACTCAGAATCACTCTATGAGTCGATTAAAAATTTGGTACATATTGAAACTGACTGAAATCGGTCTATTATTTCATCTAGCCCCCATACGAATGTCCTTCCGAAATTGAACTTTGTCGGTCATAAATGTTTAATTTAAATAGGTCTCTAAATAAATTTCGCTCCAAATATGTTTTATATATAGGGAATTCATGTCACCTAATTTTACGATGACCGGTCCATAATAAGTCATAGCTCACATATAAGGCCCGCTTCCGAAAATCTCTTTAAATAGCATAAATCTCTTAAAAAAGTTTGTATAATTTTAAAAGAAAAATGTTTATGCTCATTTACTTAGTTTATGGTCGGACTTGACCATTTGAAATTTTAGAACAAATAAGATAAATCCGAAATTTTTACATAAATTTGGTTAAACATTAGGACCTTTGAAGAAAACTTATTAAAAATTGGAGACAATTTTTATATTGAAATAATCCATATACATATGTATGTATATGTCTCAGTTTTTACACTTTTTTCGAAATTCCTTCATGAACATCGATTTTCTTAAACAACTCTAAAAACCAAGAATTTTGGTGTATAACACTTAAATATTGATGAACGGGAAGTGGTCTCTCAAATCGTTTTTTTCGTTTTTTTAGGCAAAATGCATTTTTTCGAAAAAATTAAAAAATCTTGTTTATGGTGTTTTCTTTTCTGATAAAAATGTTCCATTTATGTTACCATTGGCGCAGGAGTGAAAAATTGTCATTTTCCTTTCTAAATATGTTGCATAAATAATTGGTAAATATGTTACATATCTCACCCTCAATTATATTTCAGTGTGAGATAATAACGGTGTTAAATATCGCTTTTTAATACGAATTTTCAATTCAATATTTGGCACGCTAAATATACATTAGTATTAAGTGTAAAATCAAGAAATTATTTGTTCCATTATTCTAATAGAAAAAATTTTTCATTTTGCAAGGATATGTGTAACATGATAATAATATTACACATTTATAAGGCATTATTTTTTTTAGAAAAGAAAACACCATTAGTTATTTGCCTCTAACTCAAGCAATTCTTAACGGATTCTTAACATGCATTAGAAAGCAAAATAAATTCCCTAAATGTTTTTTAAAGCAACATTGCCATTTTGTTCAATGGTTTTTTATTCATAGCATTACAAATTTAGATTTTCAAATAAGAACTTATAATTTTTTTTTTTCATTTCTGCTTACGTTTTGTTATATAAAAATTAAATGAGGCAACATTTTTATATTCTGTAAATGCATAATATAAGAAAAGTAAGAAGAAATTCATATTGGGTTTGTATTTTTTCAAATTTGCTAAAATTATACTTTTGTTGGACGAAATGGCATCCGCTTTAAAAGTACAATATTTTTATAGAACGGAGTTTTAAAGTGGCATATTTCTGAATCTAATTGAGATGTTGATTTGAATTTTTTTTTTTAGACTAAGAATTAACTTATCAAACGAAGAAAAAAAAATAGTTCGAAATAAATGTGGGTAAAATTGTTCCTAATATTTGCAACCCTAATAAAATTTTTATACAAATTTTAGTTTTAGAAACTCAATAAGTATGTAACAAATAATAAAATCTTTATTTATTAACAAAACTCAACGACATTTTCAACGTTTTTTTTACTTGTCATTCTAAATCAAAAAGTGTAAAAGACTTGTCAAAAGCTCAAAGGGAATCCCGTAATTCCTATAAATTGGAGCGAAAATCCCAAAAATTATATTTTTTACAATTTTACCCATAGGGCCCACATTTCCATCGGTGCTGGAAAACTACTTTGGGGATAAATAGGGAACACATCGAGGTTTCCAAAGCTGCTTTCCGTTTTCTGATCGAAGCTTTGCGATTTTAGAACATGTGGACCAAAGTTGAAATTTTGTTAAAAAATAGATCAAATTCCTAAGGAGGTAGTGGTGGCATAGTAGAAAAATAGGACAAGTTTTTTATATAAAAATATTTTCCGTAAAGATACCTAACAGAAAGAAATAAAATAGTTATATGTTCTTAAAGAATTTTTTTTTTTTTTTAACAAAGATGTGCAAAAATGTACTATTTTTTAATTTTTATATTGAAAATCGTCTATTTTTCAATCCGTAATTGATATTGCTCTGAGATCTTTTGTATATCCCTAGAAACCCTTTTGTAACTGCTTTTAGAGATAACCACACGCAGAAAAAAAATTTAGTTGTGCATAGTTACTGTAACCATTTCAACATTTGTGCAACATTTTTAACAATATTATAGTCATAGTAACTATATTTATGATTGTGATAACAATAATATGGTTAATTTACGATGCACATGATTGTATCAACCATATATATGGTTACAGTAAACATGTATATGTTTGCGACAACCATTTTTATAATGACTAATATTATCATAATATGTTGTTCTCAGATTATGATATCCATAAGCCGAGAGCAACATAATATGGTAAGACCTTCATCATATATATGGTTGTCACAAACACATACATGTTTACTGTAACCATATATATGGTTGATACAATCATGTGAATCGTAAATTAACCATATTATTGTTATCACAATCATAAATATAGTTACTGTGACTATAATATTGTTAAAGAATTTGAAATGGTTACAGTAAACATGCACAACTATATTTTTGTTCCTGCCTGCAGGCATCAAATTCCTTGTTAGTAATCAATTTCATCAATGTGCGTATTTGTGGTCCCACAAATATTCCTTCTTTGAGTTTGTCATCACGTAACTTGAAAAATACTGTTTTTAAATATAAAAATCCATCTCCTTCTTTATTCATAGCCTTGACAAAAATTTTCATCAAACCAAGTTTTATGTGCAGTGGTGGTAAAATTACATATTTAGGATCTATCAATTGTATATGTTTCATATTAGATTTTCCGCAAACAAACTCAGACCTTTCTGGCCATACTTTTGGTGCAATGACCTTTTAGTTCATCATCATATTGGATTTTCAAATAAATATGTACAAAGATGTTGACGCTATCGAATAGGAACGATTACTAAACAAAACATATTAATAAAATCGTACAATACATCAAAACCAGTAACTGTTTCTTTTAACCCTAAAGTGAGGGTAGTAAAAATAATAATTGACATGTAGCTCGAAAACTAGAGGTGATAAATACCACATACCTTTGGAACATTTAATATATGACTCATTACCAAAATATAGTAACGCAGTGTTATCTAATAATAAGTAATCTAATCCAAATAAAAACGGCGAATAATAAAGAAAAAGTTCCAATAATTACCACCTTAATATTCTCATTCACTCAGAGGCATATATGCTAAATTTTGTGTTTATAGGTCCATTATTATTAAAATATTCAAAAAGTACCATTAGAAGAACGAAAAAGTACCATTAGTTCTCCATATGTTTGCTTCAAACTTAACTCTGATGCACATTAGCTAACATTAATGTTTATAAGTTTAATACTTAATTTAAAATATTAAAAAGTAACATTAGGGAAAAAGTACCAATATCCCTTATCACTTTTGAACCCGTCTAGTTTGAATTTTCCAAATACCCTATTTTGCGGAAAATGTTTGTGAGATATAGATATATCACAAACGTTGCAAATCTGTATTCATATTTTAAAAAAGTACCAAACAGTTTACCCAATATACACCTTCACACTCAAGTTCTAAACAACACCCAGTTAGTTTGTATGACTGCAGGAACCAGTGTTTAAAATTTTTATAATTTTATAATTAAATTTTTCCATTTTTACCCCTTTTTCGTACTATTTTATGATCATTGGATATGATACAAATTCTATTCAAGTAAATTTTAACATCATAGTCGGTCATATGTCTATGTCAATTTATAAAAGAAAACATATTTTATAGAAAAAGTATCAAAAATAAATATAATTTTTACCCTCAATTGTTCCAATTTCCAAAAAGTACCAAATCAATATTTCTTATTTTTTAATAAGTAGAAAATACGTTTTAAAATTTATATCTATGTTTATTGGTATAAAAAATACATGGGGTAGCAAAAAAGTACCAAAATAAAGTTTTTACGCGTTTTCTCCCCTAAAAGTTACGAATTTAAAAGAAATACCAAACGAATGTCCTCTAATTTTTTAAGTAGATCTTTATCATTCATTTTAAATTTTGTTTGTATCTATATTAGTTTAGAAGATATAAGGTTACAGAATTTACCCGTTTTTACCCCCTCAACTTTCCAGCTTTCAAAAATGCTTTCTTAGTTGATCTACGAAGGGAAAGGGGAACCTAAAGTCCAAATTCCATGTCTCTACCTTTTGGAGGGCTGGTCGATGTTGAATCAGTAGATGTAGATTTTACTTTGGAACTTTAAGACTCGTTCAAAATATTGATTTGCAATTTTTGTAAAAAATATTAGACAAAAACTGTAGAATTTAAGAAATCATAAATAAATAATATTCTGTGGTAAATTTCGTTAAAATTTGGGATGACAAATCCGATTGCTCTCCGCTTTGAGATGGATAATCTTTATTACAATAAGCAAAAACAAACTTAATGTTCAATGCAAAGGTAGTTTTTTCTAACTACTTTTTGTTAAAGAATCTCAATTTTCATAAAAAGTATACTTTGCACACTAAGCGAACGATATTTTTATTACTGCTACACAGCAACACTCTTCAGCTCAGAGTAAGCTCTTAAAAGCAGCTTAAACTCTCTATTAATTATACTAAGTAAGCATAATTTATACGAAAGAGTTTTTAGTTTTTAAATCTAAAAAAGTAGAAACAAAAATAACGTTTTTTTGTTTATTTCAATTCATAACGAAAAACTCACTAATTAACTGATTACTCTGACACAGAAAACTTTAAAATCAGTCTCGATTCATCAACACAACCATGATGTTGCTCAAGCTAAAACTATTCATCTCCATAGAGGCGTTTTTAATAATTTGCGCTTTCATACGACCGTCTTATCAACAAAATGTGCGCACCACAATAAATAAAGATTTAACATTTTGTATACAAAATCACACAATGTCAAATACTCTACAAACATTTTGGCAAAATGCCCATGATGCCGAATGTGAACTGGAATCAAAACGTCTTATAGAGCTGTACAGCCAGCTGATGGCTAGATCAAATGCCGACGAAGATCAATGTTCAGCCTTGCTAAAGCATCAAATGCGAAAAAAACTAATTAATGTAATGGCTACTCAACTGGAAGAGGCTTTTATAGTACAATCTTTACAAAATAATAGAGAATTACAGCGTGATTTAAAAGAGCTGCAAAAGATCGATAAAAGAGTGACTCAAGTCATTTGGGAGAGAGTTATAAATGAAGTGTATTTGTTTGTTGACCTTAAAGAGATTATTAATGAAATTGTAAAGCTTAACGAAGAAGAAATTCAGTTTGTAGCTTTTCAAAGTGTATTAAATAAATATATATTTACAGATGCTCAGCAACCTGAAACACTAGTACCGCTCTTGACATTTCATCTTACATCTATATATAGAAAGAAAACATCTAAAAGTTTAGATCTTTTGTATGGTCGTCTACCAAAACCTTTGCGTTTATTATATGACTCAACCAAACAAACAATTGGCCTTCTTAACTATCAGCACTCTGAATATATGTATGCTCCACGAGATAATGGTCCGGATAGTGAAAGACGTGTGGCTTTGACCTGGAGTGAAAATAAGAATTCTACTGATTCAGATGGCCATCTGTTGGCCTTATTCAATGATAAAGGCCTAGTGGCATTTGGCAATCGTTTTGGCTCTGCCATTAAATATTTATATGCCGATGTGGAACATCAGGCTGCATATTTCTGGATTGGTTCAGGTTTAAAATCCAGTCAATGGTGGCAGATCATTTGGCCTCATGCCTTAAATACGCGGGAAACTTCTGGTTATATAATGTTTCAAAATGACGATACCAAGGAGCTGTTATGTGCCACCATACCTTACGATGAGAATAGACGTTATGTTACTCTGCTTGATGCCAAGGAAAACATGGATAATCCGGCATGTTACTGGTTGGTTAACAGATTTTAGATGATTTGTAAGAATAGTTTTAGGCATAAATTGTAGTATTTGTAAGAATAAAACGGAAATAAAATGTAATTGTAAGAAAAAGGAAATTTTGAATTAAATAAAAGGAAACGCCAAAATAACCGTATTTTCTGAAAACTTAAGCCACTGAGATTTTTTAACAAAAACTCGGGTTTTTAATCAGAAATTCAGACTTCATACAAAAATTTTATTTTATAACTTATTTGAATTTCCAAAATCGCAAATTATTATTATTTTTTTAAAAGTATTAATAATGATACTAAATTATTAATTTCACATATTTTTAATGTTTCGAAATTAAGTTCGAATTTTCGAAATTAACAATGTTGTGACAAAAATTTTAATTTAACATAATTTAATAATAATTTAACATATTTTTAGTGTTTTGAAATGATTTGAATTTTCGAACGTTATAATGATAGAAAATAATTATTTTACCCCATTCTAATGTTTCGGAATTAGGTTTTAAGTTCAAAATAAAAAATGTGCCAAAATTTATATTTTCGAAACTAATATTTATTAATAATAAAGGTAACATATTTTGAAATCGAATTTTATTAATTAAAAAAAGTTTTTAAATAAAGTTTGAATTTTCAAAATTAAAAATTTTGTGTGAAATATATAATTTTTTATATAAAATTTAAAATTTTCTACTATTTTTGTCCAAAAAATCTTATTTTTGAAATTTTATGGTATTTCGATATTTAGTTTGAATTTTTGAAATTCAAAATGTTGTGCAAATATACATCCTTTTTAATTGAATCATTTTACTTCGTATAGTATATTTTAAATAAATATATACCCCGATATTCATAAAAAATTTTAAATTTAAACAATGTTTTAAAACAAAATTTTCATACAAAATTTGATTTTAAAACATTGTTTAAATTTAAAAATAGTTTATGAATAAGGCTTATAATATTCTAATATCAATATTTCGAAAAGGTTCGAAGTTTAGATATTAGAAAAAAATACTATAAAACGTATTTTGTCATGAATTCCATAAGACATCACAAACAAATTGATTTTAGGTCCTCTGATTTTGATTATATTCCGTAAGCTCATATAGTTTAAAGTCATTTGGACATTTCCATTTTTCTAATTTCGAAAAACTCCCGATTTTATTCGCGATTTTTTTAAAAAAATTGATGTATTTTGTATCTTTACATATTCGTATCTGTGGAAGCTTATGTCGTATTTTACTGATTTAAGATTCATTTGAAAGATGCTTATATCCTTTTTAGGCTACATAATTTAAAAAATTAACTTTAAAAAGTGCATTTTGATGCTTTTTATTGAAATGTTCTGTTTGACACTTTTTAAGATTATTTAAATAAAAAAGTAAATTTTAGGCGGAGACCATTTCGAAAAGTGCGTTTGCATCATGAATGCATTTTTTTTAGAACAAATATGTTTTAATTAACTATGAAAATGATTAAAAAAAAATAAATTATATCGTGAATAAAATCACGAGTAAATTCGCTATTTTTATACCCTTCATCTTCATGAAAAGGGTATATATAAATTTGTCATTCCGTTTGTAATTTCCACAATATAATTTTCCGACCCTATAAAGTATATATATTCTGGATCCTAATAGATAACGGAGTCGACTAAGCCATGTCTGTCTGTCTGTTGAAATCAATTTTCTGAAGACCCCAGATATCTTGGGGATCCGAATCATAATAATAATTCTGTCAGACAACCTCTGAAAATTTCATCAAAAAAAGACAATTTATTATTGCATGCTTTGACAAAAAAGCAACAAAACGTACATATGATTGGATGTGCGTTGGCTTCATTGCTTTGCGTTTTTTGTTTTTTTTTGGTGTTTGTTTGTTTTTTTTTTGTGTTTCGTTTCGTTTGGCGTTGTTGTTTTTATACCCTTCACCTTCATGAGACGGGTATATATAAGATTGTTATTTCGTTTGGAACTTCTACAATATAATCTGGTCGTCAGCAATTAAATGTAAAATTTTTAAAAGTTTTCTTGATATATTTAGGATGCTATACGCTGAAAATAGGCAATTAATACATCCACAACAAAGGTGAAGGGTATATAAGATTCGGCATAGCCGAATATAGCACTCTTACTTGTTTAAATTTAAAATAATAAAACTGGAAATTCCAAAAGGACACGAAACGGAATACCCATGGTCAAACCTTGTGTTTTTTCTGTACTCTTTGTTGGAATTTGTTATATTCGTTATACTGAGAAACGTAAAGTGAAAGTTTTGAAATTTAAAATTTTACGTCAAAATACATTTTTCTTTTAATTCTTTAACACAATACAAAATTATTTATTTCGAATATTTTAAAGAAATTATCTGAGTTTTATATTTCTCTTATTTCATGGTTATACTCTTCTTAAGTTAAATACAAAAAGGCGATAGGATCAAAGCTACATATTGCTCTTTTGCACACTACTATAAAAGTGTTCGTTTACACAATATTTTTTACTACACAGAGAAAACAGATTCGTTGTGTCAACCAAATTTGTTATCATTCGAATGATTCTGCCTTAGTGGCCGAGTTTTATAGTTGTGGCCACAAAATTTTAGAAGGGATAAAAAAAATTTAGGTTGCTTCAACCGAAATTCTTCTTTATGAACTGACTTTCTGTTGATAGAACCGAAAAGTTGTGCAACTGAATCATTAAATGGCAACAAATTTGGTTGTTTATAGGAATCTGTATCTCTTTTTTTTCAAATTTTCGTTTTCGTACTCAAAAAATAGTCAAATCTAGCAGGCATTTCAAGAGAAAATAAATTTCCATTTTATTGCATTTTATTTGAATAAATTTTCCTAGTAAAATATAGTAAAATAAGACTAAACTGGATTTTCTTGCGAAAACAATAAAGCAAGTTGTTTTATTTTTGTTTTTTCTTTACTTATTTACACACTACAGTTTGTTTCGGCAAGACACTAACAAATTGTATTTGATATTTTTACAAATAAAGAATGAGTGTCTGTAATTCTCATTCACTCTAAAAACTAAATCTTACTAAAATATTAATTTTTTTAGTATTTTTAGAAAACACAGTTTAATTAATAAATTAATTTTTTAATTTTTTTTTTTTTTTTGGAAAAAATTACTACAATTTAAATTTTTATTTTTGAGAATATTTTTTATTTTTCTGTTATTTCAATACATGTACTAGAAATGTATTCGAAAAAAGCTTATGTTTGATATGATAATGATTTTGTTAGTGAAAGGTAAAGCAAACACCTGCAGCATTACTATGGGTTACAAAAGTAAGTAATGATATTGACAAAAGTAAATAAAATAGCAGTTAATCGATTTAATACACTACTTTACAGGATACCAGTGGAGTTAAATGTAATTAAAGTGTGGTAAATGTACGATGCAACTGCAATGTCAGCAGTTCATACTTGAAAGATGAAGCAGATGTAACCTACATTGCTTACACCTTCTGCAATACTATGGGTTAGAAAAGTAAATAGTGAACAATGGAAATTAAATAAAATTTTAATAAATCGACTTAATACATTACTTTTATAGAGACCAAAGGACTTAAAAGCAATGAAAGAGTTGTAAAAGTGCTACCGCAGTGTGCGAAAATTGCTAGTTTAAAATAAATATGTACTGTAAGTTATTAGCAGTAGTAGTTTTTAATAGCTACATTCGCAGCTTTTTAGCAGCTTCGTGACTGTAATAATTAATAAATTAACAAATTTGAAAGTGTGTACTTCACCGCACTCGGTTTTTGCAAATCATTATTTTACCCAAAAACAAATTATCTTATAATTACTCATTGAAAAAGCAACATTTTATTTTACATATTATAAATTTATTTATCTCGTTTCACAACTTTCCACTGACACAATGAATCTGTCATATGTTGAGCTAAATCTAAAGTACTTATTAATACTAAATTTTCATTATACATACTACTGGTGGAACATAGCAACTCTTGAGTTGCAATATTTTGCAGCAATAAATATAGCTGATCATCATTTGGCCACAAAACCTGCCACCATTGAGCCGCCTCTATAGCACAATCCAAACATATGAAGGCACTATTCTTCTCGGCAGACAAATACTTGTAAGAGTTATCATAAGGAGCACCCAATGTCAAGAGACCTTTTGGGTTAAATTGCAATTTGAATTTACCCTTAACGCGATAATAATTTTTGGTGGGTAGAAAATTAAACAAATAACGTTTATTGGCGGCCGGTCCATTGTTGCGTTCCGGAAATATAAACTCATTATAATGACGATTCCGCAAAGAAACATTATAATTCCATGATTGATACATAGTTAGAAGTTGTTCTGGCAATTTGCTTAAAAGTCTGCCTATAGAGGGATCTCCTATAGGGGACTTGGTTTGCTGTCTCTGCTTCAGCACACTTGTGACACCAAAAGTTAGGAGTGGCAAAAATTTGGGATTATTTTTATATTGTTGTTCATATTTATTTAGAAAATATTCCAGTATATTTAATTTTAAATCTCCATTTGTTAGCAAGAGAATTTGTTGCAATATATCTTCCACACTCATAAATAACAAAGATTCATCTAGAGTTTTTTGCCAAAGTTTGAGTATAAAACTTTTATCTTGCTCAGTATAGAGTTGATTAATCACTTTTTCCAATTCAGGTTTGCTGGTTAAACTTTTTGTTGAGATTGTTGCTATTAATTGATTAAATAATGTCTCCATTAATGACGAGCTGACATGGTCGCCAATTAAGTCTGTGATTTTATCATTATTTAGCTGTTTAACGTTAGTTAAGGTTAGTTTCTTATGAATTTTATACAAATTTTCGACATCAATGTCACAGCCTAGGGTGCACTCCTGCCAAAACTCAAAGATTTTCTTTGCGTTAAGTGTTTCCTTAGTACAGGCTGTCAAGTTGTTGATACTTTGTAGGCTAACTGTGGGCAAGACGAGGAGTAGTACTACTAAATGCCAGTTTATCTGTTTTAAAGTTATGATCGCCATTAAGCGGCCTTAGTACCAACTCTATAGAGAGTAGAAAATCAACTAAATTTTTTTATTGAATATTGTGGGAATATTTTATTTTTGAGAATGAGAGTATAATAATAAATGTTTGCTAAATTCTCTGAGCTAGAAATGAGTAATTAATTATTGTGGTTTTAGCTCTTAAATAAACAAATCAAAAGAAATGATTGTTTTGAATTTGTAAATCCCCGTTTAAATACAATTCGACTTAAGGTTTATTTAAGTAGTGTTGAGCAGATTTTGTTTTGTTTATATGTTACTCTCATGACGTTTATTTTAAATTTATATTGAATTTAAATTTTGCGGTTTTAATTTAAATTGATTTAAATATGTTTGGCATAATAAATTAGGTAAAATGTGCGTTAGTTATGAATTTCAACAGTTTGAGTTTGTAATAAAATTGTAGGAGTATTTTTGAAACTATAAAATAAGAAGTATGATTCAAAATTATTAATTGACCAGCTTTTGGTCTAAAATTTGTCAAGTTTCCAATGGCAACGTTATGTAATTTTCGAATTTCAGTGGAACTTTTTTTTTAATGAAATACAAATTATTAATATTGCGTGTTTCGAAATTAAGTTCGAATTTTCAAAATTAAAAGTATTGTGGCAAAATTTGTATATTTTGTATTTTAATATGTAAATAAAAAAAATTTATACGAATTTAAAAACATACCATATTTAATTTATTTACAACATTATTCAGTTTTTGAAATTTATTTCGAATTTTCGAAAAAATTTTATTTTTTAAACTAAAACTGATAATGTTAATCTATATAAATATATAAATGTCTTTGTAAGTTTGTTTGTTTATTTGTTTATTTGTTTGTTTGAGCATCACGCCTAAACGGCTGAATCGATTTTATTGAAATTTGGAACGTAGATAGATCCTTACTTGGAACGATTTTATTTAAATTTCCAACATAGACTAAGACAGGGGTAGCGAAGCGCACCGGGTCAAGCTAGTTAATAATAATTTTCCTAAATTGTTAGTGTTTGGAAATTATGTTCGAACTTTCGAATTTAAAAAATGTGTGCCAAAAATTGTATTTTTCGAAATATTATGAAATTAAGCCTAAATAAATTAAACTAGATAATGATATAAAATGATTCGAATTAAGTTCGAATTTTCAAAATTAAATATTGTGTGCCAAAAATCTTATTTATTGAATAAAATCGAGATTGTCATTAAAAATTTTAAATTTACCATATTTTTAGAGTTTCGAAATTTAGTTCGAATTTTCGAAATTATATATTGTGTGGCAAAAATCTAATTTCTTGAATAAAATCAAGATTGTCATTTAAAAAAATTAATTTAGCATATTTTTAGAATTTCGAAATTAAGTTTGAATTTTCGAAATTAGAAATGCAAGCAAATAATCTAGTTTTTAAATTAAACTAATGATATAAAATTATTAATATATGACATTTTTAGTGTTTTGAAATTAAATTCGAATTTTTGAAATTAAAAATTTGGTGCCAAAAATGTTATTTCTTGAATAAAATCAAGATTGCCATTTAAAACAATAAAATTAGCATATTTTTAGAGTTTCGAAATTAAGTTTAAATTTTCGAAATTAGAAATGTTAAGGAAATAATTGTAGTTGATATAAAATTATAATAAATCACGATTGTCATACAAAATTAAAAATTTTACATATTTTTAGAGTTTCGAAATGAAGTTCGAATTTTCGAAATTTAAAATGTTGTACAAATAATCGTAGTTTTTAAATTAAACTAAGATAATGATATAAAAGTATTAATTTATGACATTTTTGTGTTTTAAAATTAAGTTCGAATATTAAATATTAAATATTAAATATTGTGTACCAAAAATCTTATCGTGAATAAAATCAAGATTCTAATTTTAAATATTAAATTTAGCATACTTTTAGAGTTTTGAAATTAAGTTTGAATTTTCGAAATTAGAAATGTTAAGCAAATAATAGTAGTTTTTATATGTAACTAATGATTAATTAACAATGATATAAAATTATTAATTTATCACATTTTTAGTGCTTCGAAATCAAGTAAGAATTTTCGAAATTTAATATTGCGTGCCAAAAATGTTATTTATTGAATAAAATTATGATTGTCATACAAAATTATATAAATTTTTAGAGTTTCGAAATTAAGATTGAATTTTCGAAATTAGAAATACAAGCAAATAATCTAGTTTTTAAATTAAACTAATGATAAATTAATAATGATATAAAATTATTAATATATGACATTTTTAGTGTTTTGAAATTAAATTCGAATTTTTGAAATTAAAAATTTGGTGCCAAAAATGTTATTTCTTGAATAAAATCAAGATTGCCATTTAAAACAATAAAATTAGCATATTTTTAGAGTTTCGAAATTAAATTTGAATTTTCGAAGTAATATGTTAAATAATTGTAGTTTTTAAGTTAAGCTAATGATAAGTTAATAATGATATAAAACTAATTATCAAATTCTTAGTGTTTCGAAATTAGGTTCGAATTTTCGAAATTAAAAAGTTCGTGCCAGAAAGATTATTTCTTGAATAAAATCGTGATTGTCATACAAATTTATAAATTTAGTATATTTGTAGAGTTTCGAAATTATAAATTTATTGTAGCATATTTTTAGAGTTTCGAAACCAAGTTTGAATTTTTGTACTTAGAAATATTGAGCGAATAATCATATTTTTTAAACTAAACTAAGGGCCACATTTTATAAAACGAAACGTTTGGAAGCGTAAGCAATTTGTATGAAGAATACTGGGAAAAGAGTTTTAAATTTGAATATTTTCCATAGAATTTTACTTTAACGTTTGTCGTTTCGTTTTACAAAATTAGACCCTAAGAAAGTTATATATAATCGTTTATTTACCACATTCTAAGAATTTTGAAATTTTGTTCGAATTTTCGATACTAAAATTTTTGTGGCAAAAAACCTTATTTCTTGAATAAAAATGATAAATTTAGCGTATTTAAATTTTCGAAATAAAACTAAAAAGGGATGCATTGGAAGCTCTTGGATCTCATGTTAATTGGAATCGTGCCAAATTATACAAAATTATTAATAAGCGTTTTAAAATTTAAAATGTTGAGACAAAACTTTTGTATTTAACCAAGATAGTTTTACAAATTTATTAACTGGGTTTCGAAACTTGGTTTTAGCATTCGAAATTAAAAATGTGAAGAGTGGTTAAATTAAACCATATTAAAATTAAAAATTATTAATTTAGAATTTTTGAAAAATTCATGTTTTAAAAAAATTAATAAATTGTTTCGATATATATTCCTAATTTTCGATTTCTTTTTTGTTCTAAATTAAGTTCAAATTAAAAAAAAAAAATATCAAAAATTTTATTTTGTAAGAATAACAATTTCCAAAAATTTAAAATTTTCGAAATATCGAAAAATTTTAGTAATAAGCTAACATTAAGTACTCAAATCTTATATCGGTTGATGCTCATTTTAAAAACCAGAATATTATTATATATGTCAGAAATATCTCAAAATAAATTTTTTTGTACTATTTCCTTTTTAGTTATGTTATAAAATAAGTATAACTTTCAAAATGCCTATTAAAAGATAAGCAGATAATAACTCATTCAAAACTCTAATAACCTTTTTTTAATAATAATTGGGAACCAGAAAATAAAATTCTTCTAATAATGTAATTCCTAATTCTGTTCGTTAATTTTTTTTTCAACCTAAAAGCATTCATTTAAATTTTCATAAATCATTTTAACCTCCTAACCAATGACCCATATAAATTTGTCAAATGACATACAAAAAAAAAAAAAAAAAACCCACCAAATCTGTCCTTTGCTTTTATATTTGGGTCATAAAAAATCTTTTATAAAAAAAGATGTTACAGAAAATCCACATAGCAAGACAACTTACACCTTTCGTATACCCACACCAGCACTCTCGAAACTCATAACACAAATCAGAAAAGGAAGTACAACTTTTACTCCTTAAACAAATAAAAAAGAAGAAATATATTCAACAGGCCGTTGAAATCCCAACCACAAAAAATGGGAAATATAAAGGAATAAAAGAATAATAAAACAGCAAGAATATTGAAAATACCTTAGACAACAATAAACCAACCGAGCGACCTAACAACCCTTAGAGCTTTTATCCTTTTGTAGTTGAAAAAAAAACTTTAAGGTTTATGTTTTTTTTTTTTGTCTTTTGGTGCTGCTTTAAGGATTTTATGTTATTTAGCTTCAATTTGAACATTCTAAAAGCATGTTGGAAACTTCTCAAAAAAAAAAAATTGCTGCTTCACATCATTTTTGTTTTGTTATTGTTAACACGTTACTGGATTATGTCGTCATTTTATTTTTAGCTTTATAATACAATAAATAAATAATAAAGGGAAATTTTCTCTTAGTTGGTTCTCTTTTATCTTGGTTTTTTTTTTGGCGCTTGCTCACCACAGTTTTCATCTGTTGCTTAAATTTTTAGGTTTTTGGGAGTTTTTTACTTTCGTTTTATAGTTGTTTTTGTATTAACGACGAATAACAAACATAAAAAAGGTAGAAAATGTGTCATAAATTCAGTATTAACACAAAATGTTGTTTGTAAACATTCATCCTGTTGCTGTCATTGCAGTGGTTTACATAGTTAATGGTTTGTGCTGAGTTGCCATGTTAAAATGTTTTCGTATTTTTATGCAAATTAAGTCATCATTATTTTCATAATAATCATGAATGATATGTGGTTTGGTTTATTAGTTCGTAAACTTTCTAAACTAAACTGTTAATAATACAAATTTGTTAGTGATAAATGATTAAACTGATAATGATACTTAATTCTTATTTTCACAAATTTCGATATTTAGTTCGAATTTACGAATAAAAAATATTATTTCTTAAATAAAATCATGATAGTTATAAATTTAGCATATTTTTAATATTTCGAAATTAAGTTCGAATTTTCGAAATTAAAAATTGAGTGCTGAAAATCTTATTTTTTTTTTAAAAACAATGAAAATATACAAAGTTGTTAAATTATTGGTGTTTCGAAATTAGAATGATTATAAAAATCATACTTTTGAAATAAAACAATGAAAATTATAAGAAATCAATAATTTACCACATTTTTTAAGAATTTCGAAAATAGGTTCGAATTTTCCAAATTAGAAACTTATGGCAGAAATCTTTTTTTTTTTTAAATAATGATACAATATCATTTTGAAACTAATACTAATAATGATACTTAATCCTTTTTTCCACATCTTTTTATAGTGTTTCGAAATTAGATACGAATCTTCAAAATTAAAAATCTAGAGCCAAAAATTTTATTTTTGTTTTTAATAAAACCGTGAGAGTCATGCAAAATCATTAATTTACCATATTATTAATGTTTTGAAATTAAGTTCGAGTTTTCGAAATTAGATATTTGAGCCAAAAATTCCATTTTTTTTTTTAATAAAACCATGGTAACATTAAAAACTTATGCATTTATCATATTTTTAGTATTTTGAAATTAAGTTCGAATATTCGAAATTAGAAAAATATTCAAAAAAATCGTATTTTTTAATAAAACTAAGAAATTAACATAAAATAATGAATTTATCAAATTTTTTAGTGTTTCGAAAATATTTATGCCGACTTTTCAAAATTAGAAAGGTTAAATTTTAAATAACACTATTATTATTTTATAAAATGAGGCCCTAAGTGTTTCGAAATAAAATAGTGTGTGACAAAATCAAACCATGTAGTCATATGAATTAAAGTTCGAATTTTCGAAATTAAAAATGTTATGTAAAATATCATGGTTTTTAAATAAAGCTATGAAAATTATATAAAATCATTTATTTATTACATTTTTAAGGTTTCCAAATTAAGTTAGAATTTTCGAAATTAAAAATCTTATTTTTCGCAGAATCATAAAAGGTTACAAATTTATCATGTTTTTCGTATTTCAAAAGTACGAATTCTCGAAATTAAAAATTTTATAGCAAACACTGTTTTTAAATAAAAAAATAATGTTTTTAAAAAATTAAATATTTAAAATCTTTGATTTGTAATTTCAAATAACCTATAATTCGAAATTAATCATTAATTAATATTGATAAAAAATTATTTTCCAAGGTTGACTATCGTTACCGAAATAACTGCAATTGCCGTTACCGCTAAAATACCGCTACCATTATAATCGTAAATACCGTTACAGCAAATCTAAAAATATTTTCAAATTATGAAAAAAGCTAATTTTTTATTGAAATCTACTGACTTTGAAATGTAATATATATTTTTATAAGTAAATAGCAACCCTATCCTTACCGCTAAATTGCAATTACCGAAATAATTCAAAAAAACGTTACCGTTATATTTTCACCGTTTTGAATCGGTAGCCAACCATGTTAATTATTAAGCATGTTTGTAGTGCTTCGCAATTAAATTCAAAATTGTTTGCCAAAAATTTTCTCTTTTTAATATTGATGATGATAATTTAAACAAATTAATTTTTTTAGAGTATTTTCAGCTGCGTTGCCAATTTAGCGCTTTTCGCGATAGATTTAGCGCTTTTTGATAACACAAAACTCGCATTTTTTCCTCTTAGCGCTATTTTTGAAAAAGGCGCTAAATTATCGCTTTTTTTCCTTATTTTGTTTTTGATTTGAAAAAAATTGAAAATCATGGATAGAAGAACTCTGCATAAAATTTCATTAAATAAAATTCCTTTTGTTAAACTTTCAACATTTGTTATTAATTTGTTAGGCTTTCCATATTTTAAAGTAAGAGACGATCATGTGATGAGTTATTTCAAAACAAAATTAGGAAATGCTAATTTAATTAATTTATATAAAATATGAACTTAAAATGATTAATGTTAAGATTTCATGTTATGAATACTATGTAATGTCACTTCCAAAATTACTTCAGATCATCAGAAATGTTGGACAGTCAACATTTCTGTGATTTTACAAAATCTTGCTTTTTGGCAAAATCGATAATTTTATTGTGAAGGGCACGATTCCTTGCCCTATTTCAGTTCATCCTCAAAGATTGTATCACATGGCATTTTCAATTTTCGGAATGACGGGTTCAAATCCGAATTTATTTTGGGAAAATCTCTTGAACAAATTTTTTAGATCATGATTTTCAATCGTTGGTGGGAAAAAGTCATGTGTATAAGAAAAACAAACATCAAACCTTATATTTTTATTAATCTGAATTATCGAAATTTTTTTTAAAGTATTATTTTCAATATCTGTTTCATAAAAAATTAAATTCAAAATGGAATTTGTACTAAATTTCCAAAAAAAAAATGTAGAGAAATATTTTCTAACTTCCAAAAAATCTTAACAAGTATTTTATTCAATCAGTAATATTCAGGGAATTTACAAAATTTCTTCTAGCAAACCCTAAACTTAATTTAAAATATCAAAAATGTAACTGAAATATTTTACTTAAAACGAATATTTTAATATAAAATTTACTATTTGTTATAGAATTAAAGCACCAAATTTAATATTGTTTTTATTGATTTTGTATGTAAATGTAATTTTTAGCGCGTTTTGACAGTATCGACGGCGGGTTTTGATTCAAAATAGTTGACAACACTGATTTTCAGTGTTTTGAAATTAAGTTTGATTTTTGAAATTTACAATATTGTGCTAAAAATCTTCGCTTTTTAATGGTAATGATTCAAAATTATTAATCTACGATATTTCGAAATTTAATTCAAATTTAGCGTTTTTTTTCTAAAAATGGTTAATTGTAAACAGAGAAGAGTTTTTTTTAAATTGTTTATAGTTTAGGGATTCTGAAAAGATTTATTTAATTTTCAGAAGAGGTGATTTTGAAAGTAAATCTATATGTATTGTAGGTAAATTTGTGTAAACTGTTTAGTGTGATTTAAAGTGATATTTGTGATCTAATTAGATTTAGAAAGTTTAAATGAACAATATTCCTGATTCTCTGCACCCATGAGGATCTGGAATATGTGTATATTACATATGGATCGCAAATGTATCAAATAAAGTTCATCACTTAATAATTTCAAATTTTATATGAATAAAATCGTAATTACTTTTAAAGATATGCATACAATTACTTACCCAAGTTATATGCAGCGGAAATCTGGAAAAAGGGAAATAATTAGTTGAATTTTTATTTTTTTAAATTTGAAGGTTTTTAAACAAAGCCAAAGTAAAAATTTAGCTATTTGTGGAACAATTCCGGGCCATTGTGTTAACTTTACTATTTATTACTTCATATGTGTATGGATGGATGTATGGAATCATATACACATGCATGTATGTAAAACATTATGTGTCAAATTGATACCAACAATTTTAATGCTAAATTGTTGCTTTACATGCAGAAAACGGCTCATAAACAAAATATATATGTCACTGTACAAATATACTATGTGAACTATGTATACATACATATGTACATATATTAGGATGGCCCTGTTTGTATGGAGAAAATATTAGGTGTCGATGTTGTTAACTAATATATAAGTTTAGTTTGTTTAAGGATTAAAATACCACATTTTTATGTCATACGCCCAATAAAATGTTTAAATGTGGTTACTACATAATATATAGTTTATTGTTTTACGACTACAAAGATCGCTCAGGCCAGCTAAAAAAGTTTGAAGACCAAGAATTGGAGGGATGAAGATTGTTGACAAACTCAACAAGAGCTTGCAAAATCATTGGGAGCTTGTTATATATCCCTCAGATAAAAGAAAATAGCTTTTCAAAAATTTAAAAAAAATTGGAACAAGATTGAATTTTGTAAAACAGAAGACCAGTTACGGCAAAATTATATGAAGTTTAGTATTAATTTAAACTTATTATGTTACTTAAAAAAAACTTAAAATTAAAAAAAAAAAAAACAAATATTCGACTGTGCCGAACCTTATATACCCTTCACCAAATAATAGTTAAAAATAAAAATTTTAAATATTTTTAGGTAAACAAAATTAATTTTTTTTTTCAAAATTTTTTTAAAAATTTTATTTTTTTTTTTTTCAAAATTGTTTTCAAATTTTTTTTCCAAAAAAATTTATTGGTATAAGAAAAATTCGGATTAAAAAATATTTTACCCGATTTTGACCTATTGTAGGTACAAATTATTATAGCCTTATATACATCGTTGCAATGGACTTTGAAATATCTATCATTAGATATCCATATTGTCTATATTAATGACTTAGTAATCTAGATATAGATCAAAAATTGGCCAAAATAGAGACCGAGCCGGAAGAATTCCTGATATATTGATGTATCAATTATGTTTGTAAGTAATTTGTGGGCTACGGAAAGTTGATTTCAACATACAGACGGACAGACGGACATGGCTATATCGACTTCGCTATCTACAACGATCCAGAATATATACACTTTGTGTGGTATTTTTATAACCTTCGCCACTCATGGCTATAGGTTATAAAAATACAAAATTTCGAATGTTTTTGGACTTGCAAGATAATTTTAGATATGACATTGAAAGTGCCCTTCAAATGCATTGCACATGATTTCCTTTAATAGAAGTGTGAAAAATAATCATAAATACCTTAAAAAAGGACTTTTTTTGTCACTTGAATCAATTAGAGCCGTTTTCTCATTAGGTGATTATCTTTTTTCCCAACGAAAAACTGCAGATTAAAGAAATTTGGTTTTCTCAATGTCTCATTTGCTTCTATTCTATCGCAAAGCTAACCCGACCTCATCTGCCAATTATTTATTTATCGTACAGATAAATAAATAACAGCTGACTGCTGTTCATAGTTTTTATGTGTTTGTGTTTTTGTAAACGAAATTAAATAGATTTTATAAAAAAAAGTTTAATAACATTAATTTGATGGAGGACGAACTCAAATAACATGAGTTCCAAGTAAATGCTGAAAGAGTTTATCATGCCAGCCCTAACTACTTGGCAGACATGTAGGATAATGCATTCTTCAAAAGATTCCGGCTGTCGATGGCCACATTAAGCAGCTGATTTATGTAAACATGTTGTCACTTGAAGGCAGGGTTCCCACCTTTCACATCTATTTTGAGAGGTATTGCCAACAGAAAATAATGTTTTTTGTCGGTATATTGAGAAAGCCAAAATTGTTAACGGACAGTTTATCGGCCTAATAAATTTATGTCGACATTTAGTAACAGACAGTTTGTCGATACATTGAGAAAACCGGCCTTAGACTTTTATTTTAGTTGGAAACATTCACAAAATTTTTAAGAGGCACCTTAATAATACATATACATATATGTATATGTATTTCTTACATACAGGTACAAATATGTATGCATAAATATGTAAACACTCCTAAACAAAGGTAACAAAAAAATACAAATAAAACTTTAGAACTTACAACGTGTAGAGAGTAATAAATTGTAAGGAAGTAACTGAGAGATACGAAAAGAATTAACAGTGGTGAATTTCAGGGCAAGTTACTGTAGTATTTGTTAAATCAAACGAATTCTCTTAGTTGCTTAAGCTAAATGAAACAGTTCTAGTTGAACTCTTAAATAAAACGGTCGTGTTGGTTAAATAAAATATTAAAACAATTAAAAAAAAGAATAAAAAATAAAATTTACAATTTTATGTTTAACAAATAATATGTGAAAAATTATAATAAAATTTAAAACATAATATGAAAACCTCTTAAAAATATAATAAGTTTAATATAAAAATACTACACTAAACGTATAAACAAACAAATAAAGTTAATATACTTCAAGTTTCCCTGTGCTACCACCGAAAAAAAAAAGCCTAAGGTTATACTTTAATATTTTATGAATTTGTAAATCTCATTTTAAGTTAAAAAATTGTGCCACCATTTGAATTACTATGTTAAGTAGGTTTTGAAAGTGAAAAAAAAAATCTAAAAATAATCACCTGTTTGTTTTTCCTCTCGTTCTTGTTGTTTAGGCTATAAAGCCTTAAAGTATGCAATATAATATATACAAAACAAAAGCATTGGTATTGTTGAGATATTGTGAGAAGGTGAGGCTGGTAGGTAGCAATACAAATTCCAACAATTTTTTTTATGAATAAGTTATTTTTATATTAAAAGTTTATTTAAAGTTTTCCATCAGACTTCTTATACTTGTAATACACAAACATACTTTGTGGTAAGAAAAAGAAATTTCTGTGTATTTTTATATAAACTACAGAAATTGTTACTCACTTACTACTATTACTGCTTAGAAATACTTTAAAAATTTTACAAAAATATTTTCTAAAACCACAAGGTTGAAGAAGTACATACTTTGTTTAAATTAATATTTGAATGTGTTATTTCCAGAAATGTTCTAAAGAAATATTATACTTGTGCTAAGAGTGTAGGTTTTATGTTACGTTATTTTGTTTTGTTTAAAGCTGTTTGTATATTTTTTTATTTTTAAATTATGTAGTGTTTGTCTTAACATATTAATATTTAAATTTGGTTTTGGAAGTTGTTTTTTGTGTTAAAAATGTTGACATTTTAGGTTCAGTTTTTTACTGTATTTTATAGTATACATAAAGTTTGTTATATATAGCATATTAAAGCCTACTTTTAGGTAGTTCATAAATTAGAAAATATTGCCTAATGCCTTAAATACAATATTTAAGGAATTCAAATTTACTTAATATCTAATTTCTTGAGGCTCCAGCATACTTTTATCAAATATGTATTATAAAAAAAACATTGATGTTTAGCATTTCATAGTAAATTACAAGCAGTATAATATTTCATTAAATATCAGTAAAATTTTAAATCAATACAGTTAATATTGACTTCTTTAAACAAAAAAAAAAAAAAAAAAAAAATCGGAAAAATCTATGCAATCCAATTTAGGAGATGTAATTTTTTATTTTTATTAATGTTTATGTATTTTTTTTTATTTTTAACAACAACTCCTCTGCCCAGCCATAATATATGTTATGTTACTCAGCTTAGGGTTTGTTTTATAAAATTTTCTTCAATATAATAAAATCTCTGTGAATTTATTCAATAATATTTAAGACTGGAAAGAAAGCACTTTGTTAAATAACAAAAACTTATTAATTAAATTATTATTGTTCATATTTACTTTCTCCTTCCAATGATTTTAGCTAAGGGCCAAGGTAAACCTTCTATGACATAAATTACCATTCTTTTTGAAATTATCTTAACAGCAATGACTTAATTGTAAAGCTTTTGCTTAAAATTAATGTTTACCTTTAATTACATTTGTAAATTGTTGAAGAAAATCACTTTTCACTTAAGGCGCATAAAGTAATTGCATTTCACTGCATACCTTTAGGCTGCCAATGGAAAAGTGCATACATTAAGCAACAAAACAAGGATGGAAAATATAATATTATATTCGGCTGTGCTGTATCTTATATACCTTTTACACTAAAACAAATTAATCTTTATAAAGGAAAAATATTTTTTCGGTAAAAAAAATAAGATTTTTTAAACAAATTTTTATGGTAAATGTCGGAGTGTTAATAAGTAGTTCGGCGTTAATATTCATGAGAAATATTTGGTATTGAAAATCATCAATCGCCCTATAAATGGCTGAGACCCTACACCACCATAGTAGGGATGGTATAATGCGTTTGTGCTGATGTTTAGCTCCCATATAAGGCACGCTTCTGAAAATCACTTTAACGAGAATAACTATCTTAAAAATGTTGGTATCCAAATAATATTCAACAGAAATAACTTTCATATAGACATTCATGGCGATCGGTCAACATGGTTATTGCTCATTTACTTAGTTTGAAATAATTTTAGATATATCTTGGATACTGAGTTCATACATAATATCCAATGAAAGGTATTTCAAAGGCAACGACGCACAGTGGTATGGGTTCATACATTTTTTTGCAAAAAGTAGAAAGAGTGCTTCTATGATAATAAAATTTTGTACACTTGGCTAGTTTCATATAGAAAAGCTAAATATTAAAAATAGATCATATCGGATAGTCCCTAGGGGTACCTTCCATACAAGGGTCCCTCCAAAATAACGTTGTATCAGTCATAAATTCTTAAATAATGCAGCGATCTTATTTAAATTTTGCATATGTTAGTTTCAAGTGCCCAGATATCATACTACAAAGTATGAAGAAAATCGGTCAATATTTGAAGCTAGTCCACATATAGGTCCCATTTTGAAAATCGTTTTATCGTTCAAAACTCACATAAAAATATTAGTATCGTGATGAAATTCGGCATACACAAGTCTTATATAAACCCAAATCTATCTGTTAAGTTTCATAACGATATGAGCATAATTGCTCCTATCCCCCAAATAACCCCACTTTCAAAAATCGGTTTTTTCGCAATGAAATTTATAAAATTCGAAATAATGATTGGTATATCATCGTACTATATTCAAAAAGAATCAGTCAAAAATGGTTGAAATCGATCAGCCCTATCGGATACCCTTCGAAGTACACATTAATTATTTTGTTTTGAAATGAACTTTTTACCCAAGCATAATTTTTCTTAAAGAAATATGATTTGTTTTTGTGAGATTCGTCCCAACTTATAAAAAAGCGACCAAGAAATCGCTTCTGAACTGATTTTTTCACAATTTAAATTTCATTAATAGTAAGCACCATGTTTTTTTGTTTTTATGATATCAGTTAATAAATCCACATTATTATCGCAACTTATAAGTTCCTTGCACAATTCACTATATGAAACACAAAATGAATTCATTTTAAAAATTAGTTACGTTTAATAATTTTCTTACACTTTTTTTGGCAAATATTATTATTTCAAATAACGGTTTAATTAATCATATGGTTTTGTTTTTCATTTTTGCTATGCACTTTTTCGACATTGCTGTCAATCAATTATTAAAAAGTAAAAGCCTAAAAGTATGCAAAACCTTTTAATGTAAATATGCATTGCAATTTATTGTAAATATTCATAAAAAATACGTGAGTTTTATCACAAAATTTATAAGTTTGTTCAGCGATCGCAAAAAGTCGCAGAATTTTGTTACATAAAATGACAGAAAATATTTCAAACTTTCATTTAGTAGTAGTACTAACACGGAGGTGGACCGAGCTAACTTATTTTTTTCTAATGAAAACTACAAATGCTAAATTTTTTGGTGCCATTTTGATTTGCTCAGATCTCTTAAACTATATAGGTACTTTAAATATTTGTTCTTTCCTGTTAAATTTAAGATACTATATTTTAATAAAAATGCTATAAAAAAACTATTGGTAGTTGAACCATATGTATTGTATAAACAACTGAAATGTAGTAAAATTTTCATCAGTTTTCGTTGTATAATATTTAGATAATTTTACCACACTCTTTTTTATACAAAATTATATTTTTTTCGAAAACAAATCATGGTTTTCTACTAATGAAAGATTTCTCTACAGAATTGAATCATTAGATTTCTAAAAAAAAACTTTAAAAAAGTAGACTTTTTGCCAAAAAAAAATACCACTGTGCGACGCATAATGGGGTGAATCGAAAAATAGTTATAATATATCTGAATGTTCTAAAGTACTGGTATGATTGCAAAAAGATCTATGTACGAATAGTAGAGGAGGACATAGGCTTCAAGAAAATTAGGGTGAGATATAGGGTGTCTAAATCGATCACTTTGTACAGCTTGTAACTTGTACAAATGTGGACGAATGAAACTTTGTGATAAAGAAAGGAAGCTCGTGAAACATAATCAAAATATTTAAATGAGTTTAAACAAGTAAGAGTGCTATATTCGGCTGTGCCGAATCTTATACCCTTCACCAAATTATACTTTAAAATAAAAATTTTATTAAGTAAACAAAATTTAAAAAAAAAATTTTTGCTCTTTTTAATCTGTTAATAAGAAAAAAATTTTAAATTTTTTTTTTATTTTTTTATCACATTTTTTTTTGGAGAAAAACAAATTCAGGTTAAAAATATTTTTCCCGATTTTGACCCATTGCTGGTCCTACTTACTATGGCGTTTATATATCGTTGCAAAGGTCTTTGAAATATCTATCATTAGATATCCATATTGTCTATATTAATGACTTAGTAATACAGATATAGATAAAAAATCAAGGTTGCCCTGGTTTTTCCTTGTATCTCAGAAATTTGTGAGACGATTTTCTCGATTTTAAATAGCAACCGAACCGGGTCTATAGCGGATATATTGATGTATGAATCATGTATGTAAGTTATTTGGGGGCTACGGAAAGTTGATTTCAACATACATACCAACATGGCTATATCGACTTCGCTATCTATAACTATCCAAAATATATATACTTTGTAGGGTCACATATGAAAAATGTAGAAATTACAAACGGAATGAGGGTATAAAAATTGCAAAATGTTTGTTTTTAATATTTCTCAAAGATTAAACAAATTTTTTAATATTTTTACATATTTAATAAGAACTGGCATCGGCTTGCATAATGTTCAAAATTTATTTAAAAGATTCTAAGTTTATCATTGAAAAAGAAAGTCAGTCAGATTTAGTTCTTAGTTTTTCTTTAAATTTTAATAAACATGTTTATAAGAATTAATCTGCCTTTTAATTGTTGCCCGCCTGCTGAAAAACACGGACAGCACATTTTGTAGAAATTGTAAAATTTTCAATAGAATTTTATTTAATTATTCATTAACATAAATATAGTTGTACATGTTACTAGAACTATTTCAAAATTTTTACAAGTAAAAAATATTATTGTCACTGTAATTATGTATATGATTGCGGTAACCATAATCTGTTTAAGTTACTATTCACATGATTGTAGCAATCATATAAATGATTGTAGAAAATAAATATATGTTTATGGCAAACATGTTCATGATTTTTTCAGAGTATGATAATCATAATCCGAGAACAACACAATATGGTGAAGTAATACATCATAAAAAATGGTTGCCACAAACATATACATAATTACTACATTATAATTATTGTTCTTCACAATTCTACTAAGATTAACTACATATGTACATATGTATTTATTTATTTAACTGTTTTCTTTGACAAACTTTATCAAGTTTTTGGCATAAAAGCACAAACAAAAAATACAAAAGCTGTCAAATACACACAAAACTGAATGACGCAATTGACAAACCAAATTGGGGGTGATATTTACGCAATCGAATTCGTACATCATTAATTTAATATAAATTGGCAATATAATTTAACTTCTGATGAGTCTCGTCACATATTTATCAATAAATATTGACGAGGAAATTAAGTATACATTTGTATTTAAATCATGCTTTAAATTACAGTCAACAAACATAAAGATAACTAAGTAATATCATAAAATTCATGGTAAGAGCTGATTACAGTAATCATCATCAACATCTTGTGACATTTAATACTAATACTAAATATAAGTATTAATATTAATATGTTTGTATTACTTATAACATTATTCACAGTTACTGAAATTACCCCAAATACATTTATACATACATATTTAAGTATGTAATTGTAATCATACTTGAATAGCAAATGTCATATGAATATTTCATCATAAAAGTACAAAAAAAAAAAAAAAAATGTAATCTATGGTAATTTTTTTGATTTTAACATTGATATGAAAGCAACAAACAAACAAACAAAAAAAAAAAAATAAATAAAAATTTCCCAGAAAATTAAATAAATTATATGCCATAAAGACAACATAAAGTTAAAGTTATTTATATTCGACTGGTGCAGGCGGCAATTTGCCAATTGATAAATTGAAATGAATGAATGAATCAATGTATAAGTAAATTACACCAAAAATTATATTGGCAGTAAAAATCTGTATTTTACATTTTAAATTGAAATGAAATAAAGTTATATATAGCAAAGGATTTATTTATTATGTAGAGAATAAACAGAATAAATCAATGAACACAGGTTTAAATTTACACCAAAATTTGTTACTTTATTTGAATAGCATACATTCAGCAGACATGAATTCAAAGCATACTTTTGGGGGGTTTTAAAGTTTAGTTTTATTTAAATTATAGTCATTATTTACTTCGATGATTTCTTTTTAGTGGCATTTAGAGTGAAGTATTTGAATAAGCAATTGAATTTCTCAATGTTTGTTGAAATTTTTTTTTTTTTGGAAATGTACAAAAATGTTTCTTTGGATTGCCAGAAAAATTAAAGAGCTTAAAAAATGTGTTTTAAAGGTGGTAAATAAGATTCACACTGAATATCAACTTAAATAGAATAAAAACAACTCAAAGTACTATGTTCAGCTGTTTCGAATTCAATATAAATCTTTTTTCATGTTTGAAATTAAAAAAAAAAAAACAAGTAAGACCCTTCACAAAATATAAAAATATTTAAAATACAAATTTTAAATATTTTTAGGTAAGCAAAATTAAAAAAAAATTTTTCAAAATTCTTAAAAAATTTGTTTTTCCAAAAAAAATTTTTTACATTTTTTTCCAAAAAATTTTTAAATTTTTTTTTTTTTTTTAATTTATTAGTAAAAAAATTTAAGACAAAAAATTTTTTTTGTTAAAAAAAAATTTGGGTTAAAAAATATTTTTCTCGATTTTGACCTATTGCTGGTCCAAATTACTATAGCCTTATATACATCGTTGCAATGGTCTTTGAAATATCTATCATTAGATATCCATATTGTCTATATTAATGACTTAGTAATCCAGCAATATATCAAAAATAGGCAACAAATCGAGGTTGTCCCGTTTTTTTCCATATATCTCAGCCATTTGTGGGCCGATTTTCTCGATTTCAAATAGCAACCGAATTGAAAAAATTCCCCATATATTGATATACATCCGTATTGTCTATGTACAGAACTTAGTGGTGCAATTTTGCTGATTTTTGATACCACAATTATTGAAACTATATCGCATATATTGCTAAAAGATTTTGGTCCGTAATATATGTGGGGCTTTTGGAAAGTTTCAGATATAAGCCGCTATATGGAACAACCGACCCAAGGACGGAGTCGATAAAAAAAAACTGGTAATAAGAAAATGAAATTTGTGTCAACGCTGTTAGAATACAAGGTGAGATACAGTCTGTCAAAGTCGATCACCTCTGATTAGGAAAACTTTGCTTTATTTTACGACTACGCACAGTGGAGCAGAATCAAAATTTTTTGGAAATAAATCTGGCATTTCTAAACGGATGGCCCAATATGGAAAAAATTTGACGTGGGGGTAGCCAAGGAGTATTCGAGTTCAAGTTATTAAAATGGACTTTACAAATGCTCCAGGCGCGGCGCTATTGACGCTCAAAGTAGGGTACCTTCGATATGTAAAATTTTTAAACACGTGACATTTTTTTGTTTCCCATACGATTGCAAAGATTTTTAAATTTTTGGGAAGCGCTTGACTAGGTCTTGAAAAAACATGCTTGCGTGTGCTATTTATCTCTTTTAATTTCCGAGTTATAAGCATTTCAAAACTGAGCATTTCAAATTTTGCCATACCTTGGTCCGCTTTTTTAAAAATGTAGGGCGTACTTTTGAACCGAATGAACTCGAATATTTTTCATTAGTTAGATAAGTAAAATATCAATAACATACAATAAATTTCAGAGCAATATCAATTACGGATCCGAAAAAACTTGCTGTTTTTTGGGCGAAAAGGTGACTTCACTCTTTTTTTATTAAAATAAAACTTTCTTTAAGAACATATAACAGTTTTATATTTTTCTGTAAGATATCTTTACGGAGAATATTTTGGTATAAAAAACAAAATATGTCGCCCTTACGCATTTCGGAATTTGTCCTATTTTTTATCAAAATTTGAATTTTGGACCACATGTTCTAAAATCCCAAAACCGAAAGCAGTTTTGGAACCTTGATGTGATTCCTATTTAATTCCAAAGGATTTTTCCAGCCCCGAAGGAAATGTAGAACCTGTGAGCAAAATTGTAAAAAATACTATTTTTGGGATTTTCGCTCCAATTTTTAGGAATTGCGGGATTCCCTTTGACCTTTTGACAAGTTTTTTTTACACTTTGTTATTTAGAATGAAGAATTTAAAAAAACACTGCAAATTTCATTTGGTTTTTTTAATAAATAAAGATTTTATTACATATTACATATTTATTGAGCTCTAAAACTAAAATTTTTATCAACATTTTGATAGGGTTGCAAATATTAGGAACAATTTGGTCCACATTTTTTCCGAACTAATTTTTTTTGTTTAGATAAGTTAATTTCTGATATTACAAAAACAAAATTTCAAGACAATATCTCAATTATATTCAAAAATATGCCACTTTAAAACTCCGTCCTTTAAAAATATTGCACTGTACAAAGTTGTTCTAACCAGAAGTGGTCGATTTTGACATTCTGTATCTCACGTTGTGTTTCAACAGGGTGGTCACAAATTTAATTTTATGAAAGCCTATATCCTCCTCTTTGATTTGTTTCTAAAGTTTTTTTTTGCAATCAGGCCAGTAGTTTAAAAGCTAAGGACCCCTTTGATGAAAACCTAAATTGTGAGCTAAAAATATACTAGTAAATTAATTTAAGTTCTAAGCTTTACTGTAAATTGTGGATCGAATACACTCATACAAATGTCTAATAAATAAGAACTTATATATCAGATTATATGCTAGCCATTACTTCACTATATCTAAATGTGCGGTCACACTCAAAAAAGTGTAACCACTTTTTTTAGTACACATTTGTTTGACGTTGTTTATTCTTACAAGTCTTACAAGTAAAAAGAGTTTTTGACAATAAATATAAGAATTAAAATATATTTTATTTAGTGGTTACGTTTTTCTCGTGAAATATTTGCCATGTGTGACCCCCTACCTTAAGTAATACAAATGATGTGTATGCTATTGGTGGGATATACTCAATCTACTTATATAAAAACACACGTATGCAAGCACTCTTTGGCTTCGAAAACACGCACACACTTGCAGACGTTCACATAAGATATATTTTTATTGCATGCATTTAGGCGACAAATGTTCTGAGTCAAAGTTCTAATCAGAAAATCATTAACAGAAACCAGTTGTTTCTTTTGACTTTAACATGACTTTGAGTTCGTTTCTGATAACAAGTAGCAAGGTGTGAGTACTCGTATAAAAGTAATATTTTTGTGGTATTTCCAAAAAAACAAAGAAACAATTTTGAATATATTTCTTATTGTATTTGTTTCATCTGTTTCAATACGATTGCAAAATGTATTTTTCTTAATGATTTGTCACAAAAAGAAAAAAAAAAGAAAAATAAAGAAAAGAAATCTTTAGAAATATGTTTTATATCCTCTTTTGTTTACTGAAATACAAATACAATATATACATACGTATTTATTTAAGTATCTGTAAGATATAAAGTATATGACCTTCGTTTGTCTGTCTGTCTTTTGGTTTAAAAATTCATACGTTTGCATGTGTATTAGTGACTGATTGCGGGTGACTCATTTTACAGGTTGTTCTGCTTGATTTAATATTTCGTGCAAGTCTGTGTATTTTATTTTATAGATTCAGTTCCTTTTATTTTTTTTTATTTTTTCCAGCTTTTATACTTTCATACTCATACGCAAATAAATAAAAATGAATTTCCACAACATTGAATTCAAACAGTGATTTATTAAGATGCATGACATGTTGTGTGAGATAAAATAATATTTACTAAATGTTTCATCTTTGGGGTTTTTTTATCTTCCTCTAACAATGTTTTTTGTGTGTTTGTATTTAAGCACTCAGTCATTCTCCTAGGAACGTAAATAGTGCCAGTAGATTTGGCTTATAAATCATTATGTAAAGTTTTGTGAATGTATTTTTAAAAGACTAGAGTTTTCGGTGAATTAATTTAGAATTTATCACAATATGTAATGACTTACAGTGTTTTCTGTTTGGCTTCTACTTATTTTTGTTTCCGGTTTAAAAATTTCAAAAGTCACCTAGATTCCTAGAAGTATGCTACAAAATAGTAATTATTTAACAACCTTGTTGTATGTGCTGGTTTAAGAGCAATTTTCATGAACAATTTTTGCTGCATGTATACTTTTAGGCGGCCATAAATAAATTTAATGACTTCTGTGTAGGATGTAAGGTTAAAGCATCAGCATTTTTTTAAGTAATTAGAAACTGGGATTGTAGAATTTTGCTGTTAAGAAGAATTATGATGCTTTAATAAGCATTTTAGCTTTTAGGGGTTTCTAACAGCATACATGAAGGCGGAGGCGTAATGAGGTCAGTTGTAAAAAAACCTACTGGTTCGATTGAAAAATAAAATTATAGAGATATAACCAACCTGTTTGATAACACATGGAGAGTTCCAAAGGCCAAATTTGGTCATCTGGAGTATGTTCAAGTTTATGTGGTTCGTAAATTGATATTCGGAAGACGAACCCTCAAATATAGTTGGAAGTGAAATTTCAATTGTATTGGAGCATAACACATATCCACTATAGAAAATTCATGCAAAAATTGTTTAATATTGAAACCGTTTATCATAGTCCCTTCACAACTATGAACACAAGACATATTTTATATAAACAGATATTTAAATGTTCATGATATTTAAAGAAAAATACTTAATTTGTTTACTTTGCAAATAACTTTTCAATTCCTGATTCAAAACTTTTATTGGGGCTATGTGCTTGTATGTATTACTTAATGACTTTCTTAGAAATAAACTTAATTAGCCACAATTATAACTTTTCAAACTTACAATGCTGATCTTAATTTCCTGCATTTTAGTTCATCAGGAATAAGTGTCAAAAGTTTCTTAATGACAACATAAGTAAGTAAAATACACGCTGCTAAATTGTGTGACAGCGAATAATGATTATAAACACTTTTGTTGGATTTGTTACAGAACACAGCAAAACCAAAACCAGAACAAATCTTTTTACAAGTTTGTATTTATTTATCTAGAATTTATGAACAAATAACCATAATTTCAACACAAAGTCGTAAGATATGCACAAATAAGCTTTTAAATAATTGGCTTAGGTTTTGTAACTAACCCAGCAAGTTGAAAACAACTAATAATTGTTACTGCTTGTGGTATAAAATCTGTAAAACTATTAAGTAGAATAATTCATGTCACAAAAACAACTTGATAGCTCAGTGATCGTAAGGACTTACACAAGTTGTAATTAGAAAGATTATTTATCAGCCAACTAACCTGGCTGACAGAAGATATTGTCACGGAACAGGTGATAGGGTAGTTTCAGAAAATTTATGGAGAGTTACTGAGAAAGCATAATAACTTATATGTAACATATTCCTAACTGGGAATTCATAAATTAGAATTATTTTAACATTTTTGTAGTGTCATGATATAGTTTTTCATATGAAGTATACATTATAAAGAGTTGACACTCGAATGTAGCCATCCAAGTGTGATCATGAGCATTACTAAGCTTCTTTAAAGTCATGTAGTATTCAATATTTTCTGTTACTATGGGATGTATGACTTAAAAATGCGAAATTTTTTCAAATTTGTAGTTTTTATTTTGAAACATTTGTACAATAACAATTTATTCAAAGTATTGGCTATTGTTAGTTATGACCTTTTCCCATCTTCTGGCAATATAAGGATTCCGAGCCAAAAGAACTGCTCATCTTTTGAGGCCAAGAAATAATTAAGCCAATATCGGATATTCTGTTGCAAAGTGAAGCGTATACCAGAGAGAGCATTCTGCAATTAGTATTCGGACGGGGCACAGTATGGACAATGAAGCGGGTGAGGCAAAAGGTATTGCAACGTATGGTCGAGCGTTTTTATGATGGAATATTACGATTTCATGCCTGGCCGCATATTCTGGACGTTTTTCTGGCCAATGCTCGCTTCAAACGAATCAGTTGCGTTTGGCACAGGTTCCCTGTGATGGTCTGGTCAGTTTTAAGCAGCTAATAATATATAGCACCCTGTTGCTCCCACCAACTACAGAACATTGCATTTGTGCTATGGTTGACCGGGCTTCACATTCGGTATCTTATGCTTCGGGTTATCGTAATGGATCCATTTTTCATCGCAAGTAATGATTCGGTGCAAAACTTATTTTCTTTTATAGCGTTAAAGAATCATTTTGTACATTGAAAATCATCTTTCAATGTCTCTCTCTTCCATTCGTATGGTACCGAATTTTTCTGCTTGCTGATCGAGTAGCTGCCAGTGATTTTGCAAGCTCTTGTTGAGTTTGACAACAATCTTCATGGAGTAATGCCTCTAATGCTTAGTCTTCAAACTTTTTTGGCTGGTTTGGGCGGTCTTTGTTCCGTGTCTAAATCACCACTTCTGAACCGCACATATCATCTCTTGCACACTAAAAGCGATAGAACACAATCACCATAGCTTTGGTGAGCAATTGATGTGCTTCAGCGGCACTTCCTTTCAAATTAATGAAGCAAAGTAAATTTTCCCGCATATGACGCTTTGTCGGTGCAAAATTCGACATTTTCGAAGTAAAAAATAACTGTGTTGTTTACACTATAATGTTCAATAACTAAGTGAGAATAAATGACAGATATGTAACCTTCAAAATGACATATATAAGTTAGAGTTTCCAAAAAACCGAAGAATTTCAAAACCGCGGTTTCGGTTTTAAAAAATTGAAAACCGATCGGTTTCGGTTCGGTTTTGTGATAATTTATTAACTATTAATTCAGATGATAATATAGGAACTGCTAAACAAATTTAAAGTTAAAATTTGGCGAGTGTTGACGAGGATAAAGGAAAATTGATACTTTTTCTTTTAATGGTACCTTTTTAATATATTAAATTATACATAAAAGTTGGCTAATATGCTTCTCCGTAAAGAAATAATCAAGAATATAGTGCTCAATTGTATTATGATACCAAACATGGAGAACTAAACCAAACTAAGGAGTACTTTTTCGTTCTTCAAAATGAATTTTCTATAATAATTAACCTAGAATCAGGAAATTACTTTGAAATTTCAAACTTGACAGTGGTTCTAATGGTACTTTTTATTATAATAAATTATTTTACTTATTGTATATACATTAGGTATATAACTAATTTTGGCGAAATTTTTGGCATACCAACACGTGATGGCCAATGTTGTATAAGTAATGAAAATCATTTTTTTAGGTCATCTGGAATCAAAAACATCACGCACCAACACCAATTTCTAAGATAAACCAAAATTTTTCTTTTCTCTGAAAAATTATATTAATAATTTCATATTTTTTTTGCAAGTGTACTTCCCGTATGTAAAAATTATCTTTTGAAGTATGTCCGCAGTTATTATTAAAATAAAATATATTGTATTTCAAAATAATTGAAAATATTTAATGAAAAACTTTAGTGTGTTTGCTGCGTGAACTTTTTTAACAACCGCGAAAAAATAATACCGTGATTTTTCACATTTTTTAATGCTCTATTCGACTATGCAAAAAATGTAAATAGTTATATCCCTAATATACATAATAGTTCGCTGATATGCTTCTGAGTAAAGAAGTAATCAAAGATAGAGGGCATAATGATATTGAGGTAACAGAAACTATTATTGAAATTTCTATAATAATGAACCAATAAGCAGGATATTAAACACACATGATCCTGACTGAGAATATAAAAAAGGGAATTGCAGGTACTTTTTCAAACTAGTAGTACTTTTTGAATATTTTATAACGATGGAACTAGAAACGCGAATTCAAGACGGATAATTAATGTTACTATTTCTTTATTGTAAAGGTACTTTTTGAATATTTTATAATGATTATAGTATTACCTTTCTTTTGTATTTTCTATAATAATGGACACAGAAATATGAAATTAGACATTCATGATGCTGAGTATTTTATTCTGATAATACGTCCAGAATGAGCTACAATCCATTCCTGAATTACTATTAATTTACAAAGGGAGACTTAATAGTACTATTTCTTTATTCCAATTGAAGTGGCGAAGCGCATCGGTTAGCTAGTACTTTTATCGGATATTTGAAAATAAGACTTTGTTACAAAAATTTTGCATTATTTAGCCTGCGAAAGGTAGCCTGCTACATTATCTGAAGCAATTATTGTAATACAATTTAAAAAATTGAAACAAATCTTAAGCTATTTTTACCGATCTGTGTTTAGAGATATTGGATGAATAATTGGATGAAAAAATTTGTTTCTCATTTCTAAATTTTGAATTTTTCTAGTGAAAAAAGATTAAAAGTGAAAACTGAAGAATAATTGTCGGTTTCGGTTTTAGGCTTTGAAAAACCGCGGTTTCGGTTTCGGTTAAAACCGAATTGGAAACTCTAATATAAGTTATTAAAAACAAGAATTGCGTTCAAAAGATATGCTATATATTGTAAGTCCCGCATTTTTAAGTGATACACCCAATAATTTTCGTTTTTTCGTTCGATTGATTCCTTTTTCTTCTTAGATATTTTTTCTCTAAACTAACAAACTTAATATTGCCCTAAATGCATACAAACTTATTGTTTATAAAATTTCAAAATCAATGAGAGTCTGAGGTTATCAATGAGGGTCGATAGGTCTTCCTTTTTGATGAGATTCAACATACGGCATTAAAGTGTTCATAAGCATAAAGAAAAATTGTAGTTTGTGTGCATTAAATATCCTCAACATACCTGCTTTGTTGAATGCTATCAAGCAACTTAATGAATGATTTGTAGTTTTTACGCTCTTGTTATGAGTGTTGTGTACTTGTAAATTTGTCGAAAATCTTCGTAATCTGAACAATATGAACGCGCATCACTGCATTAAAGTTTCCAACTAGGTCACTTAACCCAGATCATAGAATATATGTCTTGCTACCTATGTTTGGTAACCTAATGAGCTCTACATTCATAGAGAATATTTCCCAAGATCGCAGCGAAGAGAGTCTTTCTTTATATTCAAGTGGCGTTTTACGTTTATTGGAAGTTTATCCAAAGCTATCTACTTACTATCAACTTTTACGATTCGATTACACCATTTTCTATTGTAAATGTAATTTTTATATTTTTCATTTGCGAACTCACAACGCATATATATTCTGGATCGTTATAGATAGCGAAGTCCATATAGCCATGTCCGTCTGTCCGTCTGTATGTTGAAATCAACTTTCCGTATACCCCAAATAACTTACAAACATGATTGATACATCAATATATCGGGAATTCTTCCGGCTCGGTCGCTATTTAATATCTAAGAAAATTGGCCCACAAATGGCTGAGATGATATAAGGAAAAAACCAGGACAACCTCGATTTTTTATCAATATCTGCATTACTAAGTCATTAATATAGACAATATGGATATCTAATGATAGATATTTCAAAGTACATTGCAACGATGACTAAAAGGCTATTGTAATTTGGATATACAATGCGTCAAAATCGGGAAAAACATATTTTAACCCGAATTTTTTTTTTACCAAAAAAATTTTTTTTTTTTCATAAATTTTTTTTCACTAAAACATTAAAAAAAAAAAATATTAAAAAAATTTCAAAACAAAAATTTTGAAAAATATTTAATTTTGATAAATAATATAAAAAAAATTTGTTTACCTATAAATATTTAAAATTTGTATTTTAAAGTATAATTTGGTGAAGGGTATATAAGATTCGGCACAGACGACTATAGCTCTGTTACCTGTTGAAAATTAATTTTACAAAAGGCGAAATTTAATTTTTTTTTTTTTTGAGAATTTTAATTTAGAATTCAGAAAAGAACAATTGGAAATGGCATTTTTCAATATAAATACAGAATAGAACAACTGAAATTGAGATTTTCGAATTCAATTTCAAAAAAAAAAAAAACAATCAAATTTGAAAATTAAACAAATTAATGAATTAAAGTTGGTGAAAACCAGTGCCACTAGTTTGTTTAATTGAATTCATTTAGATCAGTGTTTAGCACAAACAGAACATTGTAGGTGGCATAAAACGAATTTGCTGTTTTCATACAATATCATCAATTTGTTTTCCTTTTTGTGATTTTTACAAGTTTGGCTCGCATTTGTGTTGTAAACCTTCACTAAAAACCTTCACTAAATACTTTGTTAAATTTTCTACTTGTTTGTAGCAATTCCTTTTTATTGACAAATTTTCCGGTAAAGAAATCTGAAATCTACACTACCATTAAACTAATACTAAATCTTATAAATTATTTGCTGGGTAAACACAAGACTAGCAACAAGTGTTAAGGATTTATTTACATACTACAAATTGTACTTCTAAATTACAACTTACTGACTGTTTATTAAATCTGAGGATTTTTTTTGTATTTCTTTCAGCTCTTCAATATGCTTTAAGTCTTCGTTTTCTTTACAATACAAAGTATGCTTAAGTTTTTGTGTTAAAAAAAAAAAAACAAAAATGTCAATATTTTTAGTGTTACTGAAATTTTGTTAACTAATTAAAAGCTAAACATTGCAGCATTACACTTTTGTTTAGAATCTTAGCAACCATTAAACACTTTTCATTAATAATACCAAAAGCAGACCTAAAGTATGCTTTATTATTTAGCTTTATCACAACTATGAATCATAAAATACTTATTTTTTTCTGATAGCTATACATTTTCATTTGTAATAATTTGATTTTCTGTTCATTAATCATAATTCGTTTTATTTCAACAGTTGGCTAAAAACATGGTCCCAAATGGGCTGGCTAACGCCAACTAATTGTTGTTTTATTTGTTGGTGGTGCAGGCGTTGTTGCTGATAAACTTGATACGAATCACGAATATTCTATGTAGTTTTGACTATTAAAGAAAACATTTACCATAAAAACCTTAACTTGTTAAGTAATAGCAATAACAGTATTGTTATATACTTATACTTACAACAAAAAAACATTTGTATATATAGTACAATACATAATAATCATATAAATTAAATAGTACGATTATAATGATTGTATTATTGTACATTTCACACCCTCTTTTTTTCTACTTGTGTGACCAGGATTTTAGCTTAAATTGCGTTTATATTTCTTTGGCCTTGTAATAAAAACCTAATACAAATTATAAGAGTATACTTTTAGGCGGGCGATAACTTCCAAAGAAATTTTTTATTTTAATGTAAATGTTAACAGGCATTTAATTTGAAGCATGAGTGGCAAAAATAAAATAAATTCGCATATATTATATTTCAGGGAATAGTTATATTACTTTTCCTATAAGTTTTTAATACATCTTATAACAAACAATTTTAAAAACATTTGGATGAAAAAATTTGAAGTATTTTTAAGTTCTTTGCATTTTAAGTAATTACTTAAAATTCTGCTTTTAACTATAGTTGAGTATAAGTTTTATGGCAAAATATACATTTGTGTAATTAAATAATTGAAGATTTTATTACTACTATATTTTTTAGTTTTATTTATTTATTTTTTTTTAAGAAAAACTTCAAGGTTTTTCATCAAACTGTACTTTGTTGTATTCCTACAGCTTTCAAATATTGTGTACTATAATGTACTGCATAATTTAAAAGTTTTTTTGCTAATAAAAATCAATGAAATGAAACTAAGTTAATTAAGCATTAAGGGCATCCATTATAAATAAGAGAAGACAAGTGATAAACATGCTGCAAAAAGTAAATATGTAATTCACTAATTGCTATAGTTTTCAATAGTATAGATTTAAGACATTATTCATAATAAAATTTTAAATTTATCAAAGATTTATAAATCAAATTTTGTATGAAAATTTTGTTTTTATAAATCTTTAATAGATTTATTATGAATACGAAACTGTCTTGGAATATTAAAACTTAATCTAGAGTGTCCAAGGCGGCTATGGGGTATTATTCGCAGTCTTATCAAGTCCCTATTAATGTATGGCTCACTTGTTTGATGCTGAAAATTACCCATCGTAAATCGTTTAAGAAAATCTTACGAACTTCGGCACTAATGATTACAGGCCATCATACCCTCTTTTCACCATGAAAAAAGGATTTGCTCTCAACTCATTAGATTTAATGCTACGGACGCTTGGTATAGAATGAACTATGGGCATGTGATAGTGCTTAATAGCCTGAGGAAAATTCCGGAGATTATTGTTCTCTGTACTTCTAAAACTTTCAGGGAAATTTAATTTTCCGTGTTGCTCACAACTTGAGAAAATGTTATGGGAAATTCCCCTCAAGAAAGTTCATTTGTGGTCATCATTGAAAGCTGAAAGGCGTAGAAGGAGGCTTTTATATTGCACGGACAAAGACTGTTGTGTCATTTAGACATCCGAACCGATGTAGTGTTTTGCAGGCTCAACACTACAATTTTTGGAATTTTTGTGGGGATTTCCCAAAAAAAAAAAAATTAAATAAATTTCTGATTTCTAAACAAATATTCATATATTAATAATCATTAGCATGAAGAAGATTTATAGTCAAGTTTAAGTTATGAAATTGGAATGTAATGCTTGAATTCATAGAATAAAATATACATAGAAGCGTTACTGAGAGACAAACAAGTAAGAGAGCTGTGTCGAATCGTATACACCATTCACCAAATTATACTTTAAAATATTTTTAGGTAAACAAAATATTTTTATATTTTTTTAAATTTTTTTTTTTTTTTTTTAAATTTACTAGTGAAAAAATTGTATTTACAAAAAATTTTTTTTGGTAAAAAAAAAAAAATCGGGTTAAAAAATATTTTTGCCGATTTTGACCCATTGTAGGTCCAAATTATATATAGCCTTATATAGATCGTTGCAATGGACTTTGAAATATCTATCATTAGATATCCATATTGTCTATATTAATGACCTAGTAATCCAGATATAGCTCAAAAATTGGACAAAATCGAGGTTGGCCCGGTTTTTTCCTTATGTCTCGGCCATTTGTGGGCGATTTTCTCGATTTTAAATAGCATATGAGCCGGAAGAATTCTCGATATATTGATGTATGAATCAAATTTGTAAGTTGTAAGTTGTTTGGGGTCTTGTAAGTTGTTTGGGGTCTTCAGAAAATTGGTTTGACAGACAAACAGACGGACATGGCTTAATCGACTCCGCTTTCTATAAGAATCCAAAATATATATACTTTATAGGGTCGGAAAATTATATTGTGGAAATTACAAACGGAATGACAAACTTATATACGAAGGTAAAGGGTATAAAAACCTGAGTATGTGAGTCTTGCAAGTTGCAACAACAAAAAACATGCATTTTGTTGTTGTGTCGGCCATAAAATTTGATAGAGAGTAATTATGTTTACTCTCAGTTGCGCCTCTTGTTCTACCCTATGATTGAAACCCTCAACATTAGGGACTTAAATTGTCAGAGTATATCCCATTTAAAAATATAAATTGGTACCACAAAATGTTCCTTAAAAATATTTGGTCAATTCACAAGGTCTCCTATCATGTCATCTTGTCACAATGTCCTAATATTTCACGACTCGGCGGCTCGTCTTAACCGACTCTTAGACGTTCGTCGCAGGTCTCTGTTGGTTAGTTACGATAACACAATAAACGTAGCATTCACAGTAGTATTATTGTAGGAAATTTGTTGCTTGAAAGTCAATAACAACATTTTCAAACCATTGTGAAATATTACAACATTTTGACAATATGACATGTTAGGAGACCTTGTGAATTGACCAATTGTATTTTTATCTATCTTTCTATATCGCTCATTTGCTGCAACAACGTCGTAATTCCAAAAAACCCATATTTCGAGTTAATAGCACTATTGCATTAGTTGTTTTAATAACTGACAAAGTTTTGTGAACTAGATTCTAAAATTATGTTTTTTGAATTATGACGACGTTGCAGCAAATGAACGACATAGATTTTTACTTATTTTCTTTCATAAGGAAAATATTCTTCGGCTTAACATACATTTCACTCAAGCGAAATTTGATCTCAAAATTTAAAATTTCTTGTTATGGAGATAGATTAGACATACATATATAAGGAATATCAACAATTTTAGAGAATCGTTGAAACTGAATACAAGCGAAAAATCATTAATTTTAATAATTGAGTCAACAAGGTAATGACAACTATAAAAACAACAAGTATTTTGTTTTGATATTTCACGATGGTTTTGTAACTACATATTTTGAGTATGTTGTATAATTGCCAATACCATAGATAAATACACCTAGATTGGAAATTTTACTGTCAAAGACCTAACTCATTTGTCAAAAACCTAAGTGGTGAGAAGGTATTAGTAAAACAAGTAAGAAAGCTATATTCGGCTCTCTATATAAAAAATACAATAAAAATTTTATATATTTTTAGGTAAACAAAATTTAAAATTTTTTATAGGAAAAATTCAAAAAAATTTATTGTAAAATTTTATTTTTTAATTTAAATTTTTTTTTTTTTAAATTTATTTGTGAAAAAAATTGTATAACCAAAAATATTTTTTAGGAAAAAAATTTGGGGTTAAATTTTTTTCCCGATTTTCACCAATTGTAGGTAATGGAGATAGATTAGACATACAGCTAATACAGCTGAATACAGCTAATATGAACTTTTAACCTATAAAAAAAAACTAAAGCGAATTTCGAAATTCTGGAGAAATTTAAATTTGGTATGACCATGGAAAACATGTAGTATTACAAACATTACCCAAGTCAGAAGAGTAAAGGTTAAAAAATTTATTTTTAATCAACATTTTTCGCTTGTTTCCTATAAATACTAAAATACATTTCATACTTTTTCCCTAGCCAAATGTAGTTATATTCTTAGCAGCAATTGTGTATTTGAAGTAATAAGTTTTGTCATTTATTTTTCCATTTATTTCTAGGAATATAAGATAAAGAAATTAATATTAGACAGAAAAGAGATGAGCACAAGCAACCCCAAAATCATGGTATAATATTTTCAAATGAAAGGCTTTAACAAAATATTTATCTCAACACTTGGCTAAAATTCTACTGTAGTATTTTTTAAAGCTTTTATAACAACCATAAAATAATATAAAGTATAGAAGAAAATCTAGAAAATGTGGTAAAAATGTGTGTATTTGATTCTATAATTTTTTCCACTAATTTTTAGTTCATATTATTAAATTTAATGTAACTAATTTATATTGTAATTGACCTTATCCATTAACGAAAGTCAAGTACATACTAAATTTAACTACATATTTGCTGTTAAAGTTTTTTTTTTTCCTATTTTTTTCTTTATTGTTATTTGTCTATTATATTCCTTTTATTTTGCTAAACTCAGCAGTAGTAAAACATTTAAGATGAAAGCCAAAAAACACAAAGAGAATCGTTATTTTTATCTAGTTCACACTTCATTGCTTTAGGGAGGTACTACATAGCTGAGGGGAGTTTTATATTAATCAAAAATGGTACTGGCAAATAATGAGCCTACATTAAGGATTATAATAATTAATTGGACTTACACTAAAGCTTTTAAAAATTCTAGCTTTAACATCAAAAGATAGAAATGTATCAATACAATAATATTGTAATGAAATAGAATACTTAATTCATTTTTGTTTAATACTTAATAATGGAGTTGGGTCGTTCATGAATGAAATCATTAATTTTAATAATTGAGTCAACAAGGTAATGACAACTATAAAAACAACATTCATTTTGGTTTTGTAACTATTTTGAGTATGTTGTATAACACCTAGATTGGGAACTCTACTGTCAAAGACCTAACTCAGTTGTCAAAAATCTAAGTGGTGAGAATGTATTAGTAAAACAAGTTTTCTATATAAAAAATAAAATAAAAATTTTATATATTTTTAGGTAAACAAAATTTAAATTTTTTTATAGGAAAAATTAAAAAAAAAATTTTATCGTAAATTTTTTTTTAATTTAAATTTTTTTTTTTAATTTAAAATTTTTTATTAAATTTATTTGTGAAAAAATTGTATAACCAAAAATATTTTTTGTTGAAAAAAAATTTCACCAATTGTAGGTCCGATTTACGTTGGCTTTATATACGCCGTTGCAAAGGTCTTTGAAATATCTATTATTGGATATCCATATTGTCTATATTAATAACTTAGTAATCCAGATATATATAAAAAATAGTTCAAAAATCGAGGTGTCCTTATTTTTTCCTTATATCTCAGCCATTTGTGGGTCGATTGTCTCGATTTTAAATACCAACAGAGCCGGAAAAATTCCCGATATATTAATGTATGAATCATGTATGTATAAGTTATTTGGGGGCTACGGAAAGATGATTTCAACATACAGACGGATATGGCTATATCGACTTCGCTATCTATAACGATCCAGAATATATATACTTTGTGGGATCGCAAATGAAAAATGTAGAAATTTCAAACGGAATGTGTGATTATTATGAGTAATTTTTTTGTTTTATTTTTATACCCTTCACTATGAGTGCAAGGGTAATATGTATAAGTTTGTCATTCCGTTTGTAATTTTTACATTTTTCATTTGCGACCCCACAAAGTATATATATTCTGGATCGTTATATATAGCGGAGTCGATATACCAATGTCCGTCTGTATGTTAAAATCAACTTTCCGTAGCCCCCAAATAACTTACAAACATAATTGATACATCAATATATCGGGAATTCTTCCGGTTCGGCCGCTATTTTAAATCGAGAAAATCGGCCCACAAATGGCTGAGATATAAGGAAAAAATCGGGACAACCTCGATTTTTGGCCTATTTTTGATCTATATCTGGATTACTAAGTCATTAATATATATCTATCTAATGATAGATATTTCAAAGTCAATTGCAATGATTTATATAAGGCTATAGTAATTTGGACCTACAATGGGTCAAAATGGGGAAAATTATTTTTTAACCCAAATATTTTTTTTTACCACAAAAAAAATTTTTTCACTAATAAATTTAAAAAAAAATTGGAAAAAAATCTAAAAAATAAATTTTGGACAAAATTAAAAATAAAACTATTTCGAAAAAAATTGAAAACAATTTTGAAAAAAAAATTTTAAATTTTGAAGAAAAAAAATTGTTTAAATTAAAAAAAAAAATCATTTTGTTTACCTAATAATATTTAAAATATTTATTTTAAAGTATAATTTGGTGAAGGGTATATAGATTCGGCACAGCCGAATATAGCTCTCTTAATTGTTTTTTTCTCTGTGTATTTCTCTATGGCCACTACTTTACTTTTTGTCTCAACTGCGAATCTCTAAATGAAGGATTCGCCAACATTCGTTTGTGCGCGATATTTGTTATGTAAAAATTTGAAATATTCAAAGAATTTCGTTTGAAAAATATAAAATTGTTGTAATAAAGACGTAAACAAAATTTCTTTCATTACTGTGACGAGCTGAACTGAGTTAAAAGTTTTCATGAATGACGTAACTCTAGATAATTAACCAGAAGCAGTAATACGAAATGAAAATAGACACTTGGGATAAATCGCAGTTTCGTCTATATATTTTCATTTTATATATTTCGAAAATCTCCGATTCACTACCATTGTGCAACGGCATCTAAAGCCACTTAACTAAACCACGAATATTATTTGTAACATGAACATACATAAACATACATGCGTATTCTTGCCCTATATACACATGTTAAATCAGCAAACATTCAGTCACATTCACACAAATAACACTGAGCTACATGAAATTATACTTATCCTGAATGAGAGCGATAATTTAGGCAATTAGATTATTAGAAGACGTTAGTTAAAAAATTTAGATCCAATATAATTTTTACAGCATCTTCCATTATGGACATAGATTGGACGATAATTGGATCTTATCTCCACAACGAGGCTGACTCGATCAATGTTTGTCAACACTGATCAACAACAACTGATTAACCGGAAGTTGTTTGCCTAGGATGAACTTTCGACGACAGCAAGCAACATTTTACAACATGGGCAGAGAAATTAAACCTTAAATAAAACCAGAAATTATATACCCACATTTTTGGGTTACTAATTGATCATTAAATATTTTAGTTTCCTCCATAAATGGACACATTTTTAATTTCTTTTCCATTAATTTCTGGTAAGATACAAAATCGGTGAACCAAAAATTGTTGCCAAGTGTACAAAATGTTATTGATAGTTAAGTTTACTTGTGTTGCTGTGTGCTTGTGTATGTGAGTACGTGACTGTGCATTGGAAATATGCGAATGTGTGTAGTTATGTTTTTTGGTCCTTTTTTTCTGCTACAGGAGTCAAAGGTGTGGTTGTGGCTGTGTTTGTGTTTTTGTTTGTGATATTCATAAGAAAAAAATTGGATAAATAAACAATAAAAATTTATAGATGGTTTTGTTTTATTATCAGTTTTGTCTGGCCGTTTTTGTTATTGTTGCCGAGCGATAATCAATTAAGATTTATTGATTGCAGATGATTTTGAAAAATAAGTTTCTTTTATTTATGGTTTTAGGTTTTTCGGATTAGGGTTTATCGATTTAAGTAATATTCATTGTTGTTAAATCTTTTAAGAAAATGTATGTATGTATGTATGTATTTTTTTTTTTTTTTGGATTAGGGTTTATAGATTTTTATCTTCTAATGTTCATTATTATTGTATCCTTTAAGCAAATTTAAGTTTTGTTATTTTAACTAATAAAATACGAAATATTTTGTACTAATTTTTTTTATTGTTTCAACATTTAATGAAAGTAGTGCAATGTTTATGTTATAAAAATTTGTTACATATATGTTTCCTTTTATAAAATGTTTTACTCTTAATAAACTTGAATTTATCTACATACATATTTCAAATATTAATTTCATACATATTTCAAAACAAAAGAATATTACTTATATTTCCACTTCAAATTGCTTTGTTTCATTTTAGAAATAGAAAACTAAGCAAATCCTTTTAAAGAAATTGCTAGAAATACAAGATAATGAAAATATTTTTATTTAAAATCTCTTTACTTAAGTTGTATAAGTAAGGAGCCAAATTTCTACTAAAACAGGTACACAGTGGAGCCGAATTCAGACGTAATAAATTTTAAATGTAAGAAGAAAAAAATTATAATAAAAATTAATGAAATATTATTTTGAGTTACTATGCGGGATTTACAACAGATGGTGTACTCTTTAATAACTTATATGTTACACTTAGTTTTTGAACTTCACCTCAAGAATTGGAGGTAATACTCCATTAAGATTGTTTTGGAGTATCAGAAATTGGCTTGATTCCTTCTTGTCCTAAAAATATAAGCAGTTCTTTTGGCTCGGAACGCATATATTGCCAGAAAGATGGCAAAAGTTCATTGCTAACAATGGCCAATACTTGAAATAAATTTATATTGTGCAAATGTTTCAAAATAAAAGCTAAAAATTTGAAAAAATCCCGCATTTTTAAGTCATACACCCAATAGTAAATTAAAAAAAATTGTTGATAAAGAATTTTTCTGTTTAATATCGAGTTTTTTTTAGAAAGACAAGTGTGCATTATTTAATGTGGGTTTCAGAAAGATTTCAATAAAATCTGTAGAACGTTTTATTTGTTTATGTAAAAAAACCACGAAATGTAGCTGCAATGTTACACAAATTAACCAAAAAGAGCAACCACAGGCTATATGTTTAATGCTTAATATGAAGTTTATAATTTTAACAATTCGATTTCCCCACCAATTTTGTTTTTCAACACATTAAAACTCATAACTTAGATTCTACACAACACTTTTTTAAAATTTTCTTTTTGATTACGATTATTATAAATATTTATCATAATTTGAGAGGAAAAACTAATAAATATTTTCAAAATTTTTGAAATTTATATTTTAAAGTTTTCTACTTCCCCACCAATTTTGGTTTTTTTAAACTATTTTATTCATATTTTGCATTCCAAACAATACTTTTTTAAATTATCTTGTTGTCATAATAACATAAATATTTATCATAATTTTAAGAGAACAAATATTTTTATTTTTTTTTTTTTGAAAAATTTTTGAAATTTATTATTAATTTTTCGCAAATTTTGTTTTTTTCCAAATATTAAAATTCATATATTTGTATTACTGGCTTTTAGAAATATGTCTTTCACATATGTACTTAAACAATTTATTACACTATAAAGCAACCAAAGACAATATTTTTAATGATTTGTATGAAATTTCTATTTTCAGCATTTTTAACTTCCCCTCCAATTTTGTTTTTTGGAAACTTTAAAAAATCCATATCTATGATTTTCAGCAACATTTTTTAAATATTCTTTTTGATTATGAATAGTATATATAATTACTATTATTTCAAGAAAAAAATTTCAAATTTAAAAAAAAATTTTAATAAAATCGAAAAAATTTTAAATTTTTTAAAAAGCGAATATAAAATTTCTTACCAAACAATGTGGTAAAAAATTGTAGTTTTTTTTTCTTAATCTGCCCATTCAAATCAAGCACAGGTAAATATATTACTCTGTTGTATGAAATTCCTATTTTCAGCATTTCGACTTCCCCACCAATTTGTTTTTTCTGAACTTAAAAATTCATATCTTGGATTCTAAACAATTTTATTTTAAATTGTGTTTTTGATTATGAATATTATAAATATTAATTGTTATTTAAGAGGACATATTTTTTTAAACAATCAACGTTTTGGATGAAATTTCTATTTTTAGCATTTTTAACTTCCCCTCCAATTTTGCTTTTTGGAAACTTAAAAAATCCATATCTATGATTTTTAGCAACATTTTTTAAATATTATTTTTGATTATGAATAGTTTATAAAATTACTATTATTTCAAGAAATAACTAAACAAAGTTTTTTTTAAAAATTTAAAATTTTTTTAAGAGAAATTTTAATAAAATCGAATGAAAATTTGTTTACCAAACAATGTGGTGTAACACCTGCTATCATTAAAATTTTTCTTAATCTGACCATTCAAATCCAGCACAGTTAAATATTTTAAAGTTTTGTATGAAATTCCTATTTTAAGCATTTCGACTTCCCCGCCAATTTTGTTTTTTTTATAAACATTAAAATTCCATAGTTTTGGTTCTAAACAAAATTTTAAAAACATTCTTTTTGATTTTGAATAGTTAAAAAATCTAATATAATTTGAACAAAAAAAAAAAAAAAAATCATTACCAAAATTTTATATATTTTTTTTTTTTTTTTTTTGTAAAATGTTAATAATTTTTTTTTTTCAAAATATTTTTTAAAAATTTATTTTTGATTACAAACAATATAAATAACTATGTATTATAATTTGAGAGGAAAAAATATATTTTTTTTTACTAATGCGTTTCATATTTCTACGCGTGTTTTTAAATGAAAACAAACATTTCCGGATTATGAAATTTATTAAAAAACTAATCAACATGTTTTTTTTTTATAAATTAAAACTTTTATTTTCACATTTTTATCTGCAATTACTTTATGCAAGTGTTTTCTTGGTAGCATATTTATAAAAATATAAAATATAATAGCATGTGTGTTGGCGTGTGTTAAAAACTTTTGAATAACTTAGAAGCTCTGGGGAAACAAAAAGAATAAATCAGAAAACAAAATATTTTTGCTAGTAGTTTATATTATTTTCTAAATATTTATCTTTAGAATTGTGTAATTTAAAAGAATTAAATTTTAATAATCAACAACTATTATATATATGAAAAGAAAATGTTGGATAAATATTTTACAAACAATAGAAACAATTTAAAATAAAAAGAAATAATAAATAGACAAATGAAGTATGTATTAAATTATGCTATGCTATGCTGACATTCTTAGTTCAACACAAGCAAACTTTTTAATCAAATGTTTATTTATTTTCAATACTTTCATTCTTATTTTTTATACTTTTAATACTCCAGTTGATAGTTTAAAGTTTTAAACAAAATAACAACAAAAGAAACAAGAGAAATTACAACCGGAAATGAAAAAGTTTACCCAATAAAAGTTTTTTTTTTCTTTTTTGTTTCACTTCTTTTTCTATTTTGTCTTGACATTAAGATTATATCTGAAATGCTAAGTTCTTTTGCTCTATTTTTTTTCATGCAGTTTTGTATGAAGTAGGAAAAAGTTTGTGAATTGTTTTTTACCTTTATTAAATTCACAACTAAAAAATTAAGGCTGGAAACGTTAAAAAGGCAATCATTAGAATTTAATAAAATCTAAAACAAAACATTGTAGCTAAAAAAATGAAAATTTATTTTATTTTAAAAGTTTGTTAATTTAATTTAAAAAAATATTTTTGAGCACGTTGCATATTACACATGTTTAAAATGGTTGAAAGCTAAAAGTTCCACAGATGATTATAACAAACAATTATAAGTGATTTCAACCGTGAAGGACAGTTATATAAATAAATATTTCTATACAATTCCTAATGACTTTAAACATATTAAATAATTGCTTCTGTATACGTCAAAAAAATAAGTTGTACGTCATATTTAAGTTAATTTTTTTGCTTATATACTATTAGCTGTCAAATACAGAAAAGAAAGAGTCAACTCTTTATAGGAACTTTATAAAAGCATGACGTATAAACTTAATGATTCATAAATATACTAACACAAATATACTAAGAATAAAATAAATAGCGATTTTGACTACTGAAAAAAAATTTGTTCTAAAAACATATGCAATTTAACCCATAATAAATTTAACATCATTTGTAATGGAAAATATTAAAAAAATACCTAAACATTTTAATCTTTCTAATCAAAATTAAAAAGAAAAAACTTTTTAAATACTTAATACATTTTTGCCACAAACTTACATTGTGTGTGTAGCTTTAAGCATTCATATGTTTTTAATTAGATGTCAGAAACATTTGCAATGCAGAGATGGTCAAACTAAGCTATATAGTTACAAAAGAGATCATAAAAAGTAAATTAAATTGTTGTGTATAATTGAAAATTTTTAAGATAGCTGGCATTTTTATGCTTTTTGCAAAATGTTTGCCACATTCTTTAACAATTTATCATACTACAAAGCAACCAAACACAATTGGTCAATTCTCAAGGTCTCTTCTCATGTCATATTGTCTTAATATTTCACAATGGATTTTATTGCTTTTCAAGCAATAAATGTCTTAAAATAATACTAATCTGTATGCTATGTTTATTGTGTTATCGTAACCAACCAGCAGAGATCGACGCCGAACGCCTAAGAGTCTGTTTAGCCGAGCTGGCGAGTCGTGATATATTTGGACATTATGACAACATGACTGATAAGAGACCTTGTGAATTGACAACAAATATGTTTAATGTTTTGTATGAATTATATATTTTCAGAATTATTGACTTCCCCGCCAATTTTGCTTTTTTGAAATTTTAAAATTCCATATTTATGGTTTTCAGCAACATTTTTTTAATATTCTTGTTGATTATGAATAGTATAAATAATGATGACTATTATTTCAAGAAAAAAAATGTGTCCAAAATTTTTTAAAAATTTAATATTTTTTTAGAGAAATTTCCCAAAAATCTAAAAAAATATTTCTTAACAAACGATGTGAAGTATCCAAAACACATGCTATCATTAATTTTTTTTCTCAAACTAACCATTCAAGGCAAGTGTAGTTAAACATTTTAATGTTTTTTATGAAATTCCGATTTTTAGCATTTCGACTTCCCCGCCAATTTTGGTTTTTTCAAACTTTAAAATACCAAATTTTTTTTAAATTTTTGTTTGATTTTGTATAGTTTAAAAACCAGTTTTAGAAGGAAAAAAATAAATTCAAAATTGTTTTGATTTTTTTTTTTTTTTTGTAAAATTTTTAGTTTCAATAAAATTGAAGTAAATTTTTACTTTGTGTTACAACAAATGACACGATTTTTCGTTTTCATTCTCAATCTGGCCAAACAAATTATTTTGTCATACTGAATAGCCCCCATACTAAATATTTTTTGATGATTTGTAAGAATTTTCCAAATTAAAGATTTCTACTTCCCCGCCAATTTCGTTTTCTGAAACTTCGAAATTCCATTTCTTTGGTTCTCAACAAATTTGTATGAAAATATTGACAATTACAAAATTGTATTAACAATTAAAACCAATATCTTAGAAAAAATTTGTTGTTAAATTTTTCAAATTTCTATATCCAATTATCTTATCTTAAAATTACTAAAAACCTTGATATGAAAAACTGTATTTGTTTTTCGAGTTTTTCAATTTATATTTTCTAAAAATCATATCGCACTGGTTCTTCTGAAGAGAGAGAGTCAACTTAAAATTAAAAAATTTTAAAAAGATGCAAAATACTGTTTTTTTTTAAAATTACAATGATGAAAGTTGAAGAGTATTTTTGGCGAAACAGTAGAGAAAATGATGTAAGAATTTTACAGTGGGTAGATATGGCCACTGTACTTCGATTACTTGCAAAAAGTGAAAACCTAAAAAATTTGAGTTGACTCTCTTTAGAGGAAACAGTGTGATATATATTTTTTGGTGTTCATATTTTACATTGTTTAGCAATTCAGCAAAAATATAAATTTGAATTAAAAAATGTTTTTTATGACACAAAGGCCATTTTGTAATTGTATACGTCAATACTTAAGCCTGCTAAAACTGTTGGCGTTATTAATTTTTCTCATTTTGTGCAAAACTTAAGGTGGTTTATAGTTGAAAATTTAAAAAAAAAAATCTTAAAAATAAAGCTTTTGGTTAAGTGAAAATAAAATGATGCAAACTATATCGGAATTGTCAGCGTGTGTTGAAATGTATATTACATGTTAAATAACTATTGAAATACCCTGAAAAAATTATTTTTCTCCTATTCGTCAATAGCAAGAAATGTTTAAAAATTTCAGATAATTTGGTTGTGTTGGAACTAAGAAAATAAGTTAGATAGAGGGACATTTGATTTGAATTTTCCTATATTGAAATTGACAGGAAAAACTTCAGCATAAAGCATATTTCACATACGGACAGTAAGGCTAAAGAAAGAGTTTTTCCTGTAGTGTGTTTTGCTATCCACTGTCCAGTCGACCACGACTTTGTGAGCCCTTGCTTAAGAAGGTGTATTGTGGGTTTCGGGAACAAGTTCGCAAATTTCAGCATAGCACATTCCATTGTACATTAGCATCGGTAGAATGGTATAACACAACCCACGATGTTCCAGTGACGATGTTCCCGAGAGTCAGAAGAGCTGGATACACCACAGCCAAATATTCATGACGCTAAGATAATGTTCTATATTTGGTGGGACCAAAAAGGTCCTATCAATTATCAGCTGCTGAAATCTGGCCAGACCATCAACTGATTCGTTTGAAGCCAGCATTGGCCGAATAACGCTTAGAATATGCGGACATGAAACCATAATATTTCATCATGACAACTCTCGGCCAAATGTTGCAATACCTGTTAAAAACTATTTATATTGAAGTGGATGGGAAGTTTTGCCGCACACGCTTTATAGTCAAGACCGTGTCCCGTCCGACTACTATTTGTTTCGATTGATGCAGAACGCTCTCAAATTTCAGTATATTGTTACGTTTTTACCTTTAAAAAACGGGGTTTATTTCCCTTAAATAAACCGGATACTTTTGATTGCAAATAAAAGCAGTTTTAGTAGTTTAAAATTGTAACAACTCTTTATTTATTTAGAATGTACAACAACAACAGAATTAAATAGTCACTCAGTGTCTTTATATACGTTTATCAATTCGCAGAAATGCACACAAACTCTATTACGTACAACCTTAAATGCACAAGACAGTTGATGTTAACTCTAACAGCGCCAATGATAAACTCAACTCATGACTGCCACCTCTGCTACTATTTATACACACTGCCATCTTCATCCGAGTAGTCGAGATTGTTCTTAACGGACAACTAGAACATTCGAATTCTAGAGCTGTCGATGTTAATGTTAGCAGTTTAAACATTTAGTGTTGCCACACTTATAAACAATGCTAATAACCGCATGCTATCAACATTGTTGAAAAGTAGAAGCTTCTACTAATGGACGTGTTTATAAACATGATGAATGTTGCAGGCAGTCGTTACAAACCGTTAAATTCAATTCGCTATTGCACATTCGTAACAATATTTTAAATGCTATTTATTGTCAACATTTTATCTATAAAAAAACTCAAAAATGTAAAAACTCTATAAATTTTGGTTTTATTTGTATAATTTTTGGCCAGAAGTATTACCATAACTAATTATAGGCTAGTGACTCTATTTTATATAGGATTTAGTCTCTTAGTTAAAAACTGTTAGTACACACATCAAATGAATGAAAAAGCTCTTGTATGATTCAAAACCTATTTTTAAATTTTCAACATTTAAACTAAAGATTTCGGATACAGAGTTTTTCTATGGTTTACCTATATGTGTCACTTACCTATATGTGTCACTGATTTTTTCTTTATTTCAAAATCCAAAAGAAATACAGGCAATCTGAATTCAGATCTACATATTGATTAGGAATTGAAGGACCCAGAAACATATATACTGTTGTTGTAATATGTCGAAAGTTCTTCCCTGGAAAAAGCTTCTCAGTTGTCGCTGAGTTAACAATCATTGACTGAGTAAGACTCGGTTCTTTCCGAAGCAATTATCCAATTGTCGTGGAAAATCTGTAAGAGGTCTTGGCTAATAGTAACACGAGTGTGGTATGACACCCGCTATCACACTACCATAATTCAAGATTTATTGAGTGAAAGTGTCTTATCAAAAAACATTTACATTCATATTTCTAAATCATAATCGAAACATTTCATCATCATTTTTAAAGCATAAAGACATGTTTAAGGTTATCCAATTTAACATTATTAAAAAAATTTAAAAATACTTTAACAAAAACTTTTTCTCAAAGAAATGCGTTTCTTTCAAATTATCTTCATTTGAGTATGAGAAAAATACTTATATTTTAAATGTTTCTTTGTTCTCTTTTTAGCAAAAAAAAAAAAAAAATATGAAATCGTAAATAATAATCTTATCAAATTGTGGTACTTAATAACAAAACATTTAACAAAATATCATCAAACTCGTATATTTCAAGCATAAAATTTGTAAAATAATCGAAATACTATGTGTAGTTAGCATACCAAAGACATGTATTACATGTCTTAGATTTTTTTGTCGTTATTTGGCACATTTCTATTTAAGTATTTTGTTGTATTTTTTTTCTATCTTTTTTGGTTTATTTTTAAAGTGAAAGAAATCCCTGTAGGTACTTTATTTTGTATCCATTGCTGTCTACACTCGTTTCCGTTTTTTATTTTCTGGTTTTTTCCCCTCTACTCTTTGTATTTTGTCAGTTGGAAATAATAGAAGAGGAAAAAAAAACCAAAACTGAGCCGTAGGCAATTCTTTTATTGTAGATGGAAGACACATAAAGACATGAGAATTGTTGGGATGGACAGACACGGGCACAGACTTAACAGAAACTCATAGATACAAAATAAAAGATTTTGTTTAAATGGTGGAGGACTAAACAATTTACTAAGTTAGACAGTTAAAGTAACTATAAAGAAAATGTATAATGTATACAAGGACATGAGTCCACAGGCACAGGGAACTATTATTAGGATGGAGTTAAAGTAAATTCGATTATTTTTCTATGATTTGTAAAATGTAAAAATTGTGAAAACTCATTAAAGTTAAAAATCGAATAAGTAAATTTTTGGTTGTTTTGTGATTTTTTTATAAATTTCGTACCAAATTAAACTGGCTCAACCATAGAGAATTATACATAGAGACGAGACACTCAGATTTGTCAAACAAAAATATAACAAATCATATGTCCGACACAACAACAAAATATATTGACTAGCATGTATTTTGTTGTTGCAAGAGTTAGGTTTTTGACAATTACGTCTCGTCTCTATGTTACCCTATGGGCTCAACCTTAATCCTCTGATGAGCGTATGTGTCTGGTCAGACCCAATTGTGTTTTAAATGTGTCTAATTTTTATCCCGTAAATTTCTGAGCGGCGTCAGTCATTGACTTCCTCAAATACATTGTGTTTTGCCGCAGCATTTACAGCCTACATCGGTCGGGGCAAGGTCTGGATTATAAAGCGGGTGAGGCAAAACTTCCCAACCACTTCATTCTAAATACTTTTTAACAGGTATTGCAACATGTAGCCGAGCGTTGTCATTATGGAATATAAAGGCCGTATATTTTGGACGTTTTACGGCCAATGTTCGTTTCAGACGAATCAGTTGGGCTCGGTACATGTTCCCTGTGATGGTCTGGTCTGATTTCAGTAGTTCATAATAGATACCCTTTTGCTAATAGGGACCCTTTTGCTCCCACCAAATACAGAGAATTAATTTAGCGCAATGGATATTTGGCTTTGGTGTCGATTCGGCTGGTTGTCCGGGCTTCACATACGATCTCTTACGCTTCGGGTTATCGTAATGGATCCATTTTTCATCACAAGCAATAAATCGGTCATTTCGGACGTGCAAAATCGTCTTTCAAGGTCTCTCACCTTCAATTCATATGGTATCCAATTTCCCTGCTTTTGATGAATCCTGCTCCTCGCAAACGGTTTGAGTACCTCCTAATGATTTGGAAGCTCTTGTTGAGTTTTACAACAATCTTCATGGTGTAATGCCTCCAATTCTTGGTCTTCAAATATTTTTGGTTGAAACCTGTGCTGTGCTGAGCAATTGATGTGCTTCAGCGGCACTTGTTTTCAAATTAAAGAAGTAAAGCAAAACTTCCCGCATATGATGCTTTGTTGGTACAAAATTCGAAAACAAAGTGTTCAATAACTAAGTGAGAATAAATACCCTTCAAAATGACATAAGTATAAGTTATTTAAAACAAAAATTTCATTTATTGTAAATGACTTAAAAAGTTCAATATTTAAAAAATCTAAAAAAAAATTGGAAAAATATTCTCAAGTGAAAAAAGTAAAAACAGTAAGTACTTTAAAAAAAGTATTTTATTACTTTTTAGAGCTTTTGTAAATTTATTTTTTTTTTATTTTTTAATATGGAAAATGAATACGAAAATCTCTCACGATAAAAGTACCTTTAAGTTACTTTTTGAAAGCAAAGCGTTTTTTGGTACTTTCGGAAAAAAATACTTTTTTATTTACGAATAAAAAATCAGTTTAAAATGTTGACAATGGAAAAAAGTACAAAAGAGGACTTTAAAAACTCACCTGAAAATACATTGAAATTTGAAAAGTGTTTGAGGAAAAAGTAAGTTTTGTGTACTTTTTCACCTAAAAGTCGAAGAAATCATATTAATTTAGTAAAGAATGCTCAAGAAAAAGTACTTTTTTTATTTAACAAAAAGTATCAGTTTTTTAGGTACTTTTTTGAAAGAATGTATTTTAAATATTTTTTTTATTTTTTAATAAAATTTCACTTTAAATTCGGCAAAAAGCACTTTAGAAAAAAACATAGCGCAATAAAAACGTACTTTTTGGAAAATAAATTACTTTTGTGGGAGATTTAAAAAAAAAAAAAAAACTTAAAACATGCAAAATGTAAATTTTAATAACATTTTTTGGAATAATGTTTACACTTGTTTTAATAAAATGTTCATCATCTCTGGCCCATCCACTTAGAAACCTTTTTTACCTTTCATATCAATCTGGGATTTTCCCCAATTGTTGGAAGGTTGCCAACGTCCAGCCAATCCCAAAAAAGGCGACCCCACCAATCCGGACAAATATCACCCAATCGCAATTTGTTCGACGCTCTCGATGGTTATGGGGAGCATGTTAAACTATCACCATGTCAAGTATTTAGAATCGAATATAGTTCTGAATAACAGACAATATGGCTTCTGTAGTAGTCGTTCAACTGGGGACCTAATGGCGTTTCTTTCAGAACAGTGGTGTCAATCAATACACCGAATGGGAGAGAGTAAGGTAGTCGCACTCGATATTTCGAAAGCATTTGACCGGGTGTGGCATGATGAACTAGTTTCGAAATTGATCTCGTTCAGAGTCGGGGTTGAATTTTCTCGTTTTATTTCTAGTTTCCTTCGTGGACGTACTATAAGGGTAGTATTAGATGGGGTTTCCTCCGATAACTTCATATTGAGCTCTGGGGGACTCCAGGGCTCTATTCTTTCACCTTCCCTGTTTTTAATTTTCATGAATGATTTACTAACAATCACTTCAAATCCAATCTATTCTTTTGCGGATGACAGTAATATCTGTCACTCATATTCATTTGACCATAGACCAACTCTTTCTGAGATTAAACTCTCAAGAATGAATGTGGATGACTCGATAAATCGTGACATTATAACAATCTCCAGATGGGGTGAATTGAACCAGGTTAATTTCAACACAGTCAAAACTCAGTGCTGCCTATTGACACACAAATGTCTTGAGATTTCACCACAATCAATTCTTCGTATGGGTAACGCAACTGTTGGAGTTTCAGATAACCTTATGATTCTACAGTGTGACGTCCGTTGGAACCGTCATATATTCGATATTGCGAAGGAAACTTTTAGGTGCTTGGGCTTCTTGAGACGCTGTCGGACATATTTCTCCCCTTCCGACCTTCATCGCATATACACTAGCTTCATTCGTCCGAAAATGGAATATAATTCCCCCTTATGGGCAGGAGCAGGAAGTCAAGTCTAGAGCTGTTGGACCGGGTTCAAAGAAGATCGGTTGATCTTTTAGATGATGAAACTGTTAGCCGGTTTATCGATACTTTAGAACATCGTCGGAATGTGGGCAGCTTGTCCTTATTTTACAGATATTACCACAGGTGTTGTTCAGCAGACATAAGTAATATCATACCTAATACGCTCACTTTCATTCGGAGCACACAACTATCACACAGATTGCGCCAATTTACTATACACTTGAGTACCAACCGCACGACACATTATAGAGAAAACTCTTTTTTTGGTCGAATCATACGTATGTGGAATTTACTACCTGCCAACGTATTCCCGGCGGAATATAATATTTATCCATTCAAGTCAAACGTCAACAAACACTACTCCCTCTTTCCTCCTTCCCATAACTTAATTTCCTAACATCAACACAATGCACTGCATATATAGAGGTATCCCCTGAGTGTTGGTTACAAAAGAAAGAATTTTAATAATAGGGAAGTCGTTCTAAACATTTCGGTTTAGATTAAAGTTTCTTGAGTTTCTATGTCTATTTCCTCTCAGATTCATATTCTTAGAAGTTTCGTTCAATGCTGGACACATCCTGCATTTCTACCACCCCGTTCATTTTGTTTTATTTTTAATTTTAAAATTCCATAACCAACAACATTTTCCGATTTCGTCGAAAACAAACAATTTTACTATAATTAAACTCTGTTTTAGAGACTTTTTTTATTTTAATTGATCAGCTTATTTGGTAACAAATGAAGAAATATGTTTCTAATATTGTCATCGTTTTTATATGAAACTTTATTTAAACTATTACTACTTCCTAGCCAATTTTGTTTTTTTATTTTACTTCAAAAGTTTGTTTTTTGTTTATAACAAAAGCTGTTTAAAAATTATACAGATTAAGATAATTTAGCAAAAAATGTTACTAATTGTTTTTTAATGATAATCCAATCAAACTAAATCAGTAAACATTTGAAAAAGTTAAGCTTTTGCAATTTCTATGTGGTCAATTTTGGCAGTCCACCCTGTATTCCAAAAGGGTGGTTTCAAGTTTAATTTAATTAGATCTAAAATGCTGCTTTCAAATGTTTCAAATGTCTAAACACTATTAGTATGAAATTCATTTCGCTCTTACCTAATATTTAAAGCAAAATCACTTGTTATTTATTCTGTGAAGGACACTGATACGCCTCACAATAACTTTAGATAAAATAACTAGTATCGAAAACACAAATAAAGTATAACAAACAATTTAAAAAAAAAATAATAATAAAAAATTGAATATTCTAAAGTAAGAGCGGTGTAAGATTTTACAAGCAAAGAGTAGAGTTCATTAAAGAGTTGAGTACAAAAGTAACTCTACTCTTTAACGAGGTCTAAATGTTGGAAATTTAATAAAAGCTGATTCAGTTAAAATCATAAACAAATATAACTCGTTGTGGAATATCATCAATGTCTTTTTAAATTATTATGGGATTCTCAATATTTGTTTCTAAATCTATATTGTAATCCTAAATTATTGGTTTAATTGTTTAAAATCGATAAAGTATCAAACGCAATTTTACCCTGTGTGTAATATACTCTCTGAGGCAAAGTTGTATCCTTTGTCATAAAGAACAAAAATTGTGAACATATAAAATCAAAAAAACTTCATCTTCAAGATCAAAATCGCAAAAAAAAAATTAAAAAATGTTTAAATCTGCCTAAAAGTGTGCTTTAGTTTATAATAATTTAATAGTTTATGGGCCAAAACACTTAATTCCTTTAGTTTTTTCTTACTAACTTATATTGACCTACCTAAACGGTGTTAAGAATCATTCCTAGGAAGTGCATATGTTCTAGAAAGTTTTTTATTGAGATCTTAGGTACATTTTTGTAGTTGATTGCTTTCTGGACTTTTGAACGGTATGCTACCTATGGACCTTGACAGGTAAAAATATCGAATGTTTTAAAGTTTTTTGCTATTTTGATCTTGAAGATGAATTTTTTTTGACTTTATATGTTTAAAATTTTTGTTCTTTATGACAAGGGCTACAACTTTGCCTCAGAGAGTAAATCAAAATTCCGAACTGTTTGCAAGATGAGATGAGAAAATGATCACCACCCCAAATCTTTGGGGGCCCATAGAAAAAAGTGCTTGACTTTGGGCAAAACTGGTTTTTTTTTTGTCTTTTATCAAGTAGTGGTGGGCATGACTATTGATGGTACATATCTGTCATTTATTCTCATTTAGTTATTGAACATTATAATGTAAAGAACAAATTTTTTTTGTTTTGCAAATATCGAATTTGTGCCAACAAAGCGTCACAAGCTGAAAAAAATGTCGCTGAAACACACAGATTGCTAATCAAAGCTTATGGTGCATGTATTCCATCGGTTTCAACGAGCGAGAGATGATTTGTTCGGTTCAGAAGTGGTGATTTTGACACGGAAGACAAATATCGCCCAGGCCAGCAAAAAAAAAAAAATGATTGAAGGCCATGAATTGCAGGTATTACTCCATGAAAATTGTTGTCAAACTCAACAACAGCTCGAAAAATCATTGGAAGCTACTCAAGCATCAATTTTAAAACGTTAGGATTCATCCAAAAGCAGGGAAATTGGGTACCATACGAAAAGAGACCTTGAAAGACGATTTTGCATGACCGAAATGATGTTTGAATGATATAAAAGAAAATCATTTTTGCACCGAAATTACTTGCGATGCAAAATGGATCCATTACGATAAACCGAAGCGTAAGAGGTCGTATGTGAAGACCAGCCAACAATCCGAATAGACACCAAAGCCAATTATCCATGGTGCTAAGGTAATGCTCTGTATTTGTTGGGAGCAAAATGGTCCTATCTATTATGAGCTGCTGAAAGCTGGCCAGGCCATCACAGGGAACCGAAAGCAACTGTTTCATTTAAGGAGAGCATTGGCCAAATAACGCCCAGAATAAGCGGCCAGACATGAAATCGTAATATTTCATCATGACAACGCTCGACCACATGTTGCCATACCTGTTAAAAACTTTTTATAATAAAGTGGTTGGAAAGTTTTACCTCACCTGCTCTACTATCTGTTTCGATCGATGCTGAACGATATCTCTGAGATACGCTTCACTTTGGAACAGAGTATTCGATTTTGGCTTGATTCGTTCTTGGCCTCAAAAGATGAGCAGTTCTTTTGGCTCGGAATCCATATGTTGCAAGAAAGATAGGAAAAGGTCATAGCTAACAATAGCCAATAGTTTAAATACATTTCTATTGTACAAATGTTTCAAAATAAAAGATAAAAATTTAAAAAAATTCGCTTTTTTAAGTCATGCACCCAATATGGGCAATTCCATGTCATCGTACCTGACATTTGTACGCCTATAGAGTGGAATAGATTTTGCAAAAATAAGAATATCTGAAAAATAATTTAGTCTTTATGTTCCATTCAGAGGTTACTATATTTTAAAAAAAGTTCTTTCGAAACATTGTTGTCCAAAATCTCGAGCGAAATAAGGGTATATCGTACGTGACATAAAACGGAAGTCATTTTGAGGTACATGTAAAAATCTGCGATAATTTGGGAATCGTGAGAGTCGTTATGTTTTCTTTTAATTTCTTACACTAAACCAAATATCTTTCCTTTACAATCCGCCATATTTAAATAAAAATAATCTTTGGATGATTTTATAATAAATAAAATTTGATATAGTACGTGACATACCGTTCGTGACAGATTTTTCTCTTATAGTTAAACAATATATATTCTGTTAATATATGTTTGCAAAAACTAAAAAAATAAATAGAAAATATATATTCGGTTTCAATAAACAATTTGATAATAGCAAAAAAACAATCAAAGTCAAATTCATACTACATGCTAAATGGGAGATTAGTTTTCGCCGCAATCTTAGCCTAATACATACCAATTAAATGAAAAAAATTAAATATAGTCAGATTAAACTATTATTTTTGCACTTAAAATGTTGTAATATGCTCTAAATACTTTCACATAGTAACATTTTAGTTATTTCTCCTATTCAAATCACCCTGAAAAAAAGTTTCAGGGTTTTTGTTTTTTCAGTCGTGGTTGTCATTCTCGTGGAATTGCCCATATGTGAATTTATATTTCCAAGGTTTGCAAAATTTGCTTACGGTAGAAAGACGTAAACTGTTGAGCGAATCATAAACTGATTTAATATTTCAATACGAATTTCAGTAAAGGAAGAGGTATGACCAACAATTATCTGTAATATTGTTACGAATGTGCAATGATGATTTTAATTTAAAGGTCTGTAAAGACTGCCTGCAGCATTCATCATGTTTGAAGGCACGTTCATCATTGACATTGTTTGTAAGTATGGCAACACTAAATGTTTGGGCTGCTGGCAATGACATCGAAAGCTCTAGAAATCGAACCTACTAGTTGACCGTTAAGAACAATCTCGACTACTCGGATGAAGATGGCAGTGCGTGTATAAATAGTGGCAGAGGCTGAAGTCAGGAGTTGAGTAGTTAACATCAACTGTCTTGTACGTGTCTTGTAAAGTGTATTTCTGCGAATTGATATACGTGTATAAAGACACTGAGTGACTATATAATTCTGTTGTTGTACATTCTAAATAAATAAAGAGTTGTTACAATTTTAAACTACAAACACTGCTTTTATTTGCAATCACAAGTATCCGGTTTATTTAAAGGAAATAAACCCACGTTTTTAAAAGGTAAAAACTTAACAATATGAATGAATAACAAATTCATTCATCTGCAAATTGTATAATTTAGTAAAATGTCCAAGCTAATGATTATTATAAACTTTAAGGGATTTATTAAAGTATTTCTTGAGCCTAAATTGAAAGAATTTAAGAATATATTTTATGATATTTCTCCAAAAAATCATTATATATTGACCCTCTTATTATTCATTTAATTTAAAATAAATATTAACCCACTACTACTCATATTTAATTCATATTTTCCCAATCATCTTATCATAAAATAAAACAATCACTTGAACCCTACAAACAAAAATGAGCAACAATTCCTTGTGATAGTCCGAAGCCCCAATCAAATGAAAAGATAAAATAAAATAAATCAATAACCAAAATGTATGAATCTTTAAATTAAATCATTTTACTTTCATTTTGTACACATTCCTTGCAATACAAACAAATATGTATCATCATATACCAGTGGATAGTCTTCCTTTTTCTGGGGTGGGGTATTTAAAATAATATCTACTATTTCAAGGGACTTATTTAAGGGACAATACATTGATCCTAAAGCTTTAAGACATATTTAAAAACCCAGTTAATTTATATGAATCACTATGTGTGTGTATTAGAATTGGAACAAAAGTAAACTAAACTCCTTGTTTTTAATTCTAGGAATATTGAAGAGCATGCAAATCACTTGAAGGAAACACATGTTACCATGACAAGTAAAGCGTAAACTGAACACATTTCAAACTTTTAATGCTTTTCTAAAGTTTAAAGGATTTTATATTTGTGTTTTTCCTAACTTAAACATTCAAAGAACCTTTTCAACACATCCATCCTGCATTTTGAATTAGAAATTATGTTGGCTAAAGGGAAATAGAATGTTTAAAAACAAAAGAAAATAGATTTTAAGGCAAAAAAAATAATACAAAAATTTAAATAGTAAAATCAAAGGACAAAAAAATGTTTTTTGAATAGCAAAAAAAAAAAGGTTGCTGCTTTTTTTAAACATAGTTCTAGTGATTCATGTAAAGGTTACGATTTGTGTGCTGTTGATTTTCTTTAACGATTTTTTAAAACTAACTGGATTTTAATTCACATTATTAAATCTTTAAAAACAATGTGTGATTTTTTATCGTTTCATATAAAGGATTGGGTGAAACTAAAAATACATTTGGAAATTGTATATCCCAGATCATTAGGATCAAAGGAACGTTTTTCGTGGAAAAATATTATGTGAATTTTTAAACAAAATTATCTTTAAAAAGGTTTCTTTCCCCCCTAACCATTAAAAGTTTTAAACAAAAGAATGTGCATTAGCTTTGTTCGAATTATTAAAATTTGTTAAAAATGTTCATGTTTTTGGAATATTTTCAATCAATATGTGACAATAAAATATCCTCACAAGAGTTGGTAAAAATATTGAGGTTCATATATAGGACTTGTTTATGTCCAATTTCATCACGTATTAATTATTATAGGACAATTATGAATGTTCAAGTCATTTTCTGAGGGATACCTTGTATGCCAACTTTACAGTATAATTTCAGAGTACTTAAAACTAATTTGTGCAAAATTTTATCAGGATTACCGCATAATCAACATATTTGTGACTGCTCAAACTGAATTCCGGGGGGACATTTGTATGGGGGCTAGGTGAAATCATTCAATACCAAACAAGCCTTATCAACAAAGAGTATTTGTGGAAAATTTCAGCCAGCTAACTCCTTTCGTTTGGGCCCTATCGAGTTTTCAACAGACAGACGAACGGATATGGGTAGATCGTATTACAATTTCATAAGGATCCAAAATATACATACTTTTGTGAGTTTGCCACGAATATTTCAATGTATTACAAATGGATAGACAAAATCAATATACCCCTTATATTTCTTAATGGCGGGTATAATTAGACCATTTTTTTAATTTAATTATATTGTTGATGGTTTGTTTGAAATTTCTAATTTGCGCATTACTTCACCGCAATTTTTGAAAATATTCTTAAATTAATAGTTTTAGGGCCATTATTATAACTTGCCTTTATGTTCGTAATAGTAAAAGTTAACTTTAAGGGTACCTTTTTATATTGCTTAAAGTTAACTTTTACTATTTCGAACATAAAGGAAAGTTGTAATAATAGACCTTAGATTTAAAAATAATCAAGCCAACTAAAATTTACAAAAAATTATGTTAAATCCTTTTCTAATTTATATTTTTGAAACTTTGTTTGAAATTTGAGCAATACGACTTCCCCACCAATTTTATTTATTTTTTCACTTTAAAATTTCATATCATCGCTTCTAAACAAAATATTTTTAAATTGTTTCCAGTTTATGAATAGAATTAAAGAACCTTATAATACTTACTCTAAAACTTAATTTTATTGGGTGTGTGACTTAAAAATGCGGGAATTTTTTAATTTTTTAGCTTTTATTTTTTACAATATAAATTTATTCAAAGTATAGGCTATTGTTAGCTATGACCTTTTCCCATCTTTCTGGCAACATAAGGATTCCGAGCCAAAAGAACTGCTCATCTTTTGAGACCACGAACAAATCAAGCCAATATGAGATACTCTCGTCCAAAGTGCAGCTCATCCCAGAGAGGGCGGTCTGCATCGATCGAAACAAATAGTAGTCGGCGGTTGAGGCATAACTTCCCGACCACTTCATTCTAAATAGTTGTAAACAGGTATTGCAACATGTGGCCTAGCGTTGCCATGATCTAATATTACGTTTTCATGTCTGTCCGCATATTCCGGGCGTTTTTCAGCCAATTCATTGGCGAACATTGCAATGCGCACTTTAAACGAATCAGTAGCGTTCGGTATAGGTTCCTTGTGATGGTCTGGCCAGATTTTAGCAGCTCATAATAGATAGGACTCTTTAGTCCCACCAATTATAGAGCATTACCTTAGCGCCATGGATATTGGGCTTTGGTGTCGATTTGGCTAGTTGGCCGAGCTTCAAGTACGATTTCATAGGCTTCGGGTTAGCGAAATGGATCCATTTTTCATCGCAAGTAATTATTCGGGGCAATAATGCTTTACTTTAATAGCTTTCAAATATCATTTCGAATATACAAAATCGTCTTTCAAGGTCTCTGAGCTTCAATTCGTATGCTACTCAATTTCACAGCTTTTTGATGAATCCTGCTGCCTGAGTAGCTTCCAATGATTTTGAAAGCTCTTATTGAGTTTGGCAACAATTTTCATGGCTCCAATTCTTGGTCTTCAAATTTTGTTGGATTGCCTGGGCGATATTTGTTTTCCGTGTCAAAATCACCCCTTCTGAACCGCACAAACCATCAAAGTCCATTGCAACGATGTATATAAGGCTATACAAAGTTGGACCTACAATGGGTCAAAATCGGGAAAAATATTTTTTAACCCGAATTTTTTTTCACAAAAAACATTCTTTTTCACTAATAAATTAAAAAAAAAAATCTTAAAAAATTGGAAAAAAATTTTAAAAAACAATTTTGAAAAAAAAAAATTTAAACAATTTTTTTTTAAATTTTTTTTAAAGTATAATTTGGTGAAGGGTATATAAGATTTGGCACAGCCGAATATAGCTCTCTTACAAATTAGCTCTTGTTTCAAATTAAAGAAGTAAAGCTAAACTTCCCGTATATGACGATTTGTTGGTACAAAATTCGACATTTTCAAAGCAAAAATAAACTTTGTTGTTTACACTATAATGTTTTATATCTAAAAGAGAATAAATGACAGATATGTACCCTTCAAAATGACATATAAGTTATTACACACAAAAACCGCGTTCAAAATGTACCCCATCTATTGTAAATCCCTCATTTTTAAGTCATACAATACAGTGCACTCGCGGTAACGTGAACTAATTAAAACCAAGGGAGTTCATGTTAGTGAATTTGTTCACGTTAGCGATTGTCGAATTTCATGGAAAAAATATAAAATTTTATAATATAAACCTGTGTTTTACACGCTTAAACGTAAAGTTCTTTTATTATTATTTTCATTATTAAAATATAAAACAAAAATTATTGATTAAAATGCATTACTTTGAAATAAAATTACTTAGCAAATAAAATTACTCATTCGTTGTCATACGCATTTTTAATACAAGGGGATTCCCAAAACTTTAAAAATCGAATTTAGTGCATGTATTTCAGTGTTGTCTACATGCTTAGAAAACAAATGCAGTGAACAAAATTGTTCACGTTATAGAGCTTTCTGAGTTTGTTCACGTTAAAGAGTAGTCAATGTAAACAAAAGCATGTTCACGTTAGGCGGTATTCACGTTAGGCGGTGTTAACGTTACCGCGAGTGCACTGTACTTTAAAATTACGGTTTCCTTGAAATAATCGCCACATTGGAAACATTTGAACCCACTGTGCAATGGATAGGTGGCCTCCACAGATATTTTGGCACATAAGCACTATATTGTCCAATTTTTCCATTACGTTGATACAGGTGTAAATTGTAATTGTCTTTGACTTCAAAAAATCTCATAAATAGAAATTCAAAGGCGTTAAATCACCTAAACGAGAGAGTACACCACAATTTTTTATTAATCAGAGCTTGTAGCCCCAAGTGGACTTAATTTAAAATATCACTTAATGCTTTGGTATAAATTCTAATAAAAAACACAGAAAATGTAATTAATCACTTTGCCAAATAAGGCATCCTTAGTATTCATAAGCATTCATTAAAGTCAAACCTCATGCTCTTTCATGACTCACTTGACCTATACCACTTTAAATACCTTAAAAACTTATGTATGTATGCTAAGCAGTCATGCAGATACAAAATTTAACATGTCTAAAACCACAATATCTTGAAAATACATTATTCATTAAGTGAAAATTTTACTTGCAATTGCACCTAAATCAATTGTGAGTTTTAAACAATGAAAACATCAAATGAAGTACTTTACTTATAATATAAAGTTAATAAAAATTTCCCAGTATTTTCTACACACAAAAGTAATTTGTGTAAAAAGTGTATGAAAGAGTGGCAGAGGAAAACAAAGAAATTCACCTCGCTACAACAAAAGTTGTGTAAATTTCAGCGCCAAAGAGTAGACAACACACAATTCACAAATTCAGTTGTATTTGAATATTTAACGTTAAAGAAAGTAAAAACGGAAAGTGAAAAAAAAGATAAATAAATAAATAAATGTACTTATAAGTTAAATTAAGTAAAGTAATTGATTAACATAATATAATAAATAAAATATTTTGAAAAAAAAAAATATAATTTAAAATAAAAAAATTAACTTGTTTATTTAAAAGTTTGCATATAAAATACAATTCATATAACTAAAATTCAAATATTATTAAATGAAATAAGAAAATGTTGTTAAAAAAATGACTAAAGTTTTAAAAAACAATAATATTCAAATGGTAAATTAAATAAAATTCTATAATAATTTTAACTACTGAAACTATGTGTATGGGAACTATAATATTTAAACGTTAAATTAAAACTAAATTTTCATTGAGCGCTTTATTATTCTCAATTTCAAAATTGTACATGTTTTGAGAAATTTTTGACAGCAAGAATATTTAACATTTTTAATTTTAGGTTTATAAATTTTCCAACATAACTTTTAGTGTAATTAGACAAAAATTAACTGAAACATTTTTTGGTCGGAACATATATTTATACCCTTCACCTTCGTGAGAAGGGTATATATAAGTTTGTCATTCCGTTTGTATTTTCCACAATATAATTTTCCTACACTATAAAGTATATATATTCTGGATCCTTATTGATAGCGGATCTGTGTGTCTGTCTGTTGAAATCAATTTTCTTAAGACCCCAGATATCTTCGGGATCCAAATCTTCAATAATTCTGTCAGACATGCTTTCGAGAAGTTTCCTATTAAAAATCAGCAAAATCCGTCCATAAATAACGGATATATGAGCAAAAATCCGAGACAATCTCTGAAAATTTCATTAAAAAAAAGACAATTTATTGCATGCTTTGACAAAAATGCAACAAAACGTATGTTTGGATGCGTGTTGGTTTCATTGCTTTGCGTATTTTGTTTTTGTTTTTTTTTTTTTTGTTTCGTTTCGTTTGGCGTTGTTGTTTTTATACCCTTCACCTTCGTGAGAAGGTTATATATAGGATTGTCATTTCGTTTGAAACTTCTACAATTTAATCTGTTCGTCAGCAATTAAATGTAAAATTTTGAAAATATTTAGGATGCTATACGCTGAAAGTGGGCAATTAATGCATCCACAACAAAGGTGAAGGGCATATAAGATTCGGCATAGCCGAATATAGCACTCTTACTTGTTTTATATGTAGTTTGCATTCTATTTTTGAGAGAGACTTCAAACTACATATAAAAAAAATGTTTCGAACAAAAAATGTTTCAGAAACACATGTGTGAATTCAGCTTATATGATTATGTAAACAAAATTGTTGAGTGAAAAAAAATTTTGGTAAAAAAAAAATAAAAAATTTATTGAAAAAAATTTTTCACCAAAAATTTTTAAGGGACAAATTTTTGTTAAAAAAAATTTGTTGAAGAAAAATATTTTGGCGAAAATAAAATTTTGTTTAAAAAATCTCGATTTTAAAAATAAATTCAAACCCGGTTTTGACTCATTGTTGGTTCTATGTCGTTATATACGTTGTTGGAAATGTCTTTGAAAAGTATATCATTAAGTGTATGTATTTCCATATTGCCTATGTTAATGACTTAGTGATTCAGATATAGTACCAAAAAGGTAGACGAGGTTTTTTGCTTATATCTCAGCCATTTGTGGACCGATTTTCTCGAATTTAAATAGCAACCGAACCACAGCTCTATGGCTAATATAATGATGTATCAATTTGTAAGTTATTTGGTGCTTCGGAAAGTTAATTTAAACTTTTGCCGCATTTGGGGTTCCGAAGGTTCTCTGATTATCCACAATGTGCCAGGATTTGTTGCGGGTTTTTGGGATTTAGTCATCAATAGACCACATTTCCTCGATAATGAGGCTGGTAAAGCAGTGTCTGTTTCTGGTGTCCAATACTGCGACAGATCATAAAGTTTTTTTTTCATAAATTGGATGTTATTGATGAGATTGACATGCAGTTTCAGACATTTTTTGGTCGTGTACTCCCTTGTTTCTGTAATCAGTATTTGCCCACAAGATTGTGTGATTAAACGCCTTTGGATTTCGTTTCATGTGGCTATGTCTAGCTGCATTAATGACATTTTTCAGACATTTATGCAAAATGTTCTGGGAAAGAGAGCGTATCTGCCAGCAAAGCCATGTAGGCTGTTTGGCCGATGTGATATGCCATACAAAATCATTTACTGTGTACTTTATAATTGAATAAAAAAATAACAATCTTAATATCAAATCTTGCATAAATTTTATGAAAGGAAATTTTGGCGTTGATACATTTCAAACTCTCTACCTGTGGCAGGCTAGAGTTTGTTCTCTTTAGAATATTATAATACTGGTCTAGAAATTGTATTTAAATTAATATAAGTTTGTCATTCCGTTTGAAATTTCTACATTTTTCATTTGCGACCCCATAAAGTATATATATTCTGGAACGTTATAGATAGTGGAGTCGATATAGCCATTTCCGTCTGTCGGTTGAAATCAACTTTCCAAATCCCCTAAATAACTTACAAACATAATTAATACGTCATTATATCGGGAATTCATCCAATTCGGTTGCTATTTGAAATCAAGAAAATCGGCCCACAAATGTCTGAGATATAAGGAAAAAACCGTGACAACCTCGATTTTTTGTACCAAAATCTGGATTACTAAGTCATTAATATAGACAATATGGATATCTAATGATAGATATTTCAAATTCCATTTTAACGATTTATATAAAGCTATAGTAATTTGGACCTACAGAAAAACAAATTTGGAAAAAAAATTTAAAAAACACATTTTGGAAAAAAAATGTTTTTAAAAATTTTGAAAACAAAATTTTTTTAAATTTTGAAAAACAATTTTGAAATTTTTTTTTTTTAATTTTGCTTACCTGAACAAATTTTAAATTTGTATTTGAAAGTATAATTTTGTGAAGGGTGTATAAGATTCGGCACAGCCGAATATAGCTCTCTTACTTGTTTTTGTTATAAATTCTATTAACAAATTCTCAACTTTTTGTTATAATTGGACAAATTTAAGGATATGTCCTCTTTTCATAAGACAACTGACATAAATTGGCAATTTAAAAAAATAAAAAAATTTCCAGAAATCTGAACCAAAAATTCACTTTCGTTTTTAAAAGTTTTTCATTATTCTTTTAAAAAGGTCAGCCTTTGTTTACATTTTCTATTTTGCTAAAGTTCACATTAAATACTACACAGTTTTAAATCCTCAAACGAGTACACAAGTTTTGTTGTATATACATACTTTGTTAGTTCAGCTTAACACAATATATTTTTTTTTGCTTCTCTTGTCTCAACATTATTCATTCTCGTTTTTTACCTCATGCTAATAAAAGGATAAATTTAATTGTTTTTCTAGCTACAGCAACATTAACAGCATCATAAAAGGTCTAAGTACTGTGGAAGAAGTGCATTTTAATTAATTGTTATAATGTTGTTGAGTCAAAGGTGTGTTAGAAGCTTAGAGCAGTAGCTGTTGCATACTTAAAGGGTTGTGAAATTTAAATAAATAAATTAAAAAAATTGTTTTCCTATTTTTACTTTAATTTACAAAGTAGCAACTTCTCTAAATCTCTTTATAAAGTATACAATAAAAATGTATTTATAAAAGCAATTGAAATTTAAATATCAAAATTTTCTTTAGATTTTTCCTAGAATTTACATTAAAAAATAATTATGAATTATGCACAAAAATGTGGCATACTTTTAGGCATTTATGTCCGTAATATATATAGTATGAGTTTTTACTTGACACGTACTGTGTAGTTATACCAGAAGAAAATTTTTTTTACTTTCTTTTCTTTTTTATTGTTGAATTCTACAAGTTTCTGGCGAATTAAATAATTGTTCGTTTATTATAAAATGTTTTCTTTTTTTTTTTACAAACAAGTCAAGTGGTTGAAAATGCAGCATGCTGAAGCATGACAAGAAACATGTTTTCTCATGTTTCAACAAGAAAAAAACGTAGTTTTCTTGCTTGACGTTAAGTTTGTTTCCATTTGATATGTGAGAAATGAAAGATAGACTTGTTTTATAGCAGAAAAAGGAAATCGTGTCTACTTTTAAAAATATATAAAAACTTTCAACAATTAAAATTTTTTACTAAAAAAAAATTTAAAAACTCTTGAAAACAAATTTATTTAACATTTATTTAGAATCATGTTTTTATTTGAAAAAGGAAAATTTTCAAATAATCTGTCAAAATTCAATAATGTATATAATTTTATTAAAGTTAATATCGGGTATTTAAATCATTAGTCCCCTAGTCTACTGATTATCTATTTCTAGTACTGAAAAACAATCTATGGATATTAGACCGTCTCTTAATCTACTCTAAAAACCAAGAATTTTCGGTGTATAACACTTAAATATTGATGAACGGGAAGTGGCCTCTCAAATCGTGTTTTCGTTTTTTTCGCCTTTTTACGAAAAAATTAAAAAATCTTGCTTTAGTAATTTGCCTCTAACTCAAGAAGTTCTTAACGGATTTGAACCTTATTGCATGCATTAGAAAGCTAATTAAATTTCCTAAATGTTTCTTAAAGCAACATTGCCATTTTGTTGAATAGTTTTTTATTCATAGCATTACAAAATTCCGATTTTCAAATAAGAACTTATAATTTTTTTTTAAATTTTTGCTTATCTTTTTTTTATTTAGAAATTGCACGAGGCAAAATTTGTATATTCTGTAAATGCAATATAGTAGGAAAGTAAGAAGAGATTGATATTGGTTTTTTATGTTTTCAAATTTGCTAAAATTATACTTTTGTTGGCTGAAATGGCATCCGCTTTAAAAATGCAATATTTTTAAAGAACGGAGTTTTAAAGTGGCATATTTCTGAATCTAATTGAGATGTTGATTTGAATTTTTTTTGGACCAAAAATTAACTTATGTAAACAAAAAAAAAAAAAAAAAATAGTTTTGAAGAAAAATAAAAATAAATTTTACATTAATTTAGATCTTAATAATGTAAAATTTTAACGGTTAAATATATCATAACAAAGTTTGGAGCCAATATAGACTCAATTATCCTTAAATCAACGACATTATAATTTTTGAGAGTTTTTATTTTCAAATACCGAAATTCCTAAACCGGGGAATATGTGTTCCAAAAACTGATTTTTTTTAGAAAAGTGCCTTCTGTGACGTTATTTACCGTGTGATAGTAAAAAAAACCTTTTAGCTATTTAAGAGGCATATAGGGTTATACAAATATGAAATTTTTTCGACGATCGGTGCTTTCCCTTTTTAGAATTTTTTACTCAAATCTGAAATTTTTGTTAAAAATTGGCCAAGTTTGGATAGATCTGGGGGGTGTTGCGTCCGCTTAAGTGACCCAAAATTTACTTTTCACGCTTTTGCATTAAATTATCTTTCCGGATCATATAAAAATTGTATATAGTCCCGAAGAAAATTTTTTTCTACAAAAGAAAAAATATATGGGCCTTTTTGGGAAAAAACTTAAAAAATATGGCACTTTTTACATGTTCCAACAATGGATGCGTTTAACTTTTTATAAGGACAAGAGAACTGTTTGGAAGTTTTTATTATTTTATTAAGAATTTTATCACCAATATAGGTGATATTTTAGAAAAAAAATTTTACCCTCCGTAGGCCCGCCACATATAAAAAAACCATAAAAAGATCGAGCAAAATTAAAAGAAATAAATTAATGAACCTAAATATCTTTTCAACTAATAGAAATAACCTACACGTGTTAGCATATTTTTTGTAGATCTTCTCAAGCACTATTTATATTTTAAATTTCAGCTCATTCCGATTATTAATAGATTTTTAGCGATTTTGAGGGGCAACGCACTGGCCCCTTAAGCAGTAGGAAGCTGAACAAATCAACTCGAAAATACCTCAGCTCCAATCGTGTGGAATTTCGTAACAATATCTCAAATAGTTCCCGCGATACCGAATTTTTTCAAAAAAAAAAAAACTTTTCTAAACCACTGTGCAACAGTCTAAATAGTCACTTAGTGTCTTTATACAGGTTTATCAATTCGCAGAAATGCACACAAACTTTATAATGTACAAACTCAAATGTACACGACAGTCGATGTTATCTCTAACAGCCCCAATGATCAACTCACGACTGCAACCTCTGCCACTATTTATAGACACTGCCATCTTCATCCGAGTAGTCGAGATTGTACTTAACGGTCAACTAGAACATTCGAATTCTAGAGCTTTCGATGTTAATGTTAGCAGCTTAAACATTTAGTGTTGCCATACTTATAAACAATGCTATCAACATTGTTGATAAGTAGAAGCTTCTACTGATGGACGTGTTTATAAACATGATGAATGTTGCAGGCAGTCGTTACAGACTGTTAAATTCAAATCGCTATTGCACATTCGAAACAATATATACACATAATTTTTATAAAAATACCTGATGTTGAAGGTTCTTTTATAAAAGATTTACTTTTAATAGATTTAATACTAACAATAATCGCTTGAATTGTAAAAATGTCCAATTTTTTCACTTTTTTTAAAAACAGCAATAATTTGCTAACATTGACCGCTCACTGAAAAGAAAGTAAACAACTTAGTTGATTGATTTAGAATTTTATCCTACACCAAAATTTATTATAAAATCTGTATTTCAATTAATCGCCACTTTTCTACCATTTGAACCCAAAGTGCGGCGTGACAGTTGGGTGCTCAAACAGTTAAGAAGAACTAAAAAAAATCTTTGATTTTTATTTAAAATTTTGTTAAACTAAACAAATTTTTTAAAAAAAAATTCGATATATAGACATGTTTAGAATTTAATAGCATTACTTTTTTGAAATATTTTTTATAGAATTTTTTTTTTTCGAAATTTTCCATTCCACCAGTTTGCTACCTATGGACCTGAACAAGGGAAAAAAGGTGAAAAAATGGAAGTTTTTTGATTTTATATGTTCTCAATTTTTGTTCCTTATGACAACTTTGCCTCAGAGAGTAAATCAAAATTCTGAACTGTTTGCAAGATATAATTGGGGCCCATAAAAAACTGCATGACTTTGGGCATAACTTTTTTTTTTGGTCTTTTATCACGTAGTGGTGTCCGTAAATGGTTATTTTTCCGTGACTCAAAAACTACACACAGTGTAACTAAGTGAGAATAAATGACAGGATACATATCAATATTCCAAAAAAAAAGTTATTAAAAACAAAAACCGCGTTCAAAAGATATGGCATCTATTGTAAATCCCGCATTTTTAATAAAAAAAATTATTTTTTTTGTCATTTTATGTAACAAATAACGATAATATAATTTTGCAAATTGGAAATGCATTGTAATGTTCTTTGTAGCCAAATTTTTTAATTACAATAAATTTAAATTAAAGCTTTAATTTATATTTTACCTATTTTACCTTCTTTTGCTTATTTTTAATTAATTTGCATATTTAAACTTGTCCTGATTATAACCTGTTCTACAATTCTTCTAAATTTCCTCCATATCATATAAAATTCAATTAAATTTAAAATAATATTAAAACTAAAACAAAATATATCCTTGATTGTTTTTATTAATTTTTTTCTGTGGTTTAAATAAAAATAACACTTGTAATATTATTTTATTCAGTTTCAATACAGTTTAAAACAAAATAAAAATGTTGCATACATAAATGGCTTAACAAAAAAAACTAAAACAGTTCGTGCTGCATAACGTTAGGGATTTAAATAGGAAAAAAGCTCTATAACCGTAGTATGGTTTAATCTAAAACTTTTTGCAGTTTTTTAGTTGGAAAATAACAAACTTTCTATTTCAGTTTTTGCTATAAAAATAATGTTTTGTTTAATTTGACTTCCATCTCATCAAATTTTATAATAACATTTATTTATTTATATATTTCTTTTTTGTATTTTTCATTACAGATTGTACTAATGTTGCTGCAGCACTAGTTAAACAGGATGTTTATGCTGACAACATATTGTGCATATTGTCAGAATAATAGACACAACTGTAAAACATAGAAATAATATATAATTGTGCACGGAGGAAATTTAAATGTTGCAAAAAAAAAAAATACTAACAAGCGGAAAAAAGTTTCAGTTGTTTAAACATAAATGTGCAAGTGTTCAAATTCATTTAATTCGTGTTTTCTCTTCTTTAATACAATAATTTAATACGAATAAAGAAGAAATATTAATATGTTAAATTAGACAAAATTAAACAAATGTAATAAAAAAATTGTCTATAAAACTCAGCTGTGTTGCTATTTTTTTTACAAAATTCAGTTATTTTTCCAAAAACAAAATCAAAGAAACAAAAATGTTATTAAAAAATTTGATACCTTTGATTTAAACAAAGAAAAAAGGCATCTAAGAAAAAAAATCTAAAAAAATTTAATATAAATCCTTTTTAGTAAAGTAAATATTTTGTTGAGATTTTTTTTGTTCTCCGTAAATATTGTTTTAACCTTCAGCTCTAAAAGTTACATTTATTTAAGTTCTTTTTTGTTATCGTTGTTGCTCCTGTTGTTTTTGTTATTTTACCAATTGCCAGTGTGTGAGTTTTGAGTTGTGCCAATGTGTGCGTGTTAAGTGTTTTATTATACTTTCGTATTTTTCTTCTGAGAGACAACGAGCGCAAAAGTACGTGTTAATGTTTGAGTTACTTTAATAAAAATATCAAATAAATACAATACATTGGAACATTTTTTTTTAAAGTGTGTGAGATAAATAAAATTCAGCAACATGGCGATGGAATGGATAACTGCTATGGATAAAAGGTGAGTGGGCTTTCATTTTATACAAAGACTAAGTAGCAGTAAACTGGATTAAAGTAAGAGAAATAATAATCCAATTTTTGTATAAACAAATTTAACTGACAAAAATATGCTTCATACAATATATTTAAGAGCGCCTAAAAGTATGCTGTTTTATTTAACTAAGAAATAGGTAAAGAACTGCTCTAAAATAAAACGAATATGATGCATTTCATAACTTATGCGGAAAAAATTGCAAGAAAACAGTAATCGCTGTATTTTTTTCCAATGTTAAACCAAATAAGGAGTGAGATCGAAAAAATTTTAACAAAAAAAGAAACCACGAAACTTACAGTTTTGATTTTTTTTATTTGATTGCAATTTTTACTACAATTATTATTTTTATAGTTCTAATCACTAGTGATGAATTTATGAACCTTTTCCGGCAACCCTTCCATTAAGGTTTTTATTGAGCTTTCCGTCACATTGTTCGAACATCTCCGTTTAAAATGTTCCACATTTTTGGACACTTTTTTGTGGTCTTTAATTTCCTTTTAACAAGAGCCCAATATCTCTCCACTGGCCTTAGCTCCATGTAGTTTTGTGGACTTGCCTCTCTTGGTATAAATAACACATTATTGTTCATGTACCACTCAAGGGCTTGTTTACCATAGTGACAGGATGCCAAATCAGGCCAAACATAAATGGATACATTAAGAAGTCTTATAAATGGAAGCATCCTCTTTTCTAAACATAACTTGATGTAAATTTCGGTATTTATAGAGCCCGTTGTAACAAATGATTGGCTTTTTTGCCGTAACTGCATATTGCTTGCAACATCAAGCAAAACTGTCAAAATTTTCTGCTTTTGGGTCCTAAACCTTTCTACAACATTCCCTCGAGCATCAGCAACATAAAAATATTGACCCAGAAGCTGCGAAAAACTTCCGGAACATACGTTTCGTCATCCATTATGCACCAGATATATTTTTTTAATAAAATTTGACTTCAATTTCCATGCTCTGTTTTTTGGCATCTAAATTTTTAGCAGAGTTCCTGTCAGGAACTTTTTGTGCCTTGTATGTTTTTAAACCTGCATTGGCTTTAACTTTTCGTACCAAATAGTTCGTACCAATAGTACTGAGCTAATCGGACTGCTTTCCTACCGGATGTGATGGGATCTCTTTTGAAAATGCTTTCTATTTATTGGCTTTACAAACACCATGTAGACCATATCTCTTGCCAAAACCAAGTTTACTATCAACGGACAAGTTCTCTCGATACTGTTTAATAATATTGGAATCAGTTTGACGGTTTTTTTTTTTTTTTTTTTTTTTTCAATTTAATTTTTTATTTATTGTATCTTCATTACTTAATGAACTAACAACAAGTATTTCAAATCTTATATCTAATAATTATAATTAATTAGTCCAGCCAGTGCCGGACGAAAAATTGTTTATTGATTGTTTGACGGTAGACCTTTAAATGTTTGTCCAACTTTTTGTACACCAAGTTGGGTTTTGTTGCAAATATTTAATAATTTTAGTACGCACTTTTTTCTGGTCCGTCATTTTAATCAGTTTAACAACAAATGAACATAATTGATATTAAACATAATAACTGACATGCTTTACAAAGGTAACTTTATGATAAAATATCAAATAATACTTGGGTTAAAAGTTTTAATGAAAAACGTGTGTTAAGAATTTTTCGATCTCACTCCTTAATATACAAAACCTTTATCAAATAGTCATTACATTAATTTGATCTTATAGTTTTGGTTGATGGTCTATTTTTTTTATAATCTACAACCTTTTCTCTATTTAAAAAGTCCTTAGGGGGTTCGTTTCTAATACTAAATTACGTCTATTTTCTAAAAAATATGATAAAAATATTGAATTACTCTATAAGTATAATTATAATGAATGAAATAAATACCAGTTGTATTGAAAAGGGTAGGTTTTTCAAGTTTGAAAAATAAACTTGCGCCATTTTTCAATTCGAAACATTTGTACAATATAAATTTATTCAATGTATTGGCCATTGTTAGCTATGACCTTTTCCTATCTTTCTAGCAACATATGAATTCCTACCCAAAAGAACTGCTCATCGTTTGAGGCCAAAAATGAATGAAGCCAATACCGGATACTCTGTTCCAAAGTGAAGCGTATCCCAGAGAGAGCGTTCTACATCGACCGTCTACATAGTCGGACGAGGCACGGTCTGGACTGTAAAGCGGATGAGGGACAACTTCTCGACCACTTCATTCTAAATACTTTTGAACAAGTATTGCAAGATATAGCAGAGCGTTTTCATGATGGTTTCATTACGGTTTCATGCCTGGTCGCATATTCTGGGCTTTGTCGGCCAATGCTTGCTTCAAACGAATCAGTTGCGTTCGGTACTAGGTTACCTGTGATGGCCTGGCCATATTTCATCATAATAGATAGCGCCATGGCTGTTTGGCCGGACTTCACATACGATCTCTTACGCTTCGATTTATTATAATATATAAAAATTGATCTATTACAATGATTCGGAGCAAAAATGATTTCCTTTTATAGCGTTCAAGCATCATTTCGGACATGCAAAATCAATCGTCTTTCAAGGTCTCTCGGCTTCAATTCGTATGGTACCCAATTTCCAATTTCGTTTTGAAATTGCTGCTTGAGTAGCTCCCAATGATTTTGCAAACTCTAGTTGAGTTTTAAAACAATCTTCATGGAGTAATGCCTCAAATTCTTGGTATTCAAACTTTTTTGGCTGGTCTGGGCGATCTTTGCCATTGGTGTCAAAATCACCACTTTTAAACCACACAATTTCCTGCACACTGAAAACGATGGAACACATTCATTAAACATAAGCTATCGTTGTGCTTTTTTTATACCGTGAGAAGGGTATATATAAGTTTGTCATTCCGTTTGTAATTTCCACAATATAATTTTCCGACCCTATAAAGTATATATATTCTGAATCCTTATAGATAGTGGAGTCGATTAAGCCATGTCCGTCTGTCTGTCAGTCTGTTGAAATCAATTTTCTGAAGACCCCAGATATCTTCGGGATCCAAATCTTCAATAATTCTGTCAGACATGCTTTCGAGAAGTTTCCTATTTAAAATCAGCAAAATCCGTCCATAAATAACGGAGATATGAGCAAAAATCCGAGACAACCTCTATTTTTGGCCTATTTTTTATCTATATCTCGATTATTAAGTCATAAATATAGACATTATGGATATCTACTGATAGATATTTCAAAGTCCATTGCAACGATGTATATAAGGCTATTGTAATTTGGACCTACAATGGGTCAAAATCGGGAAAAATATTTTTTAACCCGATTTTTTTTTTATTTTACCAAACAAATTTTTTGTCATAAATTTTGTTTCACTTTAAATTTAAAAAAATTAAAAATTAAAAAAAAATTTTTTTTTTAAAAATTAAAAAAAACTATTTCGAAAAAAAAATTGTTTGAAAACAATTTTGAAAAAATTTATTTTGTTTATCTAAAAATATTAAAAATTTTTATTTTAAAGTATAATTTGGTGAATGGTAATGAGTAATTTGGACCTACAATGGGTCATAATCGGGAAAAATATTTTTTAACCCGAATTTTTTTTTTACCAAAAAATTTTTTTGTCATGAATTTTTTTTCACTGTAAATTTAAAAAAAAATTAAAAATTAAAAAAAAATTTTTTTAAAAATAAAAAAAATTATTTCGAAAAAAAAAATTGTTTTAAAACAATTTTGAAAAATTTTGAGAAGTAAAGTAAAAACTTCCCTCATATGACGCTTTGTTTTTCGAAGCAAAAGAAAACTTTGTTGTTTGCAACTACTTAAGTGAGAATAAATGACAGATTTTAGCCTTCAAAATAACATATAAGTTATTAAAAACAAAAACAGCGTTCAAACGATACGCTATCTATTGCAAATCCCGCAATATATTATTCCTGGAATACAAATATTATTCCTGGAATTACAGTATAAATAGAACGAAATTAAATATATACTAGTTGCATTAAGCAGGGAAAGTTTTTAATGCTTAAAAAATAAGCTTTTGTTTATTTTATAAATTAAAAAAATAATAATTTTTTGCTGATCCTTGCATAAATGCGCACTTCGACTATAATTGTTTAAAGAAAATATTTGAGTTGTTAAACCACCAGTAAACATCGAATATTGGTTGTTGAGCTCATAGTTTAGATATATTTAGGATTCTTATGAAACTTAAATCGTATATACAAGAATTATCTTCCCACTTGCTTTATAACAAAGTTTCATTTAAGGAAATCTGTACATATTTGTACAAGTTACAAGTTGTACAAAGTTTTCCTAACCGGAGGTTGTCTACTCTGACACCCTATTACTCATTTTGTATTTTACGATTTGTTTGTAATCGAACCAGTAGTTTAGAAGACTGAGATTTATTACCACTTTTTTCGATCGACGCTACTGTACATTGATTTAATAAATTCATGATAATAACCTTCAAAATTAACATCAATTATTCTAATAAACTATTTTCTTAATTGTCTAATTTAATGTGATTTTAAAACCTATAATTCACTCTTAACTAAAACTATAAAACAATAATTTTAAGAGGAAGCAAATTAAATTAACTTTTATTACTTATCTTAGCTCTAAATAACACATTATTAAGTTCAATAAAATTACTTGCGATAGCTTTATAAACAAAACTACATACTTTATTTATAAATGTGTATTACTTAAAAGCATTCACTAAATTCTTAAACCTACAAACAAGAAAAAGAAAAATATGTACTTGACAAACACAAAATTGCAAATATTTGATTGTAAGTAAATTCTTGTAAAAGCATAAAAGCACAATAATGAAAAAGACAACTTTGGAATTATTTTTGCGAAAAAAAAAACCAACAAGTAAATAAATATTTAAAATTCCAACGTAGGACTTAATGACAGGAAGAATAACTAAAACATACTTAACTTTACAAAGCATAACTACCCGGGGCAAATAAACTCATTTACATTTTATACTCCAGAATAGAAATTTTGCAAAAAAAAAGGAAAGAAAATAATAATGAGCAGAGGACGGTATAATAAAAACATTAATGAACTGGCCAGCTAAAACACAACTGTTCTATTGTCGTAAAAAATAATGTTAAGTATGTGTTTGTTTATCCCAGCGTAATTAATTGAGCAATAGAAATATGTATGTATTTGCTAAACTCATAAAGTGCTAAAGAAAATGTTGGTGCTTAGCAACCAACAACACCCAGCCTCAATTTGCCATATTGTTGTTAATTTGCTCTATTTATTTTTAGGTTTATTTTCTTTGATTGTTCATTATAATTGATTGTGCTTTTTCTAATTTTGTTATCTTTTAGACGGAGTTGCTATTGTTACCAAGATTTTATTATTATTAATATAAATATAAATATTTAGTATACTTTTAGGGTGGCATAACTGTAAATTCTCATTTTTATGTGTCATAAATGGGAAAATCTGTTTCATTAAACAAATATTTGTATGTTAACAAAGTTCTCTATATTCTAACTTAAATCACTTGAAACTGTCACTTTAAATTATATTATTTATATTCATTGTGAAAGCACAATGCTTTTAAGCTGAGAAGTAACTAAGTATTTAAGTATAATTTTAAATAACAAACACCACTAAGTTTGTATATTATGGAACATAAACAAATAAAAATGTTTATTTCTACGAATTGTTATTATTATTAAACAATTAAGTACCACAGATGGAGTACCTTTTATTACTCATGTATTTCGTACAATTATTACATTTTTATTACTTTTAACAAAGTACTCTTAAAATGGCAGCATATTTTGGGGGTTTTATTTATTTAATAACACTGTCCAACAACATTTTTGGAACAGAATAGCTAATTTTTGCTCATTCGGATCAGAATGGAGATTTTTGACGATTTTTAAGAAACCCAAGGTGTAATTTTGCTAATTAAGCATAAAGAAGATTATTTACAAGTTTGGTATCTTTGGTGACCCCCACTGAAAATTTCCGGCAAAAATTTTCGCGGAATATTTTAAACCTTAAATGTCCTTTTTGAAAGGACTTTTTTGATTTTCTCGAAAAAGAGGTCAAATTTACCCCTATCGATAGGAGATAGAGCGTTAATATCTTCCACAAAAATGAACCCCATAAAATTCCACAATATAACTCTGACAATAAGAATTCTCTCAGACATTAACTTACAACCTTTTTGTTCATTTATTATAATGCTCCCTTCGATCATAAAATTAAAACTTTGACCTACTGTAAAAAAAAACTCAGACCAGCTGGACTATATAAGTTTATTCTACAAAAATGATTTACTCAACATGCCCTTTCAGCATTATAAGGTCGCTATTCAAAAAGTCTCAATTTGTAGGACAGTGTAATCGATTTAGTTACATAAGTATCCTAAAAGTGTGCTTTATATAATTTTTATGATGTGGTCATTTTGACAACACAAAATTTATTAGTATTATTGTAAATTATAGAATAATAGTGTGGAATTTTTAAGAAAATGTTTATTTATAAAGACTGACATCATAAGTGCTGTCACATTAGGGGATTTTTTTTCGAAGTTGGGGATATGGCTTTGGGGATATGGAGATTTGATGGGGATATTAACTACATTTCGAGGCTTTTAAGGGGAATTTCAAAAATAAAACATTTTTTATTTTAAAATTGAAAGCAATTAAGGACTGAGATCGAAAAAACCTTAACATACGTTTTTCATTAAAACTGCTTTACCTTTGTAAAGCATGTCAGTTATTATTTTTAATGTCAATTATGTTCATTTGTTATTAATCTGATTAAAATGAATGACCAGAATAAAGTGCGTACTAAAATAATTAAATATTTTCAACAAGACCCAACTTGGTCCTAATAACCAAAAAATTGCCGTCAAACTGTTTCCAATGTTATAAAACAGTATCGGGAGAACTTGTCCGTTGATAGAAAACCTGGTTCGTGTAGAAGGAATGGTAAACATGATGTTTATAAAGCCAAAAAATAGAAAGCATTTCAAAAGAACTCCCAAAACATACGATAGGAAAGCAGTCCGGTTAGCTCAGTACTCGGAATATTTGGTACGAATAGTTAAAGCGAATACAGGTTTAAAAACATACAAGGTTAAAAAAGTTCCTAACAGGAACTCTGCTAAAAATTTAGAGGCCAAAGACAGAGCAGGGAAATTGATGTCAAATTTTATACAAACAAGTAAGAGAGCTATATTCGGCTGTGCCGAATCGTATGTACCCTTCACCAAATAATACTTTAAAATAAAATAAAAATAAAAAAAAATTTCTTAATTTTTTTTTCGAAATTGTTTTTTTTTAAGTTTTTTCCAATTATTTAAAAAAAAAAATTTTTATTTAAATTTATTTTTTTTTTTAATTTATTACAAATTAATGCAAAAAAATGGTTTTTGTGAAAAAAATTCGCGTTAGAAAATATTTTCCCGATTTTGACCCATTGTAGGTCCAACTTACTATAGCCTTATATACATCGTTGCAATGGACTTTGAAATATCTATCATTAGATATCCTATTATCTATATTTATGACTTAGTAATCGAGATATAGATCAAAAATAGGCCAAAAATATAGGTTGTCTCGGATTTTTGCTCATATCTCTGTTATTTATGGGCGGATTTTGCTGATTTTAAATAGGAAACTTCTAGAAAGCTTGTCTGACAGAATTACTGAAGATTTGGATCCCGAAGATATCAGGGATCTTCAGAAAATTGATTTCAACAGACAGACGGACATGGCTAAATCGACTCCGCTATCTATAAGGACCCAGAATATATATACTTTATAGAGTCCAAAAATTATATTGTGGAAATAACAAACGGAATGACAAACTTATATATACCCTTCTCACGAAGGTAAAGGGTATAAAAATACACCTGCTGCATAATGGTTGTCGAAACGCACGTATGGAAAATTGTTTGCAGCTTCCGGGTCAATATTTTTATGTTGCTGCTGCTCGAGGGAATGTTATAGAAAAGTTAGGGACCCAAAAGCAAAAAGTTGTCCTAAAAAGTTCTTGCCATGGCAATCAATTTGCAAATGCGGCAAAAGAAGCTAAACATTTGTTACAAAGGCCTCTATAAATACTGAAATTTACATCAAGAAATGTTTACAAAAGAGGATGCTTTCATTCATAAGACTTCTTAATGTGTCCACTTATTTTTGGCCTGAATTGTCATCCTGTCACTATGGTAAGCAAGGGTTTGAGTGGTGCAAGAACAATAATGTGTTATTTGTACCAAGAGTGGCAAATCCTCAAAACTACCTGGAGCTAAGGCCAGTGGAGAGATATTGGGATTTTGTAAAAAAGAATTAAAGAGCACAAAAAAGTTGTCCAAAAGTGTGGTAGATTTTAAACGGAGATTGACTACTTGTTCGAACAAAGTGACAGAAAGCTCAACAAAAACCTTAATGGAAAGGTTTTCGAAAAAGTTTCAAAATTTCATCATTAGTGATTAGAACTATAAAAATATTTTTTTTTGTAAATTAGAACAATAATTTCAATCAAATAAAAAAAGATTCAAAACTGTAAGTTTAGTGGTTTCATTTTTATTAACATATATGTATGTTAAACATTTTTCAATCTCAGTCCTTATCAGCTAAATTTAATATCGATAAGTGAAATAATGTAAAAGATTAAAATAGTACCATTAGGAGAAAAGTACCAATTTCCCTTCTCCTCCTTGAACACCCTCAAGTTTGAAATTTAAAAATATTCCATTTTGCCAAAATTGTTTATGCTACAGACATGTCTCATACGATTAAAATCTGGGTTAATGTGCCCAAGAAAAAATAAGTTTTAATAAAAGTACCAAACTGTTTACCCGGATTTGGCCCAATATAAACCTTGGCTCTCGAGTTCCAAATAACAAGCTGTTAGTTAAATTTTGTATGAATCCAGAAACCATTGTCAAAATTGGCTTAATAATTTCAAATTAAAATTTATTTTCCCGATTTTATCCCCTTTTTGGTGCCTTTTTAATACCATTACGGTGGTAAAATTATATTCAAATAAATTTTTGTATCGTGGTGAGCTCATAATAATATATTCGTATCTCTGAGTCAAATTATAAAAAAACCTATTTTATGAAAAAGTTCCAAAAATACAGACAATTTTGATCGCTTAAGGGTTCGAATTCCAAACTTGTAATTTTTATTTTTTGATAAGTAAAGAATCCGATTTAAAATTTGTTTCTATGTGTATTAGTTTAAAAGATACATAGGGTGGCAAAAAAGTACCAAAATATAGTTTTTACCCGTTTTCTCTCCTAAAAGGTTCGAAAAAGTACGAAACACCTGTCAGCTTATTTTTTAAATGGAGTAACATGATATTGTAAGTTTTTTTGTATCTTTATTAGTTTTGAAGATATAAGGTTACCGAATTTACCCGTTTTTACACTTTTTTACCCCCTAAACGTTCGAATTTCCAAAAGTCCCTTCTTATCGGATCGTTTTGGGGAGGGAGGAACCCACAGTTAAAATTTAATGATTTTAGCTTCAGTCGTTTGGGCTCTGCGATGATGAATCAGTCAGTAACGTTACTCTTTTAAAAAATTTGGTAATATTTTTTTATGGTAAATTTGGGCATCTGATTTTAAAAACAACATTTACAAGTTTGTACCATAGACAAAATATACAAAGAGCGGAAACTCTGCTGTCAAAAACCTAAGTAGTGAGAATGTATTAGTAAAAAAAAACTATGTGAAAACAAAAACAACACACGTATGTGTGATTATTTTAAGTAATTTATTTGTTTGAGTTTTTTTTTCTAGTTTCCGCTCTATGTATATTTTCTCTATGTTTTGTACAATTAATGGTTTACCTGACAGGTGGGAAAAACTAAATGAGTGCCTTAAGGCACCCTTGGGTCTTTAGAGATTAAAACATAGTCGGGTTTTAGTTAGTATAGTTTGTAAATTTTTATTCAAAACAAATTTTCTAATTAATTGTACATCACTCAAATCAGATAATCTGAAACATTTGTTCACTCGGCCATTTCTTAAAATTTTATGTAAATAATTGCAATTCAAAGCAATGAAAACCAAACAACATTTTGCTATATGAGGGAAAACTGAGACATCAAAACTAGTCTGCAATGCCTAAGAGTGCCTGAAGGCATTTATCAATTAATAACGTATCTAAAGAGAAGCTTACCCTTTTTTACATAAATCTTGACCCCAATATATAAAATATAAGTATGCTTTTTAAGAAAAAAAGAATACGATTGCAATTGGGAAACTTTAAAACACTATAACACAACATGGACTTTCCACATTTTTTTGGTTGTTAATTTACTTAGTTTGTTAAAAGTGCAGTAAATAAGAAAGAAGATAGATTTTAAGAGGTTTCAAGGCTTATTAAAATATTTAAGTACGTTTTTTAGAAACTGTTACAAGAGTTTTTGAAATGAAAAATCAGTTATATTTGCATTTATTGTCATTTTTGCGATGAATGCCTTGAGGCATGCTTAAGCATAAGAGGGTTAAGATTTTTTCGATCTCATTCCTAATACAGAATATGGAAATTAAATTTTATATAAGTAAAGCAGCGATTGTTTTTACTAAATTATAAAATCTGAAGACAAAATACTGATCTTAAAATTTGTGTTATTTAGACAAATAAATTCCCACATTTGCTTATGATAAGTTTACATTATACCACAGGTAATTCGATTTGTCAAAAGACTTTCTTCATGTTTAAAAATGCGCAATAAAATTAGAAATAAGCCAGCAATAAAAAAAGCATAGATATGCATAAAAGAATCAAAATGAAAGTTAAAAATTAATATTTTTAAAAAATAAAATAAAAATTTTATAAACAAAATTTTATGACAACAAATATTTTTGTGATATTAGCTTCTAAAATATTTAAGTTTCAATTTTGAAATTTTCAAGATTTACCAAAATATTATTTTATTTCTGTGAAACTGGTGGCAGAGTTCATTGGCTGATCGATGTAATCGATATATCAACCGAATTTGTAGTCCATCGAAATCAAAACATGTTTAGGAGTGATAACTATTTGTAGAGAATAAAATTGTCTATATTATAGTTACAGATCATGTTTGCATAACATCAGCATTTAATTAACGTTGCTTCTTAAAATTTCTTCATTGAATCATTTATTTTAACATTTCTGTCTACAAACTTGTTGTTTTGTTAAATATGTATTTTCTATGCCATTTTTGGTATTTTAGTTATAATTAAACATGTTACTTTAAAACCATTGAAGTACAAAATCCACATAACTTTTTTCTACACAAATATTGTTTAATACTCAAAAACAAAAAAAAAAAAAAAAAAAAAAAATCCCATAATTAACCCTTTTTTACTCTTGAGCACTTGACTTTTGTGAAAGAGAAAACTAAGGACCTTATTCTATGTCCATTTAACAGCATTCTTTAAGTCATACATATGTGTACGTCTGTCTGTATATTTTTTTATTTATTTCAGTTATATTGCTCAACATTAAAATGTACAACATGTACTCCATGTATTTTAACACATGGCAAAGATTTTCAAAAGGCACCTCATGTAGTTAATGGCAGACTTTTAGGCAAACAATAAATTACATACAAAAGTTAATAGAATAGGAAATGTAGGCTGAATATACACATCTATCTCTATACTTGTAATACACACACACACTCATACACTTTCTACTGAATTTAGTTGTTTAATTCTCACACACTTAGACACACGTTCTCTTTTAACAAATAAGCTTGTCTTATGCAATTAATCAATTGAACGAAAGCCTGAACAAATGAGAACATAAATAGAAAACTTCTATGGTCAAATGTAAACAACGAGGATGGATTTCAGGGTTAACAAGGTTTCCCTTTTGCTTAGGATGTATAAGTAGTAAGAATGTATAAAAGCCAACTTTGGGCAAAGTGTGGTATGCTTTTAGGCTTGTTTATTTATCGTTTTTTGTTACATACACTGTGGCTTCAAGTGTGTGTTTGTAGAACATTGTTTCATAAAGTAAATAAAGTTGAAAAATATTATGTATGAGTCAAGTGAAAAATTATTTTTTTAGAAATTGAAGAGTTTGAATGTTCTTTTAAAGATAAACAAAAAGTTTTTATAACCTCAAGCTAGGAATTCTATGAAAATTTAAGAAATTTTTAAATATAATTGTTACGTTACTTTTACTACTTGGCAGTAATTCCGATATATACTTAATTACCGGAATTGTTAAATGTTTCCAATTTTAAATAAAACTAATTAAAGTAATATAATGTAACTAAAACGACAATATGAAAGATAATTTTGCTAAAGCATATTTTTGACAATTTTTAAGATTCTAACTCATTCAGCATTTATTATTATAAAATATTGAAAAAGTAACGTTATAAGAAAAAAGTAGTCCCTAAAATATTTTCACTCAGGAACACTATTTTTTTAATTTACAAAGCTAATGAAATTCATTTATACATCAATTCAAGGTCAATTCACAAGGTCTCTTATCATGTCATATTGTCATAATGTCCTAATATTTCACAATGGTTTTTATTGTTTTTCAAGCAAAAAATGTCCTAAAGTACTACTATTTTCTATGCTATGTTTATTGTGTTATCGTAACGAACCAGCAGAGACCAACGCCGAATGCCTAAGTGTCGGTTATGCCGAGCCCCCGAGCCGTGGTATATTAGGACATTATGACAATATGACTGATAAGAGATCTTGTGAATTGACCAATATAATGGTAGCAATACAATACAAAAAAATCTTTAAAAACTTGTATTTTTTAATATTTCATTAATATATGTATACTTTTATTTACTTCCCCCCAGTACCACAATGTCTGGTTATAGGTTAACTTAAAGTTAAAATAATTTTTGTATGAAACTCTATGTTAAATCTTAGCTCTATATTGTGATAATTAACAACAGAAAATAAGAACTTAATTAATTGAATTCTGAAAATTTAAAAGAAACTAAAAAGTATTGAGAAAACAATGGTGATTAGTGATTCAGTATTCTATTTGATATCCTTCGATTTTAATTATTGCTTCTTATTGACAATGAATTGAACTAATTAAGGAATCAATCAAATCCTTTGAAATATTTTGCCATTCCCCTATAACTGCTTCCTTCGTGAGAAAAATTTGAGTCTGTATTTTGTGATCTACCATTTCCCATGGGCTCTCTATGGAATTGAAGTCTTGCGATTGGACAGGCCACTTCGTATATCTTAGTTACAGTTATCTCGCCCATATCAAAAGTTGAAACATATAAAAGGGCCGTATTTTTTCAAGTTTTTCCCCAGAAAAGTCCCTATATTTGCATCGGGACTATATACAATTGGGGTATTCACACGGTGTGCTATCAAGTCATATTGTCATAAAGTACTAAAGTTTTACAATAGTTTTAAAAAATTGTTGTTGTGCTTCAAACAAAAAAGTCTTAAAATAATAAGACTTTTCAAGATACGTTTATTGTTTTATCATAACTAAACAGTGTAAATCTAAGCCGAAAGGTAAAAACTCTTCTTTTAAAAAAAAAAATTGTTGCATAACATTTTTTTTTAACAAAAAATTTAAAAAAAACTTTTTTAAAAATTTTGAAATGAAAACAGAAAATAAAAAATTTAAATTATGTTTACCTTAAAATATTTAAAATTTTTATTTAAAAGTACAATTTGGTGAAGGGTACATAAGATTCGGCACAGTCGAATATACCTCTCTTACTTCTTTGACTTTTTTTTGGCATTTGTATTAAAAATATTTAAAATTGTTTTTTGACTCAATTTTGAAATAGCACACTAACTTATGAGGGTTGCTCACGGCAGTCATATTTTTTCGTTTTATTATTTTATGAGATACGTGTGAATACCCTAAATGTTTATATGTTCTGGAAATAGAACTCAATGCAAAAGCGTGTAAAGTAAAATTTGGCTCACTTAAGCGGACATTGTCCCCCCAAGCCCTATCAAAACTAAGACAATTTTGAAAAAAATGTTAGGTTTGAGTAAAAAATTCTAAAAACCCAAATCACCGATCCTCGAAAAAACCCAAATTTGTATAGCCCTATCTATATATTGTTTAAATGCATACAAAGCGATTTTACTATCACACTGTAAATAAAGTCAAAGTGGGCACCTTTCTAAAAAAAAACTCAGTGATTGGAACACATTTTCCCCGCTTTAGGAATTTCGGTAGTTGAGAACAAAGAATGGTAACAATTGTAATGCCATTGACTAAGGGAAAAAAATCGTTGTTTTTTCGTCAAAAAATACTAAAAACGAAAATTTTTAAGGTACAAAGAGATCTTTGTAAGATATTTAGAGTGCCTATAAACATTCAAATTGAATTTATATGTTCACAAGAGTTGTTCAACTTTACAGTAGCTACAACTTTACTAAATATTGTTTGTGAAAAATTAGGAGTCCCTGAAAGTTATTAAAAAAAAGTGAAAACTAAATTTTCTTCCTATATTTTTTTTTTAGATATATTTTTTATCAAAAAATTTAAACAGAATTAGTTTGGTGGTCTGTTAGCTATATTATTGCTATATATTGTTAAGTGGTATCACCAAGTCTGATTTCCAGAATCTTTGAAGACTCATACAAAAAATTGGTCACTAAAATCCTCTAAGGGTTCTCTATTATGACCGTATATTTTTTGCAGTGGAACTTTTTTGAAGGATTCAAAAAACGTCAATTGTATTAATTTTTGCTGCAGAATCGACTGGTGAAACCAGATTTGCAATATATTCAACCGTTTTTGTTCTACAAAAAAATGAACTCAAAATTCGCGCCTTTAGGTGTGTTGATCCACCACAAGGAGTGAAAATTTTCCAAAAAAGGAAAATTTTTGGAAATTTTACGCAAAAACCATAAAAAAATGGTGAACCAGCAAATAAAATTTTTTAAATTAACTGTAATTGTATATATTTGATAAGATTTCATATTTTTGAAAACTGTAATTATGAAAAATAGCTTTAAAAAGTTTCCTATATAGTGTCGCTTACTGTAAATGTCAATAATATTAAATTAATCCAATAATACAAAGAAAAAAACTTACCATTTAAAACAATGGAAACTCTGGCATCATCAGCAATACATATATATTTCATCTGATACATTATGTTTATTATAGATAAAGCACACACATTATTCACATTATACACTTTTTAATTAATACATATTAGTTTTTTATAGGAGAACAATAACATTATTTTATTTAATTATAATTTCTCATATATTTATTTTTAATATTTTTCTTTCAACACAATTTTATTTTTGCACAGGTTTTCTTTCACCTCTTTACTTTTATTATTCAATCAACAACGTAATTAAAACTAAATAAACAAAAACAAACAAAGATAACGGGTTGATTTACATGTTGTGCTCTCTCCCACAACAAAGTTGTCAAAGTTTGTTGTTGTAAGAAAAATAAAAAAAAAAGAAAATACTAAATAACTAATATCACACCTTTCTAGTTTTTACTTTTAACTTAAAATAAAAACTAAAATATAATATTTTTTCTTAACTTTTATGTTATGATTAGCTTTTGACTTTTATTTAAATGGTTAATTTAATTAAATTTAAATTAGTTCTGAATGCAATTATTATGGCAAGAGGCACTAACTACTTGATTGAACTGAGAGTAGGTATTTAACTAAAGTAAACAAAGAACATAGAGAAGGCACTTTGTTATTTTGATTTGTCGATAGTTATCGATTGTAATCATTATGGATGATATTTACTGGGTATTTATTTTAACAAAAATACATACATTAAAATGTAAAAGTAGAACAAGGGGATGTTCTAACTCACTAAGAGCCAGACAATTTTCGTAAAAATTAAACCTAATTTTCCAACGTATTGTCAATCTGAGTATGTGGATATATGTTACCGTTTTTTGGCAAACGAATCAGTTGCATTCGGTACAGGTTCCCTGTGGTGGTCTGGCTAGATTTCAGCAGTTCATAATATATAGGACCCTTTTGCATCCACCAAATACAGAGAATTACCTTAGCGTCATTGATATTTGGCTTTGTTGTCGGTTCGGCTGGTTGGCCGGGTTTCACATACGATATTTTACGCTGAATTCGTAATGAATTCAATTTTAATCGCAAGTAATAATTCGGTTCAAAAATGATTTTCTTTTATATCATTCAAACATCATTTCGGACATGCAAAATCGTTTTTCAAGGTCTCTGAGCTCCAATGGTACCCAATTTCTCTGCTTTTGGATGACGTTTTGAAATTGCTGCTTGAGTAGCTTCTAATGATTTTTCAAGCTGTTGTTGAGATTGAAAACAATCTGCATGGAGTAATTAATGCTCTTCAAACTTTTTTTGGCTGGCCTGGGCAATATTTGTTTTCCGTGTTAAAATCACAACTTCTGAACCGAACAAACGATCTCTCGCACGTTAAAATCAATGGAATACATACACCATACGCTTTAGTAAGCAGTCGGTGAGCTTCAGCGGCACTTATTTTCAAATTAAAACTTTGTTGTTGTTACACTATAATGTTCACTAACTAAATGAGAATAAACAAGTAAGAGAGCTATATTCGGCTGTGCCGAATCTTATATACCCTTTACCAAATGATACTTTAAAATAAAATTTAAAAATTTTTTTTTATAATTTTTTTTTTCAAAATATTTTTTTAAAAGTTTTTTCCAATTTAAAAAAAAAAAAAATTGTTTAATTTATTAGAGAAAAAAATGTATGACAAAAGAATTTTTTGTGAAAAAAAATTCGGGTTAAAAAATATGTTTCCCGATTTTGACCCATTGTAGGTCCAACTTTAAAATATCTATCATTATATATCCATATTGTCTGTATTTATGACTTAGTAATCGAGATATAGATAAAAAATAAGCCAAAAATGGAGGTTGTCTCGGATTTTTGCTTATATCTCCGTTATTTATGGACGGATTTTCCTGATTTTAAATAGGAAACTTTTCGAAAGCATGTCTGACAGAATTATTGAGGATTTGGATCCCGAAGATATCTGGAGTCTTCAGAAAATTGATTTCAACAGACAGACGGACAGACAGACAGACGGACATGGCTAAATAGACTCCGCTATCTATAAGGATTCAGAATATATACTTTATAGGGTCGGAAAATTATATTGTGGAAATTACAAACGGAATGATAAATTTATATATACCCTCACGAAGGTGGACAGATATGTACCCAGCAAAATGACATATAAGTTATTAAAGACAAAAACCGAGTTCTCGTGAATCTCGTCACATTTTTAATTTATACACCTAATAATTTAATTCAGAAAGTAAATTTAGAGTCTCATTTTATTCTATTTAGGGACTTATTCTGGGACCACTTATTATGAGCTCATATACATGATTGATACATCAATATGTGGGGATAAGTCTTGGTTCAATTGCAATTTACCAACATTTTTTTTCTCCAAAAATCATTTTTTAAACTTTTTTCACGAAACATTTTTTCATCTAAATTTTTTTACACAAAAATTTTTTTTTTAACAAATTTTTTTCTCTAATATTTATCGTTAAGTATGCTCATTTGTTTTGTAAATCGAAACGTTTTGAAGTGTAAGAAGTTTGTATGAAAGATTCTAGGAAATACTAGTTTGAAACTTGAATGTTGTCCATAACATTTTCAAAATGAATTCAAATGAATTGGAAAAAAATTGCAATTCACTTTGACAAATTCATACGAATTAGAAACGAATTGCAATTCATTTTACAAATTCATTTGAATTGGAAACAAATTGCTATTCATTTTTACCAAATTCGTTGAATTGACTTAAATTTCATTCAATTTTTTTGTGTGAAAAGAATTAATTCGAAATATACTAATTCAGTGCATGAATGATTCGCGAATAAATTCAAAAATAAATGATTCATTTACAGCTCTGTAACTATCTATAGCTTTAATCACTTTCATATTTGTAAATATTTTCTACGATCTTATCTATTTATATTCAACACTATTAATCCAATTTCTTATGAAACTAAACAACAATTCATATTTAATATTTGTGATCAACGAACCACTTCTCGGCCATGGTTCAAAAGTAAACTCCAGTTTGTCTATGATTCGGTGCCAACAAACATGATTGTTTTAGTTATTATAGCAAAAACAAGTTGAAATCTATATTTCGTTATTGTTTTTAGTAGAAATAAACAAAAAAAAAAAAAAAAAAAAAAAAAGAACCAAAACAAAGGGATCATAAATTATACTACACTTTCGAAGAAATTGCCCTGAGAAATAGTGGCAACAAATAATATAAACACACAGCTTGCTGTAAGAGTTTGTAGTAGAAAGAAGCAAACAAACTGCCAATAAAAAATCTACTTTACAAAATGGTTTTTCAGTTAAAGATAAAAGCAAAATGGAAAAAAAAAACATCGAAAATATATATAAATTTTTTGCACATTTTTGGTATTTTTTTTTCTCGTCTCAATGTTCTTGAAGTCAAATTTAACTTTCAAATATTTACTTTAGTTGCTTTTTTTTTTGTTTGTTTTATACAGATATTTTTTGTATTAGTTGACTTTTTAACATTTTTTTTTAGCAATTTGTATGATGATACTCATTACCCCACTTTTTTTTCTTTATTTTGCCACAATGTCTGTCACTGTATCAATTTTAGTTTGAGTTTAATGGGTCCCCATTGTTGGAAGGTTAGTTGTTTTTTTGTATTCTTTTGAAGTCATTACCTTCCTAACCACTAGTAGTTATTGTGCACAATGGGTTGGTAATGGAAATAAGAAAGTTTTCTAAATTTCTAATTATAATTTCTTTGTACAAATTCTGACCTAAAACCCCTTATAGGACACTTTAAAACGAAATTTTAGATTATTTAATAGCTATTTGTTAGAATTCCGTGTATTCCAATTTTAGATTATTTAGTAGCTATTTGTGAGAATTTAGTGTAGCCCATAGTGCTTTCTTTCCTTTTAAAAAATACTATTAAAATAAAATTTTGTTGAAACTCATCGTATTAGTGATGGTAGTTGATTTTAATGTTATTCATGTATTTTTCTCTTCATATTATATTTTCTTCTTTGCAGACCTTGTGACCGTAATCTGCGAGATGTTGAATTGATATCCTGTCGTCTGCGACGCGTGGAGCCGCTGTGTCGCCTTCCTGGCTCAGCATTGCAGCAATTGGCCATGTGCGGTTTCTACGAAGATCTTGAAAAAGGCGTAACACGTAAGTGCTCCTAAGCAATAAATATGAATGAATGAATGGAGGAATAAATAAAATAGTAAATAACCAAACCACCCACTTTTCACACCCACACACATACACTATGTAAAGTGGGGAATTAGTAATAGTTAGTGGTGGATTTAAAAGACAAAAACAACAACAATAACAAACATTAGAGAGGAATAACAATTTTGTTATTCTGCTTTAATGGTTTTTTACAGTTTTCTTTTTTTCTCTTATGCTTTTTGTTGTATTTTCTGCCATTCATTCTGTTTTTTTTTTTTTTTTTTTTTTTGGCTTAATGCCTAAATGTATGCTAACAAATTTTCATTATTTTACTTTTTAGTTTTTCGTGCCGGCGAACAAGGTCGTTTTTGGTATGCTGTTTTAGGTGGCTCTTTGGAGGTGCGCTATCATGCCACTGATGCTGATGGAAAGGTTAGTAAAAGTACCTAGTTGAAGTAGTTGCAGTTGTAGTAGCCTCTCCTTGTAAATGGCTGTTGAAGTTGATAGAAAAATCTTATGAAAATCATAAATTTTTAATAAGATTTCATTTTTTTTTTTTATTTTTTTGCTTGTAAATTGCTGGGGTTCCTTGAACAACTTGTTTGACTACTATAAAAAAAAAGTATGCCAGTTGAAACAAGAAACAAATTTATTTAGAATTTCATGTGTAATAAGAAGAGTCTTTTGTAAAAGTTTTTATTTTATAAAGTGTTTTTTTCGAGGTAATCTTAAACGTATTTATTTTAGTGTCTTGCAGATAACTTAAATGTTTTGAAAAAAGTGCCAGAATATAATATATAGTTATAGTTTTATACCAATTTAAAATAATACTAGTAAACAGCAAACAAATATTAAAGTTCTTGTTAGCAAAGCAAAAGAAAACAACAATTATGATGTCCTTTTGAGGTTGTTTTAAGCTTCTGATTTAAAAAAGAGCTGTAATTTTTAGCAAAATATTTGGAATGTATTTGTAAGACAATCTATTAATGAGTCAATTAAGCGATGTTAAATAGAATATAAAGCTACACTTATTTATCTTTCCATTGATATATAATACGTCTATATAATACATTTAAATTAACAAATAAAGTAATCAAAACATACATCATATACAGTAAAAAAAACATATTTTTGAAAAAAATGTATTTGAATGCTCATAAAATAGTGCTCGTTTAAGATATTGTAATCATTTTTGAAATTTAAACAGATTGTTATGTTTTAATTAGTAAAAGTAATAGAAAAAATAAAATAATTTCAAAAAAATTAATGTTAGTATAATTTGTATGAAATTTAATAAAATGCTAATTTTACTCATATTAGAAAATATGCTCCCCTGTACACGTTTTGAGCTAGAGGGTAACAATTAAAAGGCCGATTTATTCTAATAAATATGTCTATTATAGTTTGTAAAAAAATAAAAAAAAACTAGACGTGACATTTTTTTTAATGACAAACTTAGAATTTGAAAACAAAATCACAATTTTCGACCATTGCCTAAAGTAGGCTGCATGTCAATTTCGATTTAAAAATTTCTTATTAGTCATTTTTGAAGCTTTCAAATAGGTAAATTGTTTAAAAAAACTTTGAGAAATATTGAAAACAATTATCCTCCATTTTTGTCAAAATTTGGTTATCTTTCATTTCAAAATGTTGACTTTGATTATTTTTCACGACTAGGCGGATTGAGATATAGTCAAAAAACTGATTACGTTTTATCTTGAAATTTATTAAGGACCGAGATCGAAAAATTTTTAACATACATATATATTAATAAAAATGAAACCACTAAACTCACAGTTTTGAATCTTTTTTTATTTGATTGAAAATATTGTTACAATTTACAAAAAAAAAATATATATTTTTATAATTCTAATCACTAATGATGAAATTTTTAACCTTTTTCGAAAACCCTTCCATTATGGTTTTTATAGTGCTTTATGTCACTTTGTTCGAACAGGTTGTCCATCTCCGTTTAAAATCTACCACACTTTTTTTGGACACCTTTTTTGTGCTCTTCAATTCTCTTTTAACAAGAGCCCAATATCTCTCCACTGGCCTTAGCTCCAGGCAGTTTGGAGGAATTGCCTCTCTTGGTACAAATACCACATTATTGTTCTTGTACCACTCAAGACCATTCTTAACATAGTGACAGATGCCAAATCAGTCCTAAAATAAGTGGACACACTTAGAAGTCTTATGAATGGAAGAATCCTTTTTTGTAAACATTGCTTGATGTAAATTTCTGTATTTATAGAGCCCTTAGTAACAAATGTTTGGCTTTTTGCCGCAACTGCATATTGCTCGCCATACCAAGAACTTTTTGGGAAATTTTGTCTGCTTTTGGGTCCTAAACTTTTCTTCAACATTCCTCTAGCACCAGCAACATAAAAATTTTAACCCGGAAGCTGGGAAAAATCTGCCATCCATGCAGCAGGAATATTTTTTTTTATAAAATTTTACTTCAATTTCCGTGCTCTGTTTTTGGCCTCTAAATTTTTAGCAGAGTTTCAGCCAGGAATTTTCTATCAACGGACAAATTCTCCCGATACCATTTAATAACATTGGAAACACTTTGACGGCAGACCTTTGATTGTTTGGCCAACTTTTTGTAGGACCAAGTTGGATTTTGTTGAAAATATTTAATAATTTTAGTACGCACTTTTTTCTGGTCACTCATTTTAATCAGATTAACAACAAATGAACATAATCGACATTAAACATAATAACTGACATGCTTTACAAAAGTAACTTGATGATAAAAAAAAATCAAATAATACTTGGGTTAAAAGTTTTAGTGAAAAACGTGTGTTAAGAGTTTTACGATCTCAGTCCTTAGATATAAGAGGAAATTTTTAGAAAACAATTTTTACCGGAGATATTTACGAAAAAAGAAATAAAATCCTGGTAAAATATAATATAGATTTAAACTTAAATATATTTTAAACTATAAAAGGTAATCTAGTTAAATTAACAGTCATTTCTTTACCTCCCCACTTGCTTTATAAAAAAGTTTCAATCATTGAAAACAGTCTGTCTATATTTGTAAAAGTTACAACTGCACACAGTTTTCCTAACCATAAGTGGTCGACTATGACACCCTGTATCTGAAATTGTATTCCAACAGGGTGGTCACAAATTAAATTTTCTTAAAGCCTGAATCCTCCTCTATGATTCGGATCAATAGTTTTCCACACATTTAATACCATGATCTATTTGTCGCTCCAGATATATGAGCTCTCATTGATAAAAAATCCACGACCCCTTCGAATTTTGGAAATATTTGTGGATATCAAATGAATGATATTTAAAATGCCAGGATTTCGAAAACCGGATCTTACTTATACCCCTTAGTTGTGGGTTTTTGGTTTTTATGGGCCGATTTGTCAGATTTTCAATACGAAAATTCTCATAAAAATGTTGGTATACACATAAAATTCAACATAAATAACTCTCATATAGGCATAAACTACGACCTAATTGCATGGAGATCGGTCAATAATTGGTCATAGCTCCCATATAAGGCGCACTTCGAAAATCACTCACGAATATAAATTATTGAATTTCTAAAAGAAAAATGTTTTTGCTCATTTGCTTAGTGTAGGGTATTATATGGTCGGGCTTGACCGACCATACTTTCTTACTTGTTTGTTAAGGAAATTTCAATATATTTATGGGAAAATGCATGGTGATAATAATAATAATAATGGAAAAATCGTACGTTCGCGACCAGTACTTAAGCTACTTAAACAAAAACCAATATAGAGATATTTTATTGTGTAAGTACTGGATAGAGACCTACATTAATACACTTTTAAAATATATTAATCACTTTTAAATATTCCGTTCCATTTCGCAGATTTTTACATTTCACTACTGTCAGCCAAAGTTGACTTCTATTTTCCGTACGTTCGTTACCACATGTTTATAGCTATCATTATGAAAACTTAAACTCGATGAAATCCATCTTTTGCACCAAACATAAGGCTACCAAAATGCTATCGAATTGTAAAAAGAAAAAACCTAGGAAGAGTTTTGTTTTCTATATTCTTTGGACATCAAAAGCGTACGAACGTACGTTCGTGACCCCAGGAAATGTCCATATATTAACATTACTTGTGGTTTCTTAAGGAACTTATATTATTTTGAAAGGTATCTTAACAGAAAAAGGTTTAAAATATAAAACGCTTACTTTTAACAGGTTTCCCTCTACGACATAACCCATTTTTTTATCGAAACTTTTAATTTACGCTTAGTGTTCTAAAATTTCAAAGCTGGGATTCTAAAATGGGCAACAGTTTTAGATACTATAATGTATTCCAAATCATTTATATTATTATTTTACCAGACCCACACCAAATGTAGACTTTATTGACAAAATTTCAAAAAATATCAATATTTTGATTTTTTGTTTGTTTTTTGGGAATTACGGGATATACTTTTCCTAAATCGTATATTTGTTTCCATCTTACATTTGGTATTAAAAGGTGTAGCGACGTAAACAATTCCATTGCGATATATTAACGAACAATTTCTTATTTAATTCACATATTTATTTGTTTTGCGATTTCAAAATTTTTGTCTAAATATTAGGGTATTCAAACGAATAACCGATAATCGGTTAACCGATTAATTTTGATCGGTTAACTGTTCGAATAATTTAAAATTTCCGATTTTCCAATAACAAATAAACCGATTAATTTGTGTCGATTAACCGATTAACCGAAAATTCTTTTTTTTTTGTACTTTACATAAGTAGAAATATGCTTTTAAACACGAAAATTTTATTTTTTAACTCATGAACATTCCCTTCTAGCAATAGCTTTTTGAAGTATAGCTCAAAAACTGAAACTAAGGAATTTGTAAATGACATTTTTCCTAGAATGTTCCATGATGAACTTTGTCCTAATGAGTCGGAGGAAGACATGATAATAGACGAAACTGAAAACATTACTGAAATAATAGAGGATTTTATATGCTTAAAAAAATAGAATAAAGAACTGAGAAATCGGATAGTCTTTTTCATGCCTTACTTTCCATTTCTCCAACATCTACAATCAGTGAGAGAATTTTTTCCAAGTCAAATTTTAATAAAACTAAAAAAAAAATCGTTTAAAAGGAAACCTTTTAAATTGTATTCTTTTCTTAAAAGATATTTCAGAAAATCTCACTAAAGTCCTAAAAAAACTCATATTGTTTTTGCTGTTATTTATTTTTTATGTTGAAATGCTTAACTAAGTACACAAAATTCATGGTTTATTTTCAATTTAAAATTAAAATAGAAATTATTCGGTTAATCGCATAATTTAACCGATTAAATGTAAACCCCGATTAATTATTTGTTCGATTAACCGATTAAACCAGGAACCCGATTAATTGAATACCCTACTAAATATGCAGTATTTTTTTAAATATCGGACACAATTTTACTCCGAATTCCACTAAAATTAATTCTTTTATTTAGTGAATGCTCTTGACGATCATACGGAAAAGTTTTCCAAATAATACTTTTGTTCGAGTCCAAGAATAGAAGACTTTAAAGTTGAATATTACAGAAGTGTTAAATTTCATGGATTTTAAGTCAAAAACCTTTTACAAATCATAGACTCTGGAATAATATGTTTTCATAAGTATTATTTTTAACATTTTCTGAAAGATATTACTACAGATATCATTCCAACATAAAAAATGTGTTCAATTTTGAATAGGGTCTAAATTGAATGAATTTTATGATGAAATTTCGTAGTTAGCAGATTTGTTCTGCGAATCATGAACGAAATACAGTTTTATATATCCAATGCAACTTAAACCAATTATGATCCCAATGTGCAAAATTCATATAATTAAAATGTTTGAGATTTTTTATGAATTATCAAATTTTTTTTCTTGAAAATATTTCTAGGAGTTTGAAATCTTGTAAAATTACACATAATTCAAAAATGTTGATAAAATACATAATTTGTTAAAACTGAAAACAAAGGAAACAATTTTGCAAAACGTTTTAAATGTTTTCATTTCTAAGAGCTAGTTTCTTACTAGTCAGTTAAACGTAGCTTAACACGCTGTTATATTAAACCTGAAACATATTTAACCGGGTTTTAACCAATGATTGTGTTTCTCACTAATGGTTTAATTTTGTTAGCATTGCCATACTTTTCAGTCAAATGACATGTGCGTTCCGCAAAATTGTTAATATAAATATGGCAATACTTACATAACTTTTTTTTGTAAATTTTAACTAAACACAATTTTTAGTTTAATCTAAGTTTAAACAAAGAATGTAAATAATCTTTATACCAGAAACTAGCTCTAAGATACCCTATTTTGAAAATACACAGCTCTTCTCCTGAGACAGCTATAGGAGCCATCGTCAAGACTTTATATCGAATACATCTCTGCTATAACTACGTGCAATTTCATGTCAGTCGGTTTGAAATTTCAGATTTATTTCAAAAATATTTTGAAATTAATTGAATGAAGAAACTCCATTCTGTGACAATCCTGATTGCAAATGTTTTATTACTTCGAAATTCTACTGCTTACCCTTTCGCTTCTTTGGAAGTTCTTTTTTTTTTCTTTAAGCAGTAGTTAGTTAATTGATGCCATCTTTTATCTTTAATGTTTTTAGGAAGCCAGACAGACAGACATTTTCTTTTAACAAAAATTATAATTTAGTATAAAAGCAATTTTATGACACTTGATATATGTATGTATTTCAGCGATAAAAGTTGATGTGTGTGCTAAAACACAAATATTAAAGGCAAGATGCTCGAATTAACTATTGCCAGTAGCAGTCATGAGTACAAACACTTATTTATTTATATGCACAAGTACTTAAGTGGCAATAGTAGCAGCTATTTTTTTTTTTTTTGGTGATAAAAATAAATAGAAAAATATAATAAACTATTATTATCTAAATGGATGAAAGAATTGCTTTCAATATCAATAAAATAAAATATACAACGAATATGCATGATAATAAAAAAAAAAAAAATTGTAAATGAATATGTCCTTGACTTAGAACTACGATTATTTATGTAAGTAATACGTACTTACATGCATATAGCTTATATGTATATAAAATATATATAGTAATGGAAACAAGTAACAGAGCTATATCCGGCTGTGCCGAATCTTATATACCCTTTGCCAAATTTTACTTAAAATTATTTTTTTTTTTTAATTTATTAGTGAAACAAATTTTAGTGCAAATAATTTTTTTTTTATTTATTTTTTCAAATTTATTTTTTATTTAAAAAAAAAAATAAAAAAATTTTAATTTATTTGTAAAAAAAGTTTTATAACAAAAGAAAATTTTATATTTTATAGACCCTTCATCAAATTATACTTAAAATTATTATTATTTTTAATTTATTAGCGAAAAAATTTGTCCTAAAAATTTATTTTTTTTAATTTTTTTTTAATTTAAAAAAAGAAAAATAAAAAAATTTAATTTATTTGTAAAAAAAGTTTTATAACAAAGAAATTTTTTTTGGTTAAAAAAAAAATTCGGGGTAAAAAATATTTTTCCCGATTTTGAACAATTGTAGATCCGACTTAATTTGGTTTTATATATGTCGTTGCAAAAGTCTTTGAAATATCTATTATTGAATATCCATATTGTCTATATTAATGACTTAGTAATCCTAGATAAAAAATTGGTCAAAAATCGAGGTTGTCCTGGTTTATTCCTTATATCTCAGCCATTTACGGGCCGATTGTGTCGATTTTAAATAGCATCCAAGGCGGAAGAATTCCCCATATATTTATGTATCAATTATGTTTGTAAGTTATTTGAGGGCTACGGAAAGTTGATTTCAACATACAGACGAATAGACGGACATGGCTATATCGACTTCGCTATCTATAACGATCCAGAATATATATACTTTATGGGGTAACAAATGAAAAATGTAGAAATTACAAACGGAATGACAAACTTATATATACCCTTGCCACTCATGGTGAAGGGTATAAAGATACCCTATTGAAAATTGAGTTCTAAAGAGAATTTGGGAAAAAGATTTTTAAAAAATTATGTAAAAAAATGTTTAAATTAATGCCAGATTTATGAAAAATTCATATATTATTATCCATTAGGGTGACTATATTCGTCACTCACAAGGTCTTAATTTGTACTCCGTCATCTAAAAATCATTTAGTCACATTTAAAATATCTTCAAAACTTTTCCTACTGGCCAGCTTTATTTTAAGTTCTTTTTTTTTGCTAAGAATCAAATTATAAATAATTTAGCTGTTGTTTTCCCCCGTTTCTACTACAAACTACTGTTGTACATACATATAATGACAAATGTCAGAGACAGACAGACCGACAGACAGCCTTGTTGACAAATACGGGTGTCAATTACAAATTCACAAACAATTTGAGAAGCAACGAAAAAAAAAGCGAATATTTCATACAACATTGTACATGTCAAAAAAAAAAAAACAATCAACAGAAAAAAATATCAAATGCATTTCATATTTATGCATAAATTTACTGTTAGAAATACATAGATACAAGCAAACAAACAAACATACTTGTGTGTATTTAGAAACATATTACAAACAAATATGAATTATGAGCCATGAATATTAAAACAATAAGCCAAACCAACTATTCCATATTGAGTGTTCAAATAAATATGTTCTAATATATAGTATTTAATTCAAATTCCGTTTTATTTTATTAGTTTTCTTTATTTATTTTTTTTTTTTTTGCGAAAATCCCCAGTAGTATTGCACATACACCCAGCTCAGTTCCTAGACATACAGACAAGCACGCACTCTCAACAAAACAAGCTTCAACAATAAAAACTAGAAAAAATGGAAATAGAAATGGGAAAAAAAATGAGAACAAATTTAATTTAACAACATGACAATCATAATGTCATAATACGAGTACAACAACGGCAACAACAATTGCAGACACTTTGGAGAAAATTGATATACCCTTTCTAGATTATGGCAAAAAAACAAGAACAACAACAACAAAACAACAGTAGCGAAAATATGCCACTACGATATTTAGACTACAAGTCACTGACAAAAGATATTTAAACAAGTTAGAGTAGCATATTCGTCTAAGCCGAATTATATGAACCCTTTAATCTTAGTTTTCAAAATGTGATAAATCCAATGAAACACCATTTGTGTACTCTTCATAACGAATAATAAGAATATAACAAATTTGTTTAGCCATTTGTAAATTGAAAAAGTATTTAAAATTGTTTCATTCCATTTCCAACTTATACAACTTTCTGTACATAGATGACAACTACATAGGTAACTGAGAGCCAAAAACCTAAGTATGTTGTCAAAAACCTAATTCATGCGAATGTACCCAGCAGTTAAGTAAGTAGTCAATGTAACCCTTATAGACAGTAATCGTCACAAATGTCTTATCACTTGGCTAACTCCATTAATTAATATATTTTGGTCATTTAACACGTATGTGCTCCTTGTAAAGCAGAGGGAAGACAATTGCTTACTTTATATATCACAGATAATATAGCGTGAAGACAATTATCACTTAAGGGTCTCTAAGTAATATGGGGTGTAGTCACTTTAAACGTGTTGTGAGTAATTCGTTCAAACTGGTTTTATACAAATTGTGTTGATATAATTCTCATATAGTTAATTTTTATACCCTTTACCTTCGTGAGAAGGGAATATACTATAAGTTTGTCATTTCGTTTGTAATTTCCACAATATAATTTTGTGACCCTATAAAGTATATATATTCTGAATCCTTATAGATAGCGGAGTCGATTTAGCCATGTCCGTCTGTCTGTCTGTCTGTTGAAATCAATTTTCTAAAGACCATAGATATCTTCAGAATCCAAATCCTAAATAATTCTGTCAGACATGCTTTCGAGAAGTTTCCTATTTAAAATCAGCAAAATCCGTCCACAAATAACAGAGATATGAGCAAAAATCCGAGACAACCTCTATTTTTGGCCTATTTTTTATCTATATCTCGATTACTAAATAATAAATATAGACAATATGGATATCGAATGATAGATATTTCAAAGTCCATTGCAACGATGTAAATAAAGCTATACAAAGTTGGACCTACAATGGGTCAAAATCGGGAAAATATTTTTTAACCCGAATTTTTTTTCACAAAAAAACATTCTTTTGTCAGAAATTTTTTTCACTAATAAATTAAAAAAAAAAATTTAAAAATTGGAAAAAACTTAAAAAAAATTTATTTTTAAAAAATTAAAAAAAATTTTTTTTTTTATTTTATTTTAAAGTATAATATGGTGAAGGCAGCGCTGCCAACTTTGACGATTTATCGTCATTTTGACGATTTTTTAAGTCAAATTTATTAAAATGACGATTGACGATTTTTAATTTTTCCCGCGAACAAAAATTACGATTTTTTAAAAGCAAAACATATGGTAACCTTTTTTCCTAAAATTCAAATTTTGTAAATCCCCTTTTGCAATGTAGTACACGACTATCTGTACTGGACATTTTTTTTTGTTTCTCTGTCTGCCTTTCAATTTCTACATTGTAAAAGGCGACTAAGCAAGATAGCTAATTTTTTGTATGCTATGTTTTTGTGTGAAAAGTAAAGAGAAAAGTAACCTGTAAAATTTTGTCAGTTAAAAGTTAAAAGCTAAAAAACACACAGAATAAGTTAGGTACAAGTTCATCTGAAACAAAAAAAAAAAAATACACTTACATATAATTGAAAAATGGATAAGTTTGTTATTAGAAGTGGTAAGTTTTTGTTCGTTTAATGTAAATTAGTATATTAAGTTAACATACATATTTACAGAACCAACAATCGAAATTGAAGAGCCCGTATGTCAAGAAAAAAAGAAGCGCAAAATAAAAGATTCGTGGCTCAAAGACCCAAAAGTAAATTCATGGGCAGTTAAAAAAGATTCGAACCTTTATTGCAAGGTTTGTAAATCCATATTGAAAATATCATCTGGATGGTCAGATATAAGTCGACATATGGAAACTCAAAAGCATTCGGAGGCAGCAAATTTTATTTTGGAAAACCAGCCAACAATTTCATCATTTTTCAAAACGGACCCTTCAAAAGGAATAGAAATAAAACTATGTTTATTTCTAATTGAACATAACGTTGCATTTGCTACCATGGATCATTTGTCAAAGCTGGTAAAAAAGTCTTTTACAGATTCCGATTATGCAAAAAACATATCGATTGGAAGAACAAAAGCTACAGCCATTATAAAAAATGCTGTCGGTAAAACTCAGCTTCAAACAATATGTGAAATCATGAATACCAATGCTTTTTCGTTATGTATAGATGAATCTACTGATATCAGTAACAAAAAACTGATGTGTTTGGTATCAAGAGTTTGTCTAGATTTTAAAATATATGATTTCTTCTTTGGTTTGATTGAAGTCGATATATGTGATGCAGCCTCTTTATTTACAGCAATAAAAAAATATTTTTTGGATAACAAGATTGACTATCAAAAACACATGATAGGCTTTGCCGCAGATGGGGCTCCCAATATGACAGGAAAACACAATTCCGTGGCAAGCCATTTTAAAAAAGAAATACCTAATTTATTTATTTTAAAATGCGTGTGCCATTCTTTAGCACTGTGCTCTTCATATGCCTGTTTGAAGCTGCCATCATCAGTGGAAACTTTGACTCGTAATATATATAATTACATTTCAAACAGCCCTAAAAGAAATAATCAATTTCAACAAATTCAATCTTTATTGGAATTCAAACCGAAAAAACTTCTTCATCCTTCACAGACCAGGTGGCTTTCACTGGAATCAGTTGTTAACCGTTTACTTGAACTTTTCGAGCCACTAAAAATTTATTTTGGATTCGTGGTCAATATTGATCTTATAGACACAGCCGAAGACATACTAAATAATTTGAACGGTATTCACCAGTTATATTTTTATTTTTTAAAGTATATTCTTCGTCTTATAAACAATGTCAACAAACTTTTTCAAAGTGAAAGTGTACAAATCCAAAATATATACAGTGAGTTGTCTAGATTGTTAAAAACCGTCTTATCAAATTTTGTGAAAGAAGAGTATTTGGTTAATTTTGAAATCCAAAGTTTTAATAACGAAGACATATTTTTAAATAAAGATGAAGTGTATCTTGGCATTTACGTGAAGGAAAACCAATCTAGTTTAAATATTGAATATAGTCAATATAATATATTTGTTGAATTCTGCGTCCAATTTTATATTGAATTGGTTTCACAAATTTTAAAACGTTTTGATTTTGGCGATAAACTTTTAGAAGGATTAAACTCCATTGAACCAAGCGTAGCTTTAAACAAGAAAAATGATTCAATTTTACAATTGGCCAAACTTTTTCCAAATTTATTAAATGGAAAAGAATATCAAGAACTTGATAATGAAGTTCGAGAATTACGTAATATGAAATTCACCGAACTCGAAACATTGGTGTTTTGGAAAAATGTTTCTAATTTAAAGAGAGCCAATAATGCAAAGGCCTTCCCAATTTTAACACAATTTGTTTCGAGTTTAATGGCACTACCACATTCGTCGGCTAACGTTGAAAGAATTTTTAATATTGTAAATTTAAATAAAACAAAAACTAGAAATGCTTTGGATACTTCAACATTACAAGGAATATTGTTTTCAAAAGATTATCTTAAGTTAAATAATTCTCAGTGTTTTAATATAGCAATTAAAAATGACTTATTAAAAAAATGTCACACAGAAATGTACCAGAATTAAATACCAAAATTAAATTAAATTTTTTTTTATTAAATAATAACTTTATTTACATGTAAATAAAATAAAAATATTTAAAAAGTTAATAAAAAAATGTTTTTGGTATTTTTAACGTATTTTTGTCTTGACGATTTCTCGACGATTTTTTTCTTTTTAACTTGACGATTTTGACGATTTTTTTTTTTTTAATTGACGATTTCTCCAAAAAAAAGTTGGCAGCACTGGGTGAAGGGTATATAAGAGAATATAACTCTTTTTCTTGTTATTTTTGCTTAAGTATACTGATATCCCATGTAACATAGCATGAAGTCAATAGACACTTTAGTGTCTCTTAGTAACCTGTGGTGAATTCACTTTAAACGTTTATTTTGTACTGCACTTTAGAAAGTAGTTATTTCACCCACCAGAAGCAATCCATTGGAGAGTTGTCGAAGAAAGGTTTGTTTTTAAAGCTATCGATTATTGGACTGCCTATGACATGTCTTTTTAGCTTACTATTTGAGGTCAATTAGCACCCGTATATGTTAAAATAACTAGTTATGTAGCTGATCAAGTTACCAGTTAGATAGCTAGTAAGGTAACTAAAGCTATTTAATCAGTATGTGAATCGAATACGTTGACTACTTTGGAACAGCTATTAGACTGTCTCATTGTAGTCAAAAAGGGTCAATTGACCCCCTGCTTAGGACATGCACGTGTTAAAATAACTAGTCACGTAGCTATTGAAGTAACTAGTTCCCACCCTAAATGATGGGTAAAATCACTAGTTCGGGACTGTCTCCTAGAACTATTGCATGTATTTTGTTATTGTATCACCCGTATGTGTGAAAAGAGAGTAATTATGTCCATTGATATTTCTCTCTCCTTCCGTTCTATGCGTTAATTTTATTATTCCGTATGTTAGTTGATATTAACATTCCAAATGCTTCAGTTATCTTACGGATCCAGAGCCTAAATCAATATATCGGATATATGTTTCAGCATTTTGCTATTGAAAATCATTCAAACGATTAATGTAAAAATTTAAGCTTACAAAGATCCACGATTGAAGTAAAAATTGAACCATACAAAAAGCCACCTTTAAGGTAAAGATTTAAGCATTCAAAAAGCCACGTTTAAGGAAAAAATTTAAGCATACAAAGAGCAACGATTAAGGCTAAAACTGAAGCTTACAAAGAGCCACGATTGAGGTAAAGACTGAAGCATACAAAGAGCCACGATTAAGGTAAAGATTGAAGCATTGAAGCCACGATTAATGTAAAGACTGAAGCATACAAAGATCCACGACTGACATAAAAATTGAAGGATACAAAGAGCCACGCTTGATGTAAAAATTGAAGCATACAAAGATCCACGATTGAAGTAAAAATTGAAGCATACAAAGATCCACGACTGACATAAAAATTTAAGCATACAAAGAGCCACGCTTGATGTAAAAATTGAAGCATACAAAGATCCACGATTGAAGTAAAAATTGAAGCATACAAAGATCCACGACTGACATACAAATTGAAGCATACATAAAGCCACGCTTGAGGTAAAAATTGAAGCGTACAAAGAGCCACAGTTGAGTTAAAAATTCAAGCATACAAAGAGCCACGTTTAAGGTAAAGATTTAAGCATTCAAAGAGCCACGTTTATGGAAAAAATTGAAGCATACAAAGAGCAACGATTAACGCAAAAACTGAAGCTTACAAAGAGCGACGATTGAGGTAAAGACTGAAGCATACAAAGACCCACGATTGAGATAAAGATTTAAGCATATAAAGAGCCATGATTGAGGAAGAAATTGAAGCATACAAAGGGCCACGATTGAGGAAGAAATTGAAGCATACAAAGGGCCACGATTGCGGTAAAAATTGAAGCGTACAAAGGTCTACGATTAAGCTACAAATTGAAGTGTACAAAGAGCCACGATTGGGGTAAAAATTGAAGCATATAAAGAGCCACGATTGAGGTAAAAATTTATGCATACAAAGATCCACGATTGAGGTAAAAACAGAAGCATACAGAGAGTCATGATTGACATACAAATTAAAGCATACAAAGCAAGGTTGGCAACCGATACCGTTATTAATACCGATACCGATTAAATACCGTTTAAAATTGAGTACCGGTATTGATACCGATACCGAAATAATTATTTCGGTAAAATACCGGTATTCAAATACCGTTTCCCTTAATACCGGTATCATACCGGTACAATACCGTTATCATAAAGGTATCAATACCTTTATTATACCGGTATCAATTGCAAATCAATACCGGTATCATACAAGTTTCAATACTGATATCATACCGGCATTATAATTTAATTTTGCAAAATTGTTAAAATTACATAATTTAACAACTTTGCTGCTAGTAGAAAATAGTATTTGAGCCTTGTCCATCCCTGCTTGATGCTCAACTAATGCAACTCTGTCTTAGTTGTTTACTTACATACCAAGGCGAATTTATAGCAGGTGACCTCAGAAGAACAGCTGATTTCACTTGTATAGATAATTGGATTGTCAATTCAAGCAAAAACAACAACAGGCAACTTTGACAATTCAATTATCTTTTAACAAAAACAAAGTACCTGTTGTTTTGACATATTGTATTTTTTGTAGCTCTTTCATATATTTCGATTTTTTATAAGTTTTTGTTAGGTTTGATGTACTTAATTTTTATACCGGTATAAATACCGATATATTAGTTTTATACCGGTATACCGATACCGATATAATTTAAATACCGTTACCGATACCGATACCGAAATAAAAATAAAATTAATACCGATACCGCTACCGATACCGTTATTCGTTTCGGTTGCCAACCTTGATACAAAGAGCCACGGTTAAGGAAAAATTTTAAGCATACTAAGAAGTCAAATTTTAGATATAGACAAATATAGGTCTTTTGGAACAAATGTGATTAAATCTGAATAAATAAAAAAACTTTTGTTAGCTTTGCCCAAATATTTATTTGCAAATTGATGCCAAAATAGCTAGCAACTTTTTCCGCACGAGGGACTTGATACATATAAATATGTAGGTAGGGTATCAATGTACTTACATACTTATGTGTTCGTTAACATTAGAATGCAGGGCACAACAAAGTAAAAATATGAGTTTTATAATCGACAAAAGTTACGTGAGCATATTTTTTCTTTGCATATTATTTTTTTTTTCTTTCTTTAAACAAAACTCAAAAACTAAAGAAAAAAAAAAAGTAACTGAAATATGAATGAATAAATGAACGTCTGAATGAGTTTGCAATTGTTACAAGTATTAAGCGAAGAAAATGGAAATACAAAAACAATAAAAGTTTTGAAAAATGTTCAAATACTACATGCAAAAAACAACAGCTTATAATAAATGACAAAATGTCACCTATATAAATATCAAAAATGAATGTAAAATTAACAGCAACAGTAATTTGAAATTCAGACATGAAATGCAAAGAAATTACATGATAAAGTAAAAAATAGAAAAAAGTGAAATGAGGAACTCAACAGTAGTAGATGGCAATGGTGGTGACTATATTTTAGATTGCTGCTAGTACACGGAATAAACAATTGCCAAATAATACAACCAATTTGTTCTATTTATTAACTACAAATAATGAGATCTTAGGTATTCTCAAAATGTCTAGTTACCCACTAACCTACTTCCAAGGTATTTTATTAAGGAATTTATTGTGTGGAAGGTAAATCCTTCCAAGTTTTTAATAAAATTTTCCATTTTTAACTGTATTTATAATAATATAAGATTTGTGTTTCGTATACTATATATATGTAGCATTGATACAATTAAAGTTTTCGTTGGCATTTCTCAACGTATTCGATTGCAAAAATGAAACTTTATTATTTTGTTGTCTGCAGTTATGTAGTGGAAAATACATTGTATGAAGTTGCAAACCAAGCGGAAGATTTCTTCAGATTAATACCAGCCACTAACTATAGCAATATGAAAGTGGTAATAAAATACTTAAAATATGATAAAAACGAGAAAACAAAACCCATTGACTTCTTATTACGAATCAATGAATGAATGAGTGAATGTATGAGATGTGTGTATTTAATATGCACTGGGGCATAATTTCATATTTGTATTACTTTTGCTGTTTTTATTGGGAAAATATATTCGTATTACGTTTTTTTTTTTTTTATTACTTATTTATTTGCTCAAAAGTACATATGCCAATTTTTATGTTTGTGCATAAAATATGCAGGTACATTTTTTTCTTTCGTACCAAAAATAAAATGAAAGCAAAAAAGTAGGAAAATGTAATTAAATACATGATATCGACATACATGGCAAATAAAAATAATATTTTATACCAGTCACCATAAGTGATAAGAGTATAGTAGGTATATTAGGGTGTCTTCAGGAAAAACTGAACCAACAAAAATGGAAATTTAGAAATTAGATCCAAGAACAATAACAAATGTTTAAATATTCAAAAGAAAATAATAATACTTTGTTGGCATCGATCGACATAATGTAAATTTCTAAGCGATCTACGATAAATTTTTACGATCATACGAATTTTGCTTTTAATAACGAACGAGCAAAAACTCGTTCGTTATCGAGCACAATCATTATAATTTTCTATACATTTTATTCGATATCGAATAAGAGAATCCCAAAAACAGAAAAAACTCGCCCGTTCGATGAAGTATTCGATCGTGTTCGACTGCGGTAATTAGCCCCTTGTTGTCAAAAACCTAATTCATGAGAATGTATTGTATGTATTTTATTATTGTGTCACCCGTATGTGTGAAAAGAGAGTAATTTTTTCCATTGATAAGTATTTCTCTCCCCTTCCGTTCTATGCGTTTATTCTAGCTTATGACCATAATCGATATCTATATAAATATATCTATATCTATATAAATATATAAATGTCTTTGTAAGTTTGTTTGTTTGTTTGTTTGTTTGTTTGTTTATTTGTTTGTTTGTTTGTTTGAGCATCACGCCTAAACGGCTGAACCGATTTTATTGAAATTTGGAACGTACATAGATCCTTACTTGGAAGCGTCAATAGGCTATAAATTTTTTCAATACTTGGACCAGAAAGGGATAAAAAGGGGGAAAAACGGGTAAAATTGGTACCTTTAGTTTTTAAACAATAATTACTAAACGGCTGAACCGATTTTTACATCGACAGGGGTAGCGAAGCGCACCGGGTCAGTCTAGTAAATATATAAATGTCTTTGTAAGTTTGTTTGTTTATTTGTTTGTTTGTTTGTTTGTTTGAGCATCACGCCTAAACGGCTGAACTGATTTTATTGAAATTTGGAACGTAGATAGATCCTTACTTGGAAGCGTCAATAGGCTATAAATTTTTTCAATACTTGGACCAGAAAGGGATAAAAAGGGGGAAAAACGGGTACAATTGGTACCTTTAGTTTTTAAACAATAATAACTAAACGGCTGAACCGATTTTTACATCGACAGGGGTAGCGAAGCGCACCGGGTCAAGCTAGTAAATATATAAATGTCTTTGTAAGTTTGTTTGTTTATTTGTTTGTTTGTTTGTTTGTTTGTTTGTTTGTTTGTTTGTTTGTTTGTTTGTTTGTTTGAGCATCACGCCTAAACGGCTGAATCGATTTTGTTGAAATTTGGAACGTAGATAGATCCTTACTTGGAAGCGTCAATAGGCTATAACTTTTTTCAATACTTGGACCAGAAAGGGGTAAACAGGGGAAAACCGGTAAAATTGGTACCTTTAGTTCTTAAACAATAAATACTAAACGGCCGAAACGATTTTATTGAAATTTCCAATATAGACTACGACAGGGGTAGCGAAGCGCACCGGGTCAAGCTAGTAAATATATAAATGTCTTTGTAAGTTTGTTTGTTTATTTGTTTGTTTGTTTGTTTGTTTGAGCATCACGCCTAAACGGCTGAACTGATTTTATTGAAATTTGGAACGTAGATAGATCCTTACTTGGAAGCGTCAATAGGCTATAACTTTTTTCAATACTTGGACCAGAAAGGGGTAAACAGGGGAAAACCGGTAAAATTGGTACCTTTAGTTCTTAAACAATAAATACTAAACGGCCGAAACGATTTTATTGAAATTTCCAATATAGACTACGACAGGGGTAGCGAAGCGCACCGGGTCAAGCTAGTAAATATATAAATGTCTTTGTAAGTTTGTTTGTTTGTTTGTTTGAGCATCACGCCTAAACGGCTGAACCGATTTTATTGAAATTTGGAACGTAGATAGACCCTTACTTGGAAGCGTCAATAGGCTATAACTTTTTTCATAACTTGGACCATAAAGGGATAAATAGGGGAAAAAACGGTAAAATTGGTACCTTTAGTTCTTAAACAATAATTACTAAACGGCTGAACCGATTTTTACTACGACAGGGGTAGCGAAGCGCACCGGGTCAGCTAGTATATTGATATATTATTCATGTAAGGGCTTCGGAAAGTAGATTTCAACATACAGCCGGACATCACCAAATCGACTACTCATATAGTTTCATTTAAGTTAAACAGATTGGCAATGATTATTCAACAGCAACCAAAACTTCATAGAGATACACAAAATATTTGTTAATCTAGGAATTGGGTGTATGACTTAAAAATGATGGATTTTTCAAATTTTAAACTTTTATTTTGAAACATTTGTACAATATAAAGTCATTCAAAGTACTGGACATTGTTAGCTATGACCTTTTGTCATCTTTCTGGCAACATATGGATTTGGCTCCAAAAAGAAGTGCTCATTTTTGAGGCCAAGAACGAATCAAGCCAATTTCGGATACTCTCTTCTGAAGTGAAGCGTATGCCAGGTTTGCCGGTTATCGTAATTGATCCATTTTTCATCGCAAGTAATGATTCGGTTGCAAAATGGATTTTCTTTTATAGCGTTCCATCATCATTTCGGACATGCAAAATCGTCTTTCAAGGTCTCTCAGCTTCAATTAGTATGGTTCCAAATTTCCCTGCTTTAGGATGAATCTTGCTGCTGGCAAACGTTTTGAAATTGTTGCTTGACTAGCTCCCAATGAGTTTGACAACAATCTTCATTTCTTGGTCTTCAAACTTATTGAGCTGGGCTGAGCGATATTTGTCTTCCGTGTCAAAATCAACACTTCTAAACTATCTGTCGCACGTTAAACCCGATTACACAAACACTTTCACCATAAGCTTCGGTTAACAATCGGTGTGCTTCAGCTGCACTTTTTTGTACCCTTCACCATGAGTGGCAAGGGTATATATAAGTTTGTCATTCCGTTTGTAATTTCTACATTTTTCATTTGCACCCCCACAATGTACATCGAGGGCCTGTGTTCAAAACCCTCTATCTTAAAAAACACAACTTTTCAGGAGAGCCAAAAAACTGTTTTTTCGCGTATTACTTGAGTTATTAAAATTCGGTATTCTACAATATTTTTTTAAAGCAACTACTAAATCTCGCATATAATTGTTTTTTAAAATTTTGCATTATTGGGGACTTTATGATAGATAGTGGGTTTTTCTATTCAAAATATTCAATGTGTATGTATGAAAATGATAAGATAGAGGATTTTGCATTTTTATAAAATTTAATTATTTTGATTTCATTTATGTCATCTGTCAGTTTTTAACGTGATTTATTTAAGATAAAAAAATTAACAATAAACCATATTAAACAAAAAGTTATAAAAAATGTTTTCTTTATTTTTTTTGCTTTTTTAAAATTTTTTTGGAGTTTGATTGGTGTAAATTAATGTAATAATAGAAGTAGAGACTTTTAAAACCAAACTCCAACTTTAACCATTTATTTTTATGCCATGGACATTATATTTTCCAAAAACAAATAGGTAACATATTTTCATGATAATTCAATTCAGAATCGGCATTCGCTTTTTTTTTATAAATGATTGGAAAATATAAAATTCATGTTCAGCATGCTAAAATTAGTAAGAAAACAAGAAGAAATTATTCCAAAAAAATATTTGAAAATTAATTATTTGAAACGATAGAGGGTTTTGCATTCAGAAAAATATAATTGTATAAGATAGAGAAATAACAAAAATGCAAATAAAGCAGCAAAAAAAATAATATGTTTGTTATGAAATTCACACCATAGATGCGGACTGTTTTACTGAACATTTTACCATCAAAAGTCATTTTCGTGAAAATCAAAGATAGAGGGTTTTGAATATAGGCCCTCGATATATATTCTGGATCGTAATAGATAGCAAAGTCGATATAGCCATGCCGTCCAAAATAACTTACATGATTCATACATCAATATATCGGGAAATCATCCGGCTCGGTTGCTATTTAAAATCGAGACAAAAAAACCAGCACAACCTCGACTTTTGATTTATTTTTGATCTATATCTGGATTACTAATTTATTAATATAGACAACTAGCTTGACCCGGTGCGCTGCGCTACCCCTGTCGTAGTAAGAAAAATATGTAAGGATTTTATTAAAAGAATCGGTTTTCCCCCCGTTTACCCCTTTCTGGTCCAAGTATTGAAAAAAATTTATAGCCTATTGACGCTTTCAAGTAAGGATCTATCTACGTTCCAAATTTCAATAAAATCAGTTCAGCCGTTTAGGCGTGATGCTCAAACAAACAAACAAACAAATAAACAAACAAACTTACAAAGCCATTTATATATTTATACTAGCTTGACCCGGTGCGCTTCGCTACCCCTGTAGATGTAAAAATCGGTTCAGCCGTTTAGTAATTATTGTTTAAAAACTAAAGGTACCAATTTTACCCGTTTCCCCCCCTTTTTATCCCTTTCTGGTCCAAGTATTGAACAAATTTATAGCCTATTGACGCTTCCAAGTAAGAATCTATCTACGTTCCAAATTTCAATAAAATCGGTTCAGCCGTTTAGGCGTGATGCTCAAACAAACAAACAAACAAACAAATAAACAAACAAACTTACAAAGACATTTATATAGATTATATCGATAGATATGAATATTTAATAATAGATATTTCAAAGACCTTAGCAGCGGCGTATATAAGGCCAAATTAAGTTGGACCTATAATTGGTCAAAATCGAGAAAAACAGCGGATTTAATTTTCAGAAAAAAAATTTTTTAGTTTTCAAATTTTTATCACAAACAAATTTAAAAAAAATTAAAAAAATTTTTTTTACACGAAATTTTTTTCGCAATAAATCCTAAAAAAAATGTTTAAAAAAATAAATTTTTTTTTTTAATTTAAAGTATTTAAAGTATAATTTGGTGAAGGGTATATAAGATTCGGCACAACAGAATATAGCTTTCTTACTTGTCTCAAATTAAAAAAGTAAAGCAAAACTTCCCGCATATGACGCTTTGTTGGCACAAAATTCGACATTTTCGAAGCAAAAAAATACTTTGTTATACTATAATGTTCAATAACTAAGTGATAATAATTACAGATATGTACCCTTCAAAATGACATAAAGTTATTAAAAACAAAAACCGCGTTCAAAAGATGAGCCATCTATTGTAAATCTCGCATTTTTAAGTGATACATCCAATATGTATGTACTGCCTTACCGTAATGAAATATGTATAAAGCCACCCACAATGTTTCCACAATTTTTTTTTTTTGTTACTACACTCGAGGGAAACACATCGATAATGTTAAATTTATTTCCCGCTATCATCTAAGAAAAAGTAACTGCTAAATTTTAAGAGTTGTTTGGTTAGAAATTTGTGCCTATACTAACAATTAGTTTGTAACTTCAAATCAAAATAGGACAGTCGATTTAACGTTGACGGTATACTAGAGACTATAAGCAGCTACTAAACATTCATCTAAAAACTAAATGGTGAAATTTTGGGAAAAACAGATAAAGTTTAGAGGTTGCTTATTTTATTTATTGTTTCGAGTTTTCGGTCAAATATTGAAAATAAATCCAATTAAAAAGGGATTTTTTAAAAATTATCGGACAACGATAACCATGAATTTTTCCAAAACCCAAATTTTACATACTCAAAATGTGTTTTGAACGATATTTAAAAAATTTTAAATTTTTAATTAATATTAGTGGTTATTTGTCGAACTTTTTTTTATGTTGATTATTATATTATCAGGCTCAAGTTCATTAAATTGATTTCCTTAGAAATACAATTTTATTTTATTAAATTTTCATAATTTTAAAGAATAATTTTAATTAAAAATGGAAATTTTAATGATTGTTCCTATTATAGGTTTCCGAGGGGACCGATTTGAAATTGGCGGATTTAGAAGAAATTTAGTTTTTGATTAGACATTTTTTTAAATTTATTTCTTAAAAAAACATTTATTTTCTTTATAATATCAGCATCAAGTCCATTACTTATATAAAAACCAAAAACATTTTATCTTCAAAATATTAATTTATTATATTCAAACAAGCACTTTGTGTTAAGGTCTTTACTTATGGATGTATGTATGTATGTATGTATGTATGTATGTATGTATGTATGTATGTATGTATGTATGTATGTATGTATGTATGTATGTATGTATGTATGTATGTATGTATGTATGTATGTATGTATGTATGTATGTATGTATGTATGTATGTATGTATGTATGTATGTATGTATGTATGTATGTATGTATATTTCTTTCCTAGAATATTATCCATTAGTAAATAAATTTGTAATACTTTCTTTTTGGCAGTTTATTACATTTATTACAAGTCTTATGAAAAACATTTGTCTAATAAATTGCATACAATTTTTAAATTCTCCAAAAAATGTTAAGTAAAACTATATTTACCAAAAAAAAAAAAATAAAAAAGTAAAAAACAATTCTCTCAGTTATTGACTACAGCAAATATTGTTTGCTGCTTACAAATGGGTGTTGTACTTGTGCATAAATTTGCAAGTTCTTGTGTAAATTACTAGTATTTTTTTTTCAGGCAGAGATGTAAAAGAATTAATTCCTTATGGGAACAATAAATCTCATAGAAAAAATAAATTTCATTGAGGGCGAAAATAACTCATCCAAAAGTCCAAGAGTTAGAAACTTACTCGTGTTTTCAGTTATTACAAATAAATCACTCAAAATAAGTGCATTAATATATTTATTATTTAGTTGTTTTAATGGTGTTGCTGTGCTAATTTTTAGTAAATTTCTCATATAAAGATATCTTTCAACGATATTCTGCAATTAATGAATTTTAATTGTTAGCTAATAACCTTCTAAAAATAAAAGGGCCCCTTATCTTCGGTTTCTTATTATAGCTTACCTTGTAAACTTTAATTAATTGTAACATTATGCGGATGAAAAAGAGTTTATTTAAATATTTATATTGAAGAATTTATTCTTTTATTTTGAACTTCAATACTGAGTAGGAGTGAAGTGCAGTGCAGTACAGTGCACGTATGTATAGAGGGAACTACTTTAATATAAGTTTTTCCTGTTTTGCAGCAAAATGCTGTTGTGTATCCCTTTTATGCATTGAAATTCGTTTATGCAACAGCAACAACAACTACTGTGCACCAGCATGCACACTTTGTGTTTGAACTACAAGCAGAGCTACCAATTTTTGGGAAATTTATACCGAAAATGGGATACCAAATAGGTGACCTTTTGGTGAGCCGTACATACTGCAAGTACGGTATTCGTAAATATTCTTATAAACATTCTCATTATTTGCCTTTTATTAGTAGATTTCATAAATTAATGTCATCTTAAAATGGAAAATAGAAGGAAAATATATTTTATTTTCATATTTTCCCCACCAAATTCATCAAATACCAATTTTCTCTACATAAATATATTGGGACAATTGATTTCCAAGTTGTTATCCTTCCTGAAATGTATTTTTTGTTTTTTAAATCTGCTTCTATAGAAACAGCTTTTGGCAACATAGATTTAAGCTCATATTCATACATATTATTCTAAATATATTTTATCTTTGTTACAATGCATTGTTTCTACTTTTTTTTTCCAACATTTTTCACTTTATTTTCTCTTTTTTTTTCCTTTTTGTTTATTATAAATGTTGTTTTTAGTGACTCAAAAGAGCGTAGAAACTAAAGCGAACTCACTAAGGGAAGACAAATTCATAGAATAGAATCTATTGTCTGTAATATTTCAAGTGAGCAAAAAATATAAGAATTGTTTTTTTTTTTTCACAAATGAATAACAGAAATACAGACTCATGAACACGCACTATATGAATGGGTAGAATTTAACTAAAGGCAAATAATTTTACACTTGCAATAACTGAGCTAAATTGACACTTTTGTTTGTTGCTACCTACACTTACATTTTAAGGGAATTTTTTTCGAGGATATAAAAGCAAATACTTGATTTTAAACGGTACTCGAGAAAAATTTTTAAATTTGAAATTTTGTAAAATTGTGGTAAATTTACTAGACAAATACGATTTGTGGCTTGTTTATTATAAATACTAAATATGTGTTAAATTTACTATACATAGTAAATCTGTGTATTCACAAACAATCTGTGTTAAATTTAGTATGCATATAAGATTTGTAGAAAATTAACTATTATCGTAGTAAATATGTTGTAAATTTACTATACCTAAGTAAATATGTTGTAAATTTACTATACCTAGTAAATATGTGATAAATTTACTAATCTAGTTAATCTGTGGTAAGTTTACTTTTCATGTGTGGTAAATTTACTGTTCATGGTAAAGTTTACTATTCATATATGGTAAATTTACTATGCATAGTAAATCTGTGGTAAATTTACTATTCATAATCAATATGTGGTAAATTTACTCTTCATAGTAAATCTGTGGTAAATTTACTATGCTTAGTAAATCTGTGATAAATTTAGTATACATAGTAAGTCTGTGGTAAATTTACTATACATATGTGGTAAATTTACTATGTATAGTAAACATGTGGTAAATTTGCAATTCTTATATGGTAAATTTACCATGCATAGTAAATTTGTAGTAAATTTACTATATATTGAACAATTTTTAAATCAGAAATTTTTGTAAATCTATGGTAAATTTACTATACATATAATAAATACAGTATTGGCCATAACTAAAGCACCCCCTCAATGGATTTTTTCATATCATCATTTTTTGGATAAAAAAGGTTTTTTTGTTATGTACAAGGCAAGGATTTTCATGCACTAAAAAATTAAAAATATGCGCTTATAATATGCACTATAAAGAGAGAAAATATGCACTAAAAATTACAAAAATATGCAATAAAAACAAGTTATTTATTTGAAATATATTTACTAATAAAAGACAGATATAAATTTCAGGTCACATTTTCAATATATATCCAGTATTTTTCTGTAATATATTCTTTAGTTTTGTTTTATAAATTGAAAAGTTGACTTTTTCTTTCAACAATATAATTCTAGTGTCAATATATTTACTATTTTTACAACACTAAATAGAGTTGCCAAATATATGTATGTACAGTGTACACTAGACTGTCCACTATTTGTATGGGGGAAAAAAAATGTCGGAATCTTGTTGGTCTTAACCCCACAAAACGATTCCCCTTTCCAGATATTGAGATAGCCGAAATTTGAGCTCGATTAAACGACGTTAACCCGTGCCGCTCGTCGCTCAAAGTTTGAAAAATCAACATTTTTGGCCAAAAAGCTAACATAAGAAGCTATAACTCCAGAACGGTAAATAATAGAAACACGATTAGTATCTCAAAACAAAGCTAATATTGTTCTTCAAAATTTATTTTATATACATTATTCTTGTTACTTTAAGCCAAACAGAGTTACAACAGCTTTTGTCTCCAAAAACGTGACCTAGTCGCGGTAGAAGCATACTTCGTATATTTTGATATTATGTGAAAAATGTTGCTAGTAAGTACATATTTTTACATTTTATTGTTATTGAATCATAATGTACATAGATTTAGTATTTCAAAAAGATATAAAACACAAAAATTGGTTGAAAAATGTAAAAGTTATTAAAAATTCCCCAGGCCATTAACGTGTCTCGGAGCACTTGATTATGATATGTGGAAAAAAATTTAACTTATTTTGAAAACTATACGAATAAAACTATTTTATTACATAAAATATATCTATGTTTGCTCAAATATAAGTTTTTTTCCTTAAAATATAACGTGAATCTGTTCTCAGCTATGGTCAAAAAAAATTTTTTTTTAGACGACAGTTTCAAAACACCATTTTCAGTTTTTTTTTAAACTTTGTTAAACAAATTTTTAAATTTTTTAAATATCACCGGGGGGTTTATGGTCAATAGATTAGGGAACAAAACAGTGAAAAAATTAGGTCAATACCTCTTATAGTTCAGGTGTACCTGCGGTTTGAATTCTGCGGATTTCGCGAAAAACTCATTTTTTTGGAATATTTTAGAAAATATGTCATAATTTTTTATTGTTATACATTTTAACCAAAATATTTACAGAATATTATTTCTCAGATATTAAAAAATATGTCCCTGAAGTTATATATAAATCGGGAAATGCTAAGGCGTAAACTTTGGAGGTCAAAGGTCAAATTTCGCAATATTTGGAAATTCACATTGAAACATATGGAAATAATCTTTATTTGTCGACCATATTTACTAAAATTACAGGATTTTATGGTATACGGTCCGATATTTAGAATAACATAAAAAAAAAATCAAATTAACCCTTTAAAGCATTTGGGTCAAATATGTCCCCAAAGTTAATAAAATCAATTTTAATAAATTTAAAAATAAAAAAATGAATATAATTTATATTCATGCTTTAAAGGGTTAATTTGATTTTTTTTTTTATGTTATTCTAAATATCGGACCATATACCATAAAATCCTGTAATTTTAGTAAATATGGTCGACAAATAAAGATTATTTCCATATGTTTCAATGTGAATTTCCAAATATTGCGAAATTTGACCTTTGACCTCCAAAGTTTACGCCTTAGCATTTCCCGATTTATATATAACTTCAGGGACATATTTTTTAATATCTGAGAAATAATATTCTGTAAATATTTTGGTTAAAATGTATAACAATAAAAAATTATGACATATTTTCTAAAATATTCCAAAAAAATGAGTTTTTCGCGAAATCCGCAGAATTCAAACCGCAGGTACACCTGAACTATAAGAGGTATTGACCTAATTTTTTCACTGTTTTGTTCCCTAATCTATTGACCATAAACCCCCTGGTGATATTTAAAAAATTTAAAAATTTGTTTAACAAAGTTTAAAAAAAACTGAAAATGGTGTTTTGAAACTGTCGTCTAAAAAAAAATTTTTTTTTGACCACAGCTGAGAACAGATTCACGTTATATTTTAAGGAAAAAAACTTATATTTGAGCAAACATAGATATATTTTATGTAATAAAATAGTTTTATTCGTATAGTTTTCAAAATAAGTTAAATTTTTTTCCACATATCATAATCAAGTGCTCCGAGACACGTTAATGGCCTGGGGAATTTTTAATAACTTTTACATTTTTCAACCAATTTTTGTGTTTTATATCTTTTTAAAATACTAAATCTATGTACATTATGATTCAATAACAATAAAATGTAAAAATATGTACTTACTAGCAACATTTTTCACATAATATCAAAATATACGAAGTATGCTCCTACCGCGACTAGGTCACGTTTTTGGAGACAAAAGCTGTTGTAACTCTGTTTGGCTTAAAGTAACAAGAATAATGTATATAAAATAAATTTTGAAGAACAATATTAGCTTTGTTTTGAGATACTAATCGTGTTTCTATTATTTACCGTTCTGGAGTTATAGCTTCTTATGTTAGCTTTTTGGCCAAAAATGTTGATTTTTCAAACTTTGAGCGACGAGCGGCACGGGTTAACGTCGTTTAATCGAGCTCAAATTTCGGCTATCTCAATATCTGGAAAGGGGAATCGTTTTGTGGGGTTAAGACCAACAAGATTCCAAAATCGATTTTTTGTGGACAGTCTAGTGTACACTGATATAAAAATATGTCCAAAAGAAAATTAAAATGCAATAAAATGGAAAAATATGCTAAATATATGCATTTAAAAGAAGAATATGCAAAATATGCATTTATAACAAAATATGCAAAAATATGCAACAACAAATCGATGCCATTTTGTTGCAAATTCTTCCATTCGGAAAGATATATTGTCAAAAGTGATTTTGAGTTACTGACTACAAACATGCATTTGCATAGAAATACTTGCCCTGGTTATGTATTTTGTATATATTTTATTAACTTATATTGTTAATGTTCATATAGTGTTCATTTAGGAAAGGATAATTTTATGAACAATTAATTTAAAATGATAAAACATACAAAAACACAAAACGCGACGGACAAAACAAAAGCACCCCCTTATAAGATGTTTATAAATTTGACTATGCTACTGCATATTTGCAATGTCAGTTAACGGGACTCACAACGGATGCATTTAAAAATTCCAGAAGATAAAAATAAAAGAAGGCGTAGTCTGTATAATTTAAGTTTTATACAGTTTATTGTGAAAAAACAATGGATGCCAAGGAACAAGTACTCCAGTGAATTTAAAATTAAATTTATTGAAGACTGGAAGCCGGGCTTATCACGGCATGAATTGAGTAAACAATATTCAATTAACAGATCAGTTATTTCCCGGTTGATTCCAAAGTTTTTGCAGACTGGTCGTATATCACCGGCACATTCTGGAAGTCGTCCTCGTAAAACCACACGATATGATGATTCCTTGATCAAAGGAGCAATGCAAAAGGATCCTACAGCATCTGCTAGTCAAGTAAGAACAAGTTTAAGATTATGCGTTAGTGAAAGAACCATCCGTAGAAGAGCAGTAGAAGCACGATTATTCAGCCGACGACCAGCAAAAAAACTATTTATATCAGCTAAGAACAAGAAGAACAAGGAGTGTCCAAAAATGGAAGACAGTACTGTTCTCTGACGAATCCAAGTACAAATTAAAAAGTTCCTATGGAATAAGGCGTATGTGTACGCAGACGAAAAGTAGAAAGACTGAATCCTAAGTGTTTCAAAGGAACAATTAAACATGGAGGGGGCAATATAAAAGTCTGGAGTTGCTTTTCTGGTCAAGGAATTGGTCCAAATCATAAAGTTAATGGGATTATGTATCGCTCCATGTACCGTGATATATGGAAAAATGTAATGTTGCCTTATGCCAGGATAACGATCCTAAGCACACCTCCAAAGTTTGTAGGACTTGGCTACAGAGCAATAAGATTCAAGATCTTCATTGGTCTGCTCAATCTCCTGATCTCAATCCTATTGAGAACTCTTGGGAGATTGATAATATGAAAATAAATGGTGAAAATTGCAGAAATAAGGATCGGCAATTTTCACGATTAATTTCAATGCGTTATTATATTCTGGGAAGACATATCGCAAGACACCATAAAAACTTAATATCTTCTATGGCTAATAGATAAGCTTGTGTCATCAAAAACAAAGGATTTGCAACAAAATATAAATTAAAAAATTTGTTATATTCTATCCATGAAGGGGTGCATTAGTTTTGTCCGTTTTATTTTCCAGCTTTAAATATCTTTTGATTTAATGTTACCTCTTAACAATTGAAAATAATACATAATAAAAAATTAAAACTTAGTTTTTATACAAAAAAATATAATATGAAAAAAATCACTGAGGGGGTGCTTTAGTATGTAGTAAATTTACTATATAGTGAAAATATGTGGAAATACAGTAGTTATAGTAATTATGCGGCAAATATATACATAGAGCGGAAACTAGAAAAAAAACTCAAACAGAAAAAATTACTCAAAAAAGTGACACATCGAATGTTGTTTTTGTGTTCACATTGTTTTTACTAATACATTCTCGCCACTTAGGTTTTTGACAACTGAGTTAGGTCTTTGATACAAGAGTTTCAGCACTATGCGTATTTCTCTTTACGCTATAATTGTTCAATAATTAAGTGAGAATATATGACAGATATGTACGCATCAAAATGACATAAAAGTTTCTAAAAACAAAAACCGCCATCTATGTAAATTTCGAATTTTTAACTTATACACCCAATATTCTCTATAGTAAATGTTTGAGAAGATTACAATGTATAGTAAATATTTGAGAAATTATATCTGTGGACTTTTGACAAAACAACTAAGTGTGATTTTTAAATTATAAATAAAACTGTTGAATTGATCGATAATTTTTTTATTATTTGACCTTAAAGAATTCTAAGAGCTTTGTATAATTCTTTGAGACAAATAATAAAGTTCTTAAGGACAAATAATAAAATAATAATCGATCAATTCAACAGTTTTTGCGCACTCCTGAAAATATTAAAAATTACAATTAAGTTGATTTGTCAAAAGTCCACAGATATATAGATAGGAATTTATATACTTATAAAAAGTGAATTATCTTTTTTAATTTAAAAAAAATAATAATTGTCTCATGTCTCTTTGGCCTATTTAATTTATTTCACAAATGCTTTAATTTACTTTCTACTTTATTAAAATTTGTTTTAGTTTTAATGACTAATAAATTAACTATGATGTACTATTGTAAAAACCATAAAAATACAATTGACTATTAATTTTCTTAGCACATTGTTAATTATTCAATCATTAACGACACCAGCACTCCACCCCTACAGCTGCTAAAATAATAGCACAAGACAACAAAACAAAAAGAAATTTGAACTCTTTGCATTCAAGTGACAATTGTCTGCCAAAAAATAAACAAAAATCAAAATGAAATTGAACCCAAATTCAAATGTCTAAACAATACTTGTGTACTTGTACAAAAATATACGTAGGGAATTTGTAAGTTTTTTGTGTGTTTTTTTTTTTTTTTTTTTTTGAACAAAAACAATGTGTGGCGTGAAACACGCAAACCCCCTGATTGTAGCACTTGGTGAACACAGCAATGCTGTCTGTGTGTTGGTTGCTATTGTTGCTGCTGCCACTGGATTGTGTTTTAGAGCTTCTATTTTGCCACAATCAATTTCCCCAAAAGTATTGAAAACAAATCAAAATAAGATCGAATGCATGAATGAGTAGTGGTGTCTATCTGTGCGTGTTTGTATTTCTACAACATACAATGAATGAAATGTTTCCAAACAAAAAATCATATTACCAAAATGACAATAGATAAATAATAGAGAAAAAAAAAAGGAAACGTATGCATATATATATAATGGTACTTATTTTTATTGTTACAAAGAAAGAAATACAATAGTACTTAATAAACAGACATAGATTTTATTTCAAATCACTTAAATATTTTCACATTTTCTATTCACACATCATCATTAGCCTGAAATAACAATGGCAATTGAAAACAATGGCGATAAAATAATAGTCAGATGTGGGAAATAGTTAAATGTCAAACGGGGAAAAAGCCAATTATATTAGTGGGTCACTATGGTCCTAAAATATACAGTTTGGAGCCAATATAACAATATCGAGCATAGCTTCCTTGCAAAGCAAACCCACAAATAAGACAAGTTCTCATTGTATTAGAAAAACCATACATTATTCCTTTCCTTTCTTACGACTTAAACAAACTCAATTCTCTGCCCTCTTCTACCCTTTTGTTGGCTTAATATTTCCTACTAAAACTAATTACATAGACTTAATTGGAAAATACTTCAATATATCCAATAATAATCCATATCAATTTTACATATTTCTTTTAAATATTTCATCACACTTTTTATACCCTCCACCACCACAAGTGGTGAAAGAGGGTATATATACGTTTGTCATTCCGTGTGTAACATTGAGAAATATTCATCTGAGACCCAACAAAGTATATATATTATTGATCCTTATGAAATTCTAAGTCGATTGAGCAATGTCCGTCTGTCTGTCCGTCTGTCTGTCTGTCTGTCTGTCTGTGTAAAACACTCTCACGTCCAAAATACATAAGTGAAATTAATGAAATGTATACCAAAATGTTCATAATTTTTCTAAGCAGTTTGGTATTGAAAATCAGCAAAATCGAATTGGTAGAACCAGGGTTATGGATTAAAATGTAAGACAACCTCCAAAAATGTTGATCATTTTCACATGTTTTTTTCTGATTTTTGGTAAATCGATTACAGAGAATATCATGAAATTTTGCACACATTATTTATATGATAAAAGGACAAATTCTGTTGAAAATGGAAAGAATCGGTTCATAATTTCTCGTAGCCCCCATACAAATTTCTTCCCGAAATATGATGCTATGGTATTTAAATGCCTACAGAATTGAAGTATCCATACAAAATTCAGCAATAATAAGTTTCGTGCTAATAGAAATCACAAGACTGAATTTTTCGTGGATCGGCCCATATTTGATCAAAGCCCCCATATAAAGTTCACTTCCGAAAATCACTTAAACATGCATAAATACCTTATAAATATCGCTATTGAGTTGAAATTCGACACAAATAATCTCCATATACACAAAAGTCGCTGCACCGAATTCTATGAAGATCGGTTCATATTTGTTTATAGCTCTCATATAAGGACCTCATCCGAACAACACATTAACATGCATAAATATCTAAAAAATATCAATATCAAACCAAAATTTTACACAGATCCATAATTTATATATGGAAGTCATACTGCAGGATTTTGTGAATATCGGTCCATATTTGACCGTAGCTCCAATTTAAGGTCCATTTCCGAAAATCAGTTAAGTACTCACAAATCTCTTATAAATATCTTAATAATGCTAAAATTCGACATACATAAAACTCATATACATAGCAACAACTGTACCAAATTTTATGAAGTTTGGCCCATAATTGGTCATAGCTCCCATATAAGGACCACTTCCGAAAAACACATTAACCTGCATAAATATCCAAAAAAAAAAACGATATCAAAATAAAATTATACATAGGTGAGTAATTTGTATCTAGTAATCATACTGCTGTAGTTTGTGAGTATCGGTCCATATTTGACCATAGCTCCATATAAGGTCCACTCCCGAAAATCACTAAAACCCTCATAAATTTCTTACAAATATAGTCATCAAGTTGAAATTCGAATCCAAAAATTGCAATATATGTAAAAATCATTGTACGAAATTTTATGATGATCGGCCAATAATTGGTCATAGCCTCCATATAAGTACCACTTCGGGAAAACACATTAACCTACACAAATATCCAAAAAAAATATTTGTACTGAACCAAAATTGTACACCGATCAGTAATTTGTATTCAAGAATCATATTACAAGATTTTTTAAATATCGGTCCATAATTCGACATAGTTGTCATATAAGGTCCACACTTGTTAATAGCGTTGTTTAAATTAAGTTTTATTAATTTTTTTATTTATAAATTTTACAAAAATAGCCCTCAAATACTTTGAAATCACGTTACAGTCTTATATGGCGATAGTCCCATAATAGGTCAGCTCCAATATGTTGAACCAAAATTTGAATCCAAAAATCATACTACTGAATTTTATGAATATCGGTCCATAATTGGCAACAGCCCTCATATAAGTTCCACTTTCGGTAATAACTATACTAATACCCATAAAAATCTTGTAAAGATGAAATTCAATTAAAATACATAGAAATCACGTTAAACTATTTTATGATGATTGACTCATAATAGGTCATAGCTTCCAATTAGTTCCACAACCCAAAAATACATTAACGCATACAAACATTGATATCGATCAAAAATTCAACAGAAATTAGTTACAAGTAGACAGAAATCATACTGCTGGAATTTTTGACTATGGGTTCATAATTATATATAAGACACATATCCGGAAAATTCATTAATCGCGAATATATATTAAAATTTTGTGATATAACTCATTTCCATATGTAAAATTTTGAATTTTGTCTAAATATATTTGTATACCCTTTTTTATATTCTTTTTCTTCACTTGTGGTGAATAAGGATAATGTTGATCCAATCGGATAATGATTATTAGGTACATATATAAATTGTTAAATGTCATACGTTATAATATGAATAAATGACAAACTCTATTCAAAATGGCAAGAACCTACAGTTAAAGTATCTTCTGCTTAAACTAGTCTTTCTTACAATTGTTATATTATTTCATATATTTATTTAATAGTATTTCGATAACATTGTTTTAATCCTCATAATAACAAATATTGAATATGGATATTAAAGTTTTTATGCCAATGTAACTTCTACATCTCTCATCATATTTAGGTGGAGGGTATTTAAGATTCGGCACGGCCGAATATAGTACTCTTACTTGTTTTTCTTCATTTTGGGTAGAAAACGGAAATAAAAATCTATGCTTGAAAAAAATAACGTGCTGCACGCATACCGCCAAGTTATTACTAATGAAAATGCCACCACCACTGTCAGTCTCCTAGGAGGAACAGAAATGGAGTAGAATTTAAAAACTATGATTTTTTTTTTGAAAACTGTAGAAATTCTTTAGGTAGCAATGATTGTTATAGAACACGAATTTAAAAAAATATTTTGATTTATATAATCTCTAAAACCCACTCTACAACAGTTTAGCGTTTCCGGGTAATTGCTACAATTATGAAGAGTAGGTAGCACAGCTGAGTTTTGTGTAGGAAGTTTTGAATTTGTATACGCCAAAGTAAAGTTTTAATAATATTTTGTGTGAAAGGCATTCCCAATTTTAAAAAATGTTTTTAGGTATTTTACAAATTTGATACTCATACATACTACCTTTATATTTTGAATGAAGAAATGTTATACAACTAATATAATAGGTTCTATCATGAATATATTGAAAATTCGAGAGCTATATTCGGCTGTGCCGAATCTTATATACCTTTCACCAAATTATACTTCAAAATAAAAAATTATTTTTTTTCCCTAAGTTGTTTTTTTCAATTTTTGGAAAATTTTTTTCGAATTGTTTTTTTTAAATTTAAAAATTTTTTTTTGTTAAATTTTAAAAAAAATTTTTTGTTTTAAATTTAAAAAAATTGTGTTTCCTCAATTTTTTTTAAATATTTTGCGAAAAAAAACTTTTTTAGTGAAAAAAAAATTCGGGTTCAAAAATAATTTTCCCGATTTTGACCCATTGTAGGTCCAAGGATAGGTCTTTGAAATATCTGTCATTAGATATCCATATTGTCTTAGTAATCCAGATATAGGTTAAGAATAGGTCAAAAATCGAGGTTGTCCTGGTTTTTTCATTATATCTCAGCCATTTGTGGACCGATTTTCTCGATTTTAAATAGCAACCGAGCCGGAAGAATTCCGGAGATATTGATGTATGAATCGTGCATGTAAGTTGTTTGGGGGCTTCGGCAAGTTGATTTCAACAGACAGACGGACAGACAGACGTGGCTTAATCGACTTCGCTATCTATAAGGATTCAGAATATATTTGAATTAACTTGAATAAATTTAAAATTAAAAGTCCAAATAAGTTCAAGTCCCGAACATTCGCCTTCCGAAAACCTTTCATATGATATCAACTGTTAACTTAAATTGTTAAATGAAGCTGTGTTTAATCCTTTCTTATCTTAGTGACCTTTTAAATAAATATCAATAGCAATCTGATATTAGAGCTGTCAATTAAATAACAAGTTTTTGAATTATTGAAGAAGAAATATATTTTTTATTCGAATGAATAAAATTTTAGGCGTCATTGTCTGGGGGTGAGAAACTCTAAGTCAGGGAGAAAGTACAAGACCAGTATAGTTCTCATGCCAAACTTTTCTGTTATGACCTTTTATATTTTTTCCTTACCTTGATGCTGTTTACTTAGTTTTCCAGCTACAACTCAAGAAATATTGATGATTTCACATTTCATTATTCAGCTAAATTGTAGTGTATTGTATGACTTAAAAAAAAGGATTTACAATAGATGGCGTATCTTTTGATCCCTTTTTTTGTTTTGAATAACTTATATGTCATTTTGAAGGGTACATATCTGTCATTTATTCTCACTTAGTTATTGAACATTATGTTGAAACAACAAATTTTTTTTTGCTTCGAAAATGTCTAATATTGTGCCAACAAAGCGAAGTTTTGCTTTACTTCTTTAAGTTGATAAAAAGTGCCGCTGAAGCACACCGATTGCTCACCAAAGCATATGAATGTGTTCCATCGGTTTCAATGTGCGGGAGATGGTTTGTGTGGTTCAGAAGTGCAGATTTTGACACGGAAGACAAATATTGCCCAGGCCAGCCAAAAAAGTTTGAAGGCCAAGAATTAGAGGCATTTCTACATGAAGAATATTAACAAACTCAACAGCAGCTTGTAAAATCATTTGGAGCTACTCAGGCAGCAATTTTCATCCAAACGCAGAGAAATTGGGTATCATACGAATTGAAGTCGAGAGACCTTGAAATACGATTTTGGATGTCTGAAATTGTGCTTGAACGCTATAAAAGAAAATAATTTTTGTACCGAATCATTACTTGCGATGAAAAATGGATCCATTACGATAAAACGAAGCGTAAGAGATCATACGTGAAGCCCGGTCAACCAGCCGAAACGACACCAAAGCCAAATATCCATGGCGCTAAATTGATGCTCTGTATTTGGTGACACCAAAAGTGTCCTACCTATTATGAGCTGCTTAAATATGACAAGACCATCACAGGGAAGCTGTACCGAATGCAACTGATTCGTTTTAAGTAAACCATAGCCTAAAAATTCCATCATTAAAACGCTAGGCCACATGTTGAAATAGCTGTTAAAAACTATTTAGAAAAAAGTGAATGGGAACTTTTGCCTCACCCGCCTTCTAGTTTAGACATTGCCCCGTCTGACTACTATTTGTTTCAATATATGCAAAATGATCTTTCTGAGATACTCTTCACTTCATAACAAAGTATCCGAAATTGGCTTGATTGGTTCTAGGCCTCAACGGATGAGCAGTTATTTTGGCTCGGAATCCATATATTGCCAGAAAGGTCATAGCTAACAATGACCAATATGTACTTTGAATAAATTTATATTGTACAAATGTTTCAAAATAAAAACTAAAAATTTTAAAAAATTCCGCATTTTTAAGTCATACACCCAATAAATACATCAACATAAACAATTTAACTTAAATTTTGTTTATAAATATTATAAAGTCTTTTAAGGGATTAAATTCATAATTAGATGTCCAAAACTTAAGCTTATAAGGAACATGCAGATTGTCATTATTTTCTTATGTCATTTCCTGTCAGTTACAAACTTTATTATTTCACCTACATTTTTTGTATTGTTACAGTTTTTTAATACTTTAGAATCAGTCACTCTAACTATTCTAAATTTACATGATAGAATTGTGTGTGTGTGTGATACGCTTGCTTATCACTTAAATGGAATTTCCTTTTTAACTTCTCCACAATTGGACTGACAATAAAAAGCTGAAACATGTTACAGCAACTAAACTAGCGATTTGCTAATAAATACTGACAACTACTGCACCAAACAGTGTCATACACTTCACACATACATAAATACATTTAAATAAATGCAAATAACTTGAGAGCATTCCGTCACTCATTCATTCAGTCGTTCTTTAGTTCACTTTTATTCTCATTTTATTATTTAGAATCAATACTCAGGCACAGAGGAGGTAGACATAAATTACGACAATAAGACAACAAACAAACAAGACAACACAACACAACCCAAAACAAGACAACAACAGTTAAAACATAAAAATATTATGACAATATTAAAATACAAATAAATACACATAAATACATATATACAAACGTATATAAATTTAAACAAATAAACTAATGAATTGTTTACTAAACAATAAAAACAAACACATGTACGGGTACTTAAAATGCAGATGGATGGAAGGACGGACGGACGGACAAACAGAAAAGCGGCAAACATAAATATCTACATAAATAAATGTATGTAAATCATAATTATAGAATGACAGAGCAGGAAAATCTCATACATGTGAAAGAAGAATATTATATTGTACATGAAGAGAGTTTATAACAACAAGTTGCCTCTAGGATGGTGGATTGAGGCTCAAGTGTACGTGCTTTAACGAAGAAATTGTCTACTGATTTGGCGTTTCTGTAACAGAATTGTAACGTGTCAAAAACATTACACACCAAAACCAGTGTGTAAAGCAAATGCTTTACAATTGTTGGTAACTTTTTGCTGGAAGTGCAAGAAACCTCAGAGGTGGGTAGTGTAGAATGTTAAAAGGAAAGTTTTTGGCTAAATGCTTTTAAATTTCATTTTTTTTTTTTTTGGAGTTTGTTTCTTTTTGGTTGTTATCAGTTCAGAAACACAGAAAAAAAGGAGAAAAGACTTTATTTAAAAAAGAAAATTTAATTTATACACAATCGACCAATTCACGAAAAAATAATGACATTGATTCCTTGAAAACAAAGTTATATCTGATAATAGATACAAGATGTGAGTTTGTCAGATATATATCTGGTCCCTTCGGAAATTTGATTTCATAACAGCATACTGAGAGACATACATCTTTATTTTCAGAACTTTTCCGTCTCCTAAATATCAAATGCTGAAAATTTGATAATGTTGCACATTCTTTTTTTAATTTTCCAGTATTGGGTCAAAGTAGAAATATTAAAAAAAAAAACAAGTACAAGAGCTATATTCCTCTGTGCCGAATTTTATATACCATTCACCAAATTATAATTTTTAGGTAAACATAAGGGTATACATAAGATTGTCATTCCGCTTGTTATTTCTACATTTTTCATTTGCGACCCCATAAAGTATATATATTCTGGATCGTTATAGATAGCAAAGTCGATATAGCCATGTCCGTCTGTCCGTCTGTATGTTGAAATCAACTTTCCGTAGCCCCCAAATGACTTACAAACATAATTGATACATCAATATATCGGGAATTCTTTCGCCTCAGTCGCTATTTAAAATCGAAAATCGGTCAACAAATGGCTGAGATATAAGGAAAAATCCGGGACAACCTCGAATTTTTGGTCTATTTTTGAACTATTTCTGGATTACTAAGTCATTAATATAGACAATATGGATATCTAATGATAGATATTTCAAAATCCATTGCAGCGATGTACATAAATAAGGCTATAATAATTTGAATCTAAAATGGGTCAAAATCGGGAAAAATATTTTTTAACCGAACTTTTTTTTACGAAAAAATTTTTTTTTCACTAATAAATTAAAAAAAAAAAAAAATTTTAAAAAACAATTTCGAAAAAAAAAATTAAAACGATTTTGAAAAAAAAAATTTTTTTTTAAATTTTGAAAAACAATTTAGGAAAATTTTTTTTTTAATTTGAAAAACAATTTAGGAAAATTTTTTTTCTTAATTTTGAAAAAAAAAAAATTAATTTTGCTTCCTAAAAATATTTAAAATTTTTATTTTAAAGTATAAATTGTTGAAGGGTATAAGATTCGACACAGCCGAATATAGCTCTCTTACTTGTGTTTTAAAAAAATTTGTTAAAATTTCTTTTTTAATTTTTTACAGCTTTTTTTTAAATTTATTAGCGAAAAAAAATTCGGGCTTAAAAATATTTTTACCGATTTTGACCCATTGTAGATGCGACTTACTGTGGCGTTTTATACATCGTACAATGGCGCCCGTAGAACAAGTAAGGTTACAAAACTCAAAAATTTCATGTGCCCCTAAAAATATTGAATAAACCCATTTTACAGGAAATTATCCAACGATTTCAAATATGCTACTCCTTTTACAATCAAATTTTTGGTTCAGAAGATATAGCCCTTCAAAGTTGATTTAAAAAAAAATACATTTCTAGGTAATTTGCTCCACTTTCAGATACAATATCTCGAAAACTAGGTAACGGATCGTCATTATTTTTGATTATATTGATAGATCAATTTTTTAAGAAAAGACTGAACTGCTTGTTAGCTTTGTATTTGTCCAGGTCAATCGATATTTACCAACTATCCATTTTTTCAATATTTCTCAACTTTGATGGAAAATAAAAAATAACAAAACTATCAATTTCTATATTTGCCATATTTTCAAAATAAGTTCTTTGATTATTACTTCACCTAATGCAAAAAAGTTCAGCTGCCCGTCCTTGCCCCATTTTTTGCTACAGGTAAAATTTTGAAAAAGACATGCTTCCAAAAATGTGTTGCATGCATTTTAGGGCAATTTATGACATATAACCTGTGAAAACCCATTATATACATTTTTTACGGATTGTGAGCAATATTTAACAAAAAAAAAAAAAAAATAAATTTAAAAAAATAAATTTTTAAATCTTTTCTGGAATATTTAAATAAAATTTAAAAATTATTTTCTAAAAAAAAAAAAAATTAAATCTTTTCTGGAATAATTTTAAATCATAATAAAGAAAGGAACATAAAAAATCAAAAATTTAAAAAAAAAATATTTTATTTTACTTCCCATAAAATTTATTTTTTCACAAATTTCAACTTTGCTAACCCATAAGTATGCACTTAAAAGGCATAGAACCGTTTTCAAACACTCATTTCATAGGCTGATCAATTACACAGTACAACACATGATTTTGGGACTCAATTCTGACAATAGCCACTCATGGTGAAAAGTATAAAAAATTAAAAGTTGAAAAAATTTCACTTATCCGTATTAACACGAAATCTGGTTAGATGTAAACTTATTATTATACTGTATGTTAAAATTATTTTTATATGAAAGCTACGTGTTTTTGTGACATACATTTTAAAAAAAAACATACAATTTCCTGCATATCTCAAATCTAACATTTTCCAAATATTATTGTAAAATAGTTTTCAATTCTAATAAACTCTAAATGAGGATTAAACAAGTAAGAGAGCTATATTCGGCTGTACAGAATCTTATATACCCTTCACCAAAGTATACTTTAAAATAAAAAAATTTTTACATTTTTTTCGAAATATGTAGTTTTTAAATTTTTTTTCAATTTTTTTTTTTTAATTTAGAATTTTTTTTTTTTTTCAATTTTTTAATGAAAAATAATGTATCCAAAATATTTTGTTGGTGAAAAAAAAAATTGGTTTAAAAAATATGTTGCCCGATTTTGATCCATTTTAGGATCAACTTCCATAGCCATCGTTGCAATGGACTAAATAATTTTTGTATCTATCATTAGATATCCATATTCTCAAAAATAGGCCAAAAATCGAGGTTGTTCAAGTTTTTTCCTTATATCTCAGCCATTTGTGGGTCGATTTTCCCGATATATTGATGTATGAATGAAGTATGTAAGTTATTTGGGGGATACGGAAAGTTGATTTCAACATACGGACGGACAGACGGACATGGCTATATAACGATCCAAAATATATATACTTTATGGGGTCGCAAATGAAAAATGTAGATATTACAAACGTAATGAAAATCGTATATATACCCTTGCCACTCATGGTGAAGGGTATAAAAAAGCCATTTTCAACAGTTGTACCTATTATGGTTTGGCTTTATGGGTAATATTTGCACACTATTCGACTTTGTTTCAAATATAGTGCTATTATTCTGTTTATATCAATTAAATTTCTTTACATTAATGTTACATATTTGTTTTTAGCTCTTTACACCTTAAACTCAAGTAAGTTACAAGGGGGAAATAAAAGTATTTCCGTTTTATCTCAATACAAACAGATTTAAGAATGATTGAACTTTTTGAGCAGAGCGGGAGATAACAAAAATAAATACATACGTATGTACGTAAGTAACACACATGATCAAAGTTTCGATAAACAAGAAACGTTGACTAAAGCAGAAATTATTAAAAAGGTGTACAATTAAGCTGTGAGTAAAATTTAAGTTGTGGAAATTGAAATATTAATAGGGTGACCCTGATATTGGCCTTTTTCGTATTCGGTACTTCCAAGATCTAGAATTATTCTCTGTCATCTAAAAACCAAATTCTGAAAATTTTATTAATATTGGATAACATTTAAAGGTTGAAGTTTCGAGTTTTGGGTCAAAGTAGCAATATTTTCAAACAAATCTACAAAAATTAAATGTTGATAAATAAAATTAAATTTAAAATAGTAGTAGCTGTTTTAATATTAAATAAAACAAGTAAGAGAACTATATTCGGCTGTGCCGAATCTTATATACTCTTCACCAAATTATACTTTAAAGTAAAATAAAATTAACAAAATTTTTTTTTTAATTTTTTTAAAAATTTCATTTTAATTTTTTAAAAATTTTTTTTTTTAAAGTTTTTTCCAATTTTAAAATTTTTTTTTTTTAATTTATAAGTGAAAAAAATTTATGAGAAAATAATGTTTTTTGTGAAAAAAATTCGGGTTAAAAAATATTTTCCCGATTTTGACCCATTGTAGGTCCAACTTTGTATAGCCTTATATACATCGTTGCAATGGACTTTGAAATATCTATCATTAGATATACATATTGTCTATATTTATGATTTAGTAATCGAGATATAGATAAAAAAAATAGGCCAAAAATAGAGGTTGTCTCGGATTTTTGCTCATATCTCCGTTATTTATGGACGAATTTTGCTGATTTTAAATAGGAAACTTCTCGAAAGCATGTCTGACAGAATTATTTAGGATTTGGGTCACGAAGATATCTGGGGTCTTCAGAAAATTGATTTCAACAGTCAGACGGACAGACAGACAGACGGACATGGCTTAATCGACTCCGCTATCTATAAGGATTCAGAATATATATACTTTATAGGGTCGGAAAATTATATTGTGGAAATTACAAACGGAATGACAAATTTATATATACCCTTCTCACGAAGGTGAAGGGTATAAAAAATGTGCTGAGATCTTTAACCCATTATAAATTGGCACGAAAATTTTAAATTTTCAAAATTTTTTTTAACGAAATTCTAAAAAAATTAAAATAAAATGTTTTCGATTTTAATAAACACTACCAATATCTCCAAAATCACCTTACTTTTAATTTTTGTGATTTAAATCATCAACCGAAATTACAACAACAAATACCGTTACCAAAATAATGCAAATCATATCGTTACCGTTACCCTTTAACCGTTTTATGTAATTAGAAAATTACTAAAGCTACCCAGCACTTTTACAAGTAGTCAATTTATCAGTTATATACAGTTAAGCTTAGTGCTCTGTTTAAAATTTCGTGCGATATGCTGTCAAACTACATGTAAAATATTTGGAAGGAAATATAAAAGCAATACTCTGTTCTTATTGTGGAAAAGTTTTCTGGCAACCTTATTTTTTCACACGAAATAACGTAAGCAACACTTCTTTCGCACGAAATTAAAACCACCAGCTGATCATATGTTGCATATAAAATGTTTCGCAAGAAAAAACCATAATTTTTCGCAAATATGAACAGAGTTCTAGTACTAGGTCACTAGTGTCTGAATCCGTTTATATATTTTAGGGCATTTGACACGTATTTGCTATTTGTAGTGTAGGGTGAAATCAGTGTTGATATAATTCCCATACAGTTTATTTTATTTTTGTTTAAGTATACTCACATTCCATGAAGGCTAGCGTGAAGACAATTGTCACTTTAGTGTCTCTAGGTAACCTAGAGTGTAGTAACTTTAAACGTTTATTTTGTACCGCTCTTTAAAAAGTAGTTATTTTACCCACCAGAAGTAATCTATTGGGGAGTTGTTGGAGGAAGATTTGTCTACAAGCTATCGGTTATTGAACCGTCTGTGAGATGTCTTTTTAACTGACATTTTGAGGTCAATTAGCACCCATGTATGTAATCAATTAGGTAGCTAGTAAGGTAATGAATCTATGTATATGAATCCAATGTGTACTTTGGACCAGCTATCAGACAGTCACATTGTAACCAAAAAGGGTCAATAAGGATATGAACAAGTTAAAATAACTAGTTACGTAATTACTTATGTAACTAGTTATCACCCTAAGTGATAAGTAAAATCACTAGTTTGGGACAGTCGCCAAGAACTGCTGACTATATTTAACTATATTTGTTCGCTATAAATTTTAAAGCATTAAAATACGCGTAACCAATGATCAAGTGGGTTGCTAGAAGAGAATCAGAAAGAGAACACATGTGTGTGATTTTGTTTATGGCAAATTACTTTTAGTTCTCTGTTTACATTTTGTATATGATTTTGTTTATATCGTTTTCCACACCGCTCCAGCATTTGTTTTAGACAGAGGTAAATTGACGTATGTATCTGTGTATTTTAGTTTTTCTTTATATGTTTGTATCTATGTGTAGCTGAGTGTGTGTGTGTTTGTGTTGTTACATTTCGTTTGAATCTGTTGGTGTTGAATATATTTTTGTTTTGTTTTTGATTCTTAATACCAATTGAACGTTGTAGCTCAACACTACGCTAGACAACAGACGACGGGCAACGCGCGTGTATTGTTTGTCGACAAACCAAACAAAAAGAAGACGACGTGATCGTTAAAGTTTTGTTTACGTTTTTTTTTATTTTACGCTTACCATAAAAAAAGTGCGTTACATTTGAAAATAAACCAACAAAAAAAAAAAAATCGCGAGTTTTAGCAATAATAATTTGTTTGTGAGTGTGTTTAAGTGATTATTAAGAAAAAAAATTAAATATTTTTTTTATGAATACATTTGGTTATTTTTGTTACTTTCAAATGCAAGTGTGGGCTTTCTTTTAATAATTCTGTTTTGCGGGTTTTGGTGCTTTTGTGTTGTTTTATTATACGTTTGTGGTTTTTAATTTGGCGTCTAAATGAAAGCTAAACCGGTGTCTCATAACAATCTGTATTGTAACGCGAGTGAGTGAGTGACTGAGTGAGTTTGTTGCTATTGCCACGCTGATCGAGAAGTGATATTATGGCAATAATACGCTGCTTACGAGTGGGTAGAGGCAACAACTAATGCGCGGGCGTTATGCGTTTAATTTACGTCTCGCGTGTCTTCTAAAGTTAAAACATCGAATAAACAAATAATCTTAATACTCGCTGCCGCAACAACAACGATAACACCAATAATAATAAAAAAATAGAAAGAGTTTTCTTTTTAGAATTGTGTATAGGTACATATGTTTGTATTACCTTAAGAAAAAGGAATAACAAAATTTGTAACTTTAAAAGCCTACAACTTAAAAAGTGCTAAACATGTTTAAATAAAATTTATCTCCATCATTAAAATCGTAAAATACAAAATTAATCACCTTTATACCAACAACATTTAACCAAACACGAAATGATAAAATTGCTATAAAAAAACCAATTCAAATCAATATTTACTTTACAAAAAAAGTCTACAAAAAACGAACAAAAAATATACGCGAAAAATAAACACTGGCTGTCTGCTGCATTCAATTAAAAAGTAAATAAAATTGTTAACAATATTTTGTGAAGTTTTGCCGTTTAAGCCATTTCTATTTAATTGAAAAATACAAAAAAAAAAACTGTTTTCCCAAGTTTTATTTAAAATTTATTTGATTTTGCTTAATATCCTTTCAATTTTGTAACGTTTTTATAACGGTGTTTTTTTTAAATTATTTTCTGTATAAATTTTGCATTTGTGAAAGTGTATGTGAGAGTGTTATTTATTTACTTTAGAGTGGATTACTTCTACTTCAATTGAATGAAATTGCATCAAATACTTATACAACGAATTTTTCTGTTTGCTGGATTTTAAATATTTTATTTAAAAGGTATGTATAATTAGATTTAATTACAATTTCATTTAATAGATTTAAAAGTGAAAATTTTGCCAAAAAAAAAACCAGCAATTAAGCAAGTAGTCAATGTATCCCTTATAGACAGTAATTGTCACAAATCCCTTATCACTTGGCTGACTCCAATTATATATTTTGGGTATGTACTCTTTGTAGTGCAGAGAGAAGACAATTGGTTACTTTATACATCCCATGTAATCTAGCTTGAAGACAATTGTCACTTAAGTGTCTCTAAGTAATCTGGAGTGTAGCCACTTTAAAAGTTTTGTGAGTAATTCGTACATGTAACATAGCGTGAAGTCTTTAGTCACTTTAGTGTCTCTTAGTAACCTATAGTGAAGTCACTTTAATCGTTTATTTTGTACTGCACTTTAGCAAATAGTTACTTTGCCCTCCAGAAGCAATCCATTGGAGAGTTGTCGGAGTAAGGTTTGTTTACAAGCAATCGTTTATTGGACTGGCTATGATATATCTTTTTAGCTGACTATTTGAGGTCAATTAGCAACTGCACATGTTGAAATAACTGGTTATGTAGCTGATCAAGTAACCATTTAGGTAGCTAGTAAGGTTACTGATTCTATGTAACCGGTATGATAATCCAATGCGTTCACTACTTAGGACTTACACGAGTTAAAATAACTAGTCTGGTAATTAGTTATACAACTAGTTGTCGCCCTAACCGATGGGTAAAATCACTAAATCGGGACTGTCTCCTAGAAATGCTGGGAATCGTGTCCGTAGCCCCGGAATTCTTCCGGCTCGGTTGCTATTTAAAATCGGCCCACAAATGGCTGAGATATTAGGAAAAAATCAGGACAGCCTCGATTTTTACCTATTTTTGATCTACATCTGGATTACTAAGTCACTAATATAGACAATATGGATATATCAAGGCCCTTTGCAATGGTCAAAGTAAGTCGAACCTACAATTGATCAAAATTGGCCAAAATATTTTTTACACTGATTTTTTTTCACAAAAAAAATTTTTTTTGTTTTAAAATTTTTTCACAAATAAAATAATTTGGTTTTTTATTAAATTAAAAAAAATTTTTTTTTTTAATTTTTGGCCTAACATTTTTTTCGCTAATAAAATAAAAAAAAAAAACAATTTTAAAAATTTTGAAAAAAAAAATTTTAAATTAAAAAATTTTTTTTTTATAAATTTTTGCCCTAATATAATAATAAAAGAAAAAAAATCAATTTTAAAAATTTTGAAAAAAAAAATTCAATTTTAAAAATTTTGAAAAAAATTAGTTTTTAATTTTGTTTACCTAAAATTTTGAAAAAAAAATTTTTAAATTAAATTTTTATTTTTTTTTAAATTTTTGGTCTAAAACAATAATAAAAGAAAAAAAATCAATTTTAAAAATTTTGAAAAAAAAAATTTTTTAATTAAAAAAAATTGTTCTTTTTAAATTTTTGCCCTAACATTTTTTTCGCTAATAAAAAAAATTCAATTTTAAAAATTTTGAAAAAGAATTAGTTTTTTATTTTGTTTACCTAAAATTTTTTTAAATTTTTTGTTTAAAATATAATTTGGTGAAGGGTATATAAGATTCGGCACAGCTCTGTTGCTTGTTTTTATTTAAATTTGTGTAGCACTATGTTTTGTGCAAAGATAGGTTTTTGGTGATTAGTTGCTACCAACATAGTAGCAACAAATATGGTATCCCGCACGTGACAATATATAGAACTCGTTTTCAGCTTACTCTAGAAAACAGCATAATCAGCGAATTTAAATGGAATAATGTAGCTATCAAATGTGAATTGGCATGTTAAAATATTTGAATTGACCTTTAGTATGATTTGTCACGCGACATACATATTTTCCCGTCATGTTTGGGTGTCCAGATAGACTGAACGTTACCTAAGGGTTGGGAGTTCGATTCCTGCCTGAGACTCTAGGTGGTTCTGCAGACAAGCAAAAGGCCAAAAGAACTCCTCATCTTTGGAGGTCAATGACGAATCAAGACAATTTCGGATACTCTGTCCCAAAATGAAACGTTCTGCATCGATCGAAACATTGAACGTTCAAAAGATACGACATCTATTGTAAATCCCGTATTTTGAAATCATACATCCAATAATTTTACATTATTCATAGAATAACAGTAATGGTTTGGTTTTCAGATGGCGGAAAACTATTTTAGAGCTTGACAGTAAAGAAAATCCAAAGAGTGCAAAATAAAGACCAACCTAATGTACGCATTTTGAAACACAAATAATTTTTATTTAAAATTTCATACAACAAATAGATATTAGATATTTTTAAATTATTATGTGGCTACTGCAAATGTATATTTGTATGCTGGAGTTTTGACATTGACACTAGAATTGATGAGTTCTATTATTGACACAAAAAAAAAAACTGAAATATTTTAAGAAAATAACAAAAAAATAAATAAAATAAAAATCTTGCCTTATTTATGGAGTTTATTTGTTTTTATACAATTATTTTGTAAACAAATTTCTTGGAAATGAAATTTTTTGTTATTAATGCTTGAAATTATTCTGTATAAATATTAGAAGAAAAAAAATAAACCCACACGTTTATTTTTTTTTTTAAGACAAGCTATTGACCTCCTGTACAGCATCCAACAGCCGTTGTGTATAAAGAAAACCACCAAAGATGTAAAAAAAAGAATTACCAAAACAATAGTTCATCATTCTAGAGAGATTATTACGGATTTTCTATTCTAATGATAAGAGTAATCATTTTGAAATAATCAAATTGAAATAAGAAAATAAAATTTAAATATTTGTCTACCTGAGAGTGTGAAAGACCTATAACCCAGCAGTTTTACAAGTAGTCAAGTGTATTACTTGGGGGACTCAAATTTATACATATAAAATTCATTGCTGTATCTCTGGAAACTTCAGAATCGGTTGGTGTTCTTTTTCGCTAAACTATGAACTATTTTATTCGATTAACATTTAACCCTCTAATGTAAGGCCCTCATTGCAAAAATGTCAATAAATGCAATTATAACTGATTTTTCATTTCAAAAACTCATGCTAAAAAAACTTACTTAAATTATTTTAAAAAGCTTAAAAAGTTTTTGAAATGATGTATCAGTTATACTTGAATTTATTATCATTTTGCGATGAGTGCCTTGAGGCATGCTTAAGCATTAGAGGGTTAACTTGAATAATTAACAAACCCTATGAACACAGACTAAACTAAACTTTGTAGCTATAGGGTACTAGTGACTCACTATTCGCACCACACATTTTAATTAATTCAAATTTTGTAACTTACATAAAATATTATTTAATCTAATTGGTTTGAATATTTGTGCTAATTAGGCGGGCTGAACAATATGGTGAAATATTTTGCATAAATCATGTTTTTTTTTTTTTGGCAATGTTTGGTCTCCATATGAAATTTAGAGCAAATTTTTATTATACGCATGAAAACATGAATTCATAATAGAAATACGTTTAAGGAAAACAAATTAACTAAATATAGATTTAAAAGCTGTGAATTAAATAAATTAATAGAAATGAAAGTTACTTAAACACTTAGCAAACTGGAATGCAGATTCTACGGGCGTTCTCAGCAGTCATCAGTTGTTCAATATTTCTGTTAAAAAGTTTTTATATTTCCATAACTTTAAAATTCCTAAAATATTTGTTTTGATTAAAATGTCAAAGAGTTCAGCATAAATTTTGGATAACATTGTTTAAAATTAGCTTAAATTAAAAAACAAGCAGCTCTAGGTTTTAATTTAATTTCATTTCATTTAAATATATTATTTCTTTTGGCTTTTGACAACTACCGAAACCGATTTTCACAAAAATCTAATTTGTTTGACATGTAATTAATTAATTTGAATTTAAAATTAGATTGATTTAATGAATTATAAATGAACGGCTTTACACAATTTATAGTTTTAAATATTTCGTTTGAAATTTTAATAATTTAAACAAAAAAAAAAAACTTACCTTGTATATTGTTGCTAACAAGAATCAGCTGAAATTAAAAAAATAATAAAGAAATACACATTAAAAATTGTTGGGTTTCATTTCAGCTTCATTGAAAAACACACAAAAATAATTAAAACGATAAAAATAAAAACAAGTAAGAGAGCTATATTCGGCTGTGCCGAATCTTATATACCCTTCACCAAATTATACTTTAAAATAAAAATTTTAAATATTTTTAGGTAAAAAAAATTTTATTTTTTTTTTCAAAATTAATGGAAATAAATTTTATTTTCAAAAATTTTTTTTAAAGATTTTTTTCAAAATTTGTTTTTTTTAATTTTTTGAAAATTTTTTTTTTTAATTTTTTGAAAAATTTTTTTAAAATTTATTAGTGAAAAAAAAATTTTTATTAAAATATTTTTTATGACAAAAATTTTGTTTGATAAAAAAAAATTCGGGTTAAAAAATATTTTCCCGATTTTGACCCATTGTAGGTCCAAATTACTATAGCCTTATATACATCATTGCATTGGACTTTGAAATAACTATATATATAATATAGATATCCATATTGTCTATATTAATGACTTAGTAATGCAAATATAGTAGACCAAAAATAGGCCAAAAATCAAGGTTGTCCCGGTTTTATCCTTATATTTCAGCCATTTGTGGTCCGATTTTCTCGATTTATAATAACGACCGAGCCGGAAGAATTCCCGATATGTTGATGTATGAATCATGTATGTAAGTTATTTGGGGGCTACGGAAAGTTGATTTCAACATACAGACGGACAGATGGACATGGCTATATCGACTTCGGTATATATAACGATCCAGATTATATATATTTTGTGGGGTCGCAAATGAAAAATATAAAAATTACAAACAGAATGACAAACTTATATATACCCTTGCCACTTGCCATGGTGAAGGCTATAACAAGTTTAAAACATTCAATAATGAAGAATAAAATATAACTATTATTAAATAAATAAATTTATGGATTTATTGAAGTTAATTATAAAGTAATTAACAAAAAAATACGCTGCATAACTTTTAAAAATAATAAACTTCCGAATAATAATACCAAACGGAAATTGAAATTTAACCATTTATTTATTATTGACATGTCAATCATATATTTATAAATATGCACACTTGAGCATATTTTTTACATAGAAATGAATGTATTTATAAATACATGAAATCAAAATGCAAACCACATTAATCAATCATTAGTTTATAACCTAGCTAATGACAAATATTGAATTATTTTTTTTTAAATATTTTGCATTGTAAAATTTTATAAATGCCAAACTGCCAATAAAGTTTATAGGTATACTGCTGCAAATTTTTACAATGTCGCTTTGAAATTTATATGGGCAAATTCCAAAATAAAATTTTAAACATAGATTTTTTATTTAATCAAAATCAAGAATACAGAATAAGGTTGTGTGTGTCACAAACATATACTTGTTTACTGTAACCATATATATGATTGATACAATCATGTGAATCGTAAGTTAACCATATTATAGTTACCACACTCATGTTAATAGTTACTGTGACTATAATATTGTTAAAAATGTTGAAATGGTTACAGTAAACATGCACAACTATATTTTTCATCCGCAATAGCTTTGCCAAGTGCAGCACTCATAATAGCTGCAGGTTAGAATCTCTCTCCATCTCGTTAAGAGATACCCGGCATTTATGTACCAATCTGGATATCGAATAGATACCAGAGAGGTATTTGATAGCAGGCTTGCTTTCAGTACAAATTCAGATATTCACACCAAATAATCTATAGTTAGTGCGTTTGCTTAGACAACTTTGTCTTGACAACAAACATCATTAATTGTTATGATAAATATTTGTCAAGTATAGACAGGGGGTTAGCAATACTCTCATCTATTAGCATTACTGAATGTTTAAAAAAAGGAATTTTCAAAACTTTTCAGTTCTATATCCATTTTTTTCTTTTACATTGAAAGCAATCTATCGATTGGCAAATTAAACATAAATAAACAAATATTAAATCACAATTATAGGAAAATAGACCCAACAAACATTCTGATATTATTTGAAATGGGTAGTGTTTACAGATAAAATTTTTGGTCACATAACGAAAGTTTGAGCAGGATTTGACAAACGTTAGCTGAGTATGCTTTTTTTATACCCTTCACAGTTTGTCATTCCCCGTAAAGTATATATATTCTGGATCGTTATAGATAGCGAAGTCGATATAGCCCTGTCCGAATGTCTGATGAAATCAACTTTCCAAAGACCCCAAATAACTTACAAACATGATTGATACATCAATATATCGGGTATCGTTCTGGTTCGGTTGCTATTTAAAATCGGGAAAATCAACTCACAAATGGCTGAGATATAAGTAAAAACAACGACTACCTCGATTTTTTAAACTTTTTTGGTGCCTATATCTCGATTACTAAATAATTTTCATAGACAATGTGTATAAGATTATCGTGGGTAACTGCCTTGACGGCCCAACCTTACGGTGCTCTTAACACTGGTTAGAATCTATGCGTGTGACTTGCAAGGAACACACAATCAACAAAGCCCAGGACAATTATCAAAGCAGCAACATTCGGCCTGGTCATCCAGCCCGGTATATGATCTCTGACTTCAAAAGCTCCCGGCCGAAAAAAGTCTAAGTGTGTGTTTCTGTAAGCAAGGCCCAATGATCAGTATATCACGAATGCCACCACTCCAATACGTTTCCTGAGCACTGAGCCAATTGCTATCTGCTACTTTTAATGGCCCTGTTGTTTCGGCTAACAGCACCTATTAAGATACAATTGGTGACCAGAAATTTGACACTAGCTCAAATATCAAGCTTTTAACTAACCATCTTCTACCCAATTTGGGTTTTAAACCACAGCCACAACGTGTTCACAAAAGTGACCTTCACCAATGATTCAAAAGGACAAGTCCTGGAGCTTAATGGATCCCCAGCTGCAAATTTAAAATTTGAATTCTTACCGGGAATGTGGTCAATGCACCTCAGGGAGCCCGGTTTCGCGCCATATTTTTCCTTGAGGCATAACATCAAACTGTGGCGCTTCACCAAGATGTCCAAATATGCCCCAAGTGGTAAGTGTACATAGACAATATGGATATCAAATTAAAGGCAGACATTCTGACCTACAATATGGAAATTTCATCAACATTTTATTTTTGGCTTCTCCTTGTTTGCCATTTTACATTTCCGTTTCAATCCATAGGAAAACATAAATGCCAAAGAGTTTTCCTGGATATGTTGAAACTTACACAAACATGGCCTTTATATTGATGGGAATGTATGGAATGAACCCTAATAATCAGTGATGCCGTTTGGTTACATTTGTTACATTTTTCGTAACTTTTCAACCCTCTACGTAACATGTATAATTTTCTCGTTTTGGACCTTATTTTCGTAACTTTTCAGCCCTGCATCTAAATGAATTACAATATGAAAAAGTAGTACACATTTTTAGTACTTTAAATTCATTCATGCCACGGATGTTTATATTAAACATTATTAAGACTTATTTGTAATTTATCACCACTTATTTGTAATTTATCACCACTGGAAATTCGAATGATCTTGGTAATGTACTCTTGAGCTGGCTAATGTTATATATACAACAAATGTTATAGCTGGATCACATATGTATCCCTGTTTTTAGACATTTAAAGAATTCTATGGAAAATATCTTATGTAATTAATGTAGCTATCATTTCATACACCTAGTGGCCTTAAAATCATGCTAGATGTTAGAAAAATTCAATTGAGGACATGATGAGAAATATCGCGGTATATTTTTGTTAAAACTCCAAAATATTATATAAATTTCAAAATACAAACATTTCTTTTAATTAGACAGCCATTCAATTTTAAGTCAAGCAGTAACAAGATAGCTTTCATTTAAATCAAGGAACTCTAGAACAACACATAGCTTTAAAGGAATATCTTCGTTTAGACATTTTTAAACCCCTACTAATGTCTCAATTTAGAAAAAAATCAATCAGAATGGTTTAGTGATTTATTAAATCAATTTCCTAATTTCAATAGTGTTTACATAAATAACGTCGTGAGCATTCACTCCTCTACCATGAGTCCCTGATTTAAGTGCTGACGAATACCGGGATTAAGTATACAATCTAAAGAATGTTGTGTAGAGGAAATTTAGCCAACTAAAACTTATAAAAAACCGACTGAATCATATATCAAAATTATAATAAAATTTACATAATCTCGAATAAGAAAATGAAGATCAGTTTTACTCGATATCGAATGCGGTAACTCGGACTCGGACTTATAGTAACCGGTTGAATGCAGACAAAATTATTATTGTTAGTTATATGTCATTAATCATAATTATACATATATAGTATTTATTTGGGAAAAATTCGTAAATGTAACTTTTTATGATAAAATGTAACTTTTAATGAGAAAAGTTGTAACTTTTTCAAAGCTACCCCTGGCAACACTGCTAATAATAGCTGAGTCTTAACAAGTTAAATACTTTCTATGCAGCCTTCAGAATAAATATCAATATAAGACCAAATTTTGGGACAATTAGGTGTCATTTGGAGACACACGCAGAGAAAAAATATAGTTGTATATGTTTAATGTAACCATTTCAAAATGTTTACAAGTTTTAGAACAATATGGTCACTGTTATTATTTATATGATTGCGGTGTAGCAATCATGTCATATATGATTGCAATAAATGTTTGTGGCAAACATTTTTATGATGAAGGATTTATCATATTATGTTGTTCTCGACTTATGGATATCAGAATTATATGATATAATGATTCATCATGAATATGATTGCCATAAACATATATTTATTTACTACAATCATAGATATGATTGCGACAATCATGTTAATCTTGACTTTACTATATTATGGTTACCACAATCATATTAATACTAACAGTGACCATAATATTGTTAAAAAAAAAACTTGTAAAAATGCTGAAATGGTTACAGTAAACATGTACATCTATATTTTTTCTCTAGATGCAGATAAGGACTTACTCCACAAATCACTTTTAGACATACTTGCCCTAGCTCTTACATGGAAAACCAAAAATCCACTGGGCGAGCATTTAAGAAAACTTAAAAAATATATAGAAAATTAGATTATTTTATATGTTTGTTGGGTTAGTACATAAAACAAACAAACTTTTATCAATTTAAATTAAGCAGAAAAAGTGCGTTAGTACAAGTATTAAGCGGATTTGGTTGTTAATTACTTTTTAAAATAAAACAAAAACAAATGGCATTTGCTGTTAAACATTTACAATAAACTACACAAATACTTTTATTATTTAATCCCTTAAAGCAAAAATTTAACATGTTCAGTTAAAAAGCAAAAAAAAACTAAAACCAAATACAAAATCAAATAATATTAAAACTCTAAAATGAATAATAGAAACTTTACACCTCCAGCTTTATTTTCCAAGTATGAATAAGTTGAGGGTTTGATGAGAGCATAACTAAATATTTGAAGACACAAAAAATATTGTAAGTGAAAATGTTGATAATACTGGTACTTAAGTATGCATCTATCTATTTATGAAAAGATTGTTAACCTCAAAATTTGCATGTATGCCAGCAAGTAAGAGTATCTGTTGGTTTAAACTACGCTTTGCCCTGTTTCCGTAACTTCAGTTAGTTTAACAAACTGCGATGTGATATGAGTGCAAGTATCTATCTACATGCATCTAGTGCTGTTATGTTTGTAGAGTGTTGTGTAAGAGAATTCCTCCATGTGGCTGCTTAAATATACAAACTTTTATACTCATACTGGCAGTCATCTTAAATTACATTTGCATTTCCCCAATGGAAAATAGTTTTATGCCAATGAACTTTTTTTTCCTTTTCTCTTCTTTCACTCATACAATCTTTACACTTATGTACGTGGAAGGCAAACAGGCAACGAACTTACTGTTTTGCTATTGAAACTTATAGATACTTTTTGCCATTAAGCTCCAAATTGTGCTTAATACCCTAAAATACTGGTAGAAAGTAGCAAATTGCTAAATGGCAACTTCGTTTGTTTGTTTGTTTTAATATCAAATCAATTTTCTTTTTCAACATTCTTTTACTTCTTTAAGAATATTCACTGCATTAGTTGATTTGTAAAACTGTTTGATTGTGTTGGTTGGATGGGGGAGTCGTTCGTGCTACTCTTCAATTCATAAAATGTTTTCTTTACGCCGCTTATAAGTAATTTATGGTAAATACTGTTTAGTTACTCTTCATCTTTATGTTTAATAGAAAATGTGTTTACATTGGAAAAGTTTAGCATTTGCTGAATGAAAATTAATTCTTTGGAAAACAATTTAGAGCAAAAAACCGTAGCAAAAACATTCTGACGCCACCTGTTGTTGCCACTGCGACTGCTCAAGTATTTAGAAATTAAGTTTAATGAAACATCAATATTTTGTTAGATTTACAAAAGAATTCTGACAAAAAAAAACTCATGATTTCCGGTTGTTAAAATTTGCTTTAGCTGTCAAAGTATTTGTAACAGCTGCTGTAAACTTTGTCATTTTGTTTAACAAACAGTTCTTCTATATAGTTATGGAAATTATTTTGGGTATCATGTGTTGAAGTTATTATTCAGAACTTTATTGCTTTGGATGATTTTCAAATGAAAAACCAACCTTTTATTAATAAAAACGGAGATGGTATAATATAGAAAATTTAATGTACAATAGTATTTATCGTTTGCTTAGTGGGTAAATGAGTTAAGTCTTCTTTTACAGTTGATGGTAATTGCAGTAACAACTCGATGAGTCACAAGGCTGATGTCATTTGCCTTGCTTAAGGCGGTTTGTCTACTACATGGAAGTGGCAATTTGCTGTTTTCTTAGCAGTTGCCAATATTATTTTGGAATTATTTTCAGAGGATGACCCCTAGTCTTGCAAAGTATTGTGTTGGAACTAGGAAAATAGGTTATTTGAGGGAGGAAAGAGGGAGTAGTTTTCGATTTGAACTTTCCTACATTGAAAATGACAGGGAAGACATTAGCGGAAAGTTTATTCCACATACGAACAGTACGACTAAAGAACGAATTTTTCCTGTAGTGTGTTGTGCGGTCCATTGGCCAATCAACCACAAAGGGATGTGTTCTTGATGAAAAACGTGTATTATGTAAATATTTGCTGGTATCAGGAACAAGTTCCCTAATTTTATCAGTACACATTACATTGTAGTACCGATAGAACCTTGAAACGCAGCCTACATTGCGTCGGTGATCCAGCGAATCAATGAAGTTGGATACCCTATTGTTACCAATAATCACCTTCGCCCTATCCTGTACGGAATCGAGAAGCTCTAAAATAAACTTTGAAGCATCGCCCCATACAAGGGAGTTGCATTCCATTTTCGGTCGGTTATAGGTGGTGCAAATAGTGAGGAGATCAGATGAAGTGAAGTAATTCCTACACCGTTTTAGAAAACCGAGACAGTTGAAAAATGTGTTTAAACCAGTAAATATAACATTGCATTCTCATGCCCAGAACATCAAGAGCGACTGATTCCACAATATTTGCACCACCCATAAATACAGATGAAGCGATATGGTCTGCCGTTCGTTTTTGTGTCAACATACAACACTGAGTCTTGCGGAGACAGTTTCCCAAATACCCTGTAGTCTAGGACAGTTACACAGAATATGTTTCACTGTTTCAAGTTCCTCAATATCATCGCAAAGCCTATAAAAGTCCTGTGCGCCCATATCCCATTTACCATTAAAGCCTCCAATTGAGCAGTGCCCGGTTAGCATTCCTACTAAAGACCTACGACTTTTCCTAGTAGGGGACCTAAATAGTCCTAACGCTTACAACATTTTTGTGTAACCTACCCGCTTTGGTCTTACCAGAAAAGACTCAAAGAGTCTAAGCAAGTTCCTAGTAGCCGCATTTGACACATAGTCTTCAATTGACAGTAAGTTAAGGATTATATCCAATGCCACCGGAACGACACCATTTTTCCGATAGGAAGGCTAGCAAGTCTACCGTAGAGCGTCCTCTAGGAAAACCGTACTAGCAGACGTTAAGTAAATTGTTGGACTTCAAATAATTATCTAGATGAAAGTTTAGCATAACTCCACATAACTTTGGAAAGTGCAGAACAAATTGCTAATGGACGGTAATTTTCAGGATTGTTAGCTTTTCATTTTTAGGAATAGGCGTTACATTAGCCATATACAGGAAATACGCCGTCACGGTATAAAGTGCTGAAAAGGTTAGCTAATGGACGAACTAACGTCGAAGAGCACTGCCTCGAGACCAGTACTTTTACGTCATCTGCTCCAGGAGACTTATTTACGTTGAAATACAGCACAAGCTCGAAATAATATATTTGCCATAGTCACTAATACTCTTTCGAGTTCAGACAGTGGTTGAGCACTTTCCGTCAAGTGAAAATTACTTGCGAATAATTCAGGATTTTCAATGCTCCCTAGATTTAAAATTGTTCTTCGTTATCTAAAATCCAGAGACATTTTAAAATAATTTTTTTTCAGAATAAAACCTTAAAATAGAATAAGTTGTGCAATTAAATAACTCATTGATAGATAGGTTACACAGAAAACTACTTCAAAGTAATGCAGGCGGTAACTGCAGAGTAGGTTATGTTAGGTTTCCAGGCAGCCGCGAAGTGAAGAAGAAGTGCAGATCACGTGGGTCCAGGCATAGGTCCCTTTGTGTTACCTGAGTATAAAGGCAAAAAGAGAAGAACAGAGTAGATATGAAAAGAGAGAATAGGACAGTCAGTATTTGGTTAGGGTTGAAGAGTGAGAGAAGAGATACGAGAAAGAAAGAGAAAGGAGAGTAGATTATCATTGGTCTCTCCATGGAGATCCCCATATTAGGTATGGTTAGCCAATTACTGTTCCTTACAAAGGCATAAATGCACTCAAGCCTCAAATTCGAGAGCTCAGAGAGACTAGTTAGGAAACGATGTCCCAGAAACCTTAAGCAACGATTTTCCAAAAATTGTCTCATACTCCTCGTTTTGACAACTTCTGTAGAAGTCGTTGTAAGGCAAGCCAAGTCTCCTCGCGTGGTTGCCAAAAGTGCAGTGACCGGTAATGACCGCCACCATACCGCTCAATTGTGAGCGTGTCAAGCCAAGAAGATATGTTGTTCGTCCACGATTTAGTCGGGGCCATATCATTCTGGTAATAGTATATGTGGGTTCACAACCCCATCTTGCCTGAGCATAGTAGAAGTTACTAATGTTACTAATGTGAAGCTTGCATTTGGATAACGGAATCCCACATAAGAAGTCTATCTGTCCGTCATGCAGCATGGCTCCCTTTTCCGCCAATTCATCAGCAACACAGTTACCTATAGTATCTCCGTGTCCACGTACCCACTTGAGTACGACTGTTGAATATCTCGCCATCCTGTTTAAGGATGCCCGGCATTCCTGGACCAAATTAGATGTTGTATATATACCTGTTAGAGATTTTATTGCGGCCTGACTGTCAGTATATATACGAATATCCCTACCTGATAGCTTGTTATAACAGAGCCAGTTAGCCGCCCTTTTTATGGCTGATATTTCAGCCTGGATAATGCTGCATTCATTTGGAAGTCTAAAAGATAACCTAGTTTCGAATTCCTGAATGTAGACACCTACGCCAACTCGATCTCCCCTCCTAGAGCCGTCCGTATAGACTGAGAGACCTGTTGTGTCGTATAGAGGTCCGTCCATTGCTTCCGTATTATGCGGAATTGAGAAACCAAAATTTCTCACCATGAAGGGCCTAGAAGTGCAGTAATCGATATTTTATTTTCCGGAAGATTCCGAATGCTACCTATTATACTGGCACATGTCTCCACTGGTGCATGTCTCCACGCCCCAATCGCGTTTAGCCTGAAGGCCGAATTGAATGCCGTTTTTCTGGCCATTAGATCCACAGGGATCCAGTTTAATAAAGCAAAGAGCGACTTTGTTGCGGTCGTTCTTAGAGCGCCTGTTATCATGATTGCCATTCTTCTCAAAACCTTCTCGAATAGCATACAAGTTGAGCCTTTGTCCAGCGCCTTCCACCAGACAGAGACTCCATAGAATAGTGTCGGCTTAATGACCGCATCACATAGCCAGTTGACAAACTGGGGTTTAAGGCTATTGGGTACCTATAGCCTTCTTGCAGACATACACAGCCGTTAAGGCTTTTGACGTCCTTGAAAGGGTAACTGCAGAGTAAGTAATTGCAAGTTTTTGCTGAGAAGTTACGGTACAATATTGTGTCACTAGTGAGGAAACAATCATAAAGGAAAGATTATTAAACATTATTATTTCCATATTGTGGCTACAAAGCAAATTTTGGTAAACACAATCTTGTGGTAATGTCGGTAACAACTTCTTCATCATTATAATGGCATTTACATGCAGTAAAATGACACTTTCCTAATTGCTGCATGCCGGTAAATGAACTTGTATCGTTTGCTACATATGACAATGACAGCAGATATCATTAAAATTATATAAAATTGTGTTTTCTAGTTCATGATTTTCATAAAACAAAAGTAATTTAGCTAAAAAGTTAACACTCTGTTAAACAAATTTAATTTAAACAGCAAAATAGTGCAATACTCCTGCCTACCAGCAAGTTGATTGAACTTTTTTTAATAAAAATTGTTAAAAAAAAAAGACATCAAAACGGGTTAAATAAAGTATTTTTGAATAAATTTATTAACAACCTTAAAAATTAAATAAAAATTTTATAAGAAAAAAACACACAAAAAATCAATGAACTTTTCATGTAACAACAATGTTAACAATGTTAATTATACAGCAACAAATTATTGCTTGACACCTTTAATAAACCAAAAAAAATGCAAGCATGTTGTAACAAGCAGTAACATGCTTATAAGTATTTAAAAAAATTTAAATAAAACAAAAACACCCTTTCTTTTGTAAAATGAACTACACTGCTGTGACTGACTGACTGATGATGAGAAAGAAATAAAGTGTCATTATTTTAAGTAAAAATACTTAGTCACTCACACATGCAGACAAATAGACTGACATTTTTGTGTTGTCTGTCTGTCTCTCTGTCACCCCTTGACAATTTATAGACATAAAATATGTCAAAATCTGTTTTGCCTGTATGTTCAGTCAGTCTATCACTTTTGTCTGTCTGCCTGTGATTTTCAGAGTCGACGACATTGTCATCAACAACATCACACAGCCGTCTGTCTAGCTGTATGTGATCCCCATCAATTTTTATGATGAGACTATAAATATCACTTAATATGAAAGTCATTCATTGTTTGATGTTGTTGATGGATTTTTTGTTTTGTTCTCCTATTCATCGTTTGTTATTGTTTTTGTATATTTATTTAATATTGAATAAAACAAATATGATATCAGAACAACAATATTTACCACCTTTAATCTATTAATATGTATATATTGGCATGACAGATAGCAAACATAATTTTAAAACCTTTTCTTTAGATATATCAAATCAAAGTTGGATAACGTTAGTACCACCATTATCCTTAGGTTAGGTTAGGCAGCCGCTCCTCAAGCAGCTCACTTGGTTCCATTCAAATCTAATCCCATTGTGATGCCCAAGGGGTAGACAGCAGGGTATTAACAATACTTCCGTTGCTTCCAAGTTAAACTAGAAAGATTCCCGGATGAAGGAGTAGATTCTTCTAAGATTCAGCATGATAGGAATGGAAATCCGAGGATTTCCATTCTTAAAATACTCATTTATTTTGTCTACCGTTACCGAAATAACTGCAATTACGGTTGCCGCTAAAATACCGTTTCCAAAATAATTCCAAATTGACGTAACTATAACCTTTCATTCGTTTCACAATCATCCTTGTATTCTACGTAATTTGATAAGTTTCTAAATTTAAAATGCACATTTAATGCAGTTTTCTTTTGTAGCAAAAATGTTGCCTTTTTCATGCCCTTTGTCAATATAAGCGGGTGCAACAAATTTCAGTTTTGACAGCCAATTTTACCAGTTTATGCAAATGTTGTGAAATATTAGAGATTTGTCAATAAAATAAAGCGAAATATTTTGCATTTTTTTGTGGATTTTTATGAAACTTTAGAAAAGTATTTCAGTAGGTTTAAACAAAGCATTATAAGCGAAAAAGATGAAAACAAAACAAGTAAGAAAGTATGGTCGGTCAAGCCCGACCAGATAATACCCTACACTAAGTAAATGAGCAAAAACATTTTGCTTTCAAAATTTCAATAATTTATGTTCGTGAGCGATTTTCGGAAGTGGGCCTTATATGGGAGCTATGACAAATTATGGACCGATCACCACGAAATTTGGTCACGTGATTAATGTTTATATGAAAGTTATTTATGTTGAATTTTATGTGTATACCAACATTTGTAGGAGATTTATGCTCGTTAAAGTGATTATCGGAAGCAGGCCTTATATGGGAGCTATGACTAATTATGAACCGATCATCATAAAATTTGATGACATGAATTCCCTATATATAAAACTTATTTGGACAAAAACTTGTGTAGATACCTATATAAATTAAACATTTGTTACGGATAAAATCCACTTTCGGGAGGACATTTGTATGGGGGCTAGGTCAAATAATGAACCGATTTCAGCCAGTTTCAATAGAGATCGTCCTTGGGCCGAAAAAATGATATGTACCAAATTTTATCGAAATATATTCAAAATTGCGACCTGTACTCTGCGCACAAGCTTTACATGGACAGCCAACCAGCCAGCCAGACGGACGGACGGACGGACGGACGGACATCGTTTAATCGACTCAGGAAGTGATTCTGAGTCGATCGGTATACTTTAAGGTGGGTGTTAGACTAATATTTTTGGGCGTTACAAACATCTGCACAAATTCATTATACCCTCCCCACTATGGTGGTGTAGGGTATAATGAACCAAAAACAATTTTGACACCAAGAGCACAAACTAACTTGTATACCCAAACTGTCCATCCGTCTGTCCATCTGTCACGATAGGGCCCAAACGAAAGGAGCTAACTGGCTGAAATTTTCCACAAATGCTCTATGTTGATAAGGTTTGTTTGGTATTGAAAATAGGCAACGCGGTTTTTGTTTTTAATAACGTATGTGTCATTTTGAAGCGTACATATCTCTCATTTATTCTCACTATGTTATTGAACAGCCGAAAAACTTTGAAGACCAAGAATTGGAAGCATTACTCCCTGAAGATTGTTGTTAAACTCAACAAGAGCTTGCAAAATCATTGGGAGCTTCTCAAGCAGCAATTTCAAAACATTTGTAAGCTACTATACGAATTGAAGAGATAATTTTGCATGTCAGAAATGATGCCTGAGAAAATCATTTTAGCACCGAATCATTACTTTCCATTACGATAACCCGCAGCCCGGCCAACCAGCCGAATCGACACCAAAGCCAAATATTAAGAGCTGCTGAAATCTGACCGGACCATCACAAGGAACCTGTACCAAACGAAACTTATTCATTTGAAGCGAGCATTGGCCAAAAAATGCCCAGAATATGCAGCCAGACAACGCTCGACCACATTTTGCGATGCATTTTAAAAAGTATTTAGAATGAAGTTTGGAAGTTTTGCCTCACCCGCATTATAGTCCAGACCTTGCTCCGTCCGACTACTATTTGTTTCGATCGATGCAGAACGCTCTCTCTGGTATACACATCGCTTTGGAACAGAGTATCCGATATTGGCTTTATTCGTTCTTGGTCTCAAAAGATGAGCAGTTGTTTTGGCTCGGCATCCTTATACTGCCAGAAAGATGGGAAAAGGTCATAGCTAATAGTGGCCAATACTTTGAGTAAATTTATATTGTACAAATGTTTCAAAATAAACATTTAAAAAAATCCCTTATTTTTAAATAATACAACCAATATGAACCTAAATTTTTCTACCAACTTTTATGAGAATCGGTCCATAATTGACCCTACCCGTCATATAACCCCTATATCAAAAAAATTATTTTATTGTCACATATTGTTGGTATATAGCAAATTTTCGACTTCGTTGGGATATCTTTCTATTCACTGGTACATGTATCTAAAAATGTATGTGTTTGTAAAATGTATGTCATGTCTAATATTTAAATTATAACACATTATCCATGTCATTTATATCATTTACACAGCAGGTCATATTTTATTATTTCTTTTTTCCCTTATTATTAGATTTTTTGTAAGTAATAAATAAAGCTTAAATAAAATAGAATAAAATATAGATCTTTGGCAAAGCTACATATTTAACAGCTTTATAAGTTGAGATTTAAAAGAAAACTTTGCATAGATTTTTGTTTAAGAACGAAATTTTTTCGAAAGTTTCCATGACCATTTTGCATAAATGAGGCTGGATTTGGTAGATGCAGCATTGAATGTCCTCCTTCAAAGCATATGCTTATAAATTCGTTGGCATAGACCAGTGGTGCCCAAACACATACCCTCAAAGCTTTAGTTGTGTTGGTAAAACAGCGGAGAATAAAAATCAACTCAACATATGAATGTCGTACACTGAGAAACTGAAAGAAAAAAATGTTCTTCTCTGAGATGAAAACAAAGCAACAAACACATGATCATTATAAGAAAACACACAAGTAAGCTTATAGTGTATGTGTATCAAAGTAACGTCAGCAGAATTTTCTTGCCCTATTACGCGTGCTAGGGAATTGTGATCTTGGGCGACACTGGCATAGACCAATAATGTTAAATCATATGATCTAGAAGGCAAGTTCTGATCACCAAAACGGGATAGTTTACGAACAGGCAATGTCTCATGCTGAAATTGCATTATTTCAAAGGCTGCATGCGACATCATCTTGTTGAAACCACATGTCGTTCACATCAATATCATTCAATCTAATCAAAAAGCATTCTATTAACTGTCAGCTGTCAAACTGTTTTGTGGCTGGCAACTCTTTACTATACAAATTTGCCGCCATTTGCTTGTGTGAATTTTGCAACACCTTTTATAAACACATATTTTCTCTACATCATTGTCTACTTTAAGTAACTGTAAACTATTCTTAACATTCCAGGCTTGCAATTTCAGCATCTTCAATTTTAACATGTTTAATTTTGTGATAGCTAAGGACCATTCCTATTTACTACATTGTTCTATGAACAGACTGGTAGTTTTGTTTTATTTCCGTTCAACACAACTGTAGCTCAACTGTCTTCCACAAAGCTTTTAATATTATTTGCCTAACATTTTTAAAAAAGAAACTCATACAACTCATCCACCCTTTAGATTTCCTTAAGCAATTGAATAATTAAATTTTTATTAAAAGAATTCTATATTCTTAAAAATTTAACCCCAAACAAAGCTATTAACTTCAAAATTAAAAATAAAATATTTTCTTTTTATTTTGTCTATTTTTTTTTTTTTTTTTTTTTTGTGGAATTAAACACTCGAATGAACAAAAAATGGTTTTTAAAAAGAATTGACTTTAATAAAATACCTAGCTAATCAGGGTATTTAAGTTGTTTCCCTCCCTCTACCTCAAGCATGTGTAAGTAAACTCATACAAGTAAACAGAATGAAGTCAATATTTACCCTGCAGTTCCTGAACATATTATATACCCTTTCTTTTTGTTTTTTATAATATTCACCTTAGTGAGAATGGTATATATAAGTTTGTCATTCCATTTGTAATTTCCACAATATAATTTTCCGAGCCTATAAATCTGGATCCTTATAGATATCGGAGTCCGTCTCTCTGTCTGTTGAAATCAATTTTCTGAAGACCGCAGATATCTTCGGGATCCAAATCTTCAATAATTCTGTCAGACATGCTTTAGAGAAGTTTCCTATTTAAAATCTGCAAAATCCGTCCATAAATAACGGAGATATGAGCAAAAATCCGAGACAACCACTATTCTTTGGCCTATTTTTGATCTATATCTCGTAACTAAGTCATAAATATAGACAATATGGATATCTAATGATAGATATTTCAAAGTCCATTGCAACGATGAATATAAGGCTATATAAGTTGGACCTACAATGGGTCAAAATCGGGAAAAATATTTTATAACCCGATTTTTTTTTTCACAAAAAACTTTTTTTTTTTTCCTTAAACTTTGTTTTTGTAATTAAAAAAAAAATTTATAAAATTGTAATAAAATTTTAAAAAAGAATTTCAAAAAAAAAAATTTTTAATTTTTTAAAAAATTTTAATTTTATTTTAAAGTATAATTTGGTGAAGGGTATATAAGATTCGGCACAGCCGAATATAGCTCTCTTAATTGTTTTTCTTATAAAAGTCTGAGTTAGATGAGATTTAAATATCGAACTAGCGATTTTGTTAGAGAAATGTAATGCAGAGATGAATAACTTTACATTACAGAAGTAACTGTTATATAAAAACGATGCCAATAAGTTCGTCAACAAAACCTGCTGGGAACATTTAACAATTGACAGACATTATAAGCTGTTTACAGTTAAAAAGAGATTTACTGGCAAGTCAGGGAACACAAGCAGCCCAAGCAAGAGTGAGTGAATGGTGTAAAATACAACATTTCCTTTTGAAGTTGGGTTTTTTTGGTAAATCTTTTACAAAAGTAGAAGAAGATTGGCTGTCAAAACATGATTTTTCATTTTAACATAACAATTGGATCCACACACATATTTACAAACAAAAAACACCTTATCATGATTAAAGCAAACTTTTTACATTTACAATGTTTACCTTTTACACGCATAATACGAATACCTTGGGTTTCTAAGTATGCTTGCTTTCTGGCAGTTTTTTTAAAAGGAAAGTTAAAGGAATGTATTCTTGGCATAATACTAGAAATGAAAATCAATTCATCAAATTCATTTAATCATTTGCTTTTTCTTCAAAACCAAGACACATCCAATCAATTCATATGACAGATGTGCCTTTATTTTGTTTTCTTGTGTGGAACAAGCAACACAGCATTCGTTAAACTTGAGTGACAAATGTCATACGCACCTGGTGTCTCTGCTTCTTATTTATTACGTTTTAAATACAAATCAAATCAGCTCAACTTAAATCATTTTACCTTTAGGTGGGAGTTTTTAGAGTTAAAGATACAGTGTGTTGAAATATTTTTTTGCTTTTTATTTATTGTATTTAAAATAATTTTCATTCGTGTTTAAACATGTTCGTAGGTTGTTTTTATAAAAATATAAATTAAAGTTATGTTTTTTTGTAGTCTTATGTCTAATGCAAGTACTTCTTGTTGAACATATTGCCTTAAATGGCTGTTTAAAGTTCAGTTTTTAAGTGTTTTCGGTTCAGTTCAGTTCTTTAATTTAGTTTTTTTTAATTAGGGGTATTGAAGAGTTACACGTTATTCAGATTATTGGAATTGTCAGTTATCTTATGACTTTTCAAGTTAATTTTTTTTATAGATTTATTAAGTAATCCATAATGTTTATTAATTTGTCCATAAGTTTCAATATTTCTTATGGAAAAGGTCGGAATTACTATAGCTTTATATACATCGTTGGAAAGGTCTTTAAAATATCTATCATTAGATATTTTGTCTACTTAGTAATTTTGCTAGTCGTGGTTTTTTGCTTATATCTCAGTCATTTAAAGTAGCAACCGAACAGGGACTATAGCAGTTATATTAATATATGAATCATGTTTGTAAGTTATTTAGGAGCTACGAAAAGTTGATTTCAACATACAAACGGACATAGCTATATGGACTCCGCTATATATAATGATCAGGAATATAAATACTCTATGCGGTCACAAGTGAAAAATGTAGAAATAGAAAACAAACTTATATATACCCTTGCCGCTCATGGTGAAGGGTATTTTACTAATAGTTGGCGGCTAGAGTTCAAAAATGTCGATAAAAGCCACATTTGGGGATCAAAGAACCCATAAACCCACACTTTAGTGAGAATTTCTTCTAACATGAGGCTGGTGAAGCAGTGACTGTTACTAGTGCTCAGTGGTTTAGACATTTATTATTTTAGAAATAATTCGATAGTTCGTGAACGATTGGAGATATGTCTGCTTTTACACACAGCAAATCTCTTCGATTCCCTTTTAAACTTACTCGTCTGTTTACACACAGCACGACCATAGTGAAAATGAGAAAACAAAAGAGAATTGAAGAGACTTGACAGTACAAGCAAGTGTGTACGCCACTTCTTTCTTCTTGCCTCTCTCTCCTATAAACTCAGGTGAGGTGTTTTTTAGTTGACTTGTATTTTCATGGGCTCGTAGTTAGAATGGGGGCAAGTGCAAAGTTAGTCACATTGGGCCTACAAAATTTAAAATCACCAAAATTTCAGTTCTTATCCGAATGTCTAGAAATTGCATATTTAGTATTTGATAGAGAGAAGTTTGATTCAGTTATTTGCTCCCTATAAAAAGTTCGGAACATCTAACATAGGGTATATTTTTAAAGTTTTTGTTTTTCCAAAAAGGTTTTCATATTAATTCGCTTTTATTTTGAAACATTTGTACAATATAAATCATTCAAAGTATTAACCATTGTTACCTATGACCTGTTCCATCTTTCTGGCAAAATATAGATTCTGAGCCAAAAGAACTGCTAATCTTTTGAGGCAAAGAACAAATCAAGTCAATAACGGATACTCTGTTCCAAAGTGAAGCGTATCCCAGAGAGAGTATTCTGTATCGATCACAACAAATAGTATTAGGACGGAGCACGATCTGGACTATAAAGCGGGTGAAGAAAAACTTCCCAACCACTTCATTCAAAATAGTTTTTAACAGGTATTGCAACATGGAATATTACAGTTTCATGTCTGGCTACATAAGGACTGAGATCGAAAAATTTGTAACATAATAAAAATGCAATCACTAAACTTACAGTTTTTAATCTTTTTTTATTTGATTAAAGTTATTGTTACAATTTACAAAAAAAATTATCTTTATAGTTCTAATCACTAATGATGAAATTTTGAACCTTTTTCGAAAACCCTTCCATTATGGTTTTTTAGTGCTTTATGTCACTTTGTTCGAACAGGTTGTCCATCCCCGTTTAAAATCTACCACACTTTTGGACACCTTTTTTGTACTCTTCAATTCTCTTTTAACAAGAGAACAATATCTCTCCACTGGACTCAGCTCCAGGCAGTTTGGAGGATACAATTGGTACAATTACCACATTATTGTTCTGGTACCACTCAAGACCTTTCTTACCATAGTGCCAGATATAGGCCAAAAATAAGTGGACGCATTAAAAAGTCTTATGAATGGAAACATCCTTTTTTGTAAAACTTCCAAATCAGGCCAAAAATAAGTGGACACATTAAGAAGTCTTATGAATGGAAATATGCTTTTTTGTAAACATTCCTTGATGTACATTTCGGTATTTATAGAGCCCTTTGTAACAAATGTTTGGTTTTTTTGCCGCAACTGCATATTGCTTGCCATACCAACAACTTTTTGGGAAATTTTGTCTGCTTTTGGGTCCTAAACTTTTCTTTAACATTCCCTCGAGCATCAGCAACATACAAATTTTTACCAGGAAGCTGCGAAAAATCTGCCAGAATATATGTTTCGTCATCCATTATGCAGCAGGTATATTTTTTGTATACAATTTGACATCAATTTCCGTGCCTCTAAATTTTTAGCACACTTCCTGTTAGGAACTTTTTGAGCCTTATATGTTTTTAAACCTGCATTGGCTTTAACTTTTCGTACCAAATATTCAGAGTACTGACCTAACCGGGCTGATTTCCTACCGGATGTGTTAGGAACTCTTTTGAAGATGCTTTCTATTTTGTTGGCTTTATAAATATCATGTGGACCATTCCTTCTACCTGAACCAGGTTTTATATCAACGGGCAAGTTCTCCCGGTACTGTTTAATAACATTGGAAACAGTTTGATAGCAGACCATTGACTGTAGGACCAAGTTGGGTTTTGTTGAAAATATTTAATAATTTTAGTACGCACTTTTTTCTGGTCACTCATTTTAATCAGATTAACAACAAATGAGCAAAATTGACATTAAACATAATAACTGACATGCTGACATGCAAAGATAACTTGATGAAAAAAATCAAATAATACTTGGATTAAAAGTTTTAATGAAAAACGTGTGTTAAGAATTTTACGATCTCAGTCCTTATTATGGTAGATTTTAGGCCAATGCTCGCTTCAAACGGATCAGTTGTGTTTGGTACAGGTCTGGCCAGATTTCAGCAGCTCATAATAGATTTGGCTTTGGTGTCGATTCGGCTGGTTGGCCAGGCTTCACACATCGCACTGGTTCCTCTAGAGAGAGTCAACTCAAAATTTTTAAGTTTTCACTTTTTGCAAGAAATCGATATACAGTGGTCATATCTAGCAATTGTAAAAATCTTACATATTTGTCTCTACTCTTTCTCCAAAAATACAGTTGTATCCGTCTTCAACTTTCATTGTAATGTATTATAAAAAACGGTTGTTTGCCTCTACTGAACATTTTTAAATGTTGAGTTGTCTCTCTTTAGAGGAACCAGTGGGATATGATCTCTTACGCTTCGGGTTATCGTAATGGATCTTTTTTCATCGCAAGTTATGATTCGGTGCTAAAATGATTTTCCTTTATAGCGTTCAAGCTGCATTTTAGACATATAAAATCGTCTTTCAAGGTCTTTTAGCTTCATTTTGTATGGTACCCAATTTCCCTGCATTTGGATGAATGATGGTGCTCTCAAACGTTTTGAAATTGCTGCTTGAGTAGTTCCCAATGATTTTGAAAGCTCTTGTTGAGTTTAACAACAATCTTCAGGGAGTAATACCTACAATTCTTGGTATTCAAACTTCTCTGGCTGCCCTGGGAGATCTTTGTCTTCTGTGTCAAAATCACCACTTCTGAATCGAACAACCTATCTCTCGCACGTTGTAACTGATGAAACACATTCGCCATAAGCTTCGATGAGCAATCGGTGTGTTTCAGGGGCAGTTTTGTCAATTTAAAGAAGTATAGCTAAACTTCCCGCATACGACGCTTTGTTGATAAAAATTTTACATTTTCGAAGCAAAAAAAGCTTTGTTGTTTACACTTTAATGTTCAATAACTATGTGAGAATAAATGAGAGATATGTAGCCTTTAAAATGATATATAAGTTATTAAAAACAACAACCGCTTTCAAAAGATACGCCATCTAGTGTAACTCCCAATTTTTAAGTATTTGCATAAAATTTTAAGATTTTTAATAACATTTTACAAAACAATACATTTGGTCAATTCACAAGGTCTCTTATCATGTCATATTGTCCTAATATTTCACAATGATTTGTATTGCTTTTCAAGAATAAAATGTCCTAAAATAATACTACTTTCTATGCTATGTTTATTGTGTTATCGTAACCAACCAGCAGAGATCTGCGCCGAACGCCTTAGAGTCGGTTAAGCCGAGCCGCCGAGCCGTGATATATTAGGACGTTATGACAATATGTCTGATAAGAGACCTTGTGAATTGACCAATTATTTATTTGGTTACAGTAAATTTATAATTTCAATAAAATTTCTTTGTGAAAAATTATATTCGTGCTGGAAAATATGACATTAAAAATGTATCATATTTGAGTTCTCCCAAATACCTCAACAAAAAAACCTTGTGTGTAATGAAGGTAATGCATAGTGCTTTTAAACTGTATTAACAGATTATCCCAATTGTACTTCTAAAAAATTATATTCACGTTGGAAAATATGAAATAATATCACTGTGATCACTGTGACCAAATCCTACTAACTCAAGGCATAAAACCTAGTGGGGAATGAAGGCAATGAATAGTGCTTTTAAACTGTATTAACAGTTTTTGCATATAAGTACATCTATCCTTCAGGAGACACACAAACCTTGTCATCTCTTGAAATTGTTTAAGTTTTTAGTGCGAAGTGTGTATATAGAAAATTGTGTTTCTAACACAGTATTATCTTAAGAAAATCTGTACATATGACTTTTTTTTAGAAAACTTTGATTCTCACAGTATTTGAATGCCCCTACTAATCGCTCATACAATATCGATTTCAAACCAACTGAAACGGAAACATGATTGTTTTCCTGTTATGGGCAGTGTAAACACAAAACCAATGAAATAAATAGTGGCAACCACTTGTAAATTATTTCTGAAAATAACTATTTTAATGTGACTGAAAGAAACAAGCAAACGCTCTTTGCACTTGGTTTTTTCTCAAAATATCTTAAAATCAAGTCTGGTTAATGTTACAAAAATAATAACAAACAAAGAAATATTAAATACAACTGAAAGCCAAGTATATATATAGCGTAGGTTTTTTTCAAATTCAAGTATGTTAAGCTTTACAAGCAAAAGTTTTGGAAAATACTGTTACAAGTACGTATAAAGACTATTAAGAGAGGCGTAAAAAACTAACTTACAATTTCCTCAAACTGCTTTCACTGCTACATATTTGTATATCAGATAGCAATTTGGAAGAACAGAGTATAAATAAATACCAGTTTACCGGAAAAAAAATATGCTCTAATTTGTTTTGTTTTTTTGGTAATTAAAACCTAATTTCAACATCTTTAAAGATATTTTTGCAAAAAATGTTAAGTCCAAGTTTTAATATACAAAATAATTCAATATTTTTTTAACACTCCAGAACTCACCCTCGTATCTGTGGTTTAATTGTATTATACGACTATAATTTGTTTTACCTTAAATTTTTTTTTTGTTCTTTTTTGCTCCCCAATTATACCATAAATAAATGTCATACTCAGATACATTTCACATTTTATAGCACTATTGTTTCTTTTTTTATTACTTTTAAAATACCATGACTGTCATATTGTGTTTTTATATTTTTTGTTAAATATTTTTTCATGTCATTTTAATAATATGATATTTTTCTGTCATTTTGGTTGCAAGTTTGTATGTGCGAGTGCATAAGTAATATATTTTTGTGACAAATTTTAAAATATTTTTATTGTTGTTAATTTAAATAACAATGACATGGCTATACATTAGTCCAGATTTAAATTCATACGAAATAAATTAATGTTTTCACTCACCTTTCAAAAAATGTATTGTAGTTTAAATTAACGTTATGTAAATATTTCTTCTAGAACTCGATATGAATTACTTTGAATACAAAATAAAAATGATTCTAATATGTATATTTTCTGTAGAGTTTAGTAATGGTTGGTTTAATGTGAAAATGAATTTAATGTAGAAAATCCACGTAATATTTGAATATTCTGCCATTGAAAGAAATGAACAAATACATGGTGGTTCCTCTAAAGAGAGTCAACTCAAAATTTAAAAATGTTCAGTAGAGGCTAAACACTGTTTTTTTAATACATTACAAAGAGGGTACAACTGTATTTTTTGACGAAAGAGTAGAAAAAATGATGTAAGATTTTTACAGTGGGTAGATATGATGACTGTACATCGATTTCTTGCAAAAACAGAATATTGAAAAATTTAGAGTTGACTCTTTTTAGAGGAACCAGTGCGATATGTGAAGTAAAATCTGTAAACAACACTTCAACATATTGTTACGAATGTTCAATGGCGATTTGAATTTAACGGTCTGTAACGACTGCCTGCAACATTCATTATGTTTATAAACACGTCCATCAGTAGAAGCTTCTACTTATCAACAATGTTGATAGCATGCGATTATAAGCATTGTTCGTAAGTATGGCAACACTAAATATTTAAGCTGCTAACATTAACATCGAAAGCTCTAGAATTCGAACCTACTAGTTTGTCCGTTAAGAGCATTGTAGAAGATTCCCGAGAGATGGCGTGTGTATAGATAGTGGCAGATGTTGCAGTAGAGAGTGGAGTTTATCATAGGCGCTGTTAGAGTTAACATCAGCTGTCGTGTACATTTGAATTGATAAACGTGTAAAAATACACTGAGTGACTATTTAGACTGTTCTTGTTGTACATTTTAAATAAATAAAGAATTGTTACAATTTCAAACTACTAAACTGCTTTTATTTGCAATTAAAAGTATCCGGTTTATTTAAAGGAAATAAACCCCCGTTTTTAAAAGGTAAAAACGTAACAATATGCTTGAAACAGAGAGACAGCCATACAAGATATCGTAACGCCATGAAGGACAAACACCAAACCCCTAATATTGACTACGCTAACATGGATGTAAATGACTCCTCAGCAGCATTGATGTGAGTCTCAAAACTCTATGTTACACGAACTGTAGATGGAAAATATGGATAGCACTTGGTAACCCATCTGAATAAAAACAAACAGTTCTTGGCCAAACAAGGATAGATATAAAGCCGGTTTAGCCGACGAAGCTGCTGGTGATATTAAAAAGCTATATGAAACAACAAGATCTATTTCAGGAAAAAATACATATAGCTTGTGGACCCATTCAAGGTCTTGATGGCAAAACTAAAGCTACGTACACACGGTTGTCAGATTGTACAATATTGTCAGAAAAATGTTCAGAAAATGTCTAACAACCGTGTGAACTTACAATTTTTGTCTTACAACGTTGTTAGAAAAAGTATTTGTCAGTACATTGTAAGACAATACTATTGTCAGACATCTGACAATCGTGTAAACACCTTACGTTGCCATTGCCAGATCATTGTAAGATCATTGTCAGAAACTTTTTATTGTCATATGTGCGAAGTTTATGCATCTGACAATGGAATCATTGTCAGATAAATTATGTCTATTGGCAACACTGTGAATATGTATTTAAAATAAACGAAAGTGAAGCAACCGTGTGAACTGACAATTTTTGTTGGCAGATAAATTTATTGTTTGACAATTGTCTGACAATGAAATTGTAAGGTTTTCTTACAATCGTCTAAACTGACAATTTACCTTTTGCTAATAATATTTCATTGGCAGTACATTGCTAGCATATTGCCAGATCTGACAACATTGTAAAATCTGACAAACGTGTATACGTAGCTTTATTACCACAATCAGAATTATATTCGAACAATGTAACGAATATAGAACATAGGCATATGCAGCATTCATTGATTTTAAGAAGGCTTTTGACAGTTCCTGTGATGTACATTGGAGAAGAGAGGGATGCCTTCCAAAATTATAAATTTATTGAATGTCATATACACTGAATTCCGCTGAAAAGTTTTACATCGAGGTATGTTGTCGGGCCCATTTGAGGTAGCAACCGTAGTTCGTCAAGTGTGGAATCCATTTACACACCTTGAAGACGTCGAATATTAAATGATATTTAAGAATACATTACTGCTGTAAACATAAAGGCTAAAGTAGCTGGACTGAAAATGAATATTGTTACGAAATTGCATTATCAATTTGAATTTAACTGTCTGTAACGGCTGCTTGCAACGTTCGTCATGTTTATAAACATTTCCATCAATAGAAACTTTTGCTCATCAACAATGTTACTAACATGCTGTTATTAACATTGTTTATAGGTATGACAACATTTAATATGCTAACATTAACTACAAAGCTGCTAAAAGCTATAGGTGATCATTGTGGAAATATAACATTCTATTTTTGTCCATTAGATAATTCATGAAACTACTAGAATATTGAACTGTCTATATCAGTGTATCACAGGCGCTGTTATAGTTAACATCAACCGTATTACCAGTGTGTTTTTAAAGTGTGTGTATTAAAAGAGCTTGATATAACATTAGTGAATGCCTTGGTAGCTTTATCAGTAAAAAGAGTGGAGCTGTACTTGATGTCGTTAGCAGAAAAAATAAGGCTAAAGCAACATTAGGCATGTTAAATAATGTTTGAAGATCAAGTCAAATACTGAAGATCTCTAATTCCTATGTAAAATCAGTGTCATAATACGCTTATGAAACTTGGAAAAGCATTAAACAAATTAATAAGAAATTTCAAACGTTCACTAATAAATTCCTAAATGGCCTAGTCGTATAAGCAACGTAGACCTGTGGACTAGAACTAATCAAAAGCTAGCACTAATAGAAATTAGGGAGCGGAAATAGTGTGGGATAGACTTCGGACTTCGATAAGTGCGGATCCATGGGGTAAAATAGGGAAAATCTCCCCCAAAACCGAAAAGTTTTAATATAAAAAATTTAAATATATTTTAATTTATTTCCCCGCCCAAAAATGTTGACCTGGATCCGCGCCTGTACTTCGAAGATCTTGTCAAAATATAGTACGACAAGCATTAAGGTGAAATCCACAAGGAGTCGACGACCTGGTGCTCACGCTAATACCTGTAGGAGAACCATTGAGGAACCCAATAGCAGAGTTAGATACAAGAGAATAGTAAAGGAGGGAAGGATGACAGAATAATGGCCTAACATGACAATTTATTTGAGTTGGCTTAATTCGCCATATCATAAAATAAAAAAAATTTTTTTTTCATTGATTTCTTTTAAGTTCATATTTTACAAAACATCAAAATAATAAAAAAAATTACACAACAATTTTTACTAATTATAGTAACGAATTCTACTACCTCAATTAAATATTCACCATTTCGCATTAAATACAAAATAATAGCACACATATTTATTGCAAAATTCAAAATAATTGTAAAAGTACTGTAAACTCAAAAGTGACATGTGTTTTAAATGTTTTAATTCTGAACATTTATGCTTTGCGAAATACCCTGGAGGGCAATTGCATACATACTTTATGCTGTAATAAATTTTCCACTCAATAAATAAAATACTTGTTGTACATTGTACGTTTTATTTAAATCCTATTTACATTTACACATGCATGTAAATTGTAAAATAACAAAATATTTGTACACATAAAAATATTTTGTATTTAATCCTAAATGCGGTTTACAATTCATACAAATACAGAAATAATGAATGTATTTGAAGGGAAATAAAAATTATTTAAAATTAAGGACAAATATATCCCAGTAGTTTCAAAAGTAGTTAATGTATCCTTTTTAAACAGACTCCAATTTATATATATCTGTCTCATTTTACACTTATGTACACATTGTAATATAAAATGTAGTCAACTGGTTACTTTATACATTCCAGGTAATCTAGCGTGAAGTCAGTTGTCACTTTAGTGTCTCTAAGTAATCTAGAGTGTAGTCACTTTAAACGTTTATTTTCTAGTGCATTTTGGGCAGTAGTAATCTATTTAAGAGTCAATTTTCACTTAATGTCCCCTTTTAATCTGAAGTGTAGTGTGTTGAATTTTTGACTTTCATTTCACTTTATGGTTAAGCCACTTTACTCTCTACAATGTATTTATTTCTTGTCTCTTTAAAATGATTTTGACAATAATTTTGTTTTATACTTTAGGGACTAGTTATTTTACTTTCACAAAGTAATCTAGAGTCGGTCAGATGTATTTGATTAAAAACTGGGAGCTGTACTTAAGACTGACTACAAGAGCTTGTTAAAACAGCTAGTTATATAGCTATCATAATAACCAGTTCGGTAGCTTGCGTTGACTGCTTTGGTCTAGCTATCAGACTGTCTCCTTGTAATCTATGTAGCGTCAATTGTCATTCACCAAACTAACACTGCAAACAGTGATAACTCATAATAATAAATGAAAATTAGTAGTTCGGGACAGTCACCCAGAACGGCTGGGTATCAAACAAACAAAAGGACCCAGCGAGGTGATATTTATATACGGGTATCAATTGTTGTCTTAGCAGTTTTTCTTTTCCAGGAAATATAAATTGAAAAGAGAGAGAGCAGAATGAAAATGTTTGAATTTGTATGTTGTGAGTGTCTGAAAATAAACAAGTGTCAGGAAACTTGTATGTATTAGATTGGCTGAGGAAGGATATAGAAATGTGGCTAAGACGAAATGGAGAGGTGTTGTGGGAAAGTTAAAGCAAATGCTAACTACAAGTAGAAATAAAGTAAAAGCAAAGCAGAACCTAGAATAGAACCAATATTTATGAAAATATACAAATAAATATATGTACCCTGCAGTTTTCAAAAGGGTAATTACCATTTCCAAAACCAGCTATATAGCTATTTAAAATACCAAACACTAGTTACCTTTGAAGCGACTGGTATCAAGTAAGGTAGTGGTTTAAGTTATATTTTTAACAAATAAACTATTGTTACGTTTTTACCATTTAAAAACAGTGGCTTATTTCCTTTGAATAAACCGTATTCTTTTAATTGCAAATAAAAGTGAGCAGTAGTTTGAAAATGTGTAACAACTGTTTATTTATTAAAATATACACAACAGTTTAAATAGTCACTCTCTTATATTAAACACTGTTAAACAGTTAATGTTAACTATAACAGCGCCTATTGTACACTAACTCACTCACAATTCGCTGTTACTATTTATATACAAGGCGTCATCTTCTAGAAGTTTTAGGAATAATCTAACGGAAATACCAGAATATTCTATTTCCACAATGATCACCTAGAGTTTTTAAAGCTGCTTCACAGTTAATGTTGTCATACTTATAAACAAAGTTAATAACAGAGTGTTATCAACATTGTTGATAAGTAGAAGTTTCTACTGATAGAAATGTTTATAAACATGATGCAGACTGTTAAATTCAAATTGATAATGTAATTTCATAACACCATTATATATATCACTAGCTACTTCATTAACCCCCAACTAGTTCCATGAACTTCAGGAATACACATACTTTAACCCACACAAATGTTTGTATGCTGTATATGTGTTAGTGTGTTCTTAACAACTGAAATTTGAAATTTAAATTGTCAGACGATTGAAGACAATTTCAGGAAATAAAAAAATGAATGAAGTGGTATTAGGTTTGAAGAGAATGTCTAAAGAAATTAGGTTTCGTTAGGTAATCATGATACGCTGTACCTTAGGGTGGCCCCCAATAAAGTTGTGGATGTTCCCAACTAAGATAAAAGTTAAACTTATTCTAAGATACTGTTTCTCAAAATATATATATCCTGAGTTCAGCATTTGGTGAACGGGATCAAAAGATAAAAATTTCCTTTTTTATGGTTGTAATTTTAAATATTTTTAGGTAAACAAAATTTAAGATTTTTTTTTACATTTTTTTTCGAAGTAGTTTTTTAAAAGATTTTTCCAATTTTTTTTTTTTTAATTTTAAATAAAAAATTTTTTTGGTGAAAAAAAAAATTCGGGTTAAAAAATATTTTTCCCGATTTTGACCCATTGTAGGTCCAAATTACTATAGCCTTATATACATCGTTGCAATGGACTTTGAAATATCTATCATTAGATATCCATATTGTGACTGAGTAATCCAGATATAGATAAAGAAATAGGCCAAAAATCGAGGTTGTCCATTTTTGCACCGATTTTCTCGATTTTAAATAGGAAACTTCTCGAAAGTATGTCTGACAGAATTATTGAAGATTTCGATCCCGAAGATATCTGGGGTCTTCAGAAATTTGATTTCAACAGACAGACACGGCTTAATCGACTCCGCTATCTATAAGGATACGGAATATATATACTTTATAGGGTCGGAAAATTATATTGTGGAAATTACAAACGGAATGACAAACTTATATATACCCTTCTCACGAAGATGAAGGGAATAAAAACTATAAGTTTTGGAAATAGATAGATATCATTTAATGTTGGTCTATAATACCAACTGCAATTTAAATTAGAAATACTCAAACATGTTAATGACATGCCATTATTACTGATTAAAACATTGTGCAATAACTAAGTAATGCTAAGTCCATATTACTTAGAAAGGTAGTTTAGTAATCATATAGAATCAATGTAATGATTTTAGAGTTAAGAATATCTTATTCATAAGTAATTATGTATTCTTTAAAGATGGGGGAGGAGCAGTCGTCTGATTTCTTTCCAGCTAAACGAATTAATTGTGACAAGTGTCACAACAAACATTGTCTAGTCATGCAGTTTTAGGGATATGATAGACATGACACATTTTAAGAACTCGTTTGAGTCGACTCAACATATTGAGCAGAACATGAAATATTTCATTAGGCGTTATATAAACAATAAGTACATCCCTCTTTCAGTAAATTTTGCATTAAAGCATTGTTTACTTTTGTAGTTTTAAACCATAAATTTATTTTTATAAATACATACATATTTTACTACTATGTTTTATGTATATATTTTTCCATAAGTTTATAAATGCACTCAACCAATAATATAATTTATATAAAAGTCAATACAAAATCAATTTCTAGGAAATCTGGCATAAAACATCATACATACACATACAAAACTACATATTTACACATACATAAATGGAGTAAGGTATCACTATATAAAAAAAATAAATTCGATTAAGGTAACTTTATCATGTTAAAGAAAAATTGCAGCAGGTACTCGTAAATGGATTCTTTTCTTTTTTTTGTGTAGAGACATTGTAAGCAGTAAGAATATTTTAACTCAGGTTATTTGTTAGTTAAAATGAAAAAAATGTGTTCATAAGAGCTGATGTTGTAAAACTTATATAAAAACTCATTCACTCGTTCATACTAGTAAACTTTCTTGGCAGTTTATTGCACAGCTATTAGATACATCTTTGAAATTTCTATAACCTCCATCAAAAACATGGGGGATATATTGAATTCGTCAGTTTGGTTGTAACACATCAAAGTATTGGTTATAGATCCACAAAAGTGTATACATATATTCAGGATCCTTATGAAATTCTAATACAATCTATCTTTAATGATTATATCTCACCATTTACGTCATAATTTCCCTGATTTTAAATAACAACCGAACCGGGACTATAGCTGACATATTGATGTACCAGTCAGGTTTGTAAATTATTTGGGTGCTTTCAAAAGACAGACGGACATAATTATATCGACTGCGCTATTAATAACAATTCAGAGGTCGCAAATTAAAAATGTGTTCCCAGGGGAATTAAATTGTTCTCAAATATTCTCTTTTAATCCGATATATAATAATGGGAAAAATCGGTCCAACCAAATACAAATTTTTCAACAAATAGTTACTGCTAATAATGTATGTGTCTAAATATAAACAAAATAGGTTGAATCGCTCAAAAGTTTTTAATCAAAATATTTAAAAAACTTTGTTCGGGCTTGCCACTATACTAAATTATTCCCGAATATAGCTTGGTGAAATTTACCACTGATAGTTTCTAGTAATAGAAAATATAAAATTAACCAAATCGGTTGAACCTGATAAATGTTTTGATACAAATTGCACAAAAATCGATTTGTGATGTGCATAAAATTCGTCACAGCCGCAAATAAAACTCTTACTTGTTAAATATTATTTTACTTTTAATTTTAAATGTTTGTTGAAATGTATAGATAAAATATGGTTGAACAATTTTACTTTTACTCGTAGTTCTTTGAAAAACTTTTTCTATCACTAACTTTGTTGACGTGTCACTTTCACTAAATTTATTTTGATGATTTTACAAAAAATGTATTATTGGTTTATGATTTGTTATAAAGAAAAAGAAGTTAGCTTGATAAACCGAAATTTCTATACCCTTCACTTTAATGCGAGTAGAAACAAGTATTAATACTTTTTTTCAAAATAGTAGTAGAAATACTACTTTTTTTAAAAAAGTTGTAGAAATACTAAAAACACTTTTTAGAAAAAATAAAAAAAATTGAAGAAATACTACATTTTTCAAAAAAGTAATAAAAAAACAACTTTTTAACAAAATAGTAGAAATACTAACTTTTAAAAATAGTAGTTGAAATACTACTTTTTTCAAAAAAGTAGTAAATAAAAAACTTTTTTTAAAAAGTAGTAAAAACTACTTTTTTCAAAAAGTACTAAAAACTTATGTTTTCAAAAAGTAGTACAAATACTACCTTTTAAAAATAGTAGTAGAAATATTACTTTTTTCAAAATAGTAGTAGAAATACTACTTTTTCCCAAAAAAGTAGTAAAAATACTACTTTTTTTCAAACAAGTAGTAAAAATACTACTTTTATCAAAAATGTAGTAAAAAAACTACACTTTAAAAATAGTAGTAGAAATAATACTTTTTTCAAAATAGTAGTAGAAATATTACTTTTTTCAAAAAAATAGTAGAAATACTACTTTTTTCAAAAAAGTAGTAAAATACTACTTTATTTCAAATAAGTAGTAAAAATACTACCCTTTAAAAATAGTAGTAGAAACACTACTTTTTTTCAAAATATTAGTAGAAATACTACTTTTTTCAAAAAGGTAGTAAAAATACTACTTTATTTCAAATAAGTAGTAAAAATACTAAAACTAGTTTTTAGAAAAATAAAAATAGTAGTAGAAATACTACTTGTTTTTCAAAATTGTAGTAGAAACACTACTTTTTTTCTAAATGGTATTAGAAATACTACTTTTTTTCAAAACAATAGTAAAAATACTACTTTTTTTCAAAATAGTAGTAGAAATAATACTTTTTTCAAAATAGTAGTAGAAATACTACTTTTTTCAAAATAGTAGTAGAAATACAACTTTTTTTCAAAATAGTAGTTGAAATACTACTTCTTTTCAAAAAAGTGGTAAAAAAACTACCCTTAAAAAATAGTATAGAAATACTACTTTTTTCAAAAAAGTAGTAAAAATACTACCTTTTAAAAATAGTAGTAAAAATACTACTTCTTTCAAAAAAGTAGTAAAAAAACTTATTTTTTCAAAAAGTAGTACAAATACTATTTTTTTGAAAAAAGTAATAGAAAACTACAAAAATACTACTTTTTAAAAATTTTTGGAAAAAAGTAGTATTTCTACTGCTATTTTGAAAAATAGTAGTTTTTTTATTACTTTTTTGACAAAACTTAGTATTTCTACTACTATTTTTAAAACACTATTTTCTACTATTTTTTCAAAAAAGTTTTTACTTTTTTGAAAAAAACTAAAACATTTTTTTTCCTGAAATTGACCATTGTGAATTTTGATTCTCTGTTCGAATTTAAGGCGTTGTATACATCGCACATTAGATTCAAATGTGTATAAAGTGGCGTTTAATTGAAATTGAAGAATAATGGCCTTGTCATCATCGTTCTCAAAGAAATATGGATCGATGACGCCAGCCCAAAATCCACATCAATCAGTGGCTTTTTCGGGATGTATTAGATGCTCTTGAATCTTATGTGGATTGGTATCGTGCCAGAACACCAATTTTTTTTTATAATTTACAAGTAGTGTTGAACGCTATATCCATCCGTCCATGGTGATTTGACAAAACAAACTGAATAAATGGCAACCAATTCGACAGATGTAGCTTCAACAAAATGGCCGATATCAACTGTCAAAGTTCGAAAGTCCCTATTGGATGACCTTTTTTACATCATGTATGCTCTGATTTGCAATATAATTTATTAATTTTTCTCTTTTCATTTTAAAGCTACATAAACAATTTTGAATCAAGTACATTTTGTCACTAGTTAAATATATGAAAATTACAAACGGAATAACAAACTTACCGCTCAAGGTCAAGGGTATTAAAAGCAAAATTTGAAATAGAAAGTTCTCAAAGAATATTTAAAACTTCAGCAGATTTATATGTATAGTTTTGTGGTTTGCTACAACGTTTGTCAGCACTTTTTATGAACTTTAGTGTTCGTTGAAGTGAATCTATAAATTTAACTCACAATTAATGAGAAATGCTTAGTTTTTGTATCATCCAAAATCTAAGGAAATAGAATGAGTCTTACAAACTAAGTATTCTACAGCAAATATGAGTTAAATCAATGATGTTTACAACTGAGACATAAATAATGATGAGACAAAGTTTATATTCAGCTAGTGGCAACAAATCATTAATGTTAGCACAATTAATTAAACATTAATTTCATTTATATGTATTTCCTTAAAGAAATCACAAAACCATTAATTCTCTGAAAACCAGTTTAATTCATTAATACCACAGCCATTTATGTCAGTTGTCAAAGAACATTTAATTTCAAAATACCTATAGTTCCCTAAAAGACACCTATTTAAACATTACTCAACATTTGTGGTAAAGAATGTTAATAACAAAAAAAAATACGAGTAGTTAGCTGTAAATTGAGCTCAAACAAACTTTCTACAAAATACCCAAGAACTCATGCATATGATGAAAATCTTCTAGTTTAATACACTCGAGAAATAATGCTACATATTGTCACTCGATAAGGACGAAGTTGCTGTAATATTTTCACTAAAATTGGCCAGGTATTTTTCTATGAGTTTTTATTAGATGACATTTTATTTATCCTTGTCAATGGAATATACATAAGTATGTATTTATACATAAAATTTATTACCAATAAACTACATGGAGTTAACAGTACCCAATAGGAAATATGACCTTGAAGGAAATAACAAAAGAAGTATTATAAGTTTTCAACAATCTGCAGGATTTTCATGTGTTCATGTTTACTAAAATTGTTCACCAAATCAGGGAATGTATTTAGATTTTTTTAAAAGCAGACACAGAAGTACTTAGTTAGGAAGTGTTTAAAATATTTCCAACTGGGTAGTCAAATAACCAGACATACATATCGAGCCCTAACCGCGAAAATATCTTAAGTGCTTACCGAGTTTTATGACCACAGACTATGTCAAACAGCAGATTCTGGCATCTAACTAATATGTTACATATAACCATTGAAATACAAAGGCGTAAATGGAACTAGATAGGTCACACCATACGAAAGCCTAGCACAGATATTACTAAAACTGCTATTGAGTATAAAACGCAACGCAACCGCAGAAGAGGACGATCAGCTCATACATGGCGTAGACAAATTGAAATCGAATATGTATATTGATGGTTAAGTCATTTTCGCTGTTAGGGCTCGATTTAATCAAATGTATGCATAACTATCTATAGACACATACGCCTTGAATATGGTTCTACTTACTAGTCAAGTCTCTGCTGCTTTCAGTTAACGAGTAAATGAAGGAAGGAAGAAGTAGTCAAGTTGATGCTTGTATATTATGCAAATTTTCCATAAAATGCAAATCAAAATCATACATAATACTACTACGTACCCTGGGTACTCCCACCAATACTACTACTATTATGCTTTTCAATACAAACACATCAAAAAAAAAAAATACCTGCGTACATACAAGAATACTCACTAGAGTAAATATTGCTGTTGAAAGTTAAGATGTTTGACTTTATGTGGGTTGTATGATAACTGTGAGACCTTAGAACTGATTTTTTTTTTTTCAATAATTTGTAATATTTAATAGAAAAGCAATTTGTTGTTTGATAAATATTGATAAACTTGTCAACAGGATACAAAAGCTATTTTTAAGAAAAACCAACTCTATTTTCCACACACAGCAGAAGGGGGAACAACTATTTGTTATGTGAGCAAAGAGTTTTTGCAAAATAAAAGTCAAAAAAGCTTTTAAGTAAAAACAACGTTCTAGTAAATAGCATGTAAGTAAAAAAAGCTTTTTATGAAAAAAATTTAAGAAAAAGATCTTTTAAGTCAAAAAGCTTTTTGTTAAACAAATTTTTAGATAAAAAGTTTAAAAAAGCTTTTTTATTAAAAAATAGTTTTTAGAAAAAAAAAAATGTATTTAGAAAAAAACTTTTCGTTAAACAACTATTTTTTTCTGTCAGCAAAGAGTTTTTGCAAAATAAAAGTAAAAAAAAGCTTTTGAGTAAAAACAACTTTCTTGTAAATAGCTTCTAAGTAACAAAAGCTTTTTAGAAAAAATGTAAGAAAAAGATCTTTTCAGTCAAAAAGCTTTTTGGTAAACAAATTTTAGATAAAATAATATAAAAAAGCTTTTTTTATAAAAAAATAGTTTTTAGTGAAATAAATTTATTAAAAGATCTTACCACAAAATTGCTTTGTGGTAAACATCTTTCACTTAAACTGTTGTTTTTTAGAAAAAAAAACTTTTTGTTAAACAAATTTTTAGTTTAAAGATCTTATTAATAATCAAATTTTTATTTTATTAAAGCTTTATAAACATAAATTCCATACAATTCCATACCTTAAATAAAATAAAAAATTTATTATGAATAAGAATGTAGTAAAAAGAATTTTACTAAAAAAAGTTGTTGTTGAATTTTCGGGCTCGAGATCATGTTAATTTCCAAGATGATTTCTATTTTAAAATGATTTTCAGTAAAAAAGCTTTTTTAAAAATATCAAAGCTTTAAAGGAAACAATTCATATTAAGTTTTATCTCTTAATCATTGCCTTAAAGAATTCATTATGAATTAATTCATAGGCTTAATTACTTAGTACTACAAATGTATTGAATTCATTCCATTGAAAAATAATTCTTTATAAAATTAATTCCTTATTGAATCATTCAAGTTTTCTATAATTCAAATCCATTTCGAAATACTTAGCTTAATCACATTTATTAAATGATTAAATTTTTCTTCCATTACAACTAGGCTTTGAATTTTAAACAAATTAAGTGAAAAAAAACATTGTCATTCACTTTGAATTCACAAAAATGGAACTATTCAAAAGTTATTAGTAATTATGAACTAATTCAACAATGAATGAATTCTATTCAAATAACAGGTTTTGAATGAATATAAAGAATTTGTTTTGTTGGCAATTGTTTTAAAATTTTCACGAATTTTTTAAATTCTCAATTAAGATTTTAGTGAATTTGAAGTTCTAATAAAAATAAAGCTAAAAGGCTTTTTATTAAAAAGGTTTTTAGTACTATAATTAAACATTTACGTAAAAAAGCTATTTATTAAAAACATTAAAACATTAAAAATTGACTGTAAATTTTTTTTTTTGTAAACAGCTTTTTATTTAAAACTCTTTAGTTAAAAATGTTTGTAAACTGAGTTCTATTACAAATGCTTTTTATTAAAGAAAAACTTTAAAATATTACAATTTCTTGTAAAAATACTATTAAGTAAACATGCTTTTATAAACAAAGATTTTTAAAGAACTTTTTATTTTTATTACTTTTAATTTCGTAATAAGCTTCTAGTAAAAACGCTTTTTAAAATACTGAACCCTTTGACGACCACGGTGTCCCAACACAAAAACATTGAGTAACTAAATAACGATAAAAAAGGGGTCCCATTTTAATTTTAATTAGTTCGTAAACGCAACTCTTATTAATGTGTTTAGATTAAAATAAGTTCGGTTACAGCATTTATTTTTTATTGTCTTGGAAAATTGACAGTTTTATTGGTAATATGTTCAAGAATTGTCCAAAAATTTGACCTATGGTCGTGAAAGGGTTAAAAGGTTGTTTCAAAAAGCTTTTTAATAAAATGTATTTTATTAAATATGTTCTTAAAGCTTTAAAATATTAAAATTTTCCTCAAAAAAAGATTTTTATTAAAGCATACCAGTGTAAAATTTTTAAAAGTTTATTTTTGTTAAAAATGTTTTCTGCGATAATTATTAGTATTTTGTAAAAATTACATTTTGTGAAAGTTTTTATGAAAATAGAATTATATTAACAAAAAAAACAAATAATTCAAGTTTCCTGTAAAAAATGGTTGTAGTAAAGATTTGTAATAAAAAATTTTTTTATAAAATACTTTTTTTGTATTAATAAGTTAAAAGTTTTTTAAGAAAAACTAAATATTTTTGTAAAAAAGCTTTTCTGAAATTTTGTAAAAGCTTTTATTTTGGATAAGCTTTTATGAAAAGAGAATTTTGTTAAAGAAAAACTAATTATTAAAGTTTCCCATAAAAAAACTTGTACTAAAGATTTGTAATAAAAAAGCTTTTTAGAAAATAACTTTTTTGTATTAAAAAGCTAAACTTTTTTTTTTTAAACAAAATATTTTTTTAAAAAAGCTTTTCTGAAATTTTGTAAAAGCTTTTATTTTGGATAAAAATGGCATTTTGTGAATCATGTTTTTCATATTTTTAAATATTTAACATTTTCTATAGAAAAAGCTTTTCCTTAGCCAAATTTTTTTTTTTTAGGAAAAAAGGCTTTTTAGTAAAAAACTTTAAATTATTAAAATTTCCTATAAAAAAAGCTTCTTAGTACAAAGCCTTTAAAAAATTTTTGTATAAAAGATTTTGTGAAAGCTTTTATGAACAAAAAATAAGAAACAATATTTTTTGCTTTTGGGTCCTAAACTTTTCTACAACATTCCCTCGATTATCAGCAACATAAAAATATTGACCTGGAAGCTGCGAAAATTTTCCCAGAACATACGTTTCGTCATCCATTATGCAGCAGGTATATTTTTTTTATAAAACTTGACTTCAATTCTTTGTTTTTGGCCTCTAAATTTTTAGCAGAGTTCCCGTCAGGAACTTTTTGAGCCTTGTATGTTTTAAAGACAAGCATTGGCTCTAACATTTCGTACTAAATAGTCCGAGTACCGAGCTAACCGCTGCTTTCCTATCGGAGGTGTTGGGAGCTCTTTTGTAAATGCTTTCTATTTTTATGGCTTTAGAAACATCATGTCGAGCATTCCTTCCACCTGAACCAGGTTTTCTATCAACAGACAAGTTCTCCCAATACTGTTTAATAACACTGGAAACAGTTTGACGGCAGATCTTTGTTTGGCCAACTTTTTGTAGGACCAAGATGGGTTTTGTTGAAAATATTTAATAATTTTAGTACACACTTTTTTCTGGTCACTCACTTTAATCAGATTAACAACAAATGAATATAATTGACTTTAAATATAATAACTAACATACTTTTCAAAGGTAACATGATCAAACAAAAATCAAATAATACTTGAGTTAAAAGTTTTAGGGAAAGACGTTTGTTAAGGTTTTTTCGATCTCACTCCTTATATAAATTTTCTTGAAAGATTTAATGAAAAGACAAGAAAAAGTTTTCCTTTTCAACAACACTTTTCTTTACAAATCCATCTGGGTCATAAACTCATCGCATATGCCTCGCACTACCGTGTGTAGAAGGAAATAAATAAAAAATTTTGCCAAAAATGTCATCATCTGAAATTTCGTCGAAATAAAAGCAACGACTGGCTGCATATGATTTCACTGAACTAACTAAGTAAATTACAGACTGACACATAAACTGAGACTGAGAACATACAGTTTTGTATACCTGCAGTTCTGGTGGTTACCCTTTAACCTACCTGCAAAACTTTTAACTGACAAACTTAACAGGTTTAATGAAAAGGGGGTTGAATTGATACTAATATGTATTACATTTTGCTCAAGCAAAGTTTGTTTTAAACGTTATTTGCTGTTCATTGATTTTGATGTTACACACATCAAAGTTTCAAACTAGTGATTCAATAGGCGTAAGGTAATGCAGAGGGAACCAATTATCACTCTATGCCTAACTAATAAAAGTAACTAATAACCTTAAACAACTAGAGTTGACGACCCTTCTAACTAGCGAAATAACTAGTCAAAGTTGACAAGTGCAAACCTTCAAATTGCAAGGCTCCCAGCGGTTCTAGAAGACTGTATGTAACTCGTCATTTTACTTATCATTTAGGTAACAACTGTTTACATAACTAGCTATGTGACTGGTTATTTTACCAGGGAGTTAATTGACCCTTTTGTATTACAATAAGACTGTATGATAAGTAGTCAACACATTGGATTCACATAACGGTTACATAGATTCAGTTACCTTATTAACTACCTAACTGATTACTTGATCAGCTACATAACTAGTTATTTTAACAAGTACGGATGCAAGCGGAATCTAATTGACCTCAAATAGCCAGTTAAAAGACATTTCATAGACAGTGCAATAATCGATTGCTTGTAAACAAACCTTCCTCCGACAACTCTCCCATATGGTGGGTAAAATCAATACTCTCTACAGTGCAGTACCAAATAAATATTTAAAGTGACTACACTTTAGGTTACTTAGAGACACTAAAGTGACAATTGACTTCAAGCTTAGTTACATGGGATGTCAGTATACTTAAGCAAAAAGTATGAGAATTATATATATCAACACAATTTGTAGGAATTACTCACAAAACGTTTAAAGTGACCACACTCTAGATTACTTAGAGACACATAAGTGACAATTGACTTCACGCTAGTTTACCTGGGATGTATAAAGTAACCAATTGACTTCTCTATAAACTACAAAGTGCACATATGTAACAAATGACCCAAAATATATAAATTGGAGTCAGCTGCCTACAAGGGATACATTGACTACTTACAAAACTGGTGGGCAGTTAAAGTAACTCTGAGAGTGTAGTCACACTGTAGTGTATCAGTGATTGTGTTTGCTTTCAATGATTGACTTGACGCTTCATATTGTATTTGAAGAGTCTGTTTGCAAGTGCTGTTTGTTGCTGGTTGATGGCTGCTAGGTTCAGTTGAAAATTATTAAAAGGGTGAATAAATTTAAATGTTTTTTTCTTTTTTTAACATTTACATAGTGTGAATAGAGTTGAAAGATTCCTTAAAGTTTTTTGTTTTTTTCTTCTATATTTCACAAAATTGAATATAAAATAAAATATGTAAAAATTGTTGTATTTGTCATTTGCAAAACGTTGACAATGAAAAATGTTTTCCTTTTCTAGCTTTTCTTTTATTCTTGCTGGCTGTTTTGTGTTTTTAATGGTGGAGCTATTAATATTAATTAAAGGTTCTTATTTTGTGCATAAATTTGTTTAAATTTAAAACAATTTTTTTTTGGGTTGTTGTTTTGTAGGAGGTACCTTTATGAGTTGGGTTAAAATTAAATGACTTGCCCTTAAAGTTTTAGTAATATTTAGGAGAACTTTTAAAGTTCTCCTTAATAATTGAATATTTTATTTGTATTTTTTTTTTAAAAGTTGTTGTTTGTTTTTTTATGGTTAAATAAAAGTCTAGTAGCTGTTTTTTGCTGCTGCATTTTAAGTAAATACTCGTGTTATTTTTCGATTATTTGCTGCAAAAATTGCTATCACTGGCATTTCAAAGGATGTTTTTTTATCGTTATTGTTTATTTAAATTGTGTGTTTTTCTTTTACGTTTCCATTGAAATAAACAAATTGCTGATGGTGATATTTGTTTAAAAAAAAACAATTATAACAAAAGTAGAAAGCTTTTTAATGAAAATTATTAAAGATAATGTTCCACAAAAAATACAATAAATATTTCAAGAGAAAGCAAGTTTTGTTAGGATTGATATTTCTGACTGCTCAAACAGTACTCCAGGGGGACATTTGGTGAAATCATGGACCGATATTCCACCAGCTAACTGCTTTCGTTTGGGCCCTATCGTGTTTTCAACAGACAGACGGACGGACGGACATAGCTAGATCATAGAATCATACGAGGAGCCAGAATATACATAAATTGTTAAACCAACAAAAAAATAAAATAAAGGTATAGCAACAACAAAAATCCATAATTTATTGCCAATGGGAATATAAGCATCACATCAATTTGAAAATTATGACATTGATTAAACTGCAAAACATTGTCGTGACTTATTAAAGCTCGCAAATTATGAATTTCTTGTTCTCACTCCTTATCTCTTGTTGTATTCTTACTTAATATGGCAGCCCAAGAAAACCCTATAGAAAAAAAGTATTAATATTATGCCTTTTTTCCTTTATGGCGGCATCCTTTTGTGCCATAAATCCTGCAATAAAAGCTTAACCTTAAGCTGATAAATGAATGTGACAGTTAAATTATGTTCAAAAGATGGTCGAGCTTCTTTCTTTCTTTCTTTCTTTCATTTTCTTATATTTTATTTGTACAGCCAAGAAATTAATATTCTAAAGAACAACTTACTTTGATATGAAAAAAATGTATACAAAATTAGTTGACCATTTAAATTGAGACAAGGCCAATCAAATCAATCAATCAAATAAGTTTGTTGAAAAGATAAAAACGTTGGCGCTAATTAACACAATATTTTATAATATTCAGGGTATTTTGTTACAACCAAAAAAATGTTTTAAAATTCTTGTGTAGTTTTGTACGTTTATTTAGTATTTTCCTTTGTTTTGGCAATCAGCAAATGTCCTTTGAACATTTCTTTTATTTACTCAGGAAAGAAACAAAATTTAAAGGAAAGGAAAGAAATACTGTAACTACGTACTTATATTATGAAATTTTTGACAATTAGTTCTTTTTCCTTTTGCTTGTGTGTATATCACAGAAGGGACTTCAACAAGTTTTATGGTTGAGTCCTTTGCAATTGTTCTTCCAGTTTAGTTATAGTTCTAGTTCAGTTCTAGTTCAGTTCTAGTTCAGTTCTAGTTCAGTTCTAGTTCAGTTCTAGTTCTAGTTCTAGTTCAGTTCTAGTTCAGTTCTAGTTCAGTTCTAGTTCAGTTCTAGTTCAGTTCTAGTTCAGTTCTAGTTCAGTTCTAGTTCAGTTCTAGTTCAGTTCTAGTTCAGTTCTAGTTCAGTTCTAGTTCAGTTCTAGTTCAGTTCTAGTTCAGTTCTAGTTCAGTTCTAGTTCAGTTCTAGTTCAGTTCTAGTTCAGTTCTAGTTCAGTTCTAGTTCAGTTCTAGTTCAGTTCTAGTTCAGTTCTAGTTCAGTTCTAGTTCAGTTCTAGTTCAGTTCTAGTTCAGTTCTAGTTCAGTTCTAGTTCAGTTCTAGTTCAGTTCTAGTTCAGTTCTAGTTCAGTTCTAGTTCAGTTCTAGTTCAGTTCTAGTTCAGTTCTAGTTCAGTTCTAGTTCAGTTCTAGTTCAGTTCTAGTTCAGTTCTAGTTCAGTTCTAGTTCAGTTCTAGTTCAGTTCTAGTTCAGTTCTAGTTCAGTTCTAGTTCAGTTCTAGTTCAGTTCTAGTTCAGTTTTAGTTCAGTTCTAGTTCAGTTCTAGTTCAGTTCTAGTTCAGTTCTAGTTCAGTTCTAGTTCAGTTCTAGTTCAGTTCTAGTTCAGTTCTAGTTCAGTGCTAGTTCAGTTCTAGTTCTAGTTCAGTTCTAGTTCTAGTTCAGTTCTAGTTCAGTTATAGTTCAGTTATAGTTCAGTTCTAGTTCAGTTCTAGTTCAGTTCTGTTCTAGTTCTGTTCTAGTTCTGTTCTAGTTCTGTTCTAGTTCTGTTCTAGTTCTGTTCTAGTTCTGTTCTAGTTCTGTTCTAGTTCAGTTCTAGTTCGGTTCTACTTCAGTTTTAAATGTGTATTTCATTAACTTTAATCCTTATTTAACTGCCTCATTTAACACTATGTTATTATCATTATTATTACTTTATGCAAACTATCCTTATTTTAATAGTTTATGTTTATCACAATAAACCACTTCAAACATTAGCAAACCCATTTCAATAATTAAAAATATTTTAAATGTTTTAAGTTTAAACAAATTACAGCTAAAACTTTTTCTATAACTAAAAGTACATTATTAGGAAGTTTTCAGCTTTTTAAGAGAACAGTTTAAAACTTGAACATTATAAAGTAATCACCTACAAAATTGTTTATAAAACTTAACTAATAAATACTTGTAATATATTTGTTTCTTTCTAGGTATGAAACTATTTATGAAGAAGAGCATTGAAGTACTTGAATATGTATGTATTTAAGTATAAAATTATGCAACCTACATTAATAATTACATATATGTATGTATGGATGTATCTAAGTATGTACATATGGATGAATTCATGTATGCACTTGTATTTAAATAATAAACAAAACCTTGTAAACAGCCATAAACTCATGAATGTAATAAAATATAGTTGCTATAGGAATAAATTCAGCTAGAGGTTTCTGGGTACACACAGATACATAATTAAAACTAAAGGTAATTACATCAATTCTTTGACGTGATGAAAACTGAAAAAATTAAAAATATAATAAATTGTAAATCTTATAGCTGCTACATACATACATGGTGAAGTACATATGTATGATTTATATGTAAGTACTCATGTATAAAGATGAGTACATACATAGGTATAAACATACATATGTATATAATTAAAAATTCCAAGTCAGCGAGTTTATCTTGAGCAAAATCACAACCAGAATGATGAATAAAACTCAAGCACCGTTAAGCGCAAAAGTAAACATTAATTTAGCACATCAAAAGAAAGAATGGAGAAAAATGTTAAGAAAAATTCGTATCTAGAACAGCTTCATTATACTTAACATTTAATTGTATTTACATACGAAATACCTACATGCCACAATAAGTATCTACTATGTAGTAAGTATACTTATACGCACTAGTTAAACCAACAGATGTTAAGATATAAGCAGGTAACTTGTAATTACCAACAATTTTATCTGCTATGCAACTGTTGGTTTGTTTGGCAAAATATGATTTGATATCGTATATGGTTTGAGTTTTTGTATTTTCTTCTTGTTTTCCCTTTATCTAATGAGGAAATTAATTATCAGTTTATACATCTTGAAAACGTCTGCAGAAAAAAGTACTTTATTATAAAGGCAATCAGATTATGTAAAGGTGATAACCACCTTCAGGTAAATTATTACACTGTTTCGATAGAGAATTGTTCAGTTGTAGTCGTGTGCTAACAATTAACAACTAAATTTTTTTGTTTTTTTTATTCGTACGGAATGGTAGGCTTTACTGAATTATTTTTCTTAACAAATCGGTTGGAAAATATTCGAACATAGCCCGACATTATATGTGTCAGACCACTTGGAAAAGATTTCCATGAGTGGTAAGATGTCATTCCATTTTTAATTTCTGGAATATTAATTTGCTTCCTATAATGTAGGGGTTCTAACAAGTTTTGCCTCACGATACCCCTGACTCATTTCTTTCAAAGCACAGCCTACTTTTTGCCTGATCAAATGATAAAGTAAACCACCATACCATTGTTTTTATTTTAAAACCTCTTTAATGTTTGGATTAATCTCAGATATTGCACAACTAGTAACATTCTCAGCGTCCATACGTGATCGGTTATTTGTTATTGATTGATAAGAGTGCCAACATTGGGTTTTTAGCTCCGGAAATTATCTATTAAATTCATCGTTACAAGTTAACTTTTTGTACATCAGCCGTATTGATTTCTTCATTATGAAATATATAATGAAATGTAAGAATAATTTGGAGTTGATGATCGAAATCCACTTTTTCACACCGAAATTTTACACATAAAAGACATAGTAGAATCATAAACTGTCAACACCCAGCAGTTAAGTAGTCAATGTATCCCTTATATTGTCATTAATGTCCCTTGGCTAACTCCAATTGATATATTTTTTGTCATTTCACACATATGTACTTTTTGTAGTCAACTGATTACTTTATACATTCCAGGTAATCTAGAGTGAAGTCAATTGACACTTAAGTGTCTCTAAGTAACCTATAGTGTAGTCACTTTAAACGTTTTGTGAGTAATTCGTACAAACTGGTTTTATAGAAGTTGTGTGGATATATATAATTCCCATACTTTTAGCTTAATTATACTGACATCCCATGTAACTAAGCTTGAAGTCAATTGTCACTTTATTGTCTCTAAGTAACCTATAGTGTAGTCACTTTAAACGTTTATTTTGTACTGCACTTTAGAGAGTAGTTATTTTAGCCACCATATGGGAGAGTTGTCGGAGGAAGGTTTTTTTTACAAGCAATCGATTATTGCACTGTCTATGAAATGTTTTTTAACTGACTATTTGAGGTCAATTAGATTAGAAAATAACTAGTTATGTAGCTGATCAAGTGTTGACTACTTAGAACCAGCTATCATACAGTCTCATTGTAATCCAAAAGGGTCAATTAACCCCCTGTTAAAATAACCAGTCACGTAGCTAGTTATGTAAGTAGTTGTTACCTTAAATGATAGGTAATATCACTAGTTCGGGACAGTCTACTAGAACTGTTTGGGAATATTCAATAACAATTGGTTACTTTATACATACCGTGTAAAGTAGCGTGGAAACAATTGTCACTTTAAGTGGGTCTAAGTAATCTACAGTATAATCATTTTAAACATAATTTTTGAACTGCACTTTTTAGTGAGTAATTAGTAATTAATTTATACAAATTGTGTTTCTAAGTAACCTACACAGTTTTGAATGTAAACAGTATATATCAAATGGAATGTCTTTAAAAGACCTTTCTTTTTTAGGAAAAGGTGTAGTTTCTCTATCGCAAGAAAATCTCTATAATCAGTTTTTCCAACGTCGTTTATATGAAAAAAAGTAAAATACTCAAATATGTATGAATAGTTTTGTTTTGCTATAGTTATTATTAGTATGTTGTTGTTGTAAATATTAATGTGTAGATGACACGATAAGTTCCCTGCAGGCCATGGAACTGATAATTCCTAACATACACGCAGAGAAAAAATATAGCTCTACATGTTTACAGTAACCATTTCCACATTTTTAAACATTTTTTAACAATATTATAGTCACAGTGAAAATGTGAAAATGGTTACTGTTAACATGTACATCTATAGTTTTTCTCTGCGTGTACTAGATACTAAAACCAACCACTAGATACCCAACCAACCTACTTGCAAGAATTAAGACTAGCGAATTGAATACGTTCATGTGATTACAAAGTAAAATTAGTGGCGGATTGCTTACATTGCTATTTTGTTTGATTTGAGATCTCAAAACTTAAATAATGATATCAAACTAGCGATTTTGCAGCCTCTTTATAACTTTACATCATAGAAGTAAATATGTTATGGTAAAACAAACAAATAGACAAATTTTACAAGAATTTATAATTTTATTTCAAAGTTTTCTTGAAACAAGGATCCGTACTAAGTAGAATACACAATACTCAACAAGTTTGTTTAGATTAGAACTCAGAGTTGTCAAAGAATAAAGTATTTAAGGTCAATTGATTGGCCTTCAAAAGACGAATTAGAACTAGAACCGGTCTCTATCAGTCATGGGTTTTTTTTGTACAATTCCCTTCTTATGTCGCAGTAACAACAATCACAGTAAATTTTGAATTAATAACTATCTGGAATTCTCCTCTTTTGCAACTGCCGGGTTGTAAATACATTTCTAACGGTTTATCTTGTAAATTTATCTGGCTGTATGTGTTGGTATTATGACATGTTTGTGTGTGTGTGTGTATTTGAGTGAAGTGTTGAAAATTCACATTAATACATATTATTAATTTTTGTATCTATATTGCTGTTGTTTTTGTTGTATGTACTTCTTGCGATAATTAATTTACAGAATTTTTAATGAGCAGATTTTATAAATATGGTTGAATTTACAACAAATGTTGCCGGTTACTATTTATTTACCTCATTTTTATTATTATTTTTTCGTATTTCTGCACGAAATATTATGAACTTTAATAAATTTAGATTGATGGCATGTGATATTGAAAGAAATTCTCATAAACCATAAAATAAATAAATAAAACATTTCGTATGCTTTTACAATCAACTTTAAATCAGTGAGATTTGGAATTAAGAGAATGAAGAGTACTGATTCTTTGAAATTATTACACAGACTTGTAATCCATATTTACTAAAATATTTTTCCTTGTTATGTAGTTATAAAGAGCTCAATAATAATAATAATCCTTCAAATATCTGACCTTTTGTTAACTTTAGGTGAACTGAAACAAAATTAAATAATATATAATGCTCAATAATATACTGAACTCACATGAACTAGAACTGAATTGGAACTGAACTAGAACTGAACTAGAACTGAACTAGAACTGAACTAGAACTAGAACTAGAACTGAACTAGAACTGAACTAGAACTGAACTAGAACTGAACTAGAACTGAACTAGAACTGAACTAGAACTGAACTAGAACTGAACTAGAACTGAACTAGAACTGAACTAGAACTGAACTAGAACTGAACTAGAACTGAACTAGAACTGAACTAGAACTGAACTAGAACTGAACTAGAACTGAACTAGAACTGAACTAGAACTGAACTAGAACTGAACTAGAACTGAACTAGAACTGAACTAGAACTGAACTAGAACTGAACTAGAACTGAACTATGAAAAATTTTCTTAGTTGTAAAACTAAATTTTCTATTATTTTTAATAGTTACAAACATGAATTCTTTTATATCACCTAAACTGTAAATCTGTAACCATAAAAGCCACCATTAAAAGAACATTTATTTGATAATATTTGTTTAAAGAAACCCATTTACAAGTGCAGCAAGCACACTCTATTGTTTTAATTAAACTTTGATCAATCAAGTGAAGTATTTTGTGCACAATAACATGTGTTTTATCTTCATGTATTCCATGAATACGAGAGTGCTTAGTAAGCACTATGGGGCTTTAAGTATATACAAGTAGTGCACTTGCCAGCAAAGTGCAAAAAGTTTACAATTATCTGTGTATGTGTTAATATGAATCAACACATACAACTACAAAAAAACTACACAAAATCAACTACATATAGTAAAATAACAAGAGGCAAGCAACTATTTTCATGTTACTGACCATCGACATTATCACGTTAACTTTACGAGAGTTGACGCTACGCATCGTTAAGTGTTTGTTACAGAAATAAAGCTTAAAATCACATACAAACATAGATACACTCACACTCACATACACAGATACAAAATGCATTATTTGTATGTATGTATGGTTGGTGGTTATCGAATGAATGGTTTCATGCATGTGCATTCATTCATTCATTCATTCACTCGTTCGCTCAATAACCAAACGTCAGCACAATGGACGCATTTAAACCTACAAAAGTTGGTTGTTAAACTGTGTGTTTATGTATGTGTGTATGTAGGTAAGTGTGTGAGTGTGAGTGTTTATGCAGCAGGAACCTTACAATAACATGGTAGTGTTACACTTCAGTTAACCTCAAGAGCAAAAAACATCAGCTACATCAGTTGAACAAAAAAAAAATGCAAACTTCAATAACTGCAAATGCATAATAAAAACTACAAGAAACAGCACACATACCAAAAAAAAAAAAATAACACATAAACTGTTAGTGAAAATCATTGAAACCCATAAATGACCATCAGCCCGAACACCACCAGCAGCAGCAGCAGATGTAGAGAAGTACACAAAAACAAGCACTAAAAGTAAACAATGACATTTGAAACAACTATCAAAAAGTATGATGTAGTAGTCATCAACAATAAATAACAATAACATACACTACTCAATTTACCAACTAACAAAATGTTACACCATTTCCTCTCTATGACTATGAAGTCTTACATTCACTACTTTTGTACGAGGATTACTCCTTAGTTAAGTGAAATTTGACAATCCGACATTAATAGTTTAAAAAAAAAACTTGGATTTATGCGGGCAGTCCCAGTAAAACATTGAAATCCTTTTTATCGTGTACTTCCAAAAAGGTGCTTCTTAGATTTAAATCTTCTAAACACTGGTTCGATTCCAAAATGATAAATCAACGAATCGTAGAGGAGGACGTAAACTTTACAAAATTTATATTTTTGACCACCATGTTACAATACAAGGTGAGATACAGAGTGTCAAAGTCGACCATCTCAGGTTATGAAAACTTTTTCTACACTTTGGTAGTAGAGTAGAACCTACACTGACATGACCGTGTGTTTTTTTTTACTGTGTAATGGTTTCTTATTAAACTCGGCCTGCTATGAAATCCCTACTACTAGGGGTAACAGTGTAGTTAGTAATAGTTAATATAGATATTTGTTGTTTTCTGTTGGCCACATTCACCACTGTGTGTGTTTGTGTATGACAAGTCTAAAATTTCAAAGGCGTTTTGACAACACACTCACTTGTATAATAAACATCATCATCATCATAATCATTAACATCGTCATCGTAATGGTCATTTTATAACATAACACACACTACAAGTGCAAACAATTGGTGGTCTAAAGTAACTAAATAAAATGGTTTTTATTCTATTTGAAATTTAAGTGTTTTATAAAGTGATCTAGTTTTATGTTTTAGGTAACCTAAAAAGTTTCTGACTCCATTTGGCCAACATGGCCTATTATTCATAACATACAAGGGCATATGAAGCTTTGCGACCTTATGTTAAATCCGAAATTTTCATATAAATTTGGTTAAATTTGGAAGGACTTTTAGAGGAGGCCGATTAAAAATTAGACCCACTGCATATTTAGAACAAAATTTGGAGATTTCATAAATATAAAATAAATAAAAGGTTTCTTCGTTAATAAACCACATTAAAATTTGTTACATTGATACACTTTGTGATACAAAATGTAAAAATGAAAACAAATAAGCGATTTAAGTAAAACTAATCCCTCAAGTCTCAAAAAATAAACAAAAATTAAGTTTTTTTTTTTTTAATTTTGCCCTTAAAGCCCCCAATTGGTTTGGTAGATTAAGAATACATCATAATATCTAAATATCTTGACCTTTTTAGAATGCCAGCTTTGAGATTTTACAACACTTAAAAATTTCATTATAAAATAGGTTAAATTTTAAGCTTTTTCTATGTTAAATCTTTGCGGTTTAGTGGTCACTTTACTAACCACCTTTTCTATAGCCTTTTAAACATAGTTTATCGGCATGTATTGGCATTTTGCTAAGCAATTAAATTTTTTGAAGTCATCGTTTATGTTTTTGCTGTCAGGGTGCTCTGGTTAGATAAATATATTAATTTTAAAATATTGTAAACCGCAATTTTTTTTAATGGACTTTTACACATTCAATAAAAAAAGCACAGAGTGTTTATCGTCCATCGAATTCAGTGTTACTTTGCCATTTCGTTTGAAAAAATGTACACGATACGAACATTTATATCCTAGTTATTTTTAATGCCAACCGCCACGGTGGTTAGTAAACTAACCACTCCACAAAAAACCTTGGAATAGAGTGGTTTTTATATGTTTTGATTTATTTTTGCTTATTTTTTATAATAAACTAACCTTAATTTAAGTAAAAATGCAATTATTCTGATTTTAAACTTATACATATAAAACCGTGACTGAGAGAGTTAAAGTTACCGTAGTTAAGAATCTTAACTTAAGATAGCTTTTAAACAAATATAAAAAATTACAAGTTCCTTTTTATAATATATTTATAGTTAGCAAAAAGTATTGAGTGTATGACTTAAAAATGCGGGATTTACAATAGATGGTGTATCTTTTGAACGAGGTTTTTGTTTTTAATAACTTATATGCCATTTGGAAGGGTGCATATCTGTCATTTATTCTTACTTAGTTATTGAACATTATAGTGTGAACAACATAGATTTCTCTTTGCTTCGGAATATGCAGGAAGTTTTGCTTTGCTTCTTTAATTTAAAAATAAAAGTGCCGCTGAAGCACACCAATTGCTCACCGAAGCTTAAGATGAATGTGTTTTATCGGTTTTATCGTGGGATAGATGGTTTGTTCGGTTCAGAAGTGGTGATTTTAACAAGGAAGACAAAGATCGTCCAGGCCAGCCAAAAAGTTTGAAGACCAAGAATTGGCGGCATGAATATTGTTAACAAACTCAACAAGAACTTGCAAAATCATTGGGAGCAACTCAATCATCAATTTTAAAACGCTTCCAAGCAGCAGGAATCATCCATAAGCAGGGGAATTGGGTACCATTCGAATTGAAGCTGAGATACCCAAGGTTGGCAACCGAAACGAATAACGGTAACGGTATCGGTATTAATTTTATTTTTATTTCGGTATCGATATATCGGTATAAAACTAATATATCGGTATTTATACCGGTATAAAAATTAAGTACATCACACCTAACAAAAACTTATAAAAAATCGAAATATATGAAAGAGCTACAAAAAATTACAATATGTCAAAACAACAGGTACTTTGTTTTTGTTAAAAGATAATTGAATTGTCAAAGTTGCCTGTTGTTGTTTTTGCTTGAATTGACAATCCAATTATCTATACAAGTGAACAAAATAATCAGCTGTTCTTCTGAGGTCACCTGCTATAAATTTGCCTTGGTATGTAAGTAAACAACTAAGACAGAGTTGCATTAGTTGAACATCAAGCAGGGATGGACAAGGCTCAAATACTATTTTCTACTAGCAGCAAAGTTGTTAAATTATGTAATTTTAACAATTTTGCAAAATTTAATTATAATGCCGGTATGATATCAGTATTGAAACTTGTATGATACCGGTATTGATTTGCAATTGATACCTGTATAATAAAGGTATTGATACCGTTATGATAACGGTATTGTACCGGTATTAAGGGAAACGGTATTTGAATACCGATATTTTACCGAAATAATTATTTCGGTATCGATATCAATACCGGTACTCAATTTTAAACGGTATTTAATCGATATCGGTATTAATAACGGTATCGGTTGCCAACCTTGGAGATACCTTAAAATACGATTTTGTATGTCTAAAATGCTACTTGAACGCTATAAAAGAAAATCATTTTTGCACCGAATCATTACGATGAAAAATGGATCCATTACTATAACCCGAAGCGTAAAAGATCGTATGTAAAGCTGGGCCAACCAGCCAAATCGACACCAATGCAAAATATCCATGGTACTAAGGTAATTCTCTGTATTTGATGGGAGCAAAAGGATCCTATCTATTATGAGCTGCTGAAATCTGGCTAGATCATCACAGGGAACCTATACCGAATGCAACTGATTCATTTGAAGCGAGCATTTGCCGAGAAACACCCAGAATATGCGGCAAGACATGAAATCTTAATATTTCATCACGACATCACTAGGCCACATGTAGCAATACCTGTCAAAAACTAATTACCAATTAGTTGTTGGGAAGTTTTGCCTCACCCATAGTCCAGACCTTCACCCGCCTAAATACTATTTTTTTTTTCGATCGATACAGATCTCTCTCTCTATTGGATGCGCTTCACTTTGGAACCGAGTATCCGATATTACCATGTTTCATTATTGGCCTCAAAAGATGAAAAGTTCTTTTGGCTCGGAATCCATATGTTGTCAGAAAGATGGGAAAAAGTCATAGCCAACAAAAACCAAATTTTCTCCATTTTCAAAATTAAAATCGTTTATTTTTGGACGAATAAAATAAATTAATTTGAAACTTCCTTAATATTGTTACGAATGTGCAATAGCGATTTGAATTTAACGGTCTGTAATAACTGCCTGCAACATTCATCATGTTTATAAACACATCCATCAGTAGAACATTCTACTTATCAACAATGTTGATAGCATGCGGTTACTAGCATTGTTTGTAAGTATGGTAACACTAAAGGCCATATTCATAAAAAATTTTAAATTTAAACAACGTTTTAAAATCAAATTTTGTATCGAAATTTTGTTTTAAAACATTGTTTAAATTTAAAATTTTTTTATGAATATGGGGGTAAATGTTTAAGCTGCTAACATTAACATCGAAAGCTCTAGTATTCGAATGTACTAGATTGTCCGTTAAGATCATTGTAGAAGATTCACGAAAGATGGCGTATGTATAAATAGTGGCAGAGGTTGCAGTCGTGAGTTGAGTTTATCATAGGCGCTGTTAGAGTTAACACCAACTGTCTTGTACATTTAAGCTTGTACATTATAAGGTGTGTGTGCATCTCTGCGAATTGATAAACGTGTATAAAGACACTAAGTGAATATTTAGACTGTTGTTGTACATTTTAAAAAAATAAAGAGTTGTTACAAATTTTAAACTACTAAAACTGCTTTTATTTGCAATCAAAAGTATCCGGTTTATTTATAGGAAATAAACCAACGTTTTAAAAAGGTAAAAAAATAACAATATGATACTTTTTATTTATTCTTTAACTCATAAATTGACGCCGTTACTTTCAAAAAACTATAACAAGGTATGGTAAAATTTAGAATAATTTGTTAACTGTAACACATAAATAGAAAAGATTTACACTAAATTATTTCAGAAATTTCCTTTAACTGAAGAAAATCTTATTTGCAAATAACGAAATAAAGTCTAGTTCAAAAATGAACACTTAAATTTCAATATTAAATATCTTGTAAGCGATCCGGTCTCGCATCTACTTTACAAAAAGTTAAAATGCCTCGAAATCTGTGTAAAAAATAGTATAGTAGGATTAATTTTCAAAATATTTTTTATTCATTTGAAGGGGGAAAAAAGAGTAAAATTTATTTTACATTTTTCTTTTTTAATATTAAAACTTTTCAGTTTTGGGAGGAAAATTTCGTAGGCCCCCCCAACCTTGGATCTTAGCCAGGTGAGTTATCAATAAAATGTTCGAAACATTTTTCGAATTTCTTTTTGGGAAAACCCTTGCATAGCTCTTTAATATATTACAATGTAATATTACAATTATTTATACATTTTTGAAAATGTAGATTTAGTTTGCTTATTGCTGGAAATAAAATGTATGTAACATAACATTACCACATGCCAAATAAATGGTCACAGACACAGACGTCACCCAGTAAAATTGCATTAGAAACAGACAACAAGGTATAACTGTCACAGTTATACAACAACTGCTAAACAAGTTACAATAACAACAGGCTTTTAAAGTACTTACGATACACCAAACTAAAATCCCTGTGGTTTTTGTAATTCGTTTATAGCTGTTATACAACTGCCACTATCTTAAGGAGTTTATACATAGTTGAAATGAACATTATTGCAGGACTAAAAAAAGCCGACTAAATTCATATAATTCAGCTTATTATTTCTCAAAAATCTTTAACTATGGGCACAAACTGATTTCTGACACCTTTTCAAACTCTGTCCAAAATAATATTTCGTTATATAAATTTCAGAGAAACTTGTTTGATACGACAAGACAAAAGAAAACCAAACTAGTGCATTTTGGGTGCATTTTTATTTTTGTTCAGTTAAACAAACTAAAAATAGTAACAACAAGAAACACAGTCATAAAAAATATAAAAAACTATTAAAAAAATGTATTAAATAATGCATTGCATGTCTAACTTTATTGTCATCTCGCACAACTGAAAAATACACCAATGGGAAATACAAACGCTAACCAGTGTGACTTTAAAACTCTTTTTTATTCAGTTTTTTTTTTTTTGTAATAAATTTTTTTGTTTTGGTCGTTTTTTTTTTTTTTGGAGCTGCCATGCAACGCTGGCTTTAAAGAAAATTTTAGTGCTAAAACCAACTCTAACAAGTGCGGCCATACAAAAATACAGATCTGTAGAAATCGCTTAAAATAACAGAAAAAAAATTAAAGTTGAAAATTAGAAAAAAATTAAAAAAAAAATTGAAAAATACTTAACAAAGTGCGTTCGTTATAAATTAAACAAATTTTTTTGTTTAAAACATTTCCTAAAAGTAGCCCAAACCTTTAATTAAAATAAATTGGCCAATTAAAAACAACACGTTTAAACTAATAATTATACATATTTTTTTTTTTTTGCCAACTATTTAATATTCATTGTTATTAGTTAGTTCGTTTGCATATATGAACAAAAACGTAATAAATAAATATTGCTAAAAACAAATTTGTTTAAAAGCTATAACCAACAAAAAACTACAACTAATTAGCATACAATTTAACACTTTCATTTCATTCTATTTTTGTTTCTTTCCATGCATTTTGATTTGAAATATTTTAGCTTTTACCAAGTAATACAATAAATAAAAAAAATTACAACTAGTGTTTTCAATTGAAATTGGAGTATGTAGCTAAATTGTTGAAATTGAAATTACTTAATTGAGATTTTAGTAAAAAACAGGTAACAGAGCTATATTCGGCTGTGCAGAATCTTATAAACCCTTCACCAAATTATACTTAACAAGTAAGAGAGCTATATTCGGCTGTGCAGAATCTAATATACCATTCACCAAATTATACTTTAAAATAAAAATTTTAAATATTTTTAGGTTAACAAAAAAAAATTTTTTTTTAAAAATTGCTTTTCAAAATTTAAAAAAAAATTTTTTTTTCAAAATTGTTCTTTTTTAATATTTTTAATTTTTTTCCAATTTTTTTTTAAATTTTTTAAAATTTAAATTTTTAGTGAAAAAAAAATTATAAAATTTTTTTCCAATTTTTTTTTTAATTTTTTAAAAAAAATTTTTAAATTTATTGGTGAAAAAAAATTTACAAAAAAATTTTGTTTGTGTTAAAAAAATATTCGGGTTAAAAACTAATTTTCCCGATTTTGACGCATTGTAGGTCCAAATTACTATAGCCTTATATACATCGTTGCATTGGACTTTGAAATATCTATCATTAAGTATCCATATTGTCTATATTAATGACTTTGTAATCCAGATATAGATAAAAAAAAAAATAGGCCAAAAATCGAAGTTGTCCCGGTTTTTTCCTTATATCTCAGCCATTTGTGTACCGATTTTCTCGATACCGACCGAGCCGGAAGAATTCCCGATATATTGATGTATCAATTATGTTTGTAAGTTATTTGGGGGCTACGGAAAGTTGATTTCAATATAGAGACGGACATGGCTATATCGACTTCGCTGTTTATAACGATCCAGAATACATATACTTGGGGTCGCAAATGAAAAATGTAGAAATTATAAACTTATATATACCCTTGCCACTCATAGTGAAGGGTATAATAATAAAATTAAATAATTGATATAATAGTTAATTATTGCATTCTCTAAATTCTTATATAAAAATTCAAATACATAATGTTTGAACTAATTTTTAAAACTATTTAGTGTTTTCCCATCAGATCTGAGCTTTCGAAAATTTCGAGAATGACTATTGCAAAAAAAAAATGTTTACCTACAGCAAACCCATAGTAACGTATATCAATAGCTAATCATTAACAATATCGATCAAGATTTGCTTAATATTTATTACAAAGATTATAATATTCTCTACACCATTTACAATTGCATTTTAGAAGTTTCTAATTGTATTTCAAAAATTTCCAATTGAATTTTAGAAATGTCCAATTATACTCAGAAGTTTTCATTTGTATTTCAGAACTTTCCAATTGTTTTTCAGAAATTTCCATTTATATTGGAGTTAGAATTTTCTGAAATACAAATGGATGTTTCTGAATTATAATTGGATTATTCTGAAATTCAATTAGAAAATTCTGAAATATAATTGGAAATTTCTAAAATTCAATTGGAAATGGTGTAGAATCGATAATTATTCCGTATTGTATGCATTAATATTTCTAAAAATTCTCCAAGACTATAGTTCCAGTATTATTTGGCTCGGTTGTGTTTTAGTCTCGAAAACGCGACAAAGAAATTTTAAATATTTGGGTATCTTCTCATCTATTACGAAAATCGAAAATCATACATCAGCACCTAAACTTTCTGAAAATTTGACTTGTTAACATTGTTGTGGCTTATGATCAACCTGGTGTCAAAGTTGACCACCTTAAATGTGAACAAGCTTTAAGAGCCCTAGAGTAATTCTTAAAAATCTATATCGATTTGGCTATAGATTAAGAATAACTAATTACACAGTGATACATAAGTGTACGAAAAACATATGTAGCAATTCTGTTTTGTTGGAGTCCATAGAGTACCGAAATACTTACAGTTTTTATACCCTTCATCATGAGTGGCATTACCACTACCTTAACCATTGCGAACTATATTGAAATATATTGAAAACTATAAAAATGTACAAGCTCCTTTTCAAATTAGCTGAAAGCTAGATTCTCTTCTATAATTTTCTAAAAATAAGTGTATCCCAAAAGTTTCTCAAGATTTGAATTAAATAGAAAACACAGTTATTTTTCTCTAGATTTTAATTTTTATATTGAATCATAAAAGTATACAGAATATGCCACATTATCGCATGAGACACCTGCTTTTGTTGAAACCACATGACGTCTACATTAATATCATTCAATTTAGGCAGAAAGAGAACTCAGTAATCATGACACGATTTCGAGCACCAGTCACTGCTTGACTAGCCTCATTATCAAAAAACTATAGTCGAATGTAGCATCCAGCCTTCCAAAAACTGCACCAAATAGAGTTTGCTTTACAGCAATCATATGATAAGGGTTCTCTGAACCATTAAAGGTGAAAATGTGCTTTATTGCTTAAAACAATTTTGCTCAAACAGTGGCCGCCAAACTTATAAGTTTGTCATTCCATTTGTAATTTCTACATTTTTCATTTGCGACCCTACAAAGTATAAATATTCTGGATTGTTATAAATAGCAAAGTCGATAAGCCATGCCCGTCTGTATGTTGAAATGAACTTTCTGTAGACCCCAAATATCTTACAAACATAATTGATACATCAATATATCGGGAATTCTTCCGGTTCGGTCGCTATTTAATGGCTGAGATATAAGGAAAAATCCGGGACAACCTCGATTTTTGGCCTATTTCTGATTACTAAGTCATAAATATAGACAATATGGATATCTAGTGATAGATATTTCAAAGTCCATTGTAATATGTATATAAGGCTATAGTAATTTAGACCTACAATGGGTCAAAATCAGGAAAAATATTTTTTAACCCGAATTTTTTTTACAAAAAACATGTTTTGTCATACATTTTTTTTCACTAATAAATTAAAAAATTTTTTTTTTAAAAATTAAAAAAAAATTTTGAAAAATTTAAAAAAAAAAAAAATTTTTTTACATTTTTACCAAAAAAATAGTTTGTCATACCTTTTTTTCACCAATAAATTTAATTTTTTTTTAAAGTTAAAAAAAGAAATTCGAAAAAAAAATATATTTGAAAAATATAATTAATTTTTTTTACCTAAAAATATTTAAAATTTGTATTTTAAAGTATACTTTGGTGAAGGATATATAAGCTTCGGCACAGCATAATATAGCTCTCTTACTTGTTCTCGATCACTTCGTTTAAGTGAAATTATGGTATACTTAAAGTTACAACTTCAAAACATCATATATATGTTCGTTTAAAACTAATTTTAAAATAGTTTATTTTGTTTAATAGATATGAGTGTTACCTTTTAACTCGTGTATAAGTTTATAATCAAAAGAATTAAATTTTTTACTTTAATTAGGATTCATATATTATGAAAAATAAGAAAAAATAAAAATACAGCTAAAGGTTTTTATGGAATAAGGTGGTTAGTTTATTAACCACCATGGCCAACCGCATTTAAAGGAATTATGATATAAATTTTCGAAGCGTATTAATTTGTTTGATAACTTATCATTTTGACTAAATTTTCTGAACAAAACAAACGAAATAGGAGAGACATTCTCCAATTCTATTATATCATTTGGTATGGGGTGCTCTTCCAATCGACAATTTTTTCACCATTTTTGTTCTACCACAGCAGTTTGTGTAGATAAGTCACTAACAGAAGTATTACTCAAATTTTAACATCATATTTTAACTGGAGCCCCGAAGGTATGTTACCGAGTAGCATCATCAGATCGACTTGCTCCTAATACATAATTTTCTTCTTAGTCAAGTTCAAGACTGTAGACACATTCCCATCCGAAGGTATTCCTTCTAACAAAATATCTTCAATTTAATGTTCATTGAGTATACGCGGCATCCTTACAAAATAACATAATATTATGTAGAGAAACACATTATATAAAACCTATTTCAGTCACAGTGGTTAGTAATCTAACCACTATTTACTTACGTTATTTATCAAAGAGTATAGTATAAAAATTACTTTGTTAGCACAAGCCAACCAATAAATAACAAAGTAACACTGAATTTGATAAACATTAAACACTTTGACCTTTTTTTTAATGAATGAGGAAAAACCCCTTAGAAAAACTGCGGTTTACAATATTTTCAAATTAATATATTAATCTAGCCAGATTAATATATTCTGACTTAAGACATTTTAATTGTTTAGCAAAATGCCAATAGCTGTCACTAAAAATTGTTTAAAGACTCTAGAAAAGGTGGTTAGAAAAGCGACCAATAAACCGTAAAGAGTAAAACAGTGTTACGGCAGCTTACTGTCAGCAAATTATACACACAAATTAGCATAACTCATTAAGTCATAGATAATTACGATCGGCAACACTTTCGACTATTTACAACAGTGGTCTTTACTCATAGGAACCAGGGCCTAACAATATCAGTAAAAAATAAAGAATGTCAAGGAAATTGGTAAAAATTACCAAATAAAAAACAGATATTACTGGTCATGTTACAAAAGAGATAGAAAGTGCATAATAATCCATATGCCGACCACTGATTTGCTATATATAGTAGTAATAGCAAAGAACAATTGCTAGCAAAATTACTGCCAAATAATATGATCTGCTCAATGAATTGAAAACACTAGTCAAACAATACTCCACTTTAAATTCAGGGTAAATATATCGAATAGTATTTTGTTTCTAAAAAATACGTGCTTTTTACAGTTACATTCACCTAAAATTTAAACAAATTGTATGTGAATTTTATTTGTTCAAGCCAAAAATAAACAAGCAACAAGAAATAAATTTATTTATTTAAATAATAAAAATTCATTAAATTATTTATTTTGGCAAAAAACAAAACTAATACCAAAAAAAGAATGTTCATTGACCGTTTTATTTCATACATTCATTTATTTATTTGTTGTTTTTTATAAGTTTAAACATAACAACGTCTATTATTTATTAGCAGTGGTAAAAAAAAATATATACAAAACATTTTAAATGTTTTTGTTGGTCACTTTTATTTAATTATTTATTTTTTTTTTCTTTTTGTAAATATTTTTGTAAACATAATGGTGATACCATGTCAATAGTTGTAGTAGCAAAGCGCCAGTAGTTTAATATTTAATAGCAGTATTTGTAGCACGCATACATATTGAAACACAAGAGTACTCGAAACTCGTAACACTGTGCAGCAGCTGCGGCAGCAACTAAAGTTTGAATGTACAATTGAATGTACTATATTCATATAAGTACATAAGTGTATATATAGTGTTATTGGTGGCATGCACATGGCTGTTTGTATGTAGTTAGTTGCACGTATGTATGTTGGCCTGGCAGTTCAGCAGTTATTGAAATTTAAACATGTTATCACGTCGCGGTTTATATGATGTGGAGCAGTCGACTCGTCGTTATGCAAAGGTAACAACTAAACAAACAAACAATTTCATATTAATTATTTTTACTAACTATATTTTGTGTACGGTTTTTTTTTTTTTTTTTGCAAAATTTATTGCCATACAAATTATTAACATTAAATTGCAAAATTTGTCTATAACGAAAGAAAGCCAGTTATAGAAAACACCAACCAACACTCGCACACAATTTGTTATACAATTAGGGAAATTGTTTGGGGTTTTTATTCAAAGCAATTAAAATTACCACTATGTAATAATAATGTAATTAAATGTGTGTGTCTACTTAGTTTTTATTGCCAATAAATTTAAGTTTTTCAGCTAAATTTAGTAAAACAATTAATTTATTAAAATTAAAATAGCATAAAAAATGTGGCATACTTTTAGGAATTTATATAAATAGTTATATATAGATGATATTTATAATGGTTTATATTCTTTAAAAAAATTACTGTAATAGGTAAAAATAACTATTTCCGCTGTAAATAATTCAATTTTATCATACTACTATAGTTAAAATTAATTTTATCATAAATGCCTAAAAGTATGCCACATTTTTGTGGTTTCAAACGTACCGGGGGCAGGATCTCTATCGTGAGGCAAATAAATTAACCGGAACTACAAGACACTCAGAAAAACCATTCAGAACCGATGCTGAGGAACTTATAACATCTAAACAACAACAACATTGGGAAGATTTCTTTGGTAAAATGTTATCTTCATCAACTCCCACATAAGAACCGATATGCTGCTATGAGTCACATCCAATTTACACAAACATACCCATCAATTGCCCTGATGTTTCCGAGATATGCGAATCAATCAAATCGCTTAAAAGAAACAAATCGCCTGACATAGACAATATTTCTCCAGAGATGCTAACAACTAACGCAACGACCAGTGCTCAGCTACTCCTGCCTATTGTAAGAAAATTCTGATGTACTGAACTTCTCCCAGAGGAAATTCCTGAAGGTGTAATCATAAATTTGCCAAAAAAAATGAACATCACTGAACGTAAAAACTGGAGAGAGATTACACTTTTAAGTATGATTAACAAGCTGACTGCTCACATACTTAATAAAAGGCTATCAACTGCTCTTCTTCCTAAGCTTAGAAAGGAACAAGCCGGTTTCCGCGCCCACAAATCCTGTGTCGATCATGTAAATAGCCGGAGAGTGATCGTAGAGCAGTCTGTGGAATGGAAATCACCTATGTACCTCACTTTTATAGACTTCGAAAAAGTATTTGACACTTAAACCACACAAGATTTAACTCATAAAAGGTCCATATTGTCACAAATGTGCAATAGCGATTTGAATTTAACGGTCTGTAACGACTGCCTGCAGCATTCATCATGTTTTTAAACACGTTCATCAGTAGAAGCTTCTACTTAGCAACAATGTTGATAGCATGCGGTTATTAGCATAGTTTATAAGTGTGGCAACACTAAATGTTTAAGCTGCTAACATTAACATCGAAAGCTCTAGAATTCGAATGTTCTAGTTATCCGTTAAGATCATTGTAGAAGATTAACAAAATATGGCTTGTGTATAAATAGTGGCAGAGGTTGCAATCGTGAGTCAGTCTAATTTGAAGCATCGTTAAGTAAAGACATTAACTGGCATAAAGTGTGCTGTATTACCAGTGAATTCTTTTACATTACGAGTGAGTTGATCATAGGCGCTGTTAGAGTTAATATCAACATTTAAGTTTGTACAGTATAAAGTGTGTGCATTTCTGCGAATTGATAAACGTGTAAATAGACACTGAGTGAATATTTGAACTGTTGTTGTTGTACATTTCAATAAATAATGTGTTATTACAAATTTTAAACTACTGAAACTGCTTTTTATTTCCAATCAAAAGTATCCGGTTTATTTAAAGGAACTAAATCCCCGTTTTTAAAAGGTAAAAACATAACAATATGTTAAGGCAACCTGCGAAATTCTGCTTGAAAGGCAACTAGGTAACAACAAAATTAGCATTAACTCTGGTGTTCGACAAGGCTGTGTTTTATCTTCTCTTTTATTTAATTGCGTACTTGACGTTGTGATGCATAATGCAACTTGCCAAAGATTTCACTTGGGGTCTTCAAGGCAGATTGGAGGACATCGACTATGTCGATGATATCTGCATACTCACCTACACATTTTTAAACATGGAGACTAGTTGTCAATAGTCCAAGAAACTGAATACTCAACATAGGGTTAAGAAGGCAACGGTGGCCTACTATACCTGTCGTAAGATGTTTGGTAAAAAATGGGGACTTAGTTCCGGCATAGTTAAATGGATTTATACGGCTATAGTACGTCCAATTCTTACGTATGGATCTCTTGTATGGTGGACTGCAAATAGAAGGAAGTATGTCGTAGACCAACTATACAAAGTCCAGAGATCAGCCTGCATTGGTATAACCGGCGCACTAAGAACTAGTCCTTCAGAGGCACTTAACACTATACTGCACCTTGTGCCAATAGACATTCACATAATGGCCACCTCTGCCTGTAGTGCATCTGGAAGTTGCACTTCTTTCACTGAAGGCCTACACATCTTCATCTTCACTAGTCAGGCAATTCTCTGTCAAGGCTAGGTCGTCTATCCGACATTACTTTGGTTTGGGTCCCTGCGCACAGAGACCACTACGGTAATGAAAAGACAGACGAACTAGCCAGAATGGATTTTACCTTAGATATATCTAATGCGGTCTCAGTAGCAATTTCACTGGGGACTATTAAAGGTATTATCTTCAGACACTTTCTTACAAAGACCGAGAATAGATGGCGTAATTTAGACACATGTAGGGTAGCCAAGTTGATGTGGCCATATTTTAATGAGAAACGAATTATGCAACTGATAACCCGGAATAGAAGGGATATATCAAGGTTGCTGGCAGTATTAATAGGGCACTGGACGTTACATCTGACGAATGGTGTGGTCTTGTCAAAACGGACTCTACTTGATTGTTCGCACGCAGTGAACTACCCACGTAAACCAACCAACCAACCAAGAAACTGCATCACACGCTGTCCTGAAAATTAACATTGGAAAAACTAAAACAATGAGAATAAACTCTAATAATGAGCAATGACTCTCCGTGCAAAATCAATGGCTTGATGAGGTAGAATCATTCTGTTAACAAGGGAAGGCAAGCATTCGGACAACTTAAGCTGGTGTGGAATTCATCGTACATATCAAGACGTACAAAACTAAATCTGTTCAACTCAAATGTAAATTTCACACTGTTATATGGATGCGAAACGTGGAATGCAACATATAATCCGTACAATTTTTCGTAAACAAATGCTTAAGAAAGATCGTACATATGCTTATATTCGCCCAGAACAATTTCGAACAACAAGCTATGGTCACAAACCAGACAACAACCGATTCATCTGGAAACCAATCCATACGAAAACGTAAATGGTGTTGGATTGCACATACATTGCGGAACCCAACGACAGATATCGCAAGACAAGCAATGGACTGAAATCCGCAAGACAGTCGACGAATAGGAAGGCCATCTTATACCTGAAAACTACAAATTGATATAGAAACATTCCATCTTAATCTTGGTTGGAATGAAATAAATCATCTTGTTACGGCCCTATGCTCCTTGTAGGAGTTTAAAGTAAGAAATATTTATATATAAGGAAAGAGATCGAAAAATTCTTAACTTTAATTTCCATGATATGTCTTTGGCTTCTAAAGTTTTAGCATCGTTCCTGTCAGGAACTTTTTGAGCCTTGTATGTTTTTAAACCTTCATTGGCTTTAACTTTTCGTACCAAATAGTCCGAGCACTGAGCTAACCGGGCTGCTTACCTACCGGATGTGTTGGGAGCTCTTTTGAAAATGCTTTCCATTGTTTTGGCTTTGAAACATCATGTGGACCTTTCCTTCTACCTGAAACAGGTTTTCTATCAACGGACTTCTATCTGCCGGTACTGTTTAATAACATTGGAAACAGTTTGACGGTAGACCTTTGAATGCTTGGCCAACTTTTTGTAGGACCAAGTTGGGTTTTGTTGAAAATATTTTATAATTTTAGTATGCACTTTTTTCTGGTCAGTCATTTTAATCAGATTAACAACAAATGAACATAATTGACATTAAACATAATAACTGACATGCTTTACAAAGGTAACTTGATCAAAAAAAAAAATCAAATAATACTTGGGTAAAAAGTTTTAATGAAAAACGAATGTTAAGAATTTTACAATTGTTGGCACACAATTCGACATTTTAGAAGCAAAAACAACCTTGTTGTTTACACTATAATGTTTAATAACTACGTGTGAATAAATGACAGATATGTACCCTTCAAAATGACATATAAGTTATTAAAAACCAAAGCCCTGTTCAAAAGATACGCCATCTATTATAAATCCCGCATTTTTAAGTCATACACCCTATAAACAATTAAAGTTTTTTTTTTAAATAAAACACGCAAATGCGTAATAATGTCTAAAGGTCTGCAAAAACATTTCATAAAGAAATGTCACAAACAAACAAGAAAAAATAAACTCACGTTTGACCCAATTTACAAACTAGAAGATAATTGAAGAATTCATGTTCAAATGTAATTTAAAAAAAAAGTGCGTAATTTCATAAATATTTCTTTTTTTGTCTGGGGATTTTAATTAAATTCTTATTTTGCCATTTCTTAAAAAATTCTTTGTTATCAGTTCCAAATAATCTTCATGCTTAAAATATTTATTTGTGGCCTGATATTTGCTACATTTAACGCAACATCCGCCCATAAAAAAAAAGACACTTTCATACTTTTAACTAAAGTCTATTAACTGGAAACCATCATTTTGAACTGAAATAAACACATTTAACCAATGCACTGCAACAATAACAACCGAGGAAAAAAAAATCATTAAAAGTTTACTTTAGAGTTTTCGAAATCGAGTACATTGAGTTACAGAGAATACAAAAAAATAAGAAAAAAAAAAAACTCAAATGTAATAAAAGAAAAAATTTGGTTTAAAATTGGTTTCTTGCTTTATTTTATGTCAGTTTTGGTTTATGACCGAAAAGAGAGAAACAAAAAAGAAGTTGTAAAATATATAAATAAGTATACACAAACTCTAACTCAAAATAAATGACCAACCAACCAACATTGTAAAAATAATGAATAATAACCAAACAAAACATAAAGTATTAGTCACAAAAGAAAACCGAATGACCACATTAGGGGTATTCAGAGGAAAATCCAAAAAAAAACAAGTAGGAGAGCTATATTCTTATATACCATTCACCAAATTATACTTTAAAATAAAATTTTTAATTGACAAAATTAAAATTTTTTTTTTTCAAAATTTAAAAAAATTTTTTTTTTTCGAAATTTTTTTTTCGAATTTTTTTTTAAATTTATTTGTGAAAAAAATGTATGAAAATCAAGTATGAATCAGTATGTAAGTTATTTGGGGGCTACGGAAAGTTGATTTCTACATACAGACGGACATGGCTATATCGACTTCGTTATCTATAACCAAATTATACTTTAAAATAAAATTTTTAGTTAACAAAATTAAATTTATTTTTTTTCAAAATTTAAAATTTTTTTTTTTCAAAATTGTTTTCAAAATTTTTTTTTCGAATTTTTTTTTTTATATTTTTTTTTAAATTTATTAGTGTAAAAAAATTTATGAAAATCAAGTATGAATCAGTATATAAGTTATTTGGGGGCTAGGGAAAGTTGATTTCAACATACAGACGGACATGGCTATATCGACTTCGCTATCTAAAACGACTTTGTAGGGTCACAAATGAAATATGTAGAAATTACAATAAGCTATCATTTATGCAAAAAAAAAAAACGCCATTAAAGTATACTTTGGTAGAGCTCTTTTACTTGTTAGTGAATTGAAAATAAGAAAAGTTGGTCCATAATTGGCCATTGTATAAGCAAAAAACCAAGACTAACATAATTTGTTTACATATTTTTGTCTATATCTCGTTATGTATCTCAACTGAAAGGTATTCCAAAGGCCTTTACAATGCAGCAAGACTTATTAATTTAGTTCGACAATGCAACAATTTTCGGAAGGTTTTATGTTGGCTTTGTTTGCCTTGTTTAATGAATCCCCCTACTATGTTTGGTTTTATTTTTTATTTTTGTGCATAACGTAGCAAATTGTACTGACAACCAATTTGTTGGTTTCTTTGTCAGTTTCTCTATCCAAATTTGTAGTTGCGGTTTATTATTGTACTTCTTATTTTTTTCATTTTCGGGTTTCCTCATGTTGAGTGTAAATACTTTTTTAATAACTTTTTTTTATGGTTTTTAAACATATTTTTTTTAACAATTTTCCATTAAATGCTATAACTTGCAATAGCCAGCTTGTAAGTACATTATAATGTACATACATTAGAAATTTTTATTATCAGAAAAAAACTCGTTATTAAGTCCAACATTAATTTACTTTAAAATTACATTTTATGAGGTAGTAAATTTCCGGCCTATTGTAGTAAACCTTAAAGTTATGAGTTTTTTTTATTTTGTTAAGAACTGGAACATTTTTAAGGAAGTTATTAAAAAACACATAATAACTCTAATAACATCATCATCAGCAGCTATATCCATAAAGGTCAAGGGAATAGAGATCATACCCCCCTGACTTTGGTATATTTAAATTCATTCCAGCAAATTTTTAAATAAAATTTCAATTATGGGAATCCTTTAATTGTTATTACTGCTAGCATTTTATTGCTTTACTTTTGGCTCCATTAACTTGTTAAACTAAAACATTAATTCTTTATTTTTAGCCATCTGATCAAATGCAAAAGTATGCATCCTTTAGGTAACATTTGTTTGAATGCAGCATGTAAATATTTGTGTAAATATTCAGGGTTGATTGTATGTATAGTTGAAATTGAAAATCAATATTTATTCAATATTTCAAACCACTGGTTTTTACTAGCTAAAAACACCAACATGACCCACCCACCTGACCATTTCCTACTACAAATTGTTTTTTTTTTTGTTGTATTTTTTGCTGTTTTACTTTTTGCTCATTAAGTAAATCAAGAGCTTTTGTTTTGTATTTTTAAGATTTTGGCTTTTAAATGAAAAAAGTAAAATATATGGGATGAAGCATCCCCAAGCGGACAGCAGTAAAATCGCTGATTTTTATGAAATTTACCGCAGTTATTATGTATTGCAAGTGTTTATCATATCATAGATTTCCGGTCCAAAAATATGAAAAATAATTTAAAATTTCACACAAGTATAAAAATAACTTGCAAACCATACAATATACAACATTAAATTACCACAATATGTCCTTTTTGGGATGGATTCTCCCATATACTTGTATGTATATTCTATAAAATATATAAAGAGGAAAATTGTATGCAAAAAAACCTGAATTCTGTTGAATACATTGAAATACATGCTAAATGGTCCTTCGGACTTTCATATAAGTATTAAACTCTACTTATATGAAAAATAAATCAAAATAAAAGTAAAAGTAATGGTAATAAAATGTAGTGTTTTACATTAAGTGGGAAAATTCAAGCTTCTGTCATTTGAGAAAATACAAGCAGTTCAGTTTTCCTATCATCCAGAGTTTTTAAGTAGAACTTATGGAAATCGCAGAACACCATACAGGATACTAGAGGCTGCCTATCTCCTCTGTGAACTTTGGTGATCGATGAAATGCTGGAAAAACTTAACTTAATCATATCTGTTATATCTGTGACTGGGTGGAAAGATGTGACTACATGGAAACGGATACAGAATCCTGTATATATTGTATTGAAGTAATGGTAAACAACTGTCTGTCTTTCTCCTACTCTATTTCTTATTTTTCTAAATGACCTTTTACGTCAAACTTCCGCCCATATATATTCCTTTGCAGATGACAGCAACATTTGCCATTCATATTCATTCAGTTACAGACCAAGCCTGTCTGAGATTGAGGCAATGAGGTGAAATAAGAACGATTCCCTTAATCGAGACCTGATGAAAATCTCTGAATGTAGTCGTGCGAATAGGGTCGCTTTCAACGATCGCAACAGTCAGTGTTGCATGTGGACATAAAACCGAACGACAGACCATGTCACTTCATCTGTATTTGTGGGTGGTGGACGCTCTTGATGTTATGGGCATGAGAATACAATGTTATGTCCGCTGGTCTAAACACTTTTTTCAAGTGTCGAAAGATGCATTCAAGTGTCTCGGATTTCTGAAACGGTGTAGAAATTAATTCACTCCATCTGATCTCCTCACTATTTACACCACCTATATCCGACCGAAAATGGAATACTACTGCCATGTATGGGCCGGTGCTTCAAAGTCTATTTTGGAGCTTCTCGACCGCGTACAGGAGAGGGCGAAGGGGATCATTGGTGACAGTAAGGTATCCAATACTATTGATTCGCTGGAGCATCGTCACAATGTGGGCTGTGTTTCACTGTTCTATCGGTACTACAATGGAATGTGTTCTGATGAAATTAGAGAACTCGTTCCTAATAGCCGCAGATTTTTACGTTATACAAGTTTTTCATTAAGAACACACATCCCTTTGTGGTCGATTGGCCAGTGGACCGCACAACACTCTACAGGGAAAATTCGTTCTTTAGCCGTACTGTAAGTATGTGTAACAAACTACCCCCTAAAGTGTTTTCTATCATTTTAAATGTAGGAAAGTTCAAATCGAATTTTCACAAACACTACTCTCTCTATCCTCCCTTCCATAAGCTATTTTCCTAGTTCCAACACAATGCTTTGCATAAGTAGGGATCATCCTCTAATCGTTCCCTAAATCGTGAAATGTAATAGGGTTATTAAAACCAACTGTGTATTGAAAAAGGAAATTAAACGCTGTTTTAAAAGAAATTTAGTTATGAAAATGCAAAATGCACATTTAGAATTTCGAGAAATTTTCGGCGTATGTGCCAGCAAAGCTGTGGAGGTCATATGTGGGAAACTAAGTGGAAGTGTATGGAAAAATTATAATAGTAACTAGGCCTTTTAACACTATCACATCATTTCATTAATTGACATCAAAGTCTCTACAAACTATTTAAGTACATATTGTTACGTTTTTACCTTTTAAAAACGTGGGTTTATTTCCTTTAAATAAACCGGATACTTTTGATTGCAAATAAAAGCAGTTTTAGTAGTTTAAAATTGTAACAACTCTTTATTTATTTAGAATGTACAACAACAACAGAATTAAATAGACACTCAGTGTCTTTATACACGTATATCAATTCGCAGAAATACACACACAAAATTTATTACGTACAACCTTATATGCACAAGACAGTTGATGTTAACTCTAACAGCGCCAATGATAAACTCAACTCACGACTGCCAGCTCTGCCGCTATTTATACACGCGCCATATATCGGGAATCATCTACAATGTTCTTAACGGACATACTAGTACATTCGATTTCTAGAGCTTTTCGATGTCATTACCAGCAGCGCAAACATTTAGTGTTGCCATACTTACAAACAATGTCAATGATGGACGTGCCATCAAACATGATGAATGCTGCATGCAGTCGTTACAGACCGTTGAATTCAAATCGTCATTGAACATTCGTAACAATATTAAACAAATATTGGAAAGAATTAAATCATAATTAAATTCAATTCTAAGTAACAGTTAACCATTACATTAAAGAGTTCATTACGAATTAATTCATAATCTTAAATCCTGAGTACTTCAGACATAATGAATTCATTCCTTTAAAACTGCATTTTTTATAGAACTAATTCCATTTTGAATCATTCCAGTTTTTGTTATTGGATGTATGAAAATGAAAAAAATAAGAATTACAATAATAAACCACAACTACAAATTTGGATAGAAACTGACAAAGAAAACAATAAATTGGTTGTCAGTACAATTTGCTACATTATGCACAAAAAAAATCTCAAACATATTAGGAGTATTCATTAGACAAGGCAAAAAAGCCAACTTAAAGCATTCCCGAAATGGTTGCATTGTCGAAGCAAATTAATAAGTCTTGCTGCTCTGTAAAGGCCTTTGGAATACCTTTCATTTGAGATACATAACTTAGTGTCCGAGATATAGACAAAAATATGTAAATATATTACGATGGTCATGGTTTTTTGCTATATCATGGATCAACTTTTCTTGTTTTCACTTCACTAACAAGTAAGAGATCTATATTCTGTTTTGCCGAATCTTAAATTGCCTTTTGGCATAAATGATGACTTTATACTGAATTAACCCTTCTTTGTTTACCCTAGTTTGGGAACCGTATAACGTGTTCTTTATAAATAATGTTTCCCTAAAACCCCGAAAATATGCTACATATTTCACCCTCAGTTTTATCAAAGGGTCAGAAAGGCACAAATTTTTAAACAGCTTTTCTTGTTATTGTTTTTGGAATTCGTCTGTGTTAATGAAATAGTTTTTGTATTTGGGTGTATGACTCATAAATGAGGGATTTACAATAGCTGGTGTATCTTTTGAACGCACTTTTTGTTTTTAATAACTAATAAGATATTTTGAAGGGTACATATCTGAGATTTATTCTCACTTAGTTATTGAACATTATAGTGTAAACAACAAAGTTTTATTTTTGCTTCCAAAATGTCGAATTCTGTGCCAACAAAGCGTCATATAATGGAAGTTTTGCTTTACTTCTTTAATTTGAAAAAAAGTGCCGCTGAAGCTTACCGATTGTTCACCAAAGCTCATGGTGAATGTGTTTCATCGGTTTCAACATGATAGAGATGGTTTATGCTGTTCAGAAGTGGTGATTTTCACACGGAAGACAAAGATGACCTAGAATTGAAGGTATTACTCCATTAAAATAGTTGTAAAACTCAACAAAGAGCTTGCAAAATCATTGGAAGCTACTCAATCAGCAATTTCAACACGTTTGTAAGCGGCAGAATTCATCTAAAAGCCAGGAAATTGGGTACAATACGAATAGAAGCCGAGAGACCTTGAAATCAGGGACCGTAACAATTATGACATTTATAATAAAAATCACAATATAATTGTTATTTTTTGATTTTTATTTTTTTTGTCAAAAATATTTGTCAAACTTTGATTTTTATTTTTTTTGTCAGAAATATTTGTCAAACTTTGATTTTTATTTTTTTTGTCAGAAATATTTGTCAAACTTTGAGTTTTATTTTTTTTTTGTCAGGAATATTTGTCAAACTTTGATTTTTATTTTTTTTTTGTCAGAAATAATTGTTATTTTTTTGTGATACATATTTGTCAGACTATATAAATAAAAATCATAGTGTGATAAATATGTATGACAAAAAAATAACAATTATTTCTGACAAAAAAAATAAAAATCAAAGTTTGACAAATATTCCTGACAAAAAAAATAAAAATCAAAGTTTGACAAATATTCCTGACAAAAAAAATAACAATTATTTTTGACAAAAAAAATAAAAATCAAGAAATTAAAAATCATGTTAATTTATGAAAATATAGTTGAAAACGATCAAAATGGTATGCTTGACTTGACTCTACGATATTTTCTTGTGATGGCTTTTTTCCTTTGAAATTTCAAGAATAATTATTATTTTCGGTCCCTGCTTGAAATACGATTTTGTATGTCTGAAATTATGCTTGAATGCTATAAAAGAAAATAGTTTTTTCACCAAATCATTACTTGCGATGAAACATGGATTCATTACGATAACCCGAAGCATAAGATGTGAAGCCCGGTCAACCAGCCGAATCGACAACAAAGCCAGATAACCATGGCACTAAGGCAATGCTCTGTATTTGGTAAGAGCAAAAGGGTCCTATTAATTATAAGCTGCAGAAATTTGGTCAGACCATCACAGAGAACCTATACCGAACGCAACTGATTCGTTTGAAGGGATAATTGACCGATAAACGCTCCGAATATGCTGCCAGACATGAAATCGTAATATTCCAACATGACAACGCTAGGCCGCATGTTGCAATACCTGTTGAAAAAGTATTTAGAATGAAGTGGTTGGGAAGTTTTGCCTTACCGCTTTATAATCCAGACTGCGCCCATCTGACTACTATTTTTTTCGATCGATCAGGACGCTCTCTGGTATACGCTTCACCTTGGAACGGAGTATCCGATATTGACATGATTCGTTCATGGCCTCAAAAGATGAGCAGTTCTTTTGCCGTGGAATGCATGTGTTGCCAGAAATAGAGGAAAAGGTCATAGCTAACAATGGCCAATACTTTGAATAAATTTATATTGTATGTTTTAAATGTTTTAAAACAAAAGATTTAGATTTTAAAAAATCCCGTATTTTTAAGTCATATTTTCGTAGAAAAACATTTTTTTCAAAGAAAAATAGGTTTTAATGAAAAAAACCTTTAAATGGAAAAAAAGCTTTACTCATAGAGAAGCTTCTGTCATAGATTAATGTTTTTTCAGAGGAAACTTTTTTCTTTGCAAAAGCTTTTTTTCATAGGATAATATTTTTTTTCATACGAACAGCTTTTTTCTTGAAAAGCCTCTTTTTATAAAAAAAAAAAAATTATGTAGCAGTCATGTTTATATTTTTATTATTTAAAATAAAACCACATTTAAGCCAAATCCATTGTTATTTTGTGTTAAAAACCACATTATATGTATATATACCTTTAATTATCAGTGTGTAAAAGTTGTAACTTTCTAATCTCTTGAAAGTTTCCAAACATGTTAAAGATTTTTCGTTTTGTATATTTAGTGAAACAAAAAGTATGTACTAACAAAAACTGAACACAATAACAAAGAACAAGGTCATTAATATGTACGAATACACTTGTTTATTTAACCTTAAAAAAAAAAAAAAAAACTGTATTTACGATAATTATACTCCTGCCAATATTTTGCTGGTTTTACTCGATAAACGTCTATTAGGATCATTGGCTGTGCAAGTTGCGTACTTGTAGCAAACAAACACAAAAGTGAACTTCTTTGTTTTAGACTAGATAACACAAGTAAATAAATAAAAATAAAATACATACATACATATGTATATATTGTGGTTTTTATATGTAAAAGTCTACATAAAAACCCATAAACATAAAAATTGTACGCAGGAGTCCTTAACAAACTGACAAAACACTACAAAAAAAAAGTACTTTGGCTCCTTTCCCTTTGAAGCCTTGGTATTGCCTGTTTTTTGTTTTTTTTTATTATAAAAAAACGTGCTTGTTGTAAATAGTGTTTAATAATGTGCTTTTTGGTATCTTTTTCATTACAGTCACCAGTAACTTTGTGTAACTTGGGTGTCGGAGCAACTTTTGGAGAATCAATATTACACGATTTGCCACGTGATAGCACTGTGGTAACAAAGACAACCTGTGAGCTGTTACGTGTGGAACAACAGGATTTTCGCTTAATTTGGGAGGTAAGAAATCAACACAACAAACACCTGGTTTATGCTATTTTTTTGATTCTTTTGTTGTGCTTTTGTTTTCTAAATTATGTTAATGAAAATTATTTTAAGGATTTACTAACACAAACAACAAAAAAAATATTCGTATAAGCACGTCTATACACACACGTTTATCCAAACACATCTAACAGTTAATTTTAATATCCGTTTAATGTACTGTACTCTGTCTCTCTCTTTCTCTCATCTGCCACCCACCTGCCATTCACCAAAATCTCTGCGTTACTTAAATGTTATTGTTGTAAACAGCAGCTGTACTTCAGCACTTCATTTTGTAGCATTGTCACAACAATTTTAATGAAAATGTATTTAAATTGGTTTCTTTTACCTTGATAAACTTCTTAGTATTAGGAGCAGGATGCGGGAACGAGAATGGGAAGGTGGTGTAAATTGTTTTTGGCAACATTGTTAAAAGATAAAAGTTAATTAGACTACACTTCTTTTTGCTGTTTAACTGTTAATTTCTATGTCACAGATTCTTTATTATTTATAATATTTTGTATGTCTTAATATTTTCATTTCTTTTTATATCTTTAAGATACAATTTGGTTTATGCTTAGATTCAATTTCCTTTTTTTTAATAGAAAGAAGTGTTTAATGTCCTTGAAATGATTTGCCAGACAGTTTGTTATCAATTGATGATGTAAGGTGATAGTGTTTAAATAACTTATGACAATATAAAGCTTAAGATAACAGTTTCATTAAAGATTACGAACAAAAATACTCGATTAAATGGATATTAATAATATGCCGCATAAAATTTAAATACTCAAAGTCATAAATCAATGATCGTCACTCATTGCCACCAGGAATTCTGTTTGTAAAATTGCGTCAAACATTATTTTATAAATAAATAGTTGGTCAATTCACAAGGTCTCTTATCAGTCATATTGTCATAATGGCCTAATATATCACGAATCGACAGCTCGGCTTAACCGACTCTTAGGCATTCGGCGTTGGTCCCTGCTGGTTCGCTACGATAACACAATAAACATAGCATAGAAAGTAGTATTATTTTAGGACACTTTTTGCTTGAAAAACAACAAAAACCATTGTGAAATATTAGAACATTATGACAATATGACATGATAAGAGACCTTATGAATTAACCAATTGTGTCTACACAGAGAAAACAGATTCGTAGTAGCAACCGAATTTGTTGCCAATCGAATGATTCGGTTGCGCACATAGAAATTGTCGGTTCTATAAATAGAAGGAAGAATTTCGATTAAAGCAACCAAACTTTTGTTACCCCTTCTAAAATTTTGTAGCCACAACTGTAAAATTCGGTCACTATGTCAGAATCATTCGACTGGCTTCAAATTCGGTTACTAGTACGAATCTGTTTTCTCTGTGTAACAGTATTTTATATAACACATTTGCTCATATCTATGCTAACACTAAAACAAGTAATAGTGTTATATTCGACTGTGGCAAATCTAATATACCCATCTCCAATATAAGGAGTGAGATCGAAAAATGTTTAACATACATAAACCACTAAACTTACAGTTCTGAATCTTTTTTTATTTGATTGAAATTATTATTACAATTTACAAAAAAAAACAAATATTTTTATTGTTCTAATCACTAGTGATGAAATTTTGAACCTTTTTCGAAAACCCTTCCATTATGGTTTTTATAGTGCTTTATGTCACTTTGTTCGAACAGGTTGTCCATCTCCGTTTAAAATCTACCACACTTTTGGACACCTTTTTTGTGCTCTTCAAATCTCTTTTAACAAGAGCCCAATATCTCTCCACTGGACTCAGCTACAGGCAGTTTGGTGGAATTGCCTCTCTTGGTACAAATACCACATTATTGTTATTTTACCACTCAAGACCTTGCTTACCATTGTGACAGCATGACAAATCAGGCCAAAAATAAGTGGATACATTAAGAAGTCTTATTAATGGAAGTATTCTTTTTTTTAAACATTCCTTGATGTAAATTTCGGTATTTATAGAGCCTTTTGTAACAACTGTTTGGCTTTTTTGCCGCAACTGCATATTGCTTGCCATTTGTCTGCTTTTGGATCCTAAACTTTTCTTCAACATTCTCTCGAGAATCAGCAACATAAAAAAATTTTGACCCGGAAGCTGCGAAAAAATCTGCCAGAACATACGTTTCGTCATACATTATTTTTTTATAAAATTTGACTTCAATTTCCGTGCTCTGTTTTTGGCCTCTAAATTTTTAGCAGCGTTCCTGTCAGGAACTTTTTGAGCCTTGTTTGTTTTTGAGCCTGCATTGGCTTTAACTTTTCGTACCAAATAGTCCGAGCACTGACCTAACCGGACTGCGTTCCTATCGGTTGTATTGGGAGCTCTTTTGAAAATGCTTTCTAATTTTTTGGCTTAATAAACATCATATGAACCATTCCTTCTACATGAACCAGGTTTTCTATCAACGGACAAGTTTTTCCGGTACTGTTTAATAACAAAGGAAACAGTTTAATAGCAGACCTTGCTTGGCCAACTTTTTGTAGGACCAAGTTGGGTTTTGTTGAAAATATTTAATAATTTTAGTACGCACTTTTTTCTGGTCACTCATTTTAATCAGATTAACAAATGAACGTAATTGACATTAAACCTAATAACTGACATGTTTTACAAAGGTAACTTGATAAAAAAAAATAATCAAATAATACTTGGGTTAAAAGTTTTAATAAAAAACGTGTGTTAAGAATTTTTCGATCTCAGTTCTTATATACTTGTGTGAATATTTCTAAGTGTTGACAAAATCAATATTGCTAAACATCTTTTTGGTGGTGGGTATATATATATGTTCCTTTCACTCCTCTAGGGAGAGGTTCCAATAATCTCAAAGCTTGACTTCGTTTTACTTCTTCCGCTATATCTTAGTTGTCGTTTCCAGGTATGAGCTGGTCTTCCAACTCATTTGCTTCCCTTCCCTTGTTCCAGTCTATGCATTTCTTGACAATCCAACTACTGCTGGTTTGCCTTCACCCAAAGTTGGTTGTTGGCTAATAGACCAGAAAATCCGTAAGATCTTGCGGAGGCAATTGTTGAGAAACACCTGAAGACATTGTGTATCACGTAATGCCATGTTTCAGTTCTCGCATCCATACAACAGAGTAGATTTTATGTTGGAATTAAATTATTTGATTTTGGTTCGTTCGAAATATTAGATGATTTCCAAACCGGATTTAACTGGCAAATGCACTACGTGCCTTATTAGTGCGACTGGATATATGTGCTGATGAGCCACCAGTTGTATCAATTGTGCTTCTCAGGTAGCAAAAGAACTTTACACATTCAATAGCTTGGTCGAAGAAACTTTGATCTGTGTTACAACTAGTCCGTAGCGATTTTGTTTTGGGTATATTTATTTTCAGCTTAACCAGTTTTGCGATCTCATTGATGGTGGAAAATTTTGACAGCATCTCTGAGAATGAGTGGCTAAGTAGACATAAATGGTTTTCCAACAAGAGGTGTTATTTTGAAACTTTTATTCTTTGACATTTAGCAAGTAGAAACTACGCCATTACTAAAATTGAAACGATACACGCTTCAACAACGCATTGAAATTATGAAAATTTTTTACAAAAATGGTGCAAATCTTGCAGTCACAGTTCGCAAAACTAAAGCCTTTTTGGATCGTCGTGAAGCACCTTGTCGGACCGCAATAGAGAAATTGGTGGAAAAATTCAAGCTTGTGGGACAAGTTAGTGATGTGAAGAATAAAACCCGTGCACGTTGCTCAAGAACAACTGAGAATATTGCTGCTGTAGCCCAAAGTGTTGAAGAAAACCCAGGTTTGTCCATTCCTCGTCAATCTTTGGAACGTCATTACACCGTATTTTGGTCGGAGTTGTATGATATTGATGTGGACAACGTTTACTTTCAACAAGATGGCGCTAAGTGTCACACAAACAACGAAACCATTGCTCTTTTACGGGAAAAGTTTCCGGACCGTGTTATCTCTCGAAGAGGTGATCACAATTGGCCACCGAGATCTGATTTAACACCTTGTGACTTCTTCCTTTGGGGCCACGTGAAAGATAAGGTCTACGCCAATAGCCCAGCGTCGATTCATGACCTCAAAGGTAGAATTCGTGAGGCTATCCAGGACAAAGGGCGATTGGTTATGGAAAATTTCATGAAAAGGATATGGTCCTGTAAGCGTGGTCGTGGTGGCCATTTGGCTGATGTTGTCTTTCATTATTAACGGCATAACTTCTTCTTTATTATGAAATAAACATCCGATCATTTATCTCAAACGATTTCATTTTTCTTTGAATACCAAAATAACACCTCTTTTTGGAAAACCCTATATGTCATCGACATAATCTAAGTCAACCAACCAACCTTGTAAGCCCCACGTAATATCTCTCTTATGGTGGCTTGTTGCCTTCTACCTCACAGCATCGAGGACGCAGTTAAAAAGAAGAGGTGATAAAACATAGCCTTGTCTAACCTCAGTTGTTACTATAATCTTGTTGCTCTGTATCCGGAAAATTATTTTTAACCCGAATATTTTTTTTACCACAAAAAAATTTTTTTTTAAAGTTTTAAAGAAAAATTGGAAAAAATTTAAAAAAAAATTAAAAAAAAAAAAAATTAAAAATTATTTTTTGTTTGTATGTTTAAATGTTCATATACTTTTTCATATGACAAATATTTTGAAATAACAAAAACAAATATTTTCCTGAAGATGCTACACATTGATGTAGCGAAATAATGAAATAAAAATTGAAATATTTTTATAAAAAAGACCTCAAGCTTGAATAATTATCATATTAAAGTGAAAAAATTTTAAATTTTGAAAAACAATTTGAAAAAAAAAAAGTTTTTTTTTTAAATTTTGAAAAAAAAAAATTAATTTTGTTTACCTAAAAATATTTTAAATTTTTATTTTAAAGTATAATTTGGTGAAGGGTATATAAGATTCGGCACAGACGAATATTGACGACGCCAAATAGAATAAGGGTGAATACTTAAATTCAAGCTTTAAATTCTAATTGGAATTCAAATTGAATTCATGTAATAAATCAACAGTTTCTAAAAATTACACATAAGCCTTTTTGTAGGCAAGGCGACGATCCATTTTAAATTTACTACAATACTGCAATGACGGTTAAATTAGTTACCACAAAAATGCTTCTTAATAAAAACACCTAACAAAACCCTAGAGTTTTAAATCAAATTTTCATACTGCTACATACAAGAAATCAACTTGTTTTTTTAAACAACAATTGAATTAAAATCATTTGAACTACATAATTTGAATGAAAAATTGAACTTTGACTTTAGTTGGCAAGAAAAGGTACAACCAACATATTTTCCAAAAAAACAAAGTTGTATATGAGTTTATGTATCCACATGTATGTACTTAGTTAGATGTTGTTAATAAAACCCAAAAGTTTTTCCTTCTATGTTCAAAAATTTCTCAGAAATATGAAATGCCAAAATTTTAATGTTGAAATTTCTCATTTCTTGTTTGTTTCTTTTCCTTCTTTTTTGTTTTGTGTAGTTCGTAAGAAAAATTATTTTTTATTTTTTATTTTTTTTTTTTTTTTTTTGTAGAAAAGGAAATGAAAAGTTTGTTATTTCTTAACAAAGTTGTATTGTAATAGTAACAGCTACAAAAAAAAGCAACTTCTTCGACAAGCAACACAATGGGATTTAAACCAAATGATAAATTTATTTTTTACTTTTCATTCTTTCTTTTAAAGTTGTAGTTATACTCTGACGTATGAGTAATAAAACTGTTTATATTTAAAATAATATTACGTATACGTTCTGGTACACACAAAAACACATCCTGCAAATGACCAATCGTTTTTCAGGAAATTTACAAAGAAATTATAAAATAAGTTTTTCTTGTTTTATATTTGTAACAAAGTATTTCATTAATTAAGAAATTCTTAAATTTGTTGCTGGTATCAAACCCCATTTTGTTGTTTGTAAAAATGTTTACATTTGCCTGTAAAGGGTGGCCCAAAATTGATGCAAGATTTGCAATAATTATATATTGTTTTTTATAATCATAAAGTACACAGGATAGGGTTATGTATGAAATAGCTCAACGGCTCTTTAGATTGTCCTGCATTTGTATTTAACATTTTGTATGATAATTTTTCATAAATGAGTCTGAATTTTCTTGATGCAACTTTGAGATTTCTTCTTCAGTGCACGATTGGTACTTAGTGTGTTGGTTAGCTTAGACCTTTGACTTCAAATAACCCCATAAAAATTAATCCAATAGTTTGAAATCGCAAGATCTTAAGGACCAATTGTGGCCACCAAAACGAGACAGTACTCGATCAGTAAATGTCTCATAACAAACAAAAGTTTGATTTTTCTCAGTCTCAGCCCCCCGTTGAAGTTTTGACAAGGAAAAAAATAAAAATTTTTCAGTTTTTGTTAAACTGTTACTTTTGCTAGTTAATTTAAAAGAATAGAAATACGTGCGTAACTATAGTTCTAAAGAGGTATAAAACAAAAAAATTAGTTACAAAAGTTATTTAAAATTCCCAGGCAATTAACGTATCTCAGGCCACTAGAACAAGAAATGTAGGAAAAAAATTAACATAGATTGAGAAATATTAAAATAAATGCTAACTTTTTACTTAAAAGATATCCGTATTTACTTTTATATGAGATTTTGTCTTCGTAGAATACCGTTAACCTATTCACAGGTATGACCAAAAAAAATTAATTTTTCAAAAATCCATTTTCAAATTTTTAAAAATTTTGTTAAACAAATTTCGGAGTTTCTTTATCATCACATTGGAATCTATTAAGAATATAATAGGGAATAAAAATGTGGAAAAAGTATGACAATACCTCCTATAGTTTTTCCGTACCTGCGATTTAAATTTTGCAATTTTCGAGAAATACTAATTATTTGACCATAATTTGGCAAATGAGCTCAATTTCCTAACTATTATGAGTTTTAAGTAAAACCTATTCACAATATTATAAACCAGATAATTGTAAATATACTCTGAAAGTTTTACTAAAATTGGAAATCGTTAAACCTTAAATAGTGAAGGTCAAACGTAAAATTTTTCAATATATGAAATTTCGCAAAGATAGCGAAATGTTATATATTTTTGGGCCCATTTTGATGAAACTTAAGAAAAATATAACATGAAATCTAGTATTTATAATAATAGCACAAAAATGTAAATTAACCCTTAATGGCACTTTTAAACTAATAAAAATCCTTTAAAATTTAAAAAAAAAAAAAAATTATTTTTTTTAATTTATTTGTAAAACAAATTTTATGGAAAAAAAATTCTTTAATATTAAAAAAAATGATAAGATAAAAAAAATTTTTTTGGTGAAAAAAAAATTTGGCTTAAAAAATATTTTTCCCGATTTTGACCCATAATAGGTCCGACTTGCTATGGCGTTATATACGTCTTTGAAATATCTATCATTATGCAGTGCAAGCTAGGAATTCGGGACTACCCATTATTGCGACGGTTTATTTTTTAACATTGCAGGTTCTATAATCGCGACAGTTTACGTTTTGATTACAATATCTATAACCAAACAAGTAAGAAAGTATGGTCGGTCAAGCCCGACCTTATAATACCCTACATTAAGTAAATGCGCAAAATCATTATTCTTTCAAAATTTCAATAATTTATATTCGAGCTATGAAAAATTATGGAGCGATCTCCATGAAATTTGGTCATGTGATTAATGTCTATATGAAAGTTATTTATGTTGCATTTTATGTGTATACCAACATTTTAAGGAGATTTATGCTCGTTAAAGTGATTATCGGAAGCAGGTCTTATATGGGAGCTATGACTAATTATGGACCGATCATAACAAAATTTGGTGACATAAATTGGGTATATATACAATTTATTTGGAGAAAAACTTGTGTTGATTCCTATATTAATTAAACATTTATGACCGATAAAGTCCAATTTCGGGAGGACATTTGTATGGGGGCTAGGTGAAATAATAGACCGATTTCAGCCAATTTCAATAGTCTTGGTCCTTGGGCAGAAAAAATAATATGTACTTAATTTTATCGAAACATCTTCAAAATTGCGACCTATACTCTGCGCACAAGGTTTATATGGACAACCAGCCAGCCAACCAGCCAGACGGACGGACGGACATCGACTCAGAAAGTGATTCTGAGTCGATCGGTATACTTTAAGGTGGGTGTTACACTAATATTTTTGGGCGTTACAAACATCTGCACAAATCCATTATACCCTCCCCACTATGGTGGTGTAGGGTATAAAAATGGAACGATACACGCTTCAACAATGCATTGAAATTATTAAAATTAACTACAAAAATGGTGAAAATCTTGCAGTCACAGTTCGCAAAACAGAAATTGGTGGAAAAATTCGAGCTGTTGGGACAAATTAAAGAATAAAACCCGTGCACGTTGCTCAAGAACAACTGAGAATATTACTGCTGCAGACCAAAGTCTAGAAGAAAACCCAGGTTTGTCCAGGTCTACGCCAACAGCCCAGCGTCGATTCAAGATCACAAAGCTAGAATTCGTGAGGCTATCGAGGACATATGGCAACCACTTTGCGATTTAGTTATGGAAAAATTCATGAAAAGGATATGGTCCTGTAAGCGTGGTCGTGGTGGCCATTTGACTGATGTTGATTAATGGCATACCTTCCATTTTATTATGATATAAAAATCCGATAATTTATCTCAAAAAATGCAATTTTTTTTTTTTTTTTTTTGAATACCAAAATAACACCTCTTGTTGGAAAACCCTGTATATGAGCAAAAACAAAACAAAGGATATAAAAGGGCGGCGGCTCATATTTTCGGAGTTAGGGATCCCTAAATTTTCAATAGGTCTATGAATTATCTGAAATATTTTAACGAAATATGGTCAATATGTGTGTCATTGCCCGAAGGATTTTATTCAAACATTGGCCTCGCTTACTAAAGATTTTCTGCAAATAATTTCTATGTTAAAGATTTTTCGAGTAAAAGTCGTCTAACAACTCTTTATTTATTTAAAATGTACAACAACAACAGTTCAAATAGTCACTCAGTGTTTTTATACACGTTTATCAATTCGCAGAAATGCACACACACTTTATAATGTACAAACTTAAATGTACAAGGCAGTTGATGTTAATTCTAACAGCGCCAATGATCAACTCATTCACGACTGCAACCTCTGCCACTATTTATACACACGCCATCTTTCGGGAATCTTCTACAATGCTCTTGACGGACAAACTAGTATGTTCGAATACTAGAGTTTTCGATGTCAATGTTAGCAGCTTAAATATTTAGTGTTGCTATACTTATAAACAATTCTAATTACCGCATGCTATCAACATTGTTGATAAGTAGAAGCTCTACTGATGGACGTGCTGCAGGCAGTCGTTACAGACCGTTAAATTCAAGTCGCTATTGCAAAATCGTAACAATATCGATGTAAGTATACATCGACGTACTTTGGATGACATTGTTTATTTAATTTAATTTTTTAACAAAAACTTGAAAATCCTTAATCGAATTTACAACTAACTCATGAAAAAATTATATAAATTTTAATATTTACAAGCGATTTAAATGTATGATATTTGATTTTATTCTGAGTAAATAGAGATTTATAATTGGTCAATTCACAAGGTCTCTTATCAGTCATATTATCATAATGTCCTAATATATAACGACTCGGCGGCTCGTTTTAACTGACTCTTAGGCATTCAGCGTTGGGGTTTGCTGGTTCGTTACGATAACACAATAAACATATCATAGAAAGTAGTATTATTTAAGGAAATTTTTTGCTTGAAAAGCAATAAAAACCATTGTGAAATATTAGGACATTATGACATGATAAGAGACCTTGTGAATTGACCAAATATTTATTCATATTGTGGTTATTTTTAACTTAAATAACCATACATATAAACAAAATTAGCAACTATGATATTTTGAACACTTGGGTCAAAGGTCAAAGCTTTGAATATTGGGAATTTGTCAAACAAATATAACAACATTTTATGTTTTCATGGACAGATATTGAAAAAATTTATTACACGCTTTTTTTATAAAATTAACCTTTAAAAAACATTGTCTGATTGAAACCCTGTAGTCAGCCTATAACCATATGTCTCTATGTCAACACTCTTTCTCTATCGACAATTGCACTAGCTAAGATGACGACAACTTTCCTTTAAGTGTCCGTAGAGATTCGTTAGAGACAACAGTTCTACTGTATTTCTGGTGACATTGTCGACGAACGCGTCAATAGTTTAGTTTTCTTTTATTAAGTATGCTGTGTAGCCAATAGGTATAGAAAATAACTACTTAGTCAGTAGTTATACAGTCTACTGAATGACAAGCTAATGTTAAATGTCAATAGAAGATTACATTGGCTGGGGTACATATGGTAGTAGTGCTACTGACAATGTCACCAGTAAATCACTACAAATTATCCATTGGCATTCTCTGCAGGGAATGTTTACAAAACAAATTTATGAACAAATAATATTTTTCATGAATTTTTAAAAGTTGACCTCAAATTCTCCAATTTTCTAAATATTGAACACAAATTCTGTTAGCTGTGTAGAGTAATATTTATGTATTTATACCTGTGCCTCTGTTTAATGTCACACTCTTCTCCTGCTGCCTGTTCAATGTCAATTCATAGTACAATATATAGATACACACTTGCACATCACCACTCATACATATTTTAGGTATTCGACAAAATATTTAATATTTAATTTATTTATAAGGGTTTTGTATGGTTCAACTTAATGGCTAGCTTCTATTATTCCTTTTTGTAGCCATTTACCATTTTGTTCGTTTTTGTTGTTGTGGTGTTTCATAGGTAGTGGTTATTTATTTATACCTGAGAGAATTTATACATACAGACATGTGAACTTCCTTTATTTATCGGCAGTTTTAAAGCGGGTCATTGTCAACTTTTTTGTTGTTATAATAAAAATTATTTAGATCTTCTGGATGAAGTTGTTAGGATAGTTATTACTTTAGTACTAGTACTATTCTGCATTACCTTGTACCCACACAATCGACAATTCTATATATATATATAGCGTGTTTATCAGCAAAACATGAGATAAGATAAAGTAAAAGTAAACAAATAAATAATTTAGCAAGCCACCTAACGATCACCTTTCACTAGTAATTAAAAGCTTTGCAAGTAGGTGTTTGAGTAACCAATGGTAGAGTTTTGTTGATAAAACATTTTTATCTAGTCCCAAGTACTGCAGTATTGTAATATGTTCTAATAATATGTATGTATTTGTTTATGTTTCAAAACAATAACAAACAGTGTGTCGACATATTTATTTATTAATACCTAAATTGCCATATACAATAAATATTTAATTATTCATTATGATAACACTCGAAGAAAGATATGTACATATAGTATAGTAGAAATTGTGAGCATAACATGCTCATATTTAAGGACCTTTGAGAATTAATATGTAGTTAGAATTATAAAAGTAATTTAAATCTTAACGAGAAAGGGTTTAAGTTAAAAAAAAATATTATAATATTTAAACTAGAAATAAATCACATTAAGAAACTAAAATTAAATTAAAATTAATTTTGTATAAATCCATTAGACGTTGTAATTTAGAATAAATGAGGCCAATTTCTTACAGTTCCAATTTCGAACTTAAACAATTAGAAAAAAAAACAAGTAAGAGAGCTATATTCGGCTGTCCCGAATCTTATATACCCTATACAAGATTATACTTTAAAATACAAATTTTAAATATTATTAGGTAAACAAAATTAAAAATTATTGTTTTTAAAAATTGAAAAAAAAATTTTTTTCGAAATTGTTTTTCAAAATTTAAAAAAAAAAAAATTTAGGTTGATTTTTAAGATTAAAAAAAAATTTTTTTTTTTTTTCAAATTTAAATTTTTTTTTTTTTTGAAAACAATTTTGTAAAAAATTTTTTATTTTTTCAAAATTTTTTTTTCGAATTTGTTTTTTTTAAATTTTTTTCCAAATTTATTAGTGAAAAAAATTTATTTGGTAAAACAAAAAATTCGGGTTAAAAAATATTTTTCCCGATTTTGACCCATTGTATGTTCATTATTACTATACCTTTATATACATAGTCGCAATGGACTATGAAATTTCTATCATTAGATATCTATATTGTCTCTATTAATGATTTAGTAATCCAGATATAGATCAATATGGGCCAAAAATCGGAGTTGTTCCGGTTTTTTCCTCAGCCGATTTTTTCGTTTTTAAAAAGCGACCGAGCCGGAAGAATTCCCGATATATTGATGTATCAATTAAGTTTGTAAGTTATTTGGGGGCAAGTTGATTTCAACATACAGACGGACATTTATAATGATCCAGAATATATATACTTTGTGGGGTCGCAAATGAAAAATGTACAAATTACTAACGGAATGACAAACTTATATATACCCTTGCCACTCATGGTGAAGGGCATAATAAAAATGTACACTTGATGACAATGCAATATTTTTTTTCGCAAATTCGAAGTTCGAAAAACTTTTAAAGTTGTTAAAATAATCCCTAGACTATGCATAAATCTGATAAAAATACAATATTATGTTAAAAAATTGGAAATTAAATTCAGAAATTCGAACTTATATTCGGAAATGTTTGAAAACTGTAGAAATAATATATAATTCATGAGGACTCTTAAAAAAATTATTTTAATTTTATTTGAGGCCAATTTCTTACATTTTTCAATTTCAAACATAATAGTTTTGAAAAAAAAATGTTCATGAATTTTAAAGATTTTAAGATATAATCGAAAATTCGAATTTAAATTCGAAATATTCAAGAGCGCTCTAAAAAGTAAGAAAATAAACTTTAAATTAAATCAAACTATTTATTACAATATACAATTGATATGCTATAACAGCTTGTCGCGATATTTTCTTATGCTGGGCATATATAATTGGTGGATAATGCCCTAATATTTCACAATGGTTTTAATTGCTTTTCAAGCAAAAAATGTCCTTAAATAATACTACTTTCTATGCTATGTTTATTGTGTTATCGTAACGAACCAGCAGATACTAACGCCGAATGCCTAAGAGTCGGTTAAGACGAGCCACCGAATCGTGAAATATTAGGACATTATGACAATATGACTGATAAGAGTCCTTGTGAATTGATCATATATAAATTTTATGAAGTAAAACAATTTTTGATTTAATTTAAAGTTGATTTTCTTCTTTTTAGAGCATTTAAATACAAGCTTGTTTTAAAACTATTTACTTTATTATAAATTTATTTTCTACTTTTTAGAGCTCCTTTGATTATCTCCAATAAAATTAGAATTTTCGAACACAACCTAAAAAAGCTTATATTCGAAAGCTGGATGAAAAGAAAAAAATTTTTTTTTTTTTTTTTTGTTTAATGTTCGAAATTAGAAATATACACAAATTGGGCTCAAATACATTGCACTTTCAGTTAAGAGGCAGGCAATCCAAAAAGCCACGGACTTATTGACACGTCCTTGTAAAACTAAAATTATTTTTGTACGAATCCCTACGATTATTTTAACAGCTTTAAAAAATTTTCGAATTTTTGAATTTTCGATTACAATTTCCAATTTTAGGTTAGCATGATTTCGAGATTAAGAAACAATTGAAACCAGTTAAATATCTGTTAAAAATGTTAGAATTGAAACTGTTCAATAAACAGTTATTTCTTTGTATGAAGCAAGAGTTTTGAAAAAAAAAATTCATATTTTTTTATAATTTCTTTCTGTTGTCTTACGAAACAAGTTATATCTTTGAACCAACTAAACTAAAAACTGCAACATTTTCTTCGATTTCTTCATTTAATACTAAGATAATTTTTTGAGTTTGCCATTGAAATTTATAGCATTTGTTGTAATAAATAATAAGGGTTTTACATACAAATATTTAATTAAATGTTTTATATTGATTAATTATTTATGATATGGTTGCAAATATTTTTAATACGCCACACTTGTTGCTGAAAGGCAAAAGATAAGTTATGTTTGTTTCGAAATAAACTTTCTAATACTTTGGATACTTAAACAAAATATAGACAATGAAAATATTGGAAAATTTGGGAAGCGTCATGAATTAAATAGAGAAAACAGTTTGACAGTTTAGGTTTAGGTTTAGTAAAAATTAAGCATTACAAGAGAACACTATTTCAAAAAATAATGAAAGTTTGGCGGACACTGGTTGAGCAAAATTATTTTAAGCAATAAAGCACATTTTCAACTTTCACGGTTCAGAGAACCCAATCAACAAGAGCAGGTGTCTGATGCAATAATGTGGCATATCCTGTATACTTTTATGATTCAATGCAAAAAATAGACCAAAAATCGAGGTTGCCCCGGTTTTTTCCTTATATCTCAGCCATTTGTGGGCCGATTTTCTCGATTTTATATAGCAACTGAGCCGGAAGAATTCCCGATATATTAATGTATGAATTATGTATTTAAGTTATTTGGGGGCTACGGAAAGTTGATTTCAACATACAGACGGACATGGCTATATCGACTTCGCTATCTGTAACGATCCAGAATATATACACTTTGTAGGGTCGCAAATAAAAAATGTAGAAATTACAAACGGAATGACAAACTTATATACACCCTTGCCACTCATGGTGAAGGGTATAATTACAATCTAGAGAAAAAAGCTGTGTTTTCCCCCATTTAATTCAAATCTTGAGAAACTTTTGGGACACACTTTTTTTAGAAAATTATAGAAGAGAATCTAAGCTTTCAGCTAATTTAAAAAAGGGCTGGTAGATTTTAATAGTTTTCAATATATTTCAATATAGTTCACAATAGTTAAGGTAATGGTAACGTTAATTTGGATTAATTCCGCAACGATATTTTAAGGATAACGATAATTTCAAACTGACTTAAATAACCAAAAGAGAGAATCTATCAAGTCTGAGAGTAAAAATCTAATTTCTACGTAACAAACTCTGTTTTTGGGAGACAAATTGGTATATTTTTTGTAAAAAAAGGACTCAATTTAGCTGATTTTATACCGATGTCAATACAATTGTCCCCAAGTTATTTGAAAGCTTCCAAAAGCTGATTTCAACACACAGAGGAATATCGTTACACCCCCTGTCTTTAACCAAATATATCTGGGGGGTTATTAAGTAATTCGGTTCCAAAGAAACTCATTTGAATTTATATGCTTTATACATGAAAATTCGAAAATGTTTTCTTTCGAATCGATTTACATAATAACCTCCCTGAGCCTCCAAACTCATTTAATTAAAATCTTTTATATAATTATGTACTTGCTTATCTCATATAAAAATCATATCTTAATGATTTCTTTATTCAATATACCACCCAATTTAACGCCTTTTATCCTGTTAATATTTACTGCAATTTGCCAAAAAGCTTGTTAAATGTGTGTTAATGGCGTCCACAGATAATTTCGTACATACATGTCAATCTTGTGTGGTCTTTTTTTATATATATTTTAATACTTATTAATATATTTTTTTTAACTCTTGCTCTCCCTGTTTGCTATTTACACACTAACAATTGCCTACCGCCTCCCCCATTTTATGTCTGAGGTCTTCAGCATGCTTATTTATTAATTGATGCGTATTTGCAACCACAATCAATCCGCCCACTATTAACCCTGGCTGGCAAAATGTCCCTTAACAAAATGGTGTTATAAAGAGTTTAAATGAAAAATCAAATATTAAAAGCATTTGTTACAAAATCTAATCTTTTCAGGCCCCTAAAAATCATTATAATTGTCATTTTGAAACACATGTTCCTCAACATTGTATGGTGAGTGAATTTTTTGTTTTTGTTCTTCTTTTAAACAACTATAAATTTGCCAGTAAGTATAAGAGTAATTAATACAGAGCAACTGAAAGCAGATTTCTGCAGATTTGTTTTATTTCCATATAAACATATGTACTTCTGTTACTGAGGCATTTTTGAAATATTTTGCTTATAACGAATCTTATGTCTTGTAACGTCACTGTCTCAAAGTTTCAAAAGGGTTAAAATGTTGTTTAATCATTTTTACATTTAAAATCAGGGTTTGAAATTATTTTTAGTGCTACAACTTAGAGAACATCAACCAACTAGCAGCTTACTGCTTGCTAGTTTCACGCAGACATATGTTTTGCGGACAGACCCCACACTTCTCTCAGTAGCTGTGCTGTTGACTCTCAAAGTAGGACCACACAGACATACAAAATTTGCGATTTCTGTGTGGTTCTTCCAATTTCAGTTGTTAGTTTTCGTATTTCTGTTCTATAACCTCGAAGCCGGTATAACAAAACGGGCAACAGTTTTATATACAGGGTTTTCCAACAAGAGGTGTTATTTTGGTATTCCAAGAAAATGGCATTTTTTGAGATAAATGATCGGATATTTATTTCATAATAAAGAGGATGCCATTAATAATGAAGAACAACCACGAGCCATTTGGCTGATGTTGTTCTTCATTATTAACGGCATACCTTCCTCTCTATTATGAAATAAATATCCGATCATTACAAATATCCGATCATCACGCTTACAGGACCTTTTCATTTCTTCTTTCCTTTTCATGAAATTTTCCATAACCAAATCGCAAAGTGGCTGCCCTATATTCTCGATAGCCTCACGAATTCTATCTTTGAGGTCTTGAATCGACGCTAGGCTGTTGGCGTAGACCTTATCTTTCACGTGGCCCTTAAATGAAGAACTCGCATGGTGTTGAATCACAAGATCTCGGTGGCCAATTGTGATCACCTCTTCGAGAGATAACACGGTCCGGAAACTTTTCCCGTAAAAGAGCCATGGTTTTGTTGCTTGTGTGGCACGTAGCGCCATCTTGTTGAGAGTAAACGTTATCCAGATCAATATCATCCAACTCTGACCATAAGATACGGTGTAATGACGTTTGTGGAATGTCCAATTCCAAAGAACGACGAGGATTGGACAAACCTGGGTTTTCTTCAACACTTTGGACTACATCAGCCATATTCTCAGTTGTTCTTGAGCAACGTGCACGGGTTTTATTCTTCACATCACTAACTTGTTCCAACAGCTTGAATTTTACCACCAATTTCTGTATTGCGGTCCGACAAGGTGCTTCACGACGACCCAAAAATGCTTTAGTTTTGCGAACTGTGACCGCAAGATTTCCAACATTTTTGTAGTGAATTTTAATAATTTCAATGCGTTGTTGAAGCGTGCTTCGTTCCATTTTTTAGTAATGGCGTAGTTTCTACTTGTCAAATGGCAAAGAATACAAGCTTCAACAGTGACAGCTACCGAAATACCGGGTGATTCAAAATAACATATCTTGTTGGAAAACTCCTTACTTTAATGTATTTCAAGTATTTTACCAGCCCCGCACCAAATATGGACTTTATGGACAAAATTCAAAAAAATACTGAAATTGGGATTTTGAGATATATTCTGTCTATTCTGCCTCATCCAAACAACTTCTACAGCCCATACGTTCCGGAATATCTCCAAGCAGTTACACCCGCAAGAAGCCTGATCGAATTTCTGCCTGGAACCAACAGAATATTCGTCCTTTCCTTTGACAGAGAGGGCCAGATCATTCTGGATATTATACAAGTGATGATATTAGACCACCTAAGTCGTATTTCTCAGCGACCATACATCTATCAAATTCGGTATCAACACCAAGGCAGTGTAAATGTCCTATGTGCAAGCGTCACCCAAAGGCAGCCGTTAACCCAGATGATTTCATTATCTGTAACTCATGTTAACTCGACATGGCATTGTATAAGTTGTGCCTGTGAATGAATACAGTCGAGAAGGCATAATTACGTTGGAGTTAAGAGCTATAGTTGAAGTTTCGAGATTTAATTCCCGGATTGGAACGATGCAAGTGTTGGGCCGTCTGAGAGAGACCAAAAGGTCAAGTTCAAGAAAATGTCCGAGACTGTGCCGGTTTCTGTTTTTGAGCCGTCAGTATTGATCGTCCTGAAGAATCGAATTCACGAAACACGGTATTCTAATCCTAAAGATCCTATCAAAATTAGATTTAGGAACTATGTAGTCCATTCGTTGTCCCAAGACTGGCGTGCCTATCTTTCGTAGAATCGTGCCGTAACCTTCAGTCCGCCATACTCTTGGAGTCTTAGAGCAGATTTAGCAGAAATACATTTGAAATAGATATCGAGAGGGAGCATATCTAGCATAGTATCTAGTTACCTTTGTAAACCATGTCAGTTATTATGTTTAATGTCAATTATATTCATTTGTTGTTAATCTGATTAAAATGAGTGAACAGAAAAAAGTGCGTACTAAAATTATTTAATATTTTCAACAAAACCCAACTTGGTCCTACAAAAAGTTGGCCAAGCATTCACAGGTCTGCCGTCAAACTGTTTCCAATGTTATTAAACAGTACCGGAAGAACTTGTCCGTTGATAGAAAACCTGGTTCAGGTAGAAGGAATGGTTCACATGATGTTTATTAAGCCACAAAAATAGAAAGCATTTTCAAAAAAGCTCCCAACACCTCCGGTAGGAAAACAGCCCGGTTAGCTCAGTGCTCGTACTACTTGGTACGAAAAGTTAAAGCCAATGCAGGTACAAAAACATACAAGACTCAAAAAGTTCCTAACAGGAACGTTGCTAAAAATTTAGAAGCCAAAAACAGAGCACGGAAATTGAAGTCAAATTTTATAAAAAAAAAAATATTACTGCTGCATAATAGATGACGATGGCAGATTTTTCGCAGCTTCCGGGTCAAAATTTTGATGTTGCTGATGATTGTAGAATAATTTAGAATCCAAAAGCAGAAAATTTTCCCAAAAAGTTCTTGGCATGGTAAGCAATATGCAGTTGCGGGAAAAGAAGCCAATTTGTTACAAAGGGCTCCATAAATTGCGAAATTTACATCAAGGTATGTTTCCAAAGAGTATACTCCCATTCATAAGACTTCTTAATGTGTCCACATATATATATATATATTTTTTTTTTTTTTTGGCACCCTTTCCGGTCTTGAGTGGTACGAGAACAATAATGTGGTATTTGTACCAAGAGAGGCAAATACTCCAAACTGCCTTGAGCTAAGGCCAGTGAAAAGATATTTGGTTATTGTTAAAAGAGAATTGGAGAGCACAAAAAAGGTGTCCAAAAGTATGGTAAATTTTAAATGGAGATGGACAACCTATTCGAACAAAGTGACAGAAATCACTATAAAAACCATAATGGAAAGGTTACCGAAAAAGGTTCAAAATTTCATCACTAGTGATTATAATTATAATTTTTTTTTTTTTTTTTTTGTAAATTGTAATAATAATTTCAATCAAATAAAAAAAATCAAAACTATAAGTTTAGTGGTTTTATTTTTATTAACATTTATGTATGTTAAGAATTTTTCGATCTCAGTCCTTATACCATATTGGCTTGATTCGTTCTTGGCCTCAAAAGATGAGCAGTTCTTTTGGCTCGGAATGCATATGTTGCCAGAAAGATGGGAAAAGGTCATAGCTAACAATGGCCAAAAAGCTAAATATATGAACAAATCTCCCATTTTTAAGTCATACACCCAATACATATTTAAAGTTTCGGGCCAACAAAATTATTTCCAGAGCATTAATATCTTAGTATCATACATTTAATACAATTTCCGACCGTAGCAATTTCAAATATTGCCGCTCCACAGTGCACAGTTGGTAAAACCTGTTGCTTAAAGCCTTGTAAAGTGTGTCATTTCTTTTAATTTTTATTTGACATAATATAGCAGCAAATATCTCTGTGCTATTGCTAATTTATTGTTAAAAATTCGAACACTGGCTTTCAATGTAATTTGCAAAGAGATTCTCCTGCATTAAATGACAATGTTTTCTTCATTATGTTTGTAAATTTTAATTAAAAACCAGTTAATAAATACAGGTTTTTTTGTTGTTTGCATAAAATGAAATAAAAAAAAGTATTTATAAAGTACATACAAATATTTAATTACGTGTAAGTTGTATTTTTAAACTGATTAATAGCAATGATGTAGCTGCTGTTTAATCATTAACAAAATATTATCACGATTATTCGCTGTAAGAAAAAAGAAAATAAAACAGAAATCCGCAACAAGTGACAAGATTTACAGATAACACAGAAGAGATAAAGTTTAAATAACTATTTTTAAGTAGATAAAAAATTTAAATGATTTCAATGAATTCTTGTTTTTCTATTAAGCTTAATTTGAACACATACTGCATTATTTTTAGCATCTTGACGCAAACCTTACATTCTTCTAACAATATTCAAATCTTTTGACAATTTAAATTTCTCCATTTGCTGCTGAGTTCATGAAAATATCCATTAGTTAAACATTTTACTGATATCGTTTCCATTTTTTTTCCATTTCTGTCGCATTATTACAATGTCAAAAACAAACCTTAAACATATACTTGTATATGAGCTATTTTCAGCTGATAAGGTCGGTCTCTTACATACTCTTTCTAAAACAAAAGCAACAGCAAAAAGAAACTACAATATATTCAAGTATTTAGATATTGCACGCTTTTTTTCAAATGAAAGTAACCAACCTTAAATATCAACAAATGAACATAAAAAAAAAACTACAAAAATAATGGTTTCTCCGGAAAACGAGTCTGCATACTAAAATTCAAATCAAAACTTGTACTACTCCAACATACTACTTAATACGACTCTAAAAATCAGCTAAACTTTTAGCTAGAGTCGTCCGCCGTCCGTCGTATTATCAGCTTTATTTATTACAATTTATATGTTTGAGCATTTAAAAATTGAAATTACCGAACAAAATATATACTTATAAAATAAAACAATTGAGTAAGAGAGTAGTGAGTAATGTTTGGGGGACTAGGCAAATGAGTGAACTAATGAAATGAATCTTTTAAGAAGTTTTTTTTTAAAGAACTTTTTGTTGTTATTTTTCTTTTGTTAGTTTCTTTTAAACAATTTAAACAGTTAAATTTATTTATTTATTTGTTTTTTTTTTTTTTTTTTGTATTTTTATTAAACAAAAAGACTGGCAATTATACAGAGAGTATAATAGAGAGTTTTAGCTAACTTTTGCTCATATTCATTATTAATGTTTAAACATTATTGTGTGTTTTTTTTTTTTTTTTTTTTTTGTATTAAATATTTGTTGTTGATAAACACGATTTACAAACAATTACACTCAGGGGAATTAAGTTAAAGGCGATTGAATGATTTCACAGTTGTTTAGCTCTTATGAGAACTCGTTTAACTTACCGAGTTCTCATGTGAGTTAAACATTTGTAAACAGATTCCTTAAAGTTTCTCTGATCACAGAATTACATAAATTGGATTGATAATGGACACTCAGATGACCTTAGACCAGTGGTCGGCATAAAGAGAACATAGATTATAAAAACTTGTTATAACATGTTTTTATAATCCTTGTTCTCTTTATACCGACCACTGGTTTAAGGTCATCTGAGTGCCCAGTATAATTATGCACTTTCTGTCTCTGTTGTAACCTGACCGACCAGCTATTTATTGTGATTTTTGTTTATTATTTGATCATTTTTATAAACTTCGTTGACATTCGTGTTATTTACAGGTAAATGTTCGTATCATGATGGCTATGAGTGCCGACCACTGTCTTAAACCGATTTGAAATTCAATTTATAATGTCCACAATTTTCATTTGCGATTTCAGAAAATATATATATTTCGGAAGACATAGATATATATAATGGAGTGGATTTAGCAATGTTCCTCTATCCGTGTCTTAGTATCAACATATCAGCTATAGTTATGATATTGAAAATCAGCAAAATCGTCACATAGATAGCTGAGATATAAGAATAAAACTTCGATTTTTTATCCAAAATTAAACACAAACAAATAAGTCAGCTATGCCGAATCTACTTATATATATTTCACAAAAGTTTACTTTAAGATAAATATTGAAAAAAATCTGGTAACAATAAAAAATGGTGATAAAACAAGTAAGAGAGCTATATTCAGCTGTGCCGAATCTTATATACCCTTCAACAAATTATACTTTAAAATACAAATTTTAAATATTTTTAAGTAAAAAAAAAAATTTTTTTTTCACAATTTTTAATTTTTTTCAAAATTGTTTTTTTTTAATTTTTTTCCAAATATTTAAAAAAAAAAATTATAAATTTATTAGTGAACAAAAAAAAAATTTATGACAAAAAAAATTCGGGTTAAAAAATATTTTTCCCGATTTTGACCCATTGTAGGTCCAAAGTACTATAGCGTTATATTCATCGTTGCAATGGACTTCGAAATATACATCTAATGATAGATTAGATGTCTATATTGTATATATTAATGACTAAGTAATCCAGATATAGATCAAAAATATTCCAAAAATCGAGGTTGTACCGGGTTTTACCTTATATCTCAACCATTTGTGGCCAATTTTCTCGATTTTTCTGTGTTAAAAGAATCCATCATCAACCGCTTAAGCGAAAACAGGGTTAAAAAAAACGACAAAGGGTAAATTTGGTTACAAAATGTTTAAACCAAATTTTTAAAGAAAATCTGAAAAATATCTAGGTACAGGTACTATATAGTCAAGTCATTAAGCTTTTATTTAAAGCATAATACCAATCTGAATTGCTCAAATTTCGGAGATATTAAATAATTTACACAAATAACCAAATCGTTTGGCTTTCATATGAAATAAGAGTCGAAAAAAAAACGCTGCCCTTAAAAAATATTTATTTAATCTGAAGAGTAAATAAAATTTGTCCAATTTTACCTGCTTTAAATAATATAATTCTTGAAAACAAATTGAAGGTTAACTGTCAAATTCTGTCTGTTACTACACAACAAATCAGCTGTGTTGGTAATATCATTTGAGTGACTCGATAGACTAGGCGATAGTGTGATGGATTATCAATCTGAGAGTTGCGGGTTCAATTCCAGCCAAAGAAACAGTGTGGTTCGTTTTCGCAGACATTTAGCTAAGTCACATAATTTATGTAGCAAATCAACTTGATCTTGGACGCAATCAATTAAGTGGAAACGTACTATTATGTGTCAAATTGTGCCAGTTGTTAATAAAAATGTAGAAATAACAAACTTATATATATTCTTACCACTCATGGTGAAGGGTATACCATGAGTGGTAAGAATATATATAAGTTTGTTATTTCTACATTTTACATTTGCTATCCCACAAAGGATCGTTATATAGCTATGTTCGTCTCTCCGTCGGTATGTTGAAATCAACTTTCCGTAGCCCCCAAATAACTTACAAGCATAATTGATACAAAAAATATATCGGGAATTCTTCCGGCTCGGTCGCTATTTAAAATCGAGAAAATCGGCCCACAAATGGCTGAGATATAAGGAAAAAACCAGGACAACCTGAATTTTTGGTCTATTTTTGATCTATATCTGGATTACTAAGTCATTAATATAGACAATATGGATATCTAATGATAGAGATTTCAAAGTCCATTGCAACGATGTATATAAGGCTATAATAATTTGGACCTACAATGGGTCAAAATCGGGAAAAATATTTGTTAACCCGAATTTTTTTTATCAAAAAATTTTTTTTTCACCAATAGATTTAAAAAAAAAAATTTTGAAAATTAAAAATTTCCAAAAAAAATTTAAAACAATTTAAAAAAAAAAAAAAATTAAATTTTGAAAAACAATTTAGGAAAAATTTTTTTTTAGATTTTGAACAAAAATATTAATTTTGTTTACCTAAAAATATTTATAATTTTTATTTTAAAGTAAAAATTGGTGAAGGGTATAAAAGATTCGGCACAGCGAATATAGCTCTCTTACTTGTTTTTGATATACAACAAGGTGAGCTGGTGATTTGTTCAAACATATAGTAGAGTTGTGCCGCTCTGAACTAAAACGCTCTTTTTTAGCGATTTAGTGAAAAGGTTGTACTACGTCTACAAAGACAACAGACAATTTCTTATTTGGTTTATGATACACTAAAACAATGTGTCTGTTGTTTTTGTAATTGTTTGGTAGGCGTAGTACAACCTTTTAACTAAATCACTAAAAAAGAGCGTTTTAGTTCAGAGCGGCACAACTCTAACATATAGCTAAGATACAATAAGCAAGTAAGCGAAGACACAATTCAGTATTGCAATAGAAATTTTTTGATATTATTTCCTGCAAATGCACGATTAAGCCCCATTTTATCAATCTCTGGTTATATACTGACAGTTCTCATACAAAAATTATATTAATTGAAAGTATGTCGTTGCGAAAAACCAGAGATTGAGAAAATGCGGCTAAGTGTGTTAAGAATGTGGCAGTTGTTTTTGCTATACAAGAAATCAAATGTTCTAGTACTATCACTTGTTAAATATGAATTTCATTTTCGCCGACATTTAACTAAAACACTATACAGTGTGACATTGACGATACAAATTTGCAGCAAATCATGTAGTTTGAAGTGTTTTGCTAAAGTGTATATAAGAAGTGATGTAGTAAATTAACTTGATTTGGAGAAATCAATTAAGCTCCAGCAATGTTTAATATGCATTGACATACACCATTTTATTTTTAAAGATATTAAGCTAAGACACAATACAGTGTTGCATTGGCAATATTCAACATGATTTTCAGCAAATCATGTGCTAGTTTAAAGTGTTTTGCTCATGTATATGGGAAATTCATGAAACAATTCATTCGATTTGAGAAAGCGAAAACCACGAATGGAAAAGATGATACGATCGTAACTACTTTGATACTATTTTACATTCAAAAGTACCACGACTCATTTAATACTTTCAAGTTTTTCAAATTTTGTGTCTAATAGTGTTTTCTATAGAAAATTCTGTGTGCAACAGTATGTACGATTAGCACTTAGAGCTAAGCTAATATTAAAATAAGTACAAAATTAAATTTCTGTACTGAAGTGATGGCTTTTTGAATTTTAAATATTAAGAAATTATTTCTACAAATAAAAGATAATAAAAATTACTGTTTAGCTCAATATGCCCCTATTTAAATGACAGCGAGTGTAGTTCACATACAATGTTTTGTTTTTTTGTGAAGAGCAGGCAGGCAGCCAGGCACTTTTCAATTCTTTTCAATACAAAAAAGCGGTAGTAGCATGGAAACAGCTGTTATACAAAGAGGTTTTTTTTTTTTGCAGCATTTTTGTCTTGCAAATGGAGAGGGAGTGCGAATATTTAATAAAACAAAAAAAGTGAAAATAAACACAAACGTGCATTAACAAAAATAAAGCAAAAAAAAAAAACAAGAAAAAAAAGAAATGCTGCAATTAATATATTAATCATAACCGTGAAAACATTTGAATAGTAAAGCAAATATTGAAATTGTTATAAACAAAACAACAAGTGCACCATGGCCTCTAACACCTCCTGTTTAAGGTCTAAAACATCGAGTGCCACACAGAAACGTTGGTCCCAACACATTGTAGCTTCGGACTATAATGATGTTTGTGTGCTATTGAAATATCAAACCAGACGTCATTCGCAAGACGATCTGACGTTGGTGAAAAAAATTAGTCATATACCTCCCAAAACCTATTCCACCCTCACTCATTATCATAGTAAAACTAATAATAGCGACAAAAATAACAACAACAGCAGTAATATAAACAACTTGTATATTGACAGTGTTGTGTTGGCAGCTTCTAATGGTGGCCGTTCAAGTACAAAACCTAATAACAATAATAACAATAATGATAATAATACAAATAATAAAAATATTAATGGAAATCAAACATTTGAAATTCAAACTGTAACCAATACTTCCGGTTTAACTAAAAATAACAATTTGCTACATTCTCGTAATAACGGTGGTAATCAGGTTGAGGGTGATGGTGATGATGTTTGTTGTGGTCATAATAAAAATTATATACAAAGCCCTCAACAAACACCGCCACAACAACAACAACAAAGATATGCTGAAATTAATAGCCGCCATAGAAGAAGACTGATACGTCCCATCTCATGTTTCGAACCCGGTGATCATGTATGAGGTTTTTCTGTGTTACTAGTCTTATTAGAAGTTTATGGTATTTTACAAATTATTTAGTTTAAATTCGCGTGTCTTGCTACAATTTTAATTAGTTTTTATTTTAGTTTTTTTTATGTAGTTTTAGTTTTTTTCTATTTTCTGGAGTTAACTAATGTTTTTGTTTATCTCTTCTTTTCATGTGTTCTGCAGAAAAACAAGGAATTAATGAATGATATTATCACCAGCTGTAAATTGAAAAATGGTAAGTAATTTTACTTTAAACAAACAAACAAAAATTTATTTTTAAATTAAGATTTTTCAAATGATATACAATTTAGTTTAAAAATATCGTTGGAAATATCTGTTAGAAGTTAGCGCTCGTTTATTTTAATGTAAAATCTAAAAGTGAATGACTTTCTTATACTACTTACATTTCTAGCAAGATCAAATCTAATTGTTTTGAGCAAATCTTCTGCAAGTATTTTCATTATGTTCATCTATAACAACACTGCAAAATTCATGTATGTTATTAGAGTTTTCGAAATCAATTTGCCGTATTCTACACAAGCTAATTACAAATGACAAGGCCATCGAAATTTTGCTTAACTGTCAAATTCTTCAATGTCAAATTACGTTTTTTTATATATGATATTTGCAGTGCCAGTGCTATTTCCTTGCTGAATATGCATTCAAAAACTCCATATTATTATGTAAATGACTTACAAATGCGGGATTTACAATAGATAGTATATCTTGTGAACGCGGCGTTTGTTTTTAATAACTTATATGTCATTTTGAAGGGTGTATATCTGTCATTTATTCTCACTTAGTTATTGAACATTATAGTGTAAACAACAAAGTTTTTTCTGCTTTCAAAATGTCGAATTTTGTACCCACAAAGCTTCATATAAGGAAAGTTTTGCTTACTTCTTTAATTTGAAACAAGTAAGAGAGCTATATTTGGCTGTGCCGAATCTTATATACCCTTCGCCAAATTATACTTTAAAATAAAATTTAAAAAATTCTTATTTTTTTTAAAAAAATTTTTTTCGAAATTTTTTTTTTTAAGTTTTTTCCAATTTTTTTAAAAATTTTTTTTTTTAATTTAAAAATTTATTTTTTTTTAATTTATTAGTGAAAAAAGAGTTTTTTGTGAAAAAAATTCGGCTTAAAAAATATTTTTCCCGATTTTGACCCATTCTAGGTCCAACTTACTATAGTCTTATATACATCGTTGCAATGGACTTTGAAATATCTATCATTAGATATCCATATTCTATAGTCTATATTTATGACTTAGTAATCGAGATATAGATCAAAAATAGGCAACAAAAATAGAGGTTGTCTCGGATTTTTGCTCATATCTCCGTTATTTATGGACGGATTTTGCTGATTATAAATAGGAAACTTCTCGAAAGCATGTCTGACAGAATTATTGAAGATTTGGATCCCGAAGATATCTGGGGCCTTCAGAAAATTGATTTCAACAGACAGACAGACGGACAGACAGACAGACAGACAGACAGACAGACAGACAGACAGCCAGACAGACAGACAGACAGACAGACAGACAGACAGACAGACAGACAGACAGACAGACAGACAGACAGACAGACAGACAGACAGACAGACAGACAGACAGACAGACAGACAGACAGACAGACAGACAGACAGACAGACAGACAGACAGACAGACAGACAGACAGACAGACAGACAGACAGACAGACAGACAGACAGACAGACAGACAGACAGACAGACAGACAGACAGACAGACAGACAGACAGACAGACAGACAGACAGACAGACAGACAGACAGACAGACAGACAGACAGACAGACAGACAGACAGACAGACAGACAGACAGACAGACAGACAGACAGACAGACAGACAGACAGACAGACAGACAGACATGGCTAAATCGACTCCGCTATCTATAAGAAAGTGCCAGCCAAAGAAGTTTGAAGACCAAGAATTGGAGAAGACATTGATCCATGAATATTGTTGTCAATCTCAACAAGAGCTTGCAAAATCATTGGGTGCTACTCAATCATCAAAGTCAAAACGTTTGCGAGCAAAAAGCTGGGAAATTGGGTACCATATGAATTGAAGCTGAGAGACCTTGAAAGACAATTTTGCATGTCCAAAATGATGCTTGAACGCTATAAAAGAAAATCATTTTTGCACCGAATCATTACTTGTGATGAAAAATGTATCCATTACGATAATCCGAAGCGTAAGAGATCGTATTTGAAGCCCGACCAACCAGGCGAATAGACAGCAAGGCCAAATATCCATGGCTCTGTATTTGGTGGGACCACATGTTGCAATACCTATTAAAAACTATTTAGAAAGAAGTGGTTGGGAAGTTTTATCTCACCCGATTTATAGTCCAGGCCGGGCCCCGTCCGACTACTATTTGTTTCGATCGATGCAGAATGGTATCTCTGGAATACGCTTCACTTTGAAACGGAGTATCCCAAATTGGGTTGATTCATCTCAAAAGATGAGATGTTCTTTTGAAGCGGAATCTTTATGTTACCAGAAAGTTCGTAGCTAACAATGGTCAATACTTTGAATAAATGTCTCCAAATAAGAGCTAAAAATTTAAAAAAATCCCGCATGTTTAAGTTATACCCCGATATTTAGCTAAGACACAATTCAGCAAAGACACAATATAGTGCATTAACAATATTTCGACATCATTTAAAGCAATTCAATTAGTTTGAAGTGATTTTTCTCATATGTATGAGAAATTCATGTAGAAAATCAACTTGATCTTGGCCGAAATCAATTAAGTGGAAACGCGGAAAAATGCGGAGCTACACTAAGGGAAAAAACTGCAACTTAGAAACAAGAACGTGTCATATTAATTCAATAATGTTCATTAAGATAGAAAAACCATATAAAACCCCTATTGAAATACGATAAATCAATTATTTTCAACTTTTAAGTTAATATTTTTCCATATTGAAATACAAATTTTCAATATTACTAGACTTTCTTCTTATTGATTCAATACGTTTTTTTTATTGATTTTAAGTGGTTTTTTCTTTAGCTTTAGCTGATATATCCTTGTTGAATATGCACTAACAAACTCAAATGTTTAGCTAAAATACAATAAACTCCAATTGTGATTGAAGCTCAGTTAAGTCAAAAATATAAAAACCTTTATCGTTATCTTTAGATTGGGATTCTTCTTAACACGATCGTTAAGTCAGAAACTAAACATCAACCAAAAGTAATTGATAACAAAACATATAAAAGCATTTTATCGGAAAACCAGACATTTTGTCACCATGGCAATACAATAACATAGAACAGTCAATTCAGAATGGTAGATCTCCGATTCTCTGCCAAATATTTTTGGAGAAATATTGTAGAAAAGCTGAATGATTGAATCTTAAAGCAACTGTCCTTTCAGCTTATTAAAGTTTTAATTGCATAAGTTAATCCGATTTAGAGCAATATTCCAAATATGAGTATGAAAATCATTTGATTTTTATACTCGCGGCGAGTATTCATTGGCGTTATTCTGGATCCATAATTTAGGATCTTTATAAAAAGCTGAGACTCTTGAACGATTTCCGTTTGATTTTTTGTTAAATTACAGATTTTTCATTAAATACCAGGGTGTTCATCAAAAAAAAAAACAATTTTCACCAGGATTTCAAAGATTTAAACCGAAATTCACCAAAAAAAAAATAAGAAAAAAAAATTTTTTTAAAACGATTTTCATTAAACCTTACATTCTCCTTGCAATGGAAACATTTCATTGCAAGGAGAATGTTATTTAAATTTCATCACAGCCGAATATATAATTTAAATTCTTTGACAATTCGCTTTTGGAAACAGTGTAAAATATTTATTTTTGCTCTTATTCATTTTCCAAGTTCTTCCTAATGCTATTAATTCTTAACAAAACTGTATTATTTCAAACTTTACAGGTTTATTTTTTTTTTCCATTATTATCAGTTTATTTACATATTTATTTGACGGTTGTTGTTGAGACAACCACCCCAAATTTCAATGTAAAATGTAAATGAACCTTTATCTCTTGAAACCAAACAAAAAATATATAAACAAAAACTCATAAAAACCGCAGTCGAATACAAATAAAATAGCACACTAATCTTGACCTTGAATTGAAAATGAATTAGTGTTTTAAAACAACCTAATCATTAGGAAGAAAACCGCAGCACAGACAACCCCCCAGCCGCTCACTTTTCTAAAACCTTCCCTAGAAACAAAATAACTGAATTACAAATTTAAATTTAAAGTTGTCAAACTTTTGGCAGCGTAAAAGACACACATTTTGTTAGTAGATTAATTAATTAATGTTTGTGGTTTATAAAATAAGAGAGACATACATATGTATGTATATAAATCAACAAGTAAATACTTAGTTATTTTATTTTCAAATTTAATTTAATTAAAACTAGTAAAAACTTGCAATTGTCACACATTTAAGCCGTTAATTGGAAATAGTATTTAGTTGAGAGTGTATAAATAACAGTTGAAATAAATAAATAATTGAATAATAAATCCAAATTTAATTTATCATCATTAATAATTTAATTACATATAAAATATTCATACTCATGTGTAGTTTGCTGTTAAAATTTTTAGAACACAAAACATGAATAAATAAATGTTAAAATGGCAAACATTATTTCAATTTTCATATGCAAAAAATGTAATGAATTTATAGAGAAATTAATAATTTAATTAATTTACAACTTATTTGTATAATACAATTATTTTTGTTTATTTTTTAAGAACAGAGAGAAAAAAGCGTGTTTGCGGCAACCTACACTATTGTGGTATTCACACGGTAGTCATAAAGTCGTATGTCATAAAATAATAACACGAAAAAATATGACTGCTGTGAGCAACCCTTATAACTTAGTGTGCTATTTCAAATTTGAGTCAACAAACAATTATAAATCTTTTTAATAAAAAAGTCAAAAACAAGTGAAACAAGTAAGAGAAATATATTTGACTCTTATGTACCCTTCACCAAATTTCACTTTTAAATAAAAATTTGAAATATTTTTAGGTAAACAAAATATAAAAAAAAAGTTTTTTTTTAATTTTTTTTTTTCAAAATTTTAATAATTTATTGAACAAAATTTAAAAAAAAAAATTAAAATTTTTTTTTTTTTTAAAAAGTTTTTTTTTAGTGAACAAAATTTTATACCAAAATGTTTTTTTTATTTAAAAAAAAAAAATTGTTTAAATTTATTAATGAAAAAAATTCGGGTTAAAAAATAATTTTTGCCAGGGCTCGATGAAGAATTTTTCCCTTTCGACTTAGATTTTCACTGTTTAGTTATGACTAAACAATAAACACAGCAGGAAGTCTTATTATTTTAGGACTTTTTTCTTTGAGACACAACAACAACATTTTATAAACCTATTGTAAAACTTTAGTACTTAATGACAATATGACTTGATAGCACACCGTGTGAATACCCCATATATTTTTAGCAAGTTATAAGCAGTTGAAAATTCAAATTTAAACATTTTATCATTCCTTGGACCGTTATATTCAAAATAAAGGACACAATTTAAGAGCGATTTCCTTATAGAGTCATTAAAATTTTCCATTACAAAATAACTGCAAAAATTTATTGAATAATTAAATTTTTCTTTAATTAAAATCTATTACAAAAGGACTTAAGTCTATTTTTATATACCCTTCACCATAAGTGGCAATGATATAAATAAGTTTGTCATTCCGTTTGTAATATCTACTTTTTTCATTTACGACCCCACAAAGTATATACATTCTGGATTGTTATAGATAGTGAAGTCAATATATACACGCCTGTATGTTGAAATCAACTTTCCGTAGCTCCCAAATAACTTACAAACATGATTCATACATCAATATATAGGGAATTATTCCGGCTCAGTTTCTATTTCTATTTAAAATCGAGACAATCGGTTCACAAATGTCTGAAATATAAGGAAAAATCCAGGACAACCATGATTTTTGGCCTATTTTGTATATATATCTGAATTACTAAGTCATTAATATAGACATTATGGATATCCAATAATAGATATTTCAAAGAACTTTGCAACGGCGTATATAAGGCCAAAGTAAGTCGGACCTACAATTGGTCAAAATCGGGAAAATATTGTTTAACCCGATTTTTTTTTTTTTTTTTTTTTTTGTTCACCAAAAAATTTGTTTTGTTGTAAAATGTTCTTTACAAATAAATTAAAAAATTTAAAAATTAAAAAAAAAAAATTAAAAAAAATTTTTTCCCATAATTTTTTTTTTCTAATAAATTAAAAAAAATAAAATTTTAAAAAAATTTTGAAGCATTTTCTTTTCCCAAATCGTATATTTGTTTCTACTTTCAAATTCGCCAAAAAGTGAAACAAAGTAACAAATATGATCTAACACCTTTTTGCTCAAGCATCCAATAAATAATACAAATAACATAAACTCACACTGTAGGACATGTCACAAGTGCCATTTAGTCAGCCAATGAAGAACTATGAAAAGCAAGTGTTTTTCTTCATTCATTTATGCTATGTTTTTTCTAAAAAAGATGCTTCAATTGACTTGAGTTGTGTTCGGCAATGTCTTCGTATGTCATGAAAACAGCATGACATGACAATGTTTAGTGTGCTAATTTTCACCATAGTATTTGGCATGTAATGGCTGCTTTTTATTCTCCCAGGACAAAAATTAACTGTGAATCAAACTCTAAATCACAGATAGCCTCCCATAGGCATCATTAGGAGTGTTACAAGAAACAATAAAAACATTTTCAAAGATAAATATTAATTTTAACTTGTTTTTCTTCAAAACATATATTGTAACTCTCATTCAACTTAAAAATTCTCAATGAAAATGTTTTTTTGACTGTATATTTATGTACATTTCATATTATTCTAGGTACCTTAAATTAGTATGAATTGCAATACTTTTAATTAATTATATATGTCATTTTTATTTCTATAAATTGTATTTTCTCTTTTTATCTCTAGGTTTTGGTCCTGCTATACAACAGCAACAACATCAATCAAATTCATCACCCACAAAACGACCATTAAGTCCCGATCATCCAAATCCGGCACTACCAGTAACAGAGGTAAATTCAAACACAAGTATTTTTTTATTTAATTTTATTTGTTTCCATTTCATTTATCTGTTTTATAGTGTATTGTCTACAAAAGTTTAAATGACATTTATTATGGTTTTTTTGTCTGTAAATGTTAGTTTTTTTATATCTTTCTTTTGTCTAAGTTACAAAAAGTGTTGCAGACACAACATTTGTGACGTGTTTCTTTTGGTATATTGTGGTGGTCAACTTTGGTAGACAGTCATAAAATTAGTTGACACTTGCTTGAAACTAAAACAATAAAAGCGGGAGTTCCTCATGGCGTTGTCTATTTGAGATAGAGCTTTCTAAAAATTAACAAAACTCAAAGAACAAATATTTATATTATTTCTGTAACATGATTTCATATTTTCAATTAAGTATTCCAAGACCTGCTCGACGGTTTCTTGATCTATCTCACGGCTAACTCGATCGTTTCTGGATTATTCACTAAACACTGATCTTAGTAATAAGTGAACTTGTTCAAAGAAGTACGTTCTTTACTGAACTAATTCTAACTTGTTCATTCCTTTATTCTTCTGACCACTATTGAATTTAAATTCAATTTTCATAACTTTCTTCAATATTTAGTTCAAATTGTCAAATATTAAAAATGTTATCTTGTAAAAAGTACAAAAAAACTACAATAATACTTTACAACCCTTTGTTATTTGTATCCCTAAAATCAAAAGATTTCAAATTCTAAAGAAACTCCTTCATTTAAATAATCTGCGTGCAATCATAAGATAACTTCACATTTAAATAATAATACCAAACACTTTTTTTTTTTTTTGCTCCACTTACCTAAATACTTGTTATGACCTCTTTTCCTCATTTATTATCTACACATTTCATATACACCCATAACCCCCCTCCACACAACAGTTAAGTTTTCAACATAATTATGAAAATCCATTTTTTTGTATAAGTAATTTTAATTGTTTACTTTCGTTTGGTTCTATTTTGCATTTCTCTTTTCGCAGTCTCCTAGTCCTGCTATGAATCGCATGGGATGGGCTTTACGTACATTATTGGTTGCTGACAGCTCAAGTTGTTTAAAGGATAGAAAAGTAAGTAACAGACAACAGAAGTAGAGCAGCAAACCGAATGACAACAAGTGTTGTTAGTCTACACAACACAAAAAAAGAAAAGAAAAACATTCCAATAATAATATTTAATGATTATTTAATTGCTTTTAAGTGTGGTGATAAAATATCACAATTAAATACTACTAGCACAGACACAACTAATAGTTAGAAAAACACTCATACACAATTGAACATACATTTTACCTACTTGACCAAAGCGTTTGTTAATTTTATCATCACCCAGCAATACTCAAAAAATGTTCAGCTTTTGTTCATATTTTCCTTATAGAAAAGTTGCTCTGACTCTGACAAATTTTCCTATAGAAAAGTTGCTCAGACTCTGACCACTTTTCCGTATAGAAAAGTTGCTCAGACTCTGACCACTTTTCCGTATAGAAAAGTTGCTCAGACTCTGACCACTTTTCCGTATAGAAAAGTTGCTCAGACTCTGACCACTTTTCCGTATAGAAAAGTTGCTCAGACTCTGACCACTTTTCCGTATAGAAAAGTTGCTCAGACTCTGACCACTTTTCCTATAGAAAAGTTGCTCAGACTCTGACCACTTTTCCGTATAGAAAAAATGCTCAAACTCTGACCACTTTTCCGTATAGAAAAGTTGCTCAGACTCTGACCACTTTTCCGTATAGAAAAGTTGCTCAGACTCTGACCACTTTTCCTATAGAAAAGTTGCTCAGTCTCTGACCACTTTTCCTATAAAAAAGTTGCTCAGACTCTGACCACTTTTCCTATAGAAAAGCTGCTAAGACTCTGACCACTTTTCCTATAGAAAAGTTGCTCAGACTCTGACAACTTTTCCTATAGAAAAGTCGGTCAGACTCTGACCACTTTTCCCTATAGAAAAGTTGCTCAGACTCTGACCACTTTTCCCTATAGAAAAGTTGCTCAGACTCTGACCACTTTTCCCTATAGAAAAGTTGCTCAGACTCTGACCACTTTTCCGTATAGAAAAGTTGCTCAGACTCTGACCACTTTTCCGTATAGAAAAGTTGCTCAGACTCTGACCACTTTTCCTATAGAAGTTTTCCTATAGAAAAGGTAAATAACCGATTATGTTCGTAACCAGGTGGCTATGAATGCCGAACACTGGTTTAAATGGCTGCCTGGTCGAATTAGCAGAGGTGTATTAGGTGGCAACAGGAATTGGGAAAATGTATTCGGGTGAATGTATGTATTCAAATGCCTTAATATGGTGTTTAATAAAAGCCAGCTGTTAACATTTAAGAAGCTTTTAATTAATAAAACCATTTGTGTAGTTGAATACATTATTCTTTAATATCCAAAAGTATGTAAAAATAAATGTTTGGCAGTGTTTCTGTAGCTTTTTCTTTCCCATTCAACATACATATATTATATGTATGTAAGATTGGTGGCAAAGAAAACGAGAGTGTGATTAATTTTAACCATTTGAATATTGTCGTAATTTTTATGATGATGTTTTTCTTTTTGCCACAAAATGTTGCTCATTATATTGTTGTATGTACTTTTTTTAATTGTTTTATTATCATTTAGGTTTCTGGCAAACTCATACGTAAGTGTGCTCCCGGTACAGAACTGGTAGATTGGTTGTTGAATACAGCGCCCATTGTTCATACAAGAGCCCAAGCGGCTGGCATGTTTCAGGCTTTACTGGAGGAAGGCATATTATCACATGGTAAATAAATGAGCTATTTTTTCGTAACTTAATTTACATTTACGGGTACTTACATAAGCACACACTAAACATTAGAGAGGTTCATCAGTAAAAGAGGAATTCCGAAAAGTAAATCATTTCAACTGGTACTGCGTTCAGTTAAACTTTACGAGGTATAAAGCCTACAGCTAGGAACCAGTAGAGCTGTAGATATAGACAACAATGAGCTTTACTTAAGCAGTAATAATACTGAGCACAGTACCATGTTAGAATTATTAAAAATGCTTCCAAACTTGCAATACTGTCAATGGTTTTCAAATAAAATATTATTCAAATTTGAACATCTCTAATATTTGTTTAACTGAAAGTAAATGCGTAAATACGATTACGTTTTTACATACATTTGTATATATTTAAGTATGGGTTGCTTCCTTTTAGTTATTTTTTGCAAATATATTTCGTACTTTTGTAATGGAATAAAACAAATCGCCAGAGTCTAAGGTAAACAGGGGGATTTAGTAAAGATTACAATGGTAAATATCAGCTACAGAGATAAGAAAAAAAACTGATTGAATTTGCTTTAATACTTAACTATACAATAAAATAATCTGAGATAAATAAGAAATCATACCCAGCAAAGAAAATAGACTGCGATTTCTTAACGATGGAAATTTTCGTTCCTTTGGAGGTTATTTTCCAAAAGTCATCATGTTTTGAGCAACTTTTCTTAAGGAAAAGTGGTCAGAGTCTGAGCAACTTTTCTATACGGAAAAGTGGTCAGAGTCTGAGCAACTTTTCTATACGGAAAAGTGGTCAGAGTCTGAGCAACTTTTCTATACGGAAAAGTGGTCAGAGTCTGAGCAACTTTTCTATACGGAAAGGTGTCAGAGTCTGAGCAACTTTTCTATACGGAAAAGTGGTCAGAGTCTGAGCAACTTTTCTATAGGAAAAGTGGTCAGAGTCTGAGCCACTTTTCTATAGGAAAAGTGGTCAGAGTCTGAACAACTTTTCTATAGGAAAAGTGGTCAGAGTCTGAACAACTTTTCTATAGGAAAAGTGGTCAGAGTCTGAACAACTTTTCTATAGGAAAAGTGGTCAGAGTCTGAACAACTTTTCTATAGGAAAAGTGGTCAGAGTCTGAACAACTTTTCTATAGGAAAAGTGGTCAGAGTCTGAACAACTTTTCTATAGGAAAAGTGGTCAGAGTCTGAACAACTTTTCTATAGGAAAAGTGGTCAGAGTCTGAACAACTTTTCTATAGGAAAAGTGGTCAGAGTCTGAACAACTTTTCTATAGGAAAAGTGGTCAGAGTCTGAACAACTTTTCTATAGGAAAAGTGGTCAGAGTCTGAACAACTTTTCTATAGGAAAAGTGGTCAGAGTCTGAACAACTTTTCTATAGGAAAAGTGGTCAGAGTCTGAACAACTTTTCTATAGGAAAAGTGGTCAGAGTCTGAACAACTTTTCTATAGGAAAAGTGGTCAGAGTCTGAACAACTTTTCTATAGGAAAAGTGGTCAGAGTCTGAACAACTTTTCTATAGGAAAAGTGGTCAGAGTCTGAACAACTTTTCTATAGGAAAAGTGGTCAGAGTCTGAACAACTTTTCTATAGGAAAAGTGGTCAGAGTCTGAACAACTTTTCTATAGGAAAAGTGGTCAGAGTCTGAACAACTTTTCTATAGGAAAAGTGGTCAGAGTCTGAACAACTTTTCTATAGGAAAAGTGGTCAGAGTCTGAACAACTTTTCTATAGGAAAAGTGGTCAGAGTCTGAACAACTTTTCTATAGGAAAAGTGGTCAGAGTCTGAACAACTTTTCTATAGGAAAAGTGGTCAGAGTCTGAACAACTTTTCTATAGGAAAAGTGGTCAGAGTCTGAACAACTTTTCTATAGGAAAAGTGGTCAGAGTCTGAACAACTTTTCTATAGGAAAAGTGGTCAGAGTCTGAACAACTTTTCTATAGGAAAAGTGGTCAGAGTCTGAACAACTTTTCTATAGGAAAAGTGGTCAGAGTCTGAACAACTTTTCTATAGGAAAAGTGGTCAGAGTCTGAACAACTTTTCTATAGGAAAAGTGGTCAGAGTCTGAACAACTTTTCTATAGGAAAAGTGGTCAGAGTCTGAACAACTTTTCTATAGGAGAAGTGGTCAGAGTCTGAGTAACTTTTCTATAGGAAAAGTGGTCAGAGTCTGAGTAACTTTTCTATAGGAAAAGTGGTCAGAGTCTGAGCTACTTTTCTATAGAAAAAGTGGTCAGGGTCTGAGTAACTTTTCTATAGGAAAAGAGATCAGAGTCTGAGCAACTTTTCTATCGGAAATGTTGTCAATATCTGACTAACTTTTCTGTACGAAAATTAGCCAACTTCTGATTAACTTTTCTGTAAAAAAAATAAGTCAGTGTCTGAATAACTGGGTATATCGACTAGACTTCCACACTACTCAGGTATTTTCTCTTCTGGGTATGTGTAATGGAGGTTTAGTTGAAATATGTTTTCCTCTAAATATGTTACCTTCCACAACTCTGTAGAATTCCGTTTAAAATTACGACAGTGCATTAAATATTTTCTTGTAGGTATTTTTTAAAGGAAAATTAAATTTACAATTTTTATGTTTTCGTTTTGTTATTCCTGTAAACACTTGTTATATGTTTTATGATTAAATTTAACAATTTGTGTGTGTTTTTATGATTTCTTTTATTTCTATTTCCGGGCTATTTCTTTCTATTTATTTACTTTTTTATTATTTTCTGTTTTTTTTTGCACACATTTGCTAAAATGGTAATCCTTTAATGTAATGTGTTCATTTAATTTTTCGCTTCCGCAGTTAACAAAGAACAACCCTTTAAGGATAAATGTTTTCTATATCGATTTCGTGTTGATGAAGATGGTACCGCTGGCGGTCACCCCTCCACAGACGATATAAATGCAAGTAATGAACATGTACGTGAATCTATAGGCAGCCTGCTACAACGTGGACCCGATGCTACGTTACGTATGATTTTAAGAAAACCGTAAGTAAAACTGAATAAATATAACTAAATCTGTGTAAATAAGAGTGTTGTTGTAAGAAATTGTATTTTTAAAAAAAGTAAAAATAATAAAAAAAATTATAATGCATATTTTATGAAACTCTTAAGTGCAAATATTAAAATCATCTTAAAGAAATTTATAAAAGAAAAACCACACAACAGGAACAACCATAAAACCATAAAATCTTTATATAGCAACAAAAAGCAAACTTTTCTGCTCAATGTCAGCAAACGGAAGGAAGGAAATTATTAAAGTTTATGGAAAATCATAAAAATAAAGAAAATTATGCTAAAAAAATTTAAATTTTAAACACAAAAATAAGTAAAAACATGCATATGTATAACTTGGAGATTTTTGAAATATTTAGAATTAAAAAAATTGTATAATTTGCATTTCTAATGGTTTCATTTTTTTTTCTTCTACTTAATAGCTCCCATGAACGCACACCAGAAGAATTAGAATTGGTATTTGAAGAACTTTTACACATTGCAGCACTATCTCATTTATCAACAAGTATTAAACGTGAATTATCATCGATTATTGTTTTCGAATCGCATGCACAAGCTGGAACCATCTGTGAGTATATTTCTTTTGTTTGCTCCCTTCCCTTCTTATTGTTGTTGCACTTTTTTTATAAATACTTTGCGAGGAATGAGTGAAAAGTATGTTGAAAAGAATTTTGTGGTTGGAAAATTTACATAGAATAAAGAATAATTAAAATGTTTGATCTGTTAATGCAGCACTAGGTACAGTGGGGATAACTGCAATGTGTACAAAAATTGGAATATCACAAGAGAACGATTTAGAATTTTTCGAATTTATATCAAAGCACTACATGTAGTTTTTTTGAGAAAAAAACTATTTTTGGGAAAAGGCTAGCGAAGGGGAAAATAGTTTTTGAAAGATCTTTTTGTGAAAAATTTCATTGAAAAATATCGTTGTGCAAAAAGAAAAGCTTTTTTTGTAAAAAAAAATATGGTGAAAAGCTTTTTTTTCTGAAAAATATTTTTATTAGAAAAAGTATTCTTAAAAAAGTGGTTTGCATAAAAGCTATTTGTGAAAAAACAAAATTCTTTTTGGGGTAGAAAACTATTTATTCAGAAAAAGCATATTTATGAAAAAAAATTAATAAGACATATTGATTTTGTGATACAACTTACTTATAATTTACAATAAATTTACAACTTTGAACTTATTTGAAGAAAAAAAAATTAAAAAGCTTTTTTTGTGAACAAATGGTTTTTATTAAAAAAAAGTTTTTGGTTAAAGCTTTTATGTCAAAAACTTTATTTATGTTAAATAAAACTTATTTTGTTAAAAAGCTTTTTGTAAAAAAATAAGCTTTTTAACTTTTTGAAGAAAAAAAGTTTCTTGTGTAAAAAACATAATTTAATTAAAAAATTCTATTTAAAATTTTTTGTAAAGCTATCTTGTCAGAATAAATATTAAGCAATTACAAATCTATTTTAGTAAAAATATTGTTTCTATTAAAAAAAACGAAAGAAACGTACAACTTCTAACTTTTTTATAAAAAAAAAACAAGTAAGAGACCTATATTCGGCTGTGCTGAATCTTATATAACCTTCACCAAATTATACTTTAAAATAAAATTAAAAAAAAATTTTTTTTAATTTTTTTAAAAAAGTTTTTTCCAATTTTTAAAAATGTTTTTTTTTTAAATTTATTAGTGAAAAATATTTATGACAAAAGAATGTTTTTTGTGAAAAAAAAAATAAAAAATATTTTCCCGATTTTGACCCATTGTAGGTCCAATTTTGTATAGCTTTATATACATTGTTGCAATGGACTTTGAAATATCTATCATTAGATATCCATATTGTCTATATTTATGACTTAGTAATCGAGATATAGATAAAAAATAGAGGTTGTCTCGGATTTTTGCTCATATCTCCGTTATTTATGGACGGATTTTGCTGATTTTAAATAGGAAATTTCTCGAAAGCATGTCTGACAGAATTATTGAGGATTTGGATCCCGAAGATATCTGGGGTCTTCAGAAAATTGATTTCAACAGACAGACAGACGGACCTGGCTAAATCGACTCCGCTATCTATAAGGATCCAGAATATATATACTTTATAGGGTAGGAAAATTATATTGTGGAAATTACCAACGGAATGACAAAATTATATATACCCTTCTCACGATGGTGAAGGGTATAAAAACTGTTTATTTAGAAAAAACTATTTTTCGTAGAAACTTCTAACAATTTCGAACTTTTGTAAGAAAGCTTTTTTTAATTGTTGAAGAAAAAAATTTCTTGTGTGATTAAAACATAATTTAAAGCTTTATTGTCACAACAATTACAAATCTATTTTAGTAAAAATATTGTTTATTTTGGAAAAACTAGTTTTCGTAGAAACTTCTTACAACTTCTAACTTTATTGCTAAAAAAATTAAAATTTTTTTACAAAAAAGCTTTTTGTAAGAATAGTGTTTAAAAAGCCTTTTTTATAGAAAACTAATTTCCGGTTTTTAAAGCTCTTTTTTGTTGAAATATTGTTTAAAAACAGTTTTATTTGGAAGAATATTAAAATTACAAATCTATATTAGTAATAAAAACTGTTTCTTTTGAAAAAAAATTTTTCGTAAAAGCTGCTTACAATCTCGTTTAGTGCAAAAGCTTTAAAACTTTTTAGGAAAAAGCTTGCTTTTTAAAAAAGTTTCTTGTGGATAAAAATAAAATAAATATAAATATAAAATTAAATTAAAAGCTTTATGGGTTAAAGCTTTCTTGTTAAAATGGTTATATTTTAAAGAGCACTTTTAGTAGTAAAAACAACATCTTGTGAAAAATTAAATTTCTTTTAAAACCATTTTATTGGGAAAAGCTTTCTACAAAAAGTATGTATTTTTAAAGTTTCTTTAGTTTAAATTATTTCTCCTTTAAATTATATTTATACTTCTTTATAATGTTTGAATCAAAGTGAGGTAAAGCTTTGAATCAGTGAGGTAAAGCTTTTTTGGCATACAAGTTCTTTTCGTAATTAATCTTTTTTCATGAAGAAATTAAAGCAAATCAATGAAAAGCTTTTTAAAATACTTTTACGTAATTGTATTTTAAAAAACTGTTTATAAAAGCTTTTTTAGTAGAAAACTAATTTCCTGTTTTTAAGCTCGTCAAAAAATAGTTTTATTGGGAAGAATATTAAAAAAGCTTTTCTAGGAAAAAATTATTTCCTTCTGTTTAAAGGTTTTTGTTTGGTTCTTATGAAAAAAGTTTATTGTTGTATAGCTTTTAAAAAACACTTTTTTAGAAAAAGCTTTTTATTTGAAAACAGAATTGTTTTGTTAAAAAGCTTTAAGTATAAATTCTGTAAAACAAATAATGTGGAAGCAACAGCTTTTTTTCAGTATTTTTGAAAGTTTGTTGTTGACATAGCCATTTAAAAAATTTTTATTAAGAAAAAGCTTTAATTATTTGAACAAGTTTTTTTTTCAAAAAATAGTATTTTAATGGTATTTTCAAGAATACAAACTTTTTTCCTGAAAAAGCTTTTAAGAAAAATCTTGTTTTAAAGCTATTTTTAACTATTTCTGGAAAAAAGCTTCTGGTAAAAGCTCTTTTTTGTACAATATAACCTCTCATACTTAGTACACGCAGAAAAAAAATATAGTTGTGCATGTTTACTGTAACCATTTCAAAATTTTTAACAATATTATAGTCACTGTAACTATTTACATGATTGTGGTAACAATAATATGGTTAATTAACGATTCACATGATTGTATCAATCACATATGGTTACAGTAAATATGTATATGTATCTCTCATAATAAGAGAACAACATATTATGATAAAATTATTCATCATAAAACTGGTTGTCACAAACATATACCTGTTTACAGTAACCATATATGTGATTGATACAATCATGTGAATCGTTAATTAACCATATTATTGTTAACACAATCATATAAATAGTTACTATGACTATAATATTGTTAAAAAACTTATAAAAATGTTGAAATGGTTACAGTAAACATGCACCAACTATATTTTGTTTTTCTATACTATATTGTGTCGCAAATACCACAAAATATAATAGGACTATTTGCTTATTACATTACAATTTCTACCCACTGTAACTATAAGTAATAAATAATAAACATAAAATCATAGAAATATTTCCAGTAATTATCATTTGAGAAATCATAAGAAATCCAACCACATTTCCTTATAAATTCATTAATGAATAAAACTCCAATTATAGCACAGAAAATATAAAGTTTCGCGAACTTTTATTTTCTCTGGCTTGGGCGGGAAAAGTTTGTTTTATAGTTAATTAAATACCTTAAAGAAATAATCTTTATTTAAGTTTAATAGAATTAAACTTTGTCATTGTTCAGTAAATACTTGGTTAGCATAAAGAGGCGCAGAGAAAACAGGAGTAAGGAAAATCCACAAGTACTTAGACTATAGTAGAGGTAGTAAATTAATTTGTTGATAAAAAAATATTCCCAACCAACCACAAGCAACAATACCAAAATACAATGTAAAACTTGTTAAATTCAACTGCTCTATATGTAAAGAAGAAGGGGGAGGAGGAGAGTGATTTAAAAAAATGTTGATTGAAATTCTTTTCAATGCTTTCTTCTTTCGTTAACGTATTTTTAACTTTTATTCTTTTCTTTGGTAAACAAAACAATTCGTTCATATATATATGTATATCGACTGCCTTCCTGCCGGCTCACAGTATTCAGTCAAGGTGATGAGGGACGTTCTTGGTATATAATACTTAAAGGATCTGTGGATGTTGTAATACATGGCAAAGGCACTGTGGCCACCCTCAAGAGTGGTGATGACTTTGGTAAACTGGCTTTGATTAACGACGCACCCAGGTGAGTTTCATGTTTTTTTTCTTTTCCGTTGCCTTTTTTTAAATTTCTTTTTTATTCTTTATACCTACGTTTCAATGCATTGGGGACTTTGTGTTGGAAGTGTATTTATGACATTGTTTTAGTATTGTTTTTTTTTCTGCCTTTTACGGAATTTCAACAATTTAATTACTATTTAACAGCTTCAGCTGTCAAAATAAAATTTGCCAGCAAATAAAATTCTTAAAATGCGTAATGCCTTCAAAAGATAAAATAAAAATGAAGCACGTGTTGTGTTCTATTTTCACACAGTCAATTATTATGTGTCCGTTGAAATGTGCCAAATTTATTGAATAAATTAATTGCGAATATAAATATATGTATTTTGAAAATGTTTTAATAAATTGTAATTTATTATGACTGGCATATAGACAAATTATGGTCACTTAGAGTAATTGGATTTGTTTTAACGTTGTCTTTAATAGATAAATTTATATTTGGTAATAAGGCTAACAAACGCTTGCTATGTTGAAATATTTAACGAAATAAACTTAACTAATATTCCAAACCAATATTTGTTAAATAAAACTAACTATCATGTAGAAAATATCACAGGTTATCATATTCGAGCAATTTAGAAAATGTTTAAACCTTCAAACCTTTTACTTTTGACCCCGATTTAAATCTTTACAAATTTGACCTTTGATCTAACGATAAATATCAATTCAAATTTTAGAGAATATTTCAAATTCTTTTACAAAAATCGCTAAAATGTAAATTTTTAAATCATCACAATTTATTGCTAAAATAATATTGACACAACAAACATTATATGAACTTGCAACGATATAGCTACATTTAAGGTCAGGTGTACATTTGTTGAAAGCAAACCTTTAAATAAAACTGCAAAAAATAAACTAAAAACTACAAATTGATTACTAATGCTGTTTGCTTACATGAAAGTCCTCCCCCTAGAATCTGTAGGGGAAAAAATTTTGCTATATTTTGTTAAATATTCATTATGCAAGTGTGACTAGTTGCATGTGTGTGAATGAAAGTAACCTGCAGCTCACGGAATACTTTGTACAATAAACACCACCACTAGTTATTCACTAAATTAATTTGATACGATTGAATGGAGAACCTGCCACTAAAACTAATATGGGACTATATAACGATTCTACAACTGAAGCTATCTGAGACTATATAATGAGCCATGACTGATTAAAGCTACCATAAGACTATTTAAAGACCTACGATAGAAGCTAACTTAATGACAAACTATTAAAGCAAATTGAAACTATATAAAGGCCTAAGACTAAAGCTAATTTAAGACTATATAAAGACCTTCGATCGATGCTAATTTGAATCTATATACAGGCCTCCGATTGAAGCTAATTTGAGACTCTATACAGGTCTCCGATTGAAGCTAATTTGATAATATATAAACTCCTTCGATTGAAGCCCATTTGAGACAATACGAAGGCCTCAAATTGAAGCTAATTTAAGACTATGAAAAGACATAGGATTGAAGCTAAAAAGGCCTTCGATTGAAGGCCTTCGATTGAAGCTAATTTGGGACTACATAAAGACCTCCGATTGGGGCTAATTCGAGACTATATTAAGGCGTAAGATTTAAGCGAATTTGAGACTATATAAAGGCCTCCGACTGAAGCTAATTTGATACTATACAAACCCCTTCGATTGAAGCCCATTTGAGAATATATAAAGACCTACAAGTGATGTTAATTTAAGACTATATAAAGACCTCCGATTGAAGCTAATTTGAATCTATATACAGGACTCCGATTAAAGCTAATTTTAGACTCTATAAGGGCCTCCAATTGAAGCTAATTTGATTCTATATAAACTCCTTCGATTGAAGCCCATTTGAGAGAATACGAAGGCCTACAATTGATGCTAATTTAAGACTATATAAAGATCTATGATTGAAGCTAATTTAAGAATATGAAAAGACCTAAGATTGAAGCTAATTTGAGACTTTATAATAGTCTTTGATTGCTGCTAATTTGAGTCTATATAAAGGCCTCCAATTGCAGCTAATTCTAGACTGTATTAACGCCTAGGATTTAAGCGAATTTGGGACTATATAAAGGCCTCCGATTGAAGGTACTTTGATACTATACAAACCCCTTCGATTAAAGCCCATTTGAGACTACACAAAAGCCTACAATTCATGTTAATTTAAGACTATATAAAGACCTCCGATTGAAGCTAATTTAAGACTATATAAAGGCCTAGGATTGTATATTGATAATATATAAACTCCTTCGATTGAAGCCCATTTGAGACAATAAGAAGGCCTCAAACTGAAGCTAATTTAAGACTATGAAAAGACATACGATTGAAGCTAAATTGAGACTAAAAAGGCCTACGATTGAAGCTTAATTAATACTAATTTAACGGTCCTAGGATTGAGGCTAATTTGAGACTATATAAAGGCTAATTGAAGCTAATTTGAGAATATTGTTACGAATTTGCAACAGCGATTTGAATTTAATGGTCTGTAACGACTGCCTACAGCATTCATCATGTTTATAAACACGTCCATCAGTAGAAGCTTCTACTTATCAACAATGTTGATAGCATGCAGTTATTAGCATTGTTTATAAGTATGGCAACACTAAATGTTTAAGCTGTTAACATTGACATCGAAAGCTCTAGAATTCGAACCAACTAGTTTGTCCATTATTTGTAGAAGATTCCCGAAAGATGGCGTGTGTATAAATAGTGGCAGAGGTTGCAGTAGTGAGTTGAGTTGATTATACGAGCTGTTAGAATTAACATCAACTGTCTTGGTTATTTAAGTTTGTAGATTATAAATAGTCAATAAGTGACTATTTGTACTGTTGTTGTACATTTTAAATAAATAAAGAGTTGTTACAAATTTTAAACTACTAAACGACTTTTATTTGCAATCAAAAGTATCCGGTTTATTCAAAAGAAATAAACCAACGTTTTAAAAAGGTTAAAACATAACAATATATAAAGGCCTCAAATTGAAGCTTATTTAAGACTATATAAAACTATAGAAAGAGCTCCGATTGAAGCTTATTTGAGACTATATAAAGTCGTCTGATTGAAACTAATTTGATATTATATAAAGTCCTACGATTGAAACTAATTTTAAACTATGTAAAGGCCTAGGATTGAAGATAACTTGAGACTATATAAAGACCTACGATTGAAGCTAATTTCAGATTAAATAAACCCTCAGATTAAATAAACCCTCAAAGGCCAACAATTGTAGCTAATTTAAGACTTTATAATGGTTTCCGATTGAAACTAATTTGAGAATATATACAGGCCTCCGATCGAAGCTAATTTTATACTACTTACTACTACTACTTAAACTATAGAAATGCCTAGGAGTGAAGCTAATTTGACACTATATAAAGACCATCAATTAAAACTAATTTCAGACTATATAATGCAAAATTAAAACTGTATAAGAACATACAATAGAAGCTAGTATTTAAAGCTAGTATAAACTTAACAATTGCTACCTTTAAAACTACAGGGTAAAAATTGTTTGGTCACATGCAACATTCTACTGTAAATAGACATTCGAACCAATTTACGAGTATGCAAGAGTTTTACAACAGGATTAGTTTTGAATGTAAATGTGGCACAAAAAAAACCTGTGCTTATACACAGTGCTCAATAAGAGTGTAGCAATGTTTACTATACAAAAGAAAAAGTTTAACAAACAAGGATTAAATTTCAATTAACAAAATGCATTTGGCTGCATTCATTGTCAACCAGGGTCATTTTTCTAAAGCCGAAAAACACCCACACAAAACCCAATGAAAATAAATAAATAAATATAAACCGGAACAAATAATGCAATATGAAATGAAATTTTTAATTGGTAGCACTTAAAACGCTTAATATTTTATTAAAATATAATTGCTATAATACGCCTACTATTTGTAAAAGAAATTAAATAGCAAGTAAATTGCTATTGCTGAATTTAAATAAAAAGGATTTAAATTATAATTTATTTTTTATACACTTTAATCCCTTCATGTTTTTGTTTGCTCTAAATACTTATATTTGAAATATTCTATTTTTCCTTTTGCAGAGCTGCTACCATAGTTTTGAAAGAAAACAATTGCCATCTGTTGCGTGTGGATAAAGAACATTTCAATCGTATTCTACGTGATGTTGAGGCAAATACTTTAAGATTACAGGAGCATGGTAAAGATGTTTTAGTTTTGGAACGTGTTGCTAAACAAAGAGGACAACATTCGGCATTTAAGTAAGTTATTTTACTGTAACTTTTGTTTTGCTAGAGAGAGTTTGTACGTGTGCTACTTGCTACTTTTAAAGTTTTTTTTTAAACACTTTTTTTGCAGTTTAAGCTGTTTTTTGTCTTTAAGTTTAATTTACATTTGTTTTAATAATTCTTTTGCTTTAGATACACTGTCATGTCGGGTACACCTTCGAAGATGTTGGAACATTTATTAGAGACTCGTTTGGGTAGTCAAGTCAGCGGTGTGGATCCTTTCTTAGATGATTTCCTGCTGACACACATTGTCTTTATGCCCGTTGTACAATTGGTGGATGAATTGGCTAATTAATATCCTTTTTTTCTAACGAAATTTTACCTTACATTTATATTTTTTTATATTTTTTAATCAAAAGTGCTGGTTTTTATACAATTAAGTAGGAGCATTTTATAGAAATTTTCCAATTTGTGAGGATGCGAATGTTCAACAGTTTCAGGCATGGATTTCAAATCAATACAAGATTTTGAAGGTAGCATAAGACTATATAACGACCTACAATTGCAGCTAACATAAGACTATATAAAGAAGCTAAGACTACTTATATAAACCCCAGACGATATAAACCCTAACACTATCACACGTCCTACGATTGAAGCTAATTTAATACTATGTAACGACATACGATTCAAGCTAATTTGAGACTATATAAAGACCTACGATTTAAGCTAATATAAGACTATATGAAGAATTAGGATTGTAGCTAATTTGGGATAATATAAAGACCAACGATATAAAGGCCTCCGCTTGAAGCTAATTTGACCTTCGATTGAAGCTAACATCAGACTAAATAACGACCTACGACTGAAGCTAACTTAAGACTATGTAACGACATACGATAGAAACTAATTTGAGACTGTGTAAACCCCTAGGATAGAAGCTAATTTGGGATAATATAAAAGCCTCTGTTTGAAGCTAACATGAAACTACAAGGTGGCGCAAAAGTAATCCTCCTATCAGAAAATGCTATAAATTTTGCGATTGGCCCCTAATGTCAGTTCTGTTTTGACATTTGTGTAGTAAACACATGCGAAATACACGTTAATAAACAATGTTACGCTACACTGCTCCAGAACGCGGAATATTGCTGACTATTTATTTGACCAATAATCGGCAAAATTGATAGCATTTTCTGATAGGAGGATTACTTTTGCGCCACCTTGTATATACAGACCTACGATTGATGCTAACTTAGGACTATGTAACGACATACGTTTGAAGCTAATATTAGACTTAACGATGACCTACGATTGAAGCTAATTTGAAGTTAATTTAAGACTATGTAAATGGTCTGATTGAAGCTAATTTGGGATATCATAAAGGCCTCCTATTTAAGCTAATTTAAGACTATATAAAGGCCTCTGATTGAAGCTAGCTTGAGACTATATAAAGGCCTCCGCTTGAAGCTAATTTGACCTTCGATTGAAGCTAACATCAGACTTAATAACGACCTACGATTGATGGTAACGACATACGATTGAAGCTAATTTGAGACTATATAAACCCCTAGGATTGAAGCTAATTTGGGATAATATAAAGGCATCCGATTGAAGCTAACATAAGACTATATGCAGACCTACGATTGAAGCTAACTTAAGACTATCTAACGACATACGATTGGAGCTAATATTAGACTTAATAATGACCTACGATTTAAGGTAACATAAGACTACATAAAGGCACCCGATTGAAGCTAATTTGAGAGTATATACAGACCTACGATTGAAGCTAACTTTAGACTATGTAATTACATACGATTGAAGCTAATTTGAGACTATATATAGGTCTCCGATTGAAGCTCATTTAAAACTTTATAAAGGCCTCTGATTGAAGCTAGTTTGGGATAATATAAAAGCCTCCTATTTAAACTAATTTAAGTCTATATAAAGGCCTTCGTTTGAAGCTAAATTGAGAGTATATACAGACCTACGATTGAAGCTAACTTAAGAATATATAAAGGCATCTGATTGAAGCTAATTTGAGACTATATAAACCCCTAGGTTCGAAGCTAATATGGAATAACATAAAGGCCTCAGATTTAAGCTAATGTAAGACTATATAAAAGCCTATGATTGAAGCTAACTTAAGACTATGTAACGACATACGATTGAAGCTAATTTAAGACTATCTAACGACCTAATATTGAAGCTAACTTAAGACGATTGAAGCTAACATTGTGACAGTCTTGGTCATATGGGTAGTTTTGGAACAAGTTCTTTATAGATTTTTTTCATATCTCCTCCATTTATGACTAGATTCCGGGGAATATTTTGAATATTTTATATTGAAAAACACAACAACTTTGTATTTATATAAAACACAAAGTAATTGAGATATCGGTCTGACATTTATTTCAACAGAACAACGCATGTTGAATTCCACACAGAGAAAACAGATTCGTGATAGCAACCGAATTTGTTGCCAATCGAATGAATCGGTTGAAAACATAGAATTTTTCGGTTCTATCAACAGAAAGTCAGTTGCCAAAGAAGAATTTCAGTCAAAGCAACCAAACTTTTGTTACTCTTTCTAAAGCTTTATAGCCACAACTGTAATATTCTGTTCTGTTTCGAATCTGTTTTCTCTGTGCAGTATGGAATTAATCTTGATTCTTTGGAGTAAATTTTTCAACAGTATTTTTTTAACTTTATTCTTAGCTTTTAAGCAAAACTTCCTAAGAAGCACACAATTTCAACTAGTTGGTTATTTTAAAAATTAAAATTTGTTTTTATTTCTATTTGGAGGAAATATAAGCAAATTTCTTTATTAAGAAAATATTTCCCAATCGTGTTTCTCAAATATTTTCATACAAATATGTATGAACTTATTTCTTAAACTCCATGTTTTCACAATCTTGCAAAGAATTTAATTTAAGAAAATCCCTTTGAAATAGCCACGTTTAACGAAAGGATAACAACAAGTCTCTATGCCAATATTAAATGACGATCTATGAAATGTTTTTTAAGCAAAAACAAGGAAAAATATTTAAAATTCAAATCGTGTAAAATGGTTCTACTACATATTTCCATAATAAACCACTAAAACCCCCACCCCCCCTCCTTCTCCCTAAAAACCTTAAAAACCAGCCTTAATTTATACACAGCAGCACCGGCTGTATCAATAGCTACCCTGGACTCTGAAAGCTCAAGTGTTTGTGTTTGTGTTTGAAGTTACAAATTCATACATGTTTAAAACACTCATTCCCGCATGAAGCAAGATTTTCTTTTATTTTTGTGGCAGCATAGATAACTTAAGGCAGAAAACAAAATTCAATGTTGCTCATTCTGACCAAACAAGAATCTTTCTTTACTTAATTTAACTTTTTAGCCTTATAAATATTCCGGCTTGTTTAAATTTTCTTCACGAGGGAACTTCAATGTTGTCTAGCCTGATAACAGTATAATCATCAAGTGTTGCAAGTGTTTGTAAGAAAATATATATATGTGTGTGTGTGTGTTCTTGAGTTTTAGATTTATGATGGCAAAGAAAAACTACCTTTCTAAGCTTTTAGCATTTTAAGCACATTTCATGTGACTTACTTAGAGACTTGCTCTATCTTTATTACCCTTTTAGCTGGCTGGCTGCTGACTGCTGCCTGCTGCTGCTGTTGGCTTCAACTAGATTATGGTAAATATTTATGATTAATAAAACACTCACTTGCTCACAACGTATTAATCAATTTAATGGTCTTCACATGCATCAGTGCACCCAAGAAAGACAAGATTCTAGATGAGACAAATTGTTTCAAAAAATGTGTTGAACACATTCCCTTTAATAAAACTGATGAAAAAATACATTACACGTGCTGCTGGTTTTAAAGTATTTATAAGTTTAATTTGATGTTGTATGAGATTTTTTTTTTTGAAGTTTGAAACTAACAAACCGTTTGACAGTCAATTTAGAAACAAAAGATGTTTTGGTAATGTTTGGGTTTTCTTTTCTTTTAACCAATGGAAATTCAAATACTTCTTATCATTTTACATTTCCTTTACTTGAAAAGTAGAAGTATATGCAGCATATTTTGCAGTACTTTGAAAGTTGTTTTCAAGAACTACAAAAAATTCAAAAATAATCTATTTCCTACTACTATAACTTTGGCCATCCTTTGCCAAATACTTCAAAATGGTTTTGGAAGCATTAGTGGGATAATTTAATTCCATAACTAGTTCTCAACTTTAGTACTCGTTTTGAAGAAGCGTTTTGAACTAGTTTTTTAATTATTTTTGTTAAAAATTGCCCTCCTCGAAACCGGTTGTAGGAATACTTTATGAATAAAGCATTCATTCATAGGAACACTTCCAGAACTAGTTCTTTCATCAGTGATTTTTGTTTGAAATTCAGGAATTTGTATAAAATAAGCTTTACAAGATTATATTAACTTAATAAATGAATTTTGAGTCCATTCAATAGATGCTAGCTGTAGTTACAATATCAGTAATTCTAAGGAAGTTATACGAAGTCCACTTCAGTAAATACTTTTTAAAGTGACCAAAATATACGTAAAACTTTTAAGAACTTTAAAGAATATAAACATTCGTAGTATCTTCACATTCTCGAGTAAAAACATTCAAGAAATATTCCACAATTTGTATGATATTGTTACGTTTAAACCTTTCCAAAACGTTGGTTTATTTCCTTTAAATAAACCGGATACTTTTGATTGCAAATAAAAGCCGTTTAGTAGTTTAAAATTTGTAACAACTCTATATTTATTTAAAATGTACAACAACAACAGTTCAAATAGTCACTCAGTGTATTTATACACGTTTATCAATTCACAGAAATGTACACACACTTTATAACATGACACTTGATGTTAATTCTAACAGTGCCAATGATGAACGCACTCATTACTGCAACATCTGCCACTATTTACACACGCCATCTTTCGAGAATCTTCTACAATGCTCTTAACGGACAAACTTGTAGGTTCGAATTCTAGAGCTTTCGATGTCAATGTTAGCAACTTAAACATTTAGTGTTGCCATACTTATAAACAATGCTAATAACCTCATGCTATCAACATTGTTGATAAGTAGAAGCTTCTACTGATGGACGTGTTTATAAACATGATGAATGCTGCAGGCAGTTGTTACAGACCGTTAAATTCAAATCATTATTGCAAATTCGTAACAATATTAACTTCATAATGCCCAGCTATTCGCAATAAAATCTCATAATTAAAATATTTGAGAAATAAATAAATTTCTTAATGTGTTTTTCGCTTAATATTTGTAAATAATAACTGGATTCTGATTGTTTCCAAGTATTATAGCTGTGTAACAAAACCAAGAGAAATACTGGTCATTTGCCAGTCCGAATCTTCGATCTCATAGTATTACAAATGGTATTAATAGAGAATCTTTAACAATATCAAAACTCAACTGTATATCTCTGGCAAATATTTCTCGATATCGTTAAAGCTATATAACCTTTTATAAACATTTCTCAATATCAAAATCGAATCACTTAAGTAGTTTCGTATCGAGGTTCGCAATCATTAGATTGCATCAAAGTAAGCAACGTGTGAGATCTAGGAGCTCGTTCCCTTGTGACTTTGGATAGTTGTTCTCGAAAGTTTTGTGGGAAAAATGTTTAAGAAATGTTCAATGCGACTGTCTTGCTCAATGGGTAGTTCTGATTTTACTCTTTCCAGATTATGTTATTTTGGAACAAGTTCTTTGTAGTTTTTTCATATCTCCTCCATTTATGAATAAATACAGCTTAATATCTTGTATATTGAATATCTGGCAGATAAAGAATTGTCCAATAACTACACAAATCTGTTTGAGATATTGGACTGAAATTTATTTCAGGTTTGGAACATATGTATATTAATATTCAGTATGGAATTGATCTCGATTTTTTTAAGAAAATGTTCCACAACTCTTCCACATATATCAGCTGTAAGATTTGAAATTTCAATTTAATGTTAGAGAATATTGATGGCATAAACGAAAGTTCTAACGCTATCCCATAAAAAAAATTCAACGACTTTCAATCAGATTTGAGCGGAGCATTTCTCGAGTATACACTATTAACGAACTCCCTCTTCAATAGATTAATTTTATAACCAACTGAGAGACATATGGCATACATTTGTTGGAACTCCGACAGACTAGACGATAGTGCGCTGGACTATCAATCTGAGGGTTGCTGGTTTTATTCCCACCAGAGACTCTGCAGACAAGCAAAATGCTTTGAAGTTAGTGCTTGTTAAAAAAAATATATAAAATCCATTCAATTCTGTCCAAAAATAGTCTTTCCACCATGACTAGATAGCAAAAAACCATTGACCTTGATCGTAGTCAATCCACAGGATAACTTTTTATGTGAATGCAATGGAGTCTTTTAAAACACATTCTGGTTTAATTGCTGTTCAATAAAACATTTTTCGTTATTGACATAGGTGTTAACCCCAAAAAAAAGCAACATAGATTCCATGGATAATCCTCTTTATGCAGTATCTGATCCCATTGAGTTACCCAAGAGACAAACTCCAAGTCCACCAATTGACGCTCTATTCCACTGACCCTAATGAACAGGTCTATGAATCTTAAATTTATGCTCGATAACTCGTCCAAGCTTTAGAAATAAAGGACGCTGAACATGATTTCAATGAAATTAGGGATTTTCTTTAATCTTTTGTAGCGACTAATCGCAGAAGTTTTGATGCTTCAAATAATCAAAAGGCTTTAATTCTTGAGTAAATTTGATGTTGTAAAGTTTTAGGCCAAATTCTTCACAATAAATTCGCCACCTTATAGACTATTAGCAGGTATGGGTTCAGGATTTTCCTCAAACATAAGCAGAAGTAGAAAAAGTTTCCTAAATTCGCTAGAATCTAGACTGATAGATTTCCAATTCATTAAATGGTGTAATCATAAGACCGATTTGACTCATTATGTATACCCTTCACCATGAGTGGCAAGGGTATATATAAGTTTGTCGTTCCGTTTGTAATTTCTACATTTATCATTTGCGACCCCACAAAGTATATATATTCTGGATCGTTATAGACAGCAAAGTCGATATAGCCATGTCCATCTTTCGGTCTGTATGTTGAAATCAACTTTCCGTAGCCCCCAAATAACTTACAAACATGACTGATACATCAATATATCGGGAATTCTTCCGGGTCGGTCGCTATTTAAAATCGAGAAAATCGGCCCACAAATGGAAAGGAAAAACCGGGACAACCTCGATTTTCGCCTATTACTAAGTCATAAATATAGACAATATGGATATCTAATGATAGATATTTCAAAGTCCATTGCATGGATTCATATAAGGCCTACAATGGGTCATAATCGGAAAAATTATTTTTTAACCCGAATATTTTTTTTTACCACAAATTTTTTTAATTTATTTTCACTAATAAACATAAAAAAAAAAATTTTTTAAATTTCGAAAAAAAAATTGAAAACAATTTTGAAATTTTTTTTTTAAATTTCAAAAAAAATTTTTTTTTTTAAATTTTGAAAAAAAAAATAATTTTTTTTACCTAAAAATATTTAAAATTTTTATAACTTGGTGAAGGATATATAAGATTCGGCCCAGCCGACTATAGCTCTCTTACTTGTTTTGAAGTTAAGTTCGTGATATTTTCGGTTCTATGCCCGACACAATAACTCACTGGCACGAGAACATTCCATAGTGAATTTGTTGACTAGAATTTACCCATATAATACTAAATACCGGTCTAGTGGAACGATTGCAGAGATTATAGAGTAAGCGCTTTTACAGTTATAAATACCTACTCAGAATTTCGGTAGTAATTGTTATATATTTCCAAACGTTGTTCGATCTTGAACTTCACCATTATAAACATATAAACCTTGACTGATGTTTTGCCATTGTAAGATCATAATTGAGCAGGTTCATAACAAATCGTAATAATTTCAATTTTTACACATAAAAATCTATGGAGCCATTGTTAACCCCTCTAACCTGCAAACAAAAAAATCAAGCACAAAATTTCTTGTGCTAAAATTATGACATCACTCACAAAACAACTGACAGCACAAAAACTAAAAGTCAGAATTCATTTCGAACTTCGAGAGAAATGTTAGGAAATCTGTAACTAAAGTCAACGTTAAATTTAAAAAAACAAGTACGAAAGCTAAATTCATCTGTGCCGAATCTTATATACCCTTCACCAAATTATACTTTAAAATAAAATTTAAAATTTTTTTTTTTCAAAATTGTTTTTTAAAAGTTTTTTTCAATTTTTACAACATTTTTTTTTAATTTATTAGTGAAAAAATTTGACAAAAGAATGTTTATTATGAAAAATAATTCGGGTTAAAAATTTTTTTCCCGATTTTGACCAATTGTAGGTCTAACTTACTATAGCCTCATATATGAACATCGTTGCAATGAACTTTGAAATATCTATCATTAGATATCCATATTGTCTATATTTATGAGATATAGATAAAAAAATAGGCCAAAAATAGAGGTTGTCTCGGATTTTTGCTCATATCTCCGTTATTTATTGACGGATTTTGCTGATTTTAAATAGGAAACTTCTCGAAAGCATGTCTGACAGAATTATTGAGGATTTGGATCCCGAAGATATCTGGGGTCTTCAGAAAATTGATTTCAACAGACAGACAGACGGACATGGCTAAATCGACTCCGCTATCTATAAGAATTCAGAATATATATACTTTATAGGGTCGGAAAATTATATTGTGGAAATTACAAACGGAATGGCAAATTTATATATACCCTTCTCACGAAGGTGAAGGGTATAAAAATAAAATTACTTTTGAGATAATTGATGTTTTGTAATGCATGCCTTGTGGCACTCTTGGGGGTTAGAGGGTTAAACAGCATACCAAAGATCAATCATTTTACTGTAATTCAATATAAACTATAAAAGTTCCAAACCAAAATAAAACATATCCAATATATGATGTTTTGAATGGCTTTAATATCCAAAATAAATTGTTAAATTGGAATTATGCGTTTTGCTATGGAACTCCTTCTCCAATCTGGGTCGGTAAGTGATTTGGGGTCGTTGAAGAATTCTCGAATTGATTTGATAATCTTCATTACACTTGTCGCATAGTGTAATTACGGGTCACGTTCTTCAGCATCAATGATTACAATGTAAAATAAAGATGAAAAGTGGAAATAAAGAAAAAACCTTAAGGATTTTGTAAAGTTCATTATTATGGGACCTAGAAGTTGGGTTATTTTTAACCTTTTCCTTTGATTAAAGTATAATTTGATATATTTATTGTTCTACTATATTAGATTTTGAATCTGCCTGCTTGGCGTTGGAATGATTGAGGTTAAGATTTCACAGTACTTTCAGAAAATCTATGAAAAATCTATTACTTCAAACAAATTTAAAATTTTTGGATTAAAATTTAAAACAAAGAAAATTTTAAACCAGCTATTATGTGTACAAAACAAAAACCAGTATTTTTTTTAAAAAAACCAGAAACTTTATTTATTATTGTTTAACAAAACTATAACACCAAAAATCATATGGTTAACTTAACTTCTTTGCACTTTCCATTGTGACACCAATGATGGTGCGCAAACTCCTGACGATCGGGAATACATAGTAAATTTCAAGAAACGTGTTATACAATTTATGCAAAAATGGGTGATGGCTGTCAGACATGCAGCCTTCGATGAGCCCAGTGTCTGTGATTTTATCGAAGATTTGGCCGCCGAAGTGGAAGCGGATCCCGAGCTACAGGAAGAAACCAGTATTATACACAATATTCTCACACAAATGGCACGCTATCAAGATGATCGCAATCAGAATGCGGGACAAAAATGGAAACTGCCACCGAACGGGCAGCCCATTTGTTTATTTAGTGGCAATTTAACACCCTCGAAAACAGTTATAAGGCCGGATGATGACAGTAAGTTAAATTAGCAAAATATTTCAGCTAAAATCGATTAGCATTTTAACTGTCAAAAGTTGGCATTTATTTAGTATGTTTTGTTTGTATGTACTTAAGTACTTAGTATAGTTTTCACATTATACAATTTTCAATTTTCCAACAGTCATATTCCGTGTGTATTGTGCTGACCACACGTACTGCACACTGCGTTTTCCATTGCATACGACAGCGGAAATAATTAAAGCCTGTGCTGCCGACAAACTACAATTGAATCGTGGCCCGGAGGATTTGTGTTTGGTGGAAGTCAAATCGAATGGTGAACGTTCTGTTTTCAAGGATAATGATGTCAGCATACCCACAGGTTTGAGTTTAAATGGACGCCTCTTTGTCTCCGTTAAAGATCATCTGGATGCACTGGTAAGTGTGTGTGTGTCATTGTTGGCATTTCAGCCATGTCACGAATGACAAAACAATTTGCTTAATGTTGCTGCAATTGAATATTAATGTGTTGCTATTTGTTTCTATTTATTTTGCCGGTATGTTTATATAGACGCCTTTGCAAGAGCAAGAAGGACCCACGGAAGCTATTGAAATTGATTTGGAATTGCTGAGTACCAAAGAATTAGCGTATTATATAACTACCTTTGATTGGGATCTATTTTGGGCTGTACATGAGTATGAGCTGTTGTATCACACCTTCGGACGTCATCATTTTGGAAAGGTGAGTTTTTATATAAACCAATTTGTTTTTTGGCTTTTAGTAATGACACTTAGTTTTAATTGAATTTATAAAATAGAGGTTAGTAAATCACAACTAAATAACAAACATACTAGAGTAAATGAATCACATTTTATTTCATTAGCTTTTTCAAATTGTATTTATAAAATCAGTATTTTTTTATATATTTAAATTCATGTACCCAAAACTCTCACATGACCTTTTAAGAGTAATGTTGTTAAATAAAAAATATGAAAGACACTAATATTTTATAAAAATAATCTAATAATTCAACTTGTTTGAACCAGAGGTCGGCACCGATAGCCATAGGGAGATGTAAGCAATCGTCTATTTACAAGCATACAATACGAATTTCAACGAAACTCATAAAAGCAAGGAAATGAGAGAAAATAATATAATCTGAAGGTTATTAGCTTATAACACAGTAGAGTCACGTCGGTTTCTAAGAGTTCTGGTGACGGTCCCCAAAACCACTTAGGTTTCATACATAGATTACAAAGAAAAAAGCAATTATTACAATGAATCATATACCTTTTGCTAGCCTCCTAACTGTTTACTTAACTAGTTATACCCTTCACCTTCGTGAGAAGGGTATATATAAGTTTGTCATTCCGTTTTCCACAATATAATTTTCCGACCCTATAAAGTAGATATATTCTGGATCCTTATAGATAGCAGAGTCCGTCTGTCTGTCTGTCTGTTGAAACCACTTTTCTGAAGACCCCAGATATGTTCGGGATCCAAATCTTCAATAATTCTGCCAGACATGCTTTCGAGAAGTTTCCTATTTAAAATCAGCTAAATAACGGAGATATGAGCAAAAATCCGGGACAACCTCTATTTTTGGCCTATTTTTTATCTATATCTTGATTAATATAGACAATATGGATATCTAATGATAGATATTTCAAAGTCCATTGCAACGATATATATAACTATAGTAAGTTGGACCTACAATGGGTCAAAATCGGGAAAAGTATTTTTTAACCCGAATTTTTTTTAACAAAAAATATTTCTTTCACTAATATATTAAAAAAAAAATTTAATTAAAAAAAAATTTTTTTAAAAAATTGGAAAAAACTTAAAAAACAATTTCGAAAAAAAAATTTTAATTTTATTTTAAACCGGAAACCGGTTTTTTGAATTTGCCGGTTATTCGGTTAACTTTCCTTCGGACCAGAAACACAAATACATGCAAATTTAAGGAGAGTTCTCTCTGTGCCGACCACTGTTTTGAACACTAAAAAAGAAGCAGAAACAAAGAGTTGACCACTGTGAGTGTAAAAGAGTTTTTATAGATTTTTGTAAAACAGAAACAGTTTCCTTTCTTATGATATAAAATAAAATTTATTAGGTCTTTTGCCATGCTAAGCATTCAATATTTTAAGTAATTTGTAAGAAATTTTGAAAAATAATTACAAGAATTTACTTACATGATCCGTTGGAATTAAGCCCTTGAAAACATTTATTTGCTTAACCTGCAATATAAAAAATAAGAAAACTACAATTTAGTAAAAATAAAACTAAAAAACAGCTAAATCAATACAAAATTAAAAACAAAATTAAAACTAAAAATAAAAATAAACTCACATCCCCTATTCAAATATTTTTAGCCAGGATATCGTGTGGTAAGTTGTAAATGGTATTAAATTAAACAAACTAAATGTGTTCGTTCGTTCATTCGTTCCAAAAACTACAGTTGAATGCTTAATTAAATTTTAGTTGTGACCAAAGAGAATTGAATATAAAAAACCAAAAAAAAAATAAAGAAACAATATTGTATTTTAAACTGAAACTTATCAAGCATTAGTTTAATGGTGTTTTTTTATTTGTTACAAGTTGCCACAAACTTTAAGTTTACATGCCAATTGTTTTGTAACAAATTTAGCTAAAATTTTAAAACGTTTTTTGGTTGTTGTTTTCTTTTTTTTTTTTTAATTTAATAAAGTGATTTTAGAGCCAATTTGTTGATTTATTTAATTTCGTTATCATTTAAATGTTGTCATTGTTCTTGTAAATTGTTTTTGTTTGCCAACAAATTACAAAATATCATCATCATCATCGTACTATATAATTAGAAATTCAAACCACAATTGCAAACATTTTACCGAAATTGTGAAAGATGTGTCTCTCTCCTTTTAAGTGCTGTTGTCTTGTCGTTGGCCAAAAACTGAATATCTTCTCCATTTAATGTGTTTTGTGAAACGAAATTCTTAGAATGTTCATTAAGTAACCAGGACAACAATGACATTGAATAATATGTAATTCCCTGTGTAATTTCCACTTCCTTAGTGTGTATGTTTTGCCAACAACGTTCTTAGGAATGCAAAGTACCAAGAACCAAGTGTTAAGGATGCCAGCATCAAATCCTTTTACCTACGATACTCTATCAACTACCAAATGTATTGCAAAAGGATATTGTTATTGTATTTATTTATTATAAAATTATAAACTTTAATGTGTTTTTATTTTTATTTGGAAAATTTTAAATTTTATGCAAACAATATAAGCAACACTTTAAAATTTTAAATAGCGTTTAATAAAAACTAATATTTTGTTTTAACTAATATAACATTCCAACAAATTGAGTAAAATATATGGAAATGTTGCAAACCATAGATAAATACACATAGTTGAAAAACTCTCCAGACAAAGACCTAACTCAGTTGTAAGAAAAACTATGTGAAAACAAAAGATTCAAAAGATGTGAAGATTTTGAGTAATTTTTTTGTTTGAGTTCTTTTCTAGTTTCCGCTCTATGTTTCAAACATAGAGAAAATATACATAGAGCGGAAACTAGAAAAAAAAACTCAAACAAAAAAATTTGTCAAAAAAGTTACACATACGAGTGTTGTTTTTGTTTTCACATAGTTTTTTTTTACTAATACATTCTGACCACTTAAGTTTTAAACAACTGAGTTAGGTTTTTGACAGGAGAGTTTTCGCTCTATGTATATTTTTTCTATGTTTCAAACTATAAACACTTTTACTGAGTTTCTATGACTCTATAAAGTAACAACATATTTTTTCGTAAATAGTACCATTTTATATGTTTTTTTTATGTTATTATTTATTTTGGAGAACAAAAAAGTACCAAACAGAACAAAGAAAAAGTACTATTAACTTCCAACTTATTGACTTTTTACTATACTCAGGAAATATGCATCAAATTTCTTATGTCAAGTTTCATTAATTTAAAAATATAAAAAAGTACCTTTACAGTAAAGAAATAGTACCATTGAGACACTCTTTTCCTGAATCCTCACAAAGATGATAAGAACAATCTTTTATGTTGAAAAGGATCTTTAATATGTCAAAAATTAGGAAAAAGTACCAGCTGAAGAAACAAAATAATCATTAAATTAATATTTGCATTTAAGTCCCTAAGGTACCAACTCAGGGACCTAAATGCAAACTTTTATATTTCCCAGGTTCCTGAATATTCAAAGAAAAAAGTACATTTATATTAATAAAGCAAAAAGTACCTTCAGATTGATGGATTATGTGCTATACTGGAACATATGAGTCAAATTTCATGTCGCTAGTTCATTAATATAGAAGAATCAAAAAAGTACCATTAGGCCTTGCTTTGCTTGAATGCAACCTTTCATATCAACCAGGTTCTTGATTATGTAAATTAAAAAGCACTCTCACAAAAATCTAGTAACATGGTGTTGATGCTTTTTAACTTAATTATTTAATCTAGTAACCAGATATATTAATTTAGAAAAAATCTAAAAATACACACTTAAGAAAAAAAATTCTCATTGTGGATTCTTATACAATTCAGAAAATATTTAGCTTATTTCTTCATGCTTAGAGAGAGATTCATTAATTTAAAAAAACAAAAAAAGTACCATTAAATGAAACAAAAAGTACCATTACGACTTCCTTTACTTGATTCTTACCTCACCAAAGAGCACCCACTTGACGATTCTTTAAAAAGTTCGACGAATCGAAAAAGTACCATAAGAGGAAAGAAAAAGTACCGTTATCTTGAAACCAATGTCACAACCTAAGTGAAAACATATTTTTATTTACATATGGGGCATTTCATGTCAAGTCAACCAACTTTAGAAATCGATGTCTTCCGATTGGGATGAAATTTGCACCATGGTTAGTTTTGTTGAATAGTAAATCAGTAATTCAGTCAAAAATTCTATGTTTTGAGTTACAAAACATTTATTTTGATAGATATCCCACTCGCATCCCACTAAGCGACCAAATAGGTCTTCAAGGAAAATAACTATGATTTCTTTTGAGAAAAAAAGGCCCATTTTGAAAAAAAAGTCAAAAAAGTTTTTGATTTTGGAAAAAAAAATTTAAAAAAAATGTTATTTTTTTTCGAAAGATTAAAGAAATAGCTATCTAAACTATTTGGGACACATTTTGCTAAGAACAATAGGTAATAAGTTACATGGCCAAAATGTCAAATTTTGACCCCCTCTAACTCAGAAAGTTCTCAACCGATCTTGTTGAAAAATTGTGTCTAAATTACTATCGAATAGAACTAAATATGGTGCAAAGACATCGATTTCAAAAGTGTCATCAAAAAAAAAATTTGACTAAGGAACATAACTGCTAACATTTATGTTGCTACAATGCATAGTGGACACCACTTAGAAAATATGTACCAAATATGTACTCATTAATTTAGACTAATCAAAATAGTGCTATTAGGTCTTCTTTTGCCTAAATCCAACCTCAGTCAGGAACCCAAGAGTAAACTTTTATATTTTCCAGGTTCATGAATATTTTATTTTAAAACAATTGTACAATATAAATTTGTTAAAAGTTAGCTATGACTATTTCCCATCTTTCTGGCAAGATATGGATTCCAAGCTAAAAAAAACTGGTCATCTTTTGAGGCCAAGAACGAATCAAGCCAATAAAGGATACGTGAAGCGTATCCCAGAGAGAGAGAAAGAGAGCGCGTTCTGCATCGATCGAATCAAATAGTAGTCGGACGTGGCAAGGTCTAGACTATAAAGCGGTTGAAGAAAAACTTCCCAACCACTTCATTCTAAATAGTTTTTATTAACATGTATTCCAACATGTGGCCGAGTGTTGTCATCAAGGAATATTACTGTTCCATGTCTGGCCGCATACTTATTCTGGGCGTTTCTCGGCCAATGCTCGTTTCAAACGAATCAGTTGCGTTCGGTAAAGGTTTCCTGTGATTGTCTTTTCAGATTTCGGCAGCTCATAATAGATAGGACCAATTTGCTCCCACCAAATACGGAGCACATTACCTTAGCACCATGGATTTTTGGCTTTGGTGTCGATTCGGCTGGTTGGCCGATCTTCACATACTATCTCTAACGCTTCGGGTTATTGTAATGGATCCATTTTTTATCGCAAGCAATAGTTCGGTGCAAAAATGATTTTCTTTTATAGCATTCAGGTTTCTCGGCTTCAATTCGTGTGGTACCCCATTTCCCTGACATTGGATGAATCTTGTTGCTTGCAAACATTTTGAAATTGCTGATTGAGTAGCTCTCAATGAGTTTGCCAGCTCTTGTTAAGTTTGACAAGAATCTTTTCATGGAGTAATGCCTCCAATTCTTGGTCTTCAAACTTGTTTGGCTGGCCTGGGCGATCTTTGTCTTTCGTGTCAAAATCACCACTTCTGAACAGCACAAACCATCTCTCGCACTTTGAAACCGATAGAACACATTTACCATAAGCTTTGGTGAGCAATAGGTGTGCTTCAGCAGCACTTTTTTCAAATTAAAGAGGTAAGGCAAAACTTCCCGCATATGACAATTCGTTGGCACAAAATTCGAATTTTCGAAGCAAAAAAAAAAAAACATTGTTGTTTACACTATCATATTCAACAACTAAGTGAGAATAAATGACAGATATGTACCCTTCAAAATGACATATAAGTTATTAAAAACAAAAACCGCGTATGAGAGATACGCCGTCTATTGTAAATCCCGTATTTGTAAGACATACACCCAATATATATCACGTTCACTGAGAACGACGTTCTTCAAAATCTCGGGATCGCTCAGATGAGCTTCAAACCTGCGATGTCTGTGCGGTCCTTAGCCAAAACTTAAACTCAACTACTACTCATCTACGCCTATGGAAAAGTTCATGTCAATTGGGTCAGACAGTTAGAATCGGTAAATTTATTACCAAAGTATATTGTTACGAATGTGTAATAGCGATTTGAATTTAACGGTCTGTAACGACTGCCTGCGACATTCTTCATGTTTATAAGCACGTCCATTGGTAGAGGCTTCTACTTATCAGCAATGTTGATAGCATGCGGTTATTGCCATTGTTTGTAGGTGTGGCAACACTGAATGTTTAAGCTGCTAACATTAACATCGAAAGCTCTAGAATTCGAACATACTAGTTTGTCCGTTAAGATCATTGTAGAAGATTCACGAAAGATGGCGTGTGTATAAATAGTGGCAGAGGTTGCGGTCGTGAGTGGAGTTGATCATGGGCGCTGTTAGAGTTAACATCAACTGTCTTATACGTGTATCCTTGTACATTATAAAGTGTGTGTGTGTATTTCTGCGAATTGATAAACGTGTAAATAGACACTGAGTGACTATTTAATTCTGTAGTTGTTGTACATTCTAAATAAATAAAGAATTGTTACAAATTTAAACTACTAAATCTGCTATTATTTGCAATCAAAAGTATCCGGTTTATTTAAAGGAAATAAACCCCGTTTTTTAAAGGTAAAAACATAACAATATTGATTCTGTCCCATTGTGCTGTGTAGATCCTATCCCACCAAAACATTAATTTGAAATAATGGGTTAATGGATACTTATACATTGGTATTTTAGCTCATACATTTTTCCCGACCATATTATGGAGACAAATACTATTATGTAGATAGAATATAACAACTACCCAAACAGAAAAGAAAAATCGGCTAATGGCTTTGCAATATTAATCAACGTCTTCAAAAATATAAGATTTGCAAAATTAGATTATGAAATTTGAGGTATTGTGCACCCGTCTTTAATACATAACAAATTACATTTGGGTAAAATAGTTTTAACTGAATGAGAACTATATTGAATATTTGTAAATATGTACATTCAAGTGTCATTTCTTACTGTGAAGACTAATCACCTTAAAAGCCAAACATTACTAAACTACTTCTCTGTAATGTACAAAATATGTAATAGTGATTTTAGTGTTTGCTAAAGCGAAACTAAAATCTTATCGAATTTGCTTTAGTTATTTATACTTTCAAGTTTTATTTTGTTTATAAATTTTAAAGTGTTGCTGTATGTTTAAGCATTTTTAAAAGTTGTTGCTATTTGAGTTAATTTTCTTAAATTTAATGCATTGATTTTTTGTTGATGTTGCCCAGTTCCAGTTCCTTAAAAAAAAAAAAAAAACAAAAAAAAACTTAAATTGATTTCAATTTAAAACTAAACAACTAATAATTTGATTTGTTTTCTTTTTCATTACCCACATAGATTACGGCCAATTTGGATGTGTTTTTAAGACGCTTCAATGAATTGCAATATTGGATTGTAACGGAAATTGTGTCCGCCGCCAGCATGAGCAAACGTGTGGGTTTGTTAAGAAAGTTTATTAAACTGGCAGCATAGTAAGTATATACTTAAATATAACCCAAAATCAAATGAAATGAAAAGGAAAACTTTAACATAATTTAATTTAATTAAAAAAAAAAAAAACTTTTTCTTTCTTTCTAGCTGCAAAGAATACCAAAATTTAAATGCTTTCTTTGCCATTGTCATGGGTTTATCGAATATGGCGGTATCACGTTTACAGCAGACTTGGGAGAAAATACCATCCAAGTTTCGTAAACTCTATCAAGAATTTGAGGCTCTCATCGATCCCAGTCGCAATCATAGGGCCTATCGTGTATTTGTGGGTAAACTACAGCCGCCTCTAATACCTTTCATGCCGCTATTGCTTAAGGATATGACATTTGCTCATGAGGGCAACAAGACCAGTTTGGATGGTTTGGTGAATTTTGAAAAAATGCACATGATGGCTCAAACAATGCGTACTTTGAGATTTTGTCGTTCTAGAAGTTTGGGTAAGTAATTTTCTATTTATACTTCACAAAGACATATTTATAATGTTTTTTTTTATTTATAGGACTTGAACCACCTTCACCCAAAAGTGAGGGCGAAGTACGTTCGTTTATCAGCTGTCTACGTGTTATAGACAATCAACGGGTTTTAACAGCCATGTCTCAAAAAATCGAACCAAATCGTAAAATCTAAGTTTTTTTTTATAATAACAAAAACCACAATACTAAACAGCTGCATACTTTTAGGTTAATAAATACCCCTTAACTACCCCCTTTAAGTATGCTAGGGTTTTAAAATTGTTGTTAAATCTCTCAATATTTCTTATTATTTGATAGAAAAAGTTTAAAATATTTAAACAAAATGTAGCTTAGAGTTGAAAAACAAACAACATGTGTTTTTTTTTTAATTATGTATTATTATTATTATAACTAAATAATAAATAATATTGTATTTGTTCATTAGTCATTTAGTCAATATTATAAATTTAAAATATTATTAATATTAAATCAATATGTATTTTTAATTATTTATATGTGATAATGCAAAACAAAAAGAAAACTAATTTATGATAAACTTTTTCAAGACTTATTAAATCTTAAATGTAAAAGGGCGGGCTTAAAAGTGGATTTGTTTAAAATTTTTAAAAGTAACTACATATAACAGCATTTTCACAACGTCTGGTTATTTCTTAACTTTAAGTCAGTATAACTTTAGGTTAAAAAATAACAATTATTCCAAATTTTGAGTTATTACGCCGTTTTTAAAGGGGTGTGGCATTAAATTATTCTAACAAAAACTAATTAATTTTTTCCCCTTCAAAACAAATCCATGATTTTCGTCCAAACTTCTTTTTTAGTATTATTCTCTTTAAAAACTTAACAAAATCTTGTAAATACTTTCTTTGTATAAAAACAAAATCCAACTAAAAATCTAGCATATATTTTTCTAAACTCTTTACAAAACTTATTAACTTATTAGCTATAAAATTATAACCTTGTATTCAAAATTATCTTTATATTTTTTATCATTATTTTTTATTTTATTAATTATATGGTGTAAATTTTGTAAATTATCTCTTTAAATATTTTTATTTTAGTTTACCCTTTTTGTAAATTGTTATGAGTTTTATTCTTAAATTTTCTAAGCAAATTTTATTTGTTTTTAATTAGTTTTTAGTTTAAAGAAATTTTTATTTTATTGAAAAACATTTTATAATAAATTTTTAATATATTATTGAAAAATTAAATTTATTTATTTTATTATTTTTACTAAATTTCTTGTTAAACAGATTGAAAAATAATAACCTCCAACTAGGTGAAAAACAAGTAAGAGAGCTATATTCGGCTGTGCCGAATCTTATATACCCTTCACCAAGTTATACTTTAAAATAAAAATTTGAAATATGTTTAGGTAAACAAAATTAAATTTTTTTTCAAATTAGTTTTTTTTTTGAAAAATTTAAAAATTTTTTTTTAATTTTTTTCAAAATTTATTTTAATTTTCAAAATTTTTTTTTTTAAATTTATAAGTGAATAAAATGTATGACAAAAAAATTTTTTTGGTAAAAAAAATTCGGGTTAAAAAAATATTTTTCCCGATTTTGACCCATTGTAGGTCCAAATTACTATAGCCTTATATAAATCGTTGCAATGGACTTTGAAATATCTATCATTAGATATCCATATTGTCTAGATTAATAAATAAATAAATCGTTGCAATGGACTTTGAAATATCTATCATTAGATATCCATATTGTCTAGATTAATGACTTAGTAATCCAGATATAGATCAAAAATAGGCCAAAAATCGAGATTGTCCCGGTTTTTTCTTTATATCTCAGTCATTTGTGGGCTGATTTTAAATAGCGACCGAGCCGGAAGAATTCCCGATATATTGATGTATCAATTATGTTTGCAAGTTATATATGGGCTACGGAAAGTTGATTTCAAGTTTGAAAAAAATTTTGAATTTTTTTTTTTTTTTTAAGTTTTGAAAAAAAAAATTGAATTTTGTTGGTGAAATGTATATAAGATTCGGCACAACCGAATATAGCTTTCTTACTTGTTTATCATACAATATTTTATACACCAAAAAAATCGTTTACCCAAAAAGATTTTTTCCGTCTTTATCTTAATGTATACTGTGCTGAAGGGTATATAAGATTCGGTACATCCAAATATAGCAATCCTACTTTTTTTAATTCTTTTATGAGAATTAAGAATTCTTAACAGGGACTAAAGTGAAAAAGACATTAAGGATAACTTCCAAAAAACAGCCTCTACTGTTATAATAATCAGGGTGTCTAAGAAGTACTTCTGAACTAAATGAAAATTATATTAAACTAGCATATAACTTTGTTAGCGTATATTTTGATATTAAAATAAATGTATATCAATGTACAATTAAAAAATATGTTATTTATGTAGCATGAAATATCTTAACTTACAAATCATTTGATTAGCAAATAACGTTTGTACATAATTTTCAAAATATTTAATCTAGCTATTCCATCTGATTCCTATTTAATTTTTCTAGGTCCATTATTATAAAAACTTCAAAAAGTACCCCAAAATTAAAGAAAAAGTACCATAAACTCCCACTTGTGTATTGCTACAAGCTCAGGTCCATATACACTTTATTTCATGTTCTTATGTTCATTGGTGCAGAGAATACAAAAAGTACCATTCGAATAAAGAAAAGGTAGCAAAAGTTTACCCCTTGAATTCTCAATCACTTACGACCATTGCTATAGAAAATTTAAAAAGTACCATTAGAACACAGAAAAAGTATCATTAAGTCCCGCCTTGGATTCTCACTTATGACCATATATGCTTCATTTCATATTTCTAAGTCCACAATCATAGAAAATTCAAAAAGTACCATTAGAATAGAGAAAAAGTACTAAAAAGCAGCTACTTGTGGATTCCCATTTAATCGGGTTCATATAAGCTTTATTTCAAGCATAAAGTACCATTCGAGTAAAGAAAAAGTCTCCCCCTAGAATTCTCATTATAAAAAATTCAAAATGTACCACTAGAAGAACGAAAAAGTACCTACAGTCCCCTATTCCTAACTCTAATTTCACTCAGATACATATCAGCTAAATTTAATGGCGATAAGTTAAATAATTTAAAATTTAAAAAAAAAAAATACAATTAGCAGAAAAGTATCAATTTCCCAATTTCACCTCAAGTTTGAAATTTAAAAATACTCCAATAAGTACCAAGTTTTAGCTGGCATCTTCTTCAATACAATTAAACATTTATTGGGCCTTACAGTGGTTTCATTTAAATCTAACGTCATTTTAATACTTAAAGCTATTTGACGCTTCAAGTATAGAAAAAAACCTTGCTGAGTGGCTTGAAATTAACTTAATTACTAGTGACAATATTGAAAACTTATATCAATTCTATGAAATTTTTTGTTTCAAACACTCTTGCGTCCAAAATGCGTAACCGATATAAATTATGGGTCGATTATGGATTGCAACCGAACTTCAGTTGCGTTGCCATAGGGCAACTGGTTGCCAGTTTTTCAACAGAAATGATAGCTGCCAGTTGCCATCTGTAATACCATTTAGGCAACTGGCAACGCAACAGAAGTTCGGTTGTCATCCATAATCGACCCATTAATTATTCCAATAAGTATACGAGGGCGGGTCAATAAGTCCGTGAAATTTTGAATTTGACAGTCATTAATAGCAGACTGCCGCATGAGGAGAAAATGGAAAAAAGTGAATTTCGTTTGTTCATTATGCATTAATTTTTTGCGGAAAACAACCAAGGCTAAGCTTGATAAATACTATTGGAGCACCATCGATTTCAATGGTAAAAAAGTGTTTTAAAGAATTTATTTGTGGCACGGAAGATGCGGAACTTTCTGTTGAGGTCTCTTTACCTGAAACAATTGAAAAATTCACGATATGGTGTCGACCGATCGGATATTGAAAGTGCGAGAGATGGCTCAATGGTTTCAATTTTAAATGATCACTTGGGTATTAGAAAGATTTCCGGAAGATAAATCTAATTTTTTTGAATATTCTTCGCTAATCAGAACATTTTCACAAACATATTTAGTACTTTTTGATTAGTACTAAATTGATAAAAAGCATAAATAAATTTCTTATTTTTAGCTGGCCATATTCTATTTAAATGGTAGTTTTCAATTCTTTTAAATTAATGAACCTAAAAGTAAACACATGTTCTAGATTAATGTAAAAATCCAACAAAAAAGGGACGTAAATGTACATGTCACATTGTCCTAATGTCCTAATATTTGTCAATGGTTTTTATTGCTTATGTAAAAAATTTCGTAAAATAATACTACTTTCTATGCTATGTTTATTGTGTTATAGTAAAGAACCAGCAGAGACCAACGCCGATTGCCTAAGAGTCGGTTAAGCCGAGCCGCCGAGTCGTGATAGATTAGGACATTATGACAATATGACTGATAAGAGACCTTGTGAATTGACCATTTATATAAAAATTCAGGACTTCGATTCCGAAGGAGGAGTTGGTACCTTTTCCATATTTTATTGGTACTTTTTAAAAAAAAAATCACCAAATTAATAAATTTATCAATATAAAATTATGATTTACGTTCCTGTGTGAAACAGGCTAAAGGCGTGCAAAAGTTTACTTTTGATGGTACTTTTTGATTTTTCTATCTTCATCTTTAAATGTAAGACAAAATAAAAAAAGGACGAAAAGGTACTTTTTCCCGCTATTAATACATTTTAATTATATTTCTTTTATTATACCCTTCACCATGAGTGGCAAGGGTATATATAAGTTTGTCATTCCGTTTGTAATTTCCACATTTTTCAATTCGTGACCCTACAAAGTATATATATTCTGGATCCTTATAGATAGCGAAGTCGACATTACCATGTCCGTCTGTCCGTCTTTATGTTGAAATCAACTTTCCGTAGCCCCCAAATAACTTACAAACATTATTGATACATCAATATATCGGGAATTCTTCCGGCTCGGTTGCTATTTAAAATGCAGAAAATCGATCCACAAATGGCTGAGATATAAGGAAAAATCCGGGACAACCTTGATTTTTGGCCAATTTTTGATCTATATCTGGATGAATTTATCTGAAAAAATTTAAAAAAAACTATTTCGAAAAAAAAAATTTTAATTTTTAAAAACAATTTAGAAAAAAAATTTTTTTTTTAAATTTTGAAAAATATTTAAAATTGTTATTTTGAAGTATAATTTGGTGAAGGGTATATAAGATTCGGCACAGCCGAATATAGTTCTCTTACTTGTTTATCAATATACAACTTGCCACCTATAATACCTGAATGAGGTAAAAATCTAACAATGACAGACTTCAACACATCACAACATCTACGGCGAAAAATACCCAGCACATAAATTTACCTAAAAGGTGACATGACATTAATTTCAAATTAATATCTACGGGTAAATAATTACCAAATATTTTTCCTCCATAACTAAGCACTGATAGATATATATTTCTTGAAATTACGGGCATTAGTGGTACTTTTTCGGGTACCATAATGGTACTTCCTTTAGTACTGACGGTACTTTTCGATATTTCTAATTTAAAAAAAGTTAGAAACATAGATATTAAGTTCATAATGCCTGAATGAGGTAAAAATCTAACAATGTTGACTTAGTGGTACTTTTTCTTCATCAAATGGTACTTTTTGATTTGTCTGGATGAGGAAAGAATCTCACAACAGAAAACTTAGTGGTACTTTTTGATTTTGGTGAACTAAACTAAAGGTAGAAACATTAAATTAGACACATATGTCACCAAGTAAACTTCTCTTTCCTTTAAATGTAACTTTCTAGATTTTTCTAAATGACTGACGCTGGTAATATTGAATTAGATGCATTATTCTTAAGTGAAGTAGGAACCCCTAAAAGGGAGACATATTAATAATATCTTGTCTTCATTTTAAATGTACTTTTCATAAATTTAAATACATTTGCTACTTACTGAATTGAGTAGCTACAAGACGGCTAATAACAGTAATTTTTATTTCTTTAAATTAAAGCATTTGTTTTTCTAAAGCATTTATTTCTATTCATTAAATATTTGTTTTTAATTTCAATACAAATTTTACACATTTCCAATTTTCTTTTTATAATATACAAATCATACTTATATAATATAAGCAGATAGGAAACTCTCCTGTCAAAAAACCTAACTCAGTTGTCAAAAACCTAAGTGGTGAGAAGGTATTAGTAAAAAAAACACTTGTAAGTGTGATTATTTTGAGTTGTTTTTACTAATACATTCTCACCACTTAGGTTTACGACAACTGAGTTAAGTCTTTGACAGTAGAGTTTCCGATCTATGTGTATTTAACTATGGTACAAATGTTAAAATTGAGTTTGTTTCTTATTCAGTCTAACTGCTCTTCCTTAAATTTCATACTTCTTTTACAACTATATTTGCTTTCTAAAATTCCTTTTCAAAACTCTCCCTACCCTACAACATCCTGTGATAAGTGCTATATATGCTATAAATGTAATATGTTTGTAAATGTATGTAAAAAAATCCTTAAAATTGGTGTAAAGTTTTTTTTTTTTTAATTAGTTTAGCTTTATTATTTATACAATATAGAAAATTTTATATTATTAAAGAGAAAAAATAAAACGAACATTAAACATAAAAAACAGTTTGAAATATTGAGAACAAAAAAGGCCACTTAAAGCTTGGTAAACGAAAATTCTTGATTTTTTTTATAATTTAATAAAAAAAAAATATTTTTATAAAACAATTGAAAAATAATTATTTAAATAAATAAAAATAAAGAAACTGGAGAGGGACCTTGTTAATTGTTAACATACAACAAAAAAAAAAACATACAAATTATAAAATGTATTTAAAAGTTTATAAATAATGTATTATTTCATTTACATAAATTATAAATACAAATAAATGTTTTTAGCATTAAACTTAGAGTACGAGTATAAAACAAAGAGAAATATTTACTTAAAAGAAAACTACAGCACTTTTAAATTCTATATATTGATCTTAAACAAATAAAATATTTAAACAAACGGGTCTCTCAAATTTTCAAATTTATTACAAAAATGCCTCAAAAATCCTCTACACAAAATTGAAAAACGTTTCAAAATTTAAAAACTATAGTTATAAACCTCTAAACATACAGATTAACAGGTTTTTTATACCCACTATCAAAAAAGTCTGTCATTACATTTGAGTAGAGTAGTGTTTATGGACATTCAAATTGAACTTTCCTTCATTTTAGATGAAAGGAAAGACTTCAGCGGGAAGTTTGTTTCACATACGGACAATACTGCTAAAGAACGTATTTTCCCCGTAGTGTTTTGTGCGGTCTACTGCCCAATCGACCACAAAGGGATCTGTTCTTGATTAAAAACGCGTATTACGAAAAAATCTGCGGCTATCAGGAACAACTTCCCTAATTTCATCAAAACACATTCCATTGTAGAACAGCGAAACGCAGCCCACACAGACGGTGCTTCAGCGAATCAATAGAGTTGGATACCCTACTGTCACTAATAATCATCTTCGCCCGCTCCTGTACGAGGTCGAGAAGCTCCAAAATAGACTTTGAAGCACCGGTCCATACATGGGAGTTGTATTCCATTTTCGGTTGGATATAGGTGGTGTAAATAGTAAGGAAATCAGATGGAGTGAAGTAATTCCTACACCATTTCAGAAAACCGAGACACTTGAATGCTTCTTTGAATTCTGCGTAGGTACTCCAGCGAATCAATGGAGTTGGATACCCTATTGTCACCAATAATCACCTTCGCCCTCTCCCCTAAAATAGACTTTGAAGCAACGGCCCATACATGGGAGTTGTATTCCATTTTCGGTTGGATATAGGTGGTGTAAATAGTGAGGAGATCAGATGGAGTGAAGTAATTCCTACACCGTTTTAGAAGACCGAGACACTTAAATGCTTCTTTCGACACTTGAAAAATGTGTTTAGACCAGCGGACATCACATTGTATTCTCATGCCCAGAACATCAAGAGCGTCTGATTTCACAATATTTACACCACCCATAAATACAGACGAAGCGACATGGTCTCTCCTTCGTTTTTGTATCAACATGCAACACTAAGTCTTGCGAGCGTTGAAAGCGACCCCATTCAGAGATTGTCACAAGGTCCCGATTAAGGAATCATTCATGTTTTGCCTCATTGCCCCAATGACAGACAGGCTTGGTCTATAACTGAATGAATATAAATTGCAAATATTGCTGTCATCTGCAAAAGAATAGACAAGGTTTGAAGTTTGAAGGTCGTTTAGAAAAATAATGTATAGAGTAGGAGAAAGAATGAAACCCTGACATTATATTGAACTCGTTTGATGAGATTCCATCTATAATAACTCGTAAGTGCGATATCTGAGAAAGTTCGATATAAATCAGCGAAAGGCATTGAGCTCTCAAATGAGCTCTCTTGTTTTTGTTTTCACATGTACGCAAGCACATACATTGTATAAAAACAATCAAAACCAGTCAATCTCGCATGAGCATTGATAGAAGCAAGTTGTTTTACGCTTTTCGCTTTTTATGCTTGTTTATTTCAGTTATTGTTTTTGTTTTTTTCTCAACTTTTTACTCAACTCATACAACTACAATATCTAAAAACTGTAGTGGTGTAAGTCTGCCTTTCGCTGATATAAATGGAGAGTAGTTATTAGCGACACGAAAAGCAATACGTTTTGATAAGAGAGCACCATGCCACACTCTATCGAACACCTTGGTTATATCTAGAGCAGAGGTGCGCAAAAGTAAATTCTCTCACCAATACACTTACTTTTACCAACACATTCAATTCTTTATTTTGTTCAGTGCACCTACAAACAAACAAATACAAAAACTGAAAAAATAAAGAAAAAGTCATACACCCGTGCTCATGCGCTTTTGTAGTTGTCTCGTTGAGTGGACCACGACTACTAAATTGTAAGAGCATAAGAATACGTGTGATTTGATTTTGCACAATTGTGCTATGGGCTGCGCACCATATAAATATAAGTACACTTACACTCGGATACCCATAGAATCAATTGTGATACCCTTTTGAAATATAACCCGGTGTGAACTTAATGTGATGAGAATAAATGAAATTGGAGAGAAAAAAGAAAGTAGTCAGGTGCCAAGATAATTAAAATGAAAACCCCAGTCCAAAGAAAAATAAGACGTTACCTTAATATAGAAAGACCAAAACTCGTGTTTTTTTAAGTCATGATTTTTGGCTTAATATGATATATCTGGGCTTACAAAAAAACACAAGTTAAGGTAACGAAGAAAAAGGAAAGGAAATATGTATAGACTGGAATTCACATAGTTCTGTTACCTAAAAATAGCCAGCCTATTCCCCTGATAAAACCTAATAGATTTCCTGGATCATATCTAGCTATATCCCCCTGTTGATCATGGAATATTTTCCCTAGTCATTTTCTCCGGAGACCCTGTAGTCTAGGACATTTACACAGAACATATTCCCCTGTTTCTAGCTAATCAATATCCTCGCACAACCTACAGAAGTCCTGTGCGCTCATATCCCATACCAATGAAGGCTCCAATTGGGCATTCCCGGTTATCACTCCTACTAAGGGCTTGAGACTTTTCCTAACTTATCCAATCCTGTTAGTATTTTGGTTGCTTGTGCATGGAACTTTGGTAAAATAGCCTTGGTTTGTATGGCCAAATAGATTGGTTCGTAGAGTACCGGAACTTTTCGAAGATCAACCTATAATAGTGGCATATAGGAGGTTCAACCTACCCGTCCCTACCAATATAATCCAGATCCGAACCCTGTATGTCTAGTTCATCTGCTATTTAATTTCCCTATATGTTACAGTGCCCTGGTACCCAACACAATATGATTGTGTATAGTTCCATTAATGCGTCAAGAGACCTCCTACAGTTCAGCACTATGCTCGAGTGATAAGGGCACACGTGTCTGTAGTGACTGTCTTCATTACAGACCCCTCTGTGACGTGTGCCGTTATCAAGTCCGTGGCTTTCCAAATCGCTAGGATCTCTGCCTGAAAGTCGGGGCATTCGTCTATGAGACTTTGATGTCCTCATCTACTACATAAACTACGGCTTTCGTGCCAGATTCCATTTTGGATCCGTCAGTGAAAACTGCAGCCCCTTCAAACAGCTGTTCAGATGCTACCTACTCGTTCCAACTTGTAAACATAATTGGAGGTGAAATACCAAAGTCTAAAGACGTTATCCAAAGGTCCTAATTTCCAGTACGGATGATAGCCTAACCAATTAGACCGCTTTGGTCTTACCAAAGAAGACTCAAAGAATCTAAGCAAGTTCCTAGCCGCCACACTTGCCACATAGTCCTCAATCGGCAGTATGTTAAGGATTATATCCAATGACACCACTTTACTTTCGCCAAAACAGTGAATAGAACGACACCATATTTCCGATAGGAAGGCTAGCAAGTCTCCCGTAGAGCGTCCTCTACGAAAGCCATACTGGTAGTCGTTAAGTAAATTGTTGGACTCCAAATATTTAACCATACTCTCTATAACTTTGGAAAGTTCAGAACAAATTGCTATTGGAAGCAGAGACCTGCGCCGACTATATTTCACGGCGGCGGCGGCTGATTCCAAAAATGTCGCCGGCGGCTCAAAGCCGGCTGTCATCCGAAAAACAATAACTACTCAAATTGTAAAAAAGAAAAAATTAAAAAGTGAAATTTCGAAAATTTTGTGAAATTATAAGGAACTTTCATTAAAAACGACGGCTAATTTCAAGCCGATTTAAGCCACAAAAATTTCAGCTTAAAATTTATCGGCGGTTCGGCTCAACCGGCTTACAGCCGTTCGGCGCAGGTCTCTGATTGGAAGGTAATTTTCAGGATTATTGGTCTCTCTCTTTTTAGGAATTGGAGTAACATTAGCCAATTCGGACCATAACTGATTCAAGTCACCATAGAAGACCCAAAATTGATGGTGGGTATACAAGATTCGGCACAGACGAATAAAACACTCTTACTTGTTTTTTTTTTTTCTAGAATCTCAAGGAAAACCCCAAAATTTAACCACAAGACAAGGGTTTTCAAAGATATCTGTTAATAAAATGTGTGTCATTTCTTAAGTGAATAAAACCTGCACTAATATTTTTTGAAAACTATAAGGTTTCTTAACAATAAACGAATTTTTTATGCCAACAACCTAAAAAAAATCTTGCAACTCTTTTTTGAACAATAATTTTTTTTAACAACATTTTTTTACTAAAATTATTTTGAAACAAACTTTAAAAAAAAAACACCAAATATTTATAAAACCATTAAGTATATTTAAGAAAAACTGGGTAAAAAGAAATCTTTTATAAATGATTTGTGCAAAAAATACTATAACTGAGAGAGTTGTGTCAAGATCTCGTTTATAATAATTGAGAAATAATAGTATTTTTTATGAAAAACAAATAAAAAAAAACCAACAACCAAACAACAGCCTTTTAATTATTACTTTAAACTATTGTAACCGTTTTCAAACGTCCAAAATCCCAAAATATATTTCCTACAAATATAAACAAAAACTTAGCTAAACTTTATAAATAAAATCTTTAACAAAACTAAATAAAACTAAAATATAAAAATACTCGTATCTACATATATATAACCAATAATAAATATGTAAACACCTAAAATATTTTCTTAATTTTTTTCTAAAACTGTAGAAATTAAATGTAAAAAATAAAACAAAAAATAATAAAATATTATTACAAACTAACATAAAATAAGATTTAAATGTGATTAGATTGGACAATCTTTAATAGAAAAACCTACAAATAACAAAACACAAAACAAAACAAAAAAACTATTTATTTATATGTTTTTAATTGAAAACCAAAATTTTAACAAAATCTGTTTATTTTACTAAGTATCTGTCACTTTACCAGAAATCACAACACAAATACCCAAAACTCAATCCGACAAAGTGTTTAAAATAAATTTTTAAGAAAGCAAAAATAAAACAAATATTAAAAAACTCACTGTAAGAAGTTAAACTCCAATTAACACTTAGGAAATTACAATTACACAAAAACACACACAAATTTATTTAAAAAAAAAAGCAAATAAACAAATAAATAATTAAATTAAATGTGCAAACAAGTGAAATGAAGTAAAATGAAATTTGTGTATTCACTTTTCTTTTTAATTGAACAATAAACGAAATTTTCACACAAACACAAAATGTAAATGATTTTTGTGCAAATGACAAACAAAACTAAGTAAATTCATATGCAAATTCAAATTGAAATAAAATGACAAAACTAATATTTAAAATAAAATAAAAAACAAAACAATTTAATAGCAATAGTATCTTTTAAAGAAAAATAACATTAAATACAAGTTACTTTTTAAATAAACTTTAATTATTCTTCATTCAAATTATACTCGTAAATAAATAAACTATTGAAATTTATTGTAAAAATTATCACCCAGAAGGCTTTTATTTCAAACACGAGTCACCAGAGATCACACACATTCGGTTATTTAACTGTAAACATTAAGAATATCAACAAAGTTCATAGAAATTTTAAACAAAAATCACAATCAAGCTCATAAAAAGCTTATTATTCTCTTTATGCCGACCACTGCACAGTGGGGACAGAATCAAAATATTTTGGAAATAAATCTGCCATTTCTATCAGGCTGATCCGATTAACATGAAATTTAACATAAGCATATGTAAGGAGTCTACGAGTTTAGAATTTTGACAACGGACTACGTAGACCCCTCAGGAGCGGCCCTGTAAGGTCTCAAAATAGGGCACCTCAGACGTGCCTAGGTCCGGTTTTTCACAATATCAGACACAATTTGTGATCAATTTAATCCAAATACACAGTAAATAAAAATCTTAATTTCAAAGTAATCCTAAGGGCATGATTCAAAAACACGAGAATTTTTGTATGAAAAAAACTCAAAATAATTTAAAAACTGAGTGATTTTCATACAAAAATTTGAAAATTGTTTTCACCTTTTGAAAATGTTGGTTTATTTCCTTTAAATAAACCGGATACTTTTGATTGCAAATAAAAGCAGTTTTAGTAGTTTAAAATTGTAACAACTTTTTATTTATTTAAATGTACAACAACAACAGTCTAAATCATTGATGCCCATTTCATACCACAATTGTGCAAGCTAACCTCACACATATTCTTATTCTCTTTGGTTTAGTAGTCACTAAGACAGCGACGAATGAACATGCTATGTATTGCTATTTTTTTATTTTTCTTACATTTTTATTAATGATCACTGAAAGAAATATTTGGATTGCTTAATATATTTAAAACTTTATAAAATCACTGAAGTTTTGGGTGGTTTTTTACTACAATTTCTGTGAACAATTTTTTCAGATTTCAAATGATAATCTAAACAACGTAATAAAATAAGCAAAAAACAAATATTTTAAATATTTACAAATTTGATTAATTTCGAACTCTCAATGAATAAGCTATGATAATATGTATCAGACAATTTGATGATGATTGTTGACTTGATTATTATTAACAAATAAAGCCTTAAACATCTTTTATTTAGTTCACTAAACTTTTCATTCAGTGGAGCTCTCTTTCGCTCACCAACACAAATATAGTTTTAGCTTTGGGCATCTCTGTTGTAAATAGTCACTATGTGTTTTTAATACACACACACACGTTTATAATGCACAAACTTAAATGTACAAGACAGTTGATGTTAACTCTAACAGCTTCTATGATAAACTCACTCACTACTGCAATCGCAGTCACTATTTGTACACACTGCCATCTTCATCCGAGTAGCCTAGATTGTTCTTAACGGTCGAAACTCGTATATTCGAATTCTAGAGCTTTCGATGTTAATGTTAGCAGTTTAAACATTTAGTGTTGCCATACTTACAAAAAATGCTAATAACCGCATGCTATCAACATTGTTGATAAGTAGAAGCTTCAACTGATGAACGTGTTTATAAACATGATGAAAGATGCAGGCAGTCGTTACAGACCATTAAATTCAAATCGCTATTGCAAATTCGTAGCAATACATAGAGCGGAAACTATAAAAAAACTCAAACCAAAAAATTGCTCAAAAAAGTTACTAATACATTCTCACCACTTAGGCTTTTGACAACTGACAGGAGAGTTTCCGCTCTATGTATATTTTCTCTATGCTTTCGTATTTCTGAATCAGGCCCTAAATTTGAAAATTTTAAAAATGTTGAATTTTGGTATTTTTTTGAACTAGAAAAAATTTTCTTATGAAACATAGAATGGCTCTCAGCAGGGATAGCTTTAAAGTAGAAAACGGCTCTAATATACTAATAAAGGTTTCCTTTCCAAATGTAATCTTTAACTTTATTTACTTTACTTGGTTTATTTTGGTAACTCCATCTTAGCGGGGTGGAAGATAGGCTCTACGAAGTCTCGATCGCGTTTGGATCTGTGCGAGAAGTCTTGCAAGCGGGTTCGAGTGGCTTTGTAGTTTTTAAATGTATATATCTTGAACTCATCCTTGACCAGTGGTACTTGTAAGTCCCTATGGGAGTTCTTATGAACCATGATGCAGCCGTCATAGTCCACAGAATTTTTGATTGGGCCCTCTGTTTAAGATCAATACTGGAATTGCTGGCCATTCCCCACAATTGGATTCCATATGTCCAAATTGGTTTTATAATGGTTTTATACAGGATTACTTTAAAGCTTAATTTTGAATGGTCCCAGTGAACGCTAGAGTCTTTTAACTTCATGTGAAGTCTATTGGCTTCTATATGATGGCGCCAGGTAAGTCGTCTATTCTAGTGAATACCAATGTAAGTAACATAATCTGCCTGTGGAATGTTTATGTTATTCAGTGTGATAGGTGGACAGTCACCCTTTCTGAACGTAAATGTAATGTGTTTGTTTTTAAGTGTATGTACACGTATTCTTTAACCTTATATCTACTCGTCTGAGATAATGGTCAATTCCGTGGAATCTATTTGCGGGTTTACGTGGGATCCAATAATTCCCGTATCATCAGCGAATGTCGAGATAGTAAGTCCATCGCACACAGACATATCAAAGGTATAAATGAATTAAAGTGTTGAACCGAGAACACTTCCCTGTAGAACACCAACTTTTATTTCATAATTTCCTGTTACATTGTCACTCTAAAACAGGGAAAGGCAAATGATGGGCGTCGCGTTTTTAATTTACTCTTCTCTTACGTACGTGTGTACAGTGTACAATGCGTGTACACTGTACACGCATTGTAGAGAAATAAACCACTTTGATCAGTCTAGCTTGAGCATTTAAGCAAGCAGGTTGTGTATCGCACAATTTAATAATCTGCGTTGCCAGAGAAAAAAAAATTGTCCCAACTGTTTAAGATGTATGATGAACAATATGAGATTTTACATTTTTAATTGGGGAAAAGAGCCGAAAGTTTACTGGCAACACCGATTCGTGGTGAGAGCGGATAGAGAGTATAACTAATACAATCATAAAATGTAATAGTATAGGTTGACTTTCCCTGCTCTAAAAAGTCGGTCTCCAGTTAATCAATTAACTTGATCAATGGTTCTGTGTTGTACACGGAAACCAAACTGATGAACTGGAAACATTCCGGTTATTTAGGTATGGTATTATTTTACATTGCAATATATCTCATAAACTATAACAGATAATACATAGTTATCATGAGGATTTTCTAGTAGATTCAATATACAGATTATTTCAAATTGAGATCGTTTTCAATGTTACATACAAGCAAATTCATAACATAAACTCAATAAAGCCATGGGAAATTTTATTAGAAGTTAAAGATTTATTCCACTCTGCAACGTCAAACAATTGGTCGATTCACAAGGTATCCTATCATGTCATATTTTTTTAATATTTCCCAACTCGGCGGCTCGGCTTAACCGACTCCTAGGCGTTCGGCGCAGGTATCTGCTGGTAGTATTATTTTAGGAAATTTTTTGCTTGAAAGGCAATAACAACATTTTAAAACTATTGAGAAATATCAGAACATTATGATAATATGACATGATATAATAATGATCTTATATTATCATATTTTCTACACTAAGGTTGTTTATTGAAATAAATATTTTGGTTCAATGAAAAGAAAAATTTCTATTTTCTAGCAGTTTCGTTTTTTTCGTAAAATATTTCAACATTGCACATTAGGTCAAATGACACATTTTTCTGTGCAAAAGTGATAAAATTTGTGCTAAATATAAAGCACCGTTACACATCTGTGCGTTAAAGTTAATCAATGAAATTTCAAATGTGCTTGCCAGTACAGTCGTGCTCGAAATTGGACCTTATCTGATACAAATGTTTAATTTATATAGGTATCTACTAGGCTATTCAATTAATAGGGATTCTGATTTAATCGGTTAATCGAGCAAATAATTAATCGGGGTTTAAATTTAATCGGTTATTAATCGGTTAATTTTGAATTATTCGATTAACCGAGTAATTTCTATTTCAATTTTAAATTGAGAATAAAACAACGAAAAAGAACAAAAACATAAAAAACAAATAAAACATAATTCAACAAAACCAAAGAAGTAATAGCAAAACAAAAATAATGTTATCTGAGACCTTTTTTATACACATCTGAGTTTTTTTAGGAGTTTAGGGAGACCTTCTGAAATAAGCTTTTTAAAAAAGAATATAATTGAAATGTTTTCCTTTTAAACGATTTTTTCATTAGTTTTAATAAAACTTGACTTGAAAAGAACTCTCTCACTGATTAGATGTTAGAGAAATCAAAAGTAAGGCTTGATAAAGAATATCCAATTTCTCATATAAAATCCTCATATATATATATATACTTGGAGTCCTTTTTGTATTTTTTTAGATTATGAATACTTTTAAAAGTTTCTGATAAAAGACTCGTTTCAGTTATGTCTTTAGATTCATCTATTATCAAGTCGTCCTCCAACTCATTAGGACAAAGATAATCATAGTACATTCTAGAAAAAAGTTCATTTCCAAATTCCTTAGTTTAAATTTTTGTGCTATACTTCTAAAAAACTATTGCTAGCAGTTAATGTTCATGAGTTAATACATGAAATTAGTGTGCTTAAAACTATATTTCTATATAAAGTGCAAAAAAAAAAAGAAATTTCGGTTAATCGGTTAATCGACACAAATTAATCGGTTTATTTGTTATTTGAAAATCGTCAATTTTAAATTATTGGCGGTTAATCGATTGAATACCCTAGTATCTACACAAATTTCGCTCCAAATAAGTTTTATATAGTAGGAATTCATGTCACCTAATTTTATGATGATCGGTCCATTATTAGTCATAGCTCCCATAAAGACCATAAAATTTAACAGGAATAACTTTCATATAGAAATTAATCACACGACCTAATTTCATGATGATCGGTCTATAATTGGGCCCACTTCCGAAAATCACTCACGAATATGAATTATTGAAATTTTAAAAAAAAAATGATAAAAGTAAATGAGAACCTTGTCAAAGTTTCGTTGTAATCTATTTTACTGCATATTGCTGAAAGTATTGTTGAGATGTAAAAATACGATTTTCTAGCTGTAATTAAAGCGGAAAAGACGAATTTTTTATGCTCCGAATTAATATTAAGCTGTCGATACTTCAGATCCATTCATTTCCATATCAATTTTAAATAAGCGCTTACAAAGGCGGAAACGTTCCACACTTCCACCTGAAGTAATTAAACCAATGCAAGAATTTCACCTTAGCCACCAAGACGATGAAATTAATGTAAAGAGTACCCTTTAGATTTAAATTTACAAAATTAATTAGATTGAAGCAATTAAGCAATTAAGCAATATAATTAAAATAAATGAATGAATACAATGTATTATGTTTACATTAATGGTTGCAAAAGGTTTCGGTTTGCATACCATGATTTTGTAGTCGTTATTAATTTTGCATGGAAAAAGTGGTCATTTGACCTATAGTGCAATGTGAACGTACGTTTAGGTATTCTGGCAGAGTTTTCGATTAGTGAACTCTTAGAGTTAATATTGCATAGTTCTTAAAACTAGGATACCGTGTGTGAGTTAAAAAAAAATACTTCTTTACATACATTTAAATACGGGTTTAGAGTTCCCACGATGTCCCTTTTCAAAGCAAATTTTTTCATCCCTTTTTATTAAAAGAAACCAAGTGTTGATTTGTATTTGAGCAAATTTGAATCCCTTTTATTTAAAAATATCGCTATTCATTGCTTTAGAATAAAAGAGGACAATACTTGTGTATACACCGAATACTATGTAGAGATGACATCACTAAAACGTCACATCGTAGCATTTGCCAAAGAATTCCCAAGCTTTTTTTTGAAAGCTTTTTTAGAGGTAAAAGAGTGTTTTGTATGCACACATTTAATAAAGAGTAAATGAGTAATGAAAATGAATCATTAGTTGGTAGAGCTGCCATCTCAATATTTATAATAAACTTAGAAGGGAAATTGTAGATTTCAGAAAATTGTCATATATGTTTTAAAATGCTTTTTTTACTGTATTTTTTCCGAAAAATATGTGAGAATTGAACATTTTCTCTTAGAGGAACGGAACCCTAAAATTGTATTGAAAAGACAAGTAATGTAATAAAACATAATTGGGGGATTCACACGGTCTGCTATTAGGTAATATTGTCATAATAATGTTTAAATATTAAATAATAATATTATGATAGTTTAAACAAATTGTTGTTGTGTTTCAAACAAAAAAGTGCTATTTTATGACAAAAAAATAAAAATAGTTCAAAAAGTCTCTATTACAAAATAGATTTAAGTAATCCCCCTAATTTATTTTGTAATTTTATGTTTTTTGGTATTGTTTTTTCAAATAGATATGGGCAAACAAATGGATATAGATTTACGGTGTAAAATACCTCGAAGATGGATGAATCAATATGTACAGGTTAAAATTATTAAATATTTTTGATCAGTTACCTATTGTTCCAGTTATGCATTGATAAAAATCTATTTGTTAAAATAAGACCACAAAAATCCATCACTTATCACACAATATGAAACCCAGGCAACTCTACTAATGTAGAAAACTTGAATTGAGTAACAAAAGAGAAATCTAAACCACTATAAACATTCGATGTTTAAATGAAACTATACGCAGTTGTTACTAAATATTCGATAAGTTCGCTAGTGAAACGAACGTTTTATTAAAACAACTAAATAAACTAAAGTGACTTAACAAAAGTTGTAAAATAAAAATAATAGATAACAGTTTATAGATAGATTTATTTCAAGTGCAGTGTCAACAAAACTAAAAGAAATAAAGAAAAAACTATGGCAAAATTGGCGCCTTGTGTAAAACTAAGCAATGGACAAGAAATGCCGGTGGTTGGATTGGGCACCTGGCGTTCATACGAGAACGAAGCAGAGCAAGCGGTAAAAGATGCCATTGATCTAGGTTATCGCCACATTGATACAGCATTTGTCTACGAAAATGAGCATGAGGTGGGCAGAGCAATTAAAGCCAAAATAGCTGAGGGTAAAATCAAAAGAGAGGATATGTTTGTGGTCACTAAATTGGGAGGCATACATCATGATCCACAACTAGTAGAGCATGCCTGTCGCAAAAGTTTAAGTAATCTGTCTTTGGATTATATTGATCTCTATCTCATGCATTTCCCCGTGGGTCAGGTCTATCAGGGAGATGAAAATGTACATGGTGGTAGTCAATTAAGTGATACAGATTATTTGGATACCTGGAAAGCCATGGAAAAGTTGGTTGACTTAGGTTTGGTTAAAGGTATTGGTCTATCTAACTTTAATGCCGAACAAACTGAACGTGTGTTACAGAATTGCCGCATACGACCACTAGTCAATCAAGTTGAATGTCATCCGGCCTTAAATCAGAAACAACTTATTGAATTTTCTCGTAAAAGACAAATTGTTATAACAGCCTATGCTCCCTTGGCTAGACCAAAGCCTGATCAGCAATGGCCAGCATTTTTATATGATCAAACTGCGCAGGAACTGGCCAAACGTTATGGACGTACGCCCGCTCAAATATGTTTGCGTTATTTAATACAACTGGGTTGCATTGTTATACCAAAATCGGTAAGGAAATCACGCATTACAGAGAATTTCGATTGTTTTGACTTCGAGCTGTCCGCTGAAGATATGAAGATAATGGATAATTATCACACTGGCAGAAGATTAATACCATTCAGCGGCATGAGTCATCATAAATATTTTCCATTTAATACTGAATTTTAAGTATAGTTTTAGGTAGATTAAATAGATTAATAAATATTGAAAGAAAATTAATTTACATATTTGTTAGAAATTGTTTTGTTAACAAAACTTGTTTTTTTATTATTATTGAAGGAAATATTGGTAAGTAAAACATGATTTTGTATCTCTTTAAGTTATAAATAAGCTATTGTATATGAATATATCTATTGTATTATATACCGGGGATTTTATTTACTATTTATAATGAAATAAATTGATAAGCTTCTAACGTTGAGCACAGATAGAATACAGCAATTAACCGCAATTGTATAAGAATATATTTTCTGTTTTTTTGTTTAAATACCAGATGATTGTTTTGATTTTTATTGATTCATTTTTAAAACAATCGTTCAAAGTTTCTACACGAACCCACTTAGGGCCATTTGTTCGTAATAGTAAAAATTACTAGTTAAAGTTACCTTTTACTATTACGAACTTAAAGGCAAGTTATAATAATGGCCCTTAATATATCAATGTATCAGATATAGTAATTTTTGAAAATCAGCAAAATCTGCCTATAAATGGCTCAGAAATAATCAATAAAAACCCAAGTTTTCCACGATTTATTACCCAACATTTATACACAATAATCAGCTAATGTATTCAACTAGTAATACTGAATTGTCTGTGATGACCAGAACTGCGATTTTCATACAAATGCATGTTTGTAGTCAGTAACCCAAAATCAATGTTGACCCATTATTTTTCCGAATCAGATGATTTGCAACAAAATGGCATCGATTTGTTATAATTGCATATTGTTGGATATTTTGCTTTTAAACGCATATAATTTGCATATATTGGTAACGCCCACTTTAAGTTTGCAAAATAATTTTGCCTATATCTCGAATACTGGCTTTTGCACACACACACAATATCAAATGAAAGGTATTTCATATGTTTTTCCAACGAAGTAATTTAGACTTTTGGATCGACAATGGTCTTCTCACGTTTGTAATAAGGATTAGTTAAAGTGATCTGAACAAAAGCTATTAAATGTGAAACTCAAAATGAAATGATTGTTAAAAACAGGATAGGGCGCAAACGAAAGGAGCTAGCTGGCTGAGATATTCCAGAAATACTCTCTATTGATACGGTTTGTTTGGTGTTTAAAATGGGCAACATCGGTACAGCCCCAATACAAATGCCCTCTATGAATACTGTTGGAGTAGCCATACTCTGAATACTGAAAATCAAAATGAAATGATTGTTAAAAACAGAATAGTGCCCAAACGAAAGTAGTTAGATGGGATAGCTGAGATATTCAAGAAATACTCTTTGTTGATACGGTTTGTTTGGTAATAAAAATGGGTAATATCAGTACATAGACAATATCGGTGCAGCCCCAATACAAATGCCCCCTCTGAATACTCTTGGAGTAGCCATAAATATATTAATTATGCGGCAATCCCGATAAAATTTTACACAAATTAGTTCTAAGTACTGTGGAATTATACTGTAAAGTACTGCGAAAATCGGGCAACATTTTTTCCCAGTGCCCACACATGGTCCCCCTCAGAAAATGACTTGAACATTCATAATTGTCTTATAAAGAGTGAGTCAGAAAAAACATATACACACTTTACCAGCAAAAACGTAGGGCCTAATTTTATAACCGAAACGACAAACGTTAAAATAAAATTCTATGGAAAATATTTAAGTTTCAAACCCTTTTCCCAGTATTCTTCATACAAATTGCTCACGCTTCTAAACGTTTCGTTTTATAAAATGTGGCCCTTATCCATAGGGTAACATAGAGACGAGACGTAATTGTCAAAAACCTAAGAGACACATTCTATAAAACGAAACGTTTGGAAGCGTAAGCAGTTTGTATGAAGAATACTGGGAAAAGTGTTTAAAACTTGAATATTTTCCATAGCATTTTATTTTAACGTTTGTCGTTTCGTTTATAAAATTAGACCCTAACTCTTGCAACAACAAAATACAGGCTACTCAAAGTATTTTGTTATTGTATCAGACAAATTATTTTTTGTATTTTTGTTTGACAAATCGGAGTGTCTCGTCTCTATGTATAATTCTCTATGCCCTTATCCTTGGTCCAACAAATTATTATTTTTTTAATCACGTTAGCTTTTAAAAATATGCCAGATATTATCATTTCTAAATCATTGATTTTCAACTGTTATTTCGGTAAAAATTTAATGAAAAAATAATAAGAAATGCAATATGGACTTTAAGATCTGAAGGTTCATCCTCACACTGTTTCAAAAGCCATTAAACAGTATAAGGAAGACTTGAACATTAAAAGAAAACCTGGATCGGGAACAAAAAAAGGTCTAACAGATATTGGTAAATCAATAGAACACGAACAACTCTTTCGAAGAGAACCGAACACTTCTGATTCTTTCTGATTCTTTTGTACACACAGCCAAAGCTAATGCTGGGTTGAAGTCATATGAAGTTCAGAAAGTTCCAGATCGCAATGCGGTAAAGAACTTAGAAGCAAAAGAACGAGCGAAAAAATTTAAGACAAATTTTATAAGAAAATACAACTGTTGTGTCATGAATGATGAAACTTATGTAATGGCAGACTTTTCACAACTTCTGGGTCAAGATTCTTATGTGTCAGATGACGAGGTAATGTTCAAGAACAAAAGCGAACAAAAAGCAAACAAGATTCCCCAAGAAGTTTCTTGTGTGGCAAGCCATTTGCAGTTGTGACAAAAGAAGCCAATCATTTATGACATCATTCACAATAAACACAAAAATATATATTACGGATTGTGTACAAAAACGGCTTTTACCTTTCTTAAAACAGCACAGAGTGCCCTCATATTTCTGGCCCGATTTGGCATCATGCCACTATGGAAAAAAAGCCCTTGAGTGGTATTGAAACAATCACCCTTATTCTATTTGGCGTCGTCGACATCGTCCTCAATATTGAGTAAAAAAATGGTATATGTTTCGCCGATATCGATAACAATTGGTAAGTTTTATCAGTGTTTTGTGCATTAACCCGACTTATTAAAGTATAAAATGCTGTCAATAATAACCATTTGTTATTGATATCGTCGAAACATATACCATTTTTTTACTCAATATTGACGACGACGACGACGACGCCAAACAACAAAATAAGGGTGAATAATGTCAATTTTGTACCACTGTCCAGAACTTCGGCCTGTGGAAAGGTATTTGGCTGTTGTAATAAAAGAATTAAAGAATACAGGAAAGGTATAACAGGACATTTTAAGAGTAAGTGGACCAACAACGTCCAAAATGGTAACGGAAGCAACTATTTGAGGATTTCCTAAAAAGTATATAAATTTATAAATTTTTATATTGAATGGTTTATGTTTTATTTAACCTAATACAAGTAAAGGGTTTTCCAATGAGGACTTGACAATTTTTTTTTAAAGTAAAACGAAAACCATTTTAGATATGCCCCAAAGAAAAAAGTCTAGAGGCGTTAAATTGTACGAACGAGGCGCCAAATTGACTGGTCCATTTCTTGAGATAACACGCTCACCAAACTGACTCTTCAATAAATCTATTGTAACGTGTGCTGTGTGGCTTGTGCACTGTCCTGTTGAAACCACCAGTCCATGTTTTCCAATTCGGGCCAAAAATAATCGGTAATCATGGCGCGATAACGATCGCCATTCACAGTAACGTGACGATCGTTATTGTGACGCCAAACTGTTATTTTTTGTGGAAGCACATGAGGATTTTCACCTAACCAATAACGCATATAGTGGTTATTGACGAACCCATTGGGCCAAAAATGAGCTTTGAAGATGATTTTGCGATGAAATTCGTCATCTTGGCGCATCTTCTCCAGAGCCCAATCGGAGAACGTATGTCGTGTCAAATGGTCCATCGGCTTCAATTCTTGAGTCAGCTTGATCTTGTATGGATGTAAACCAAGATCCTTACGCAAAATTCGCCATAAAGTGGTCTTGGAGATGCCCAGTTCTTGAGAAAGCCGCGGAATCGACTGATTTGGATCATTTTCTACGGACGCCTGAACGGCAGCGATATTTTCGTCACTTCGACGAACCCGTTGTCTCACTGGCACGGTAGCATCACTCAATGAATTTGTACAATTTTGTACTAAAATTGTTATTGCTTGTCTACTAGGGCGAGAATTACGACCGAAAATTGGAGCTGGTTCACTCTTTAATCATCAATATTCTAATGAAATTTGATACAAACAAGTTTTATATGAACGTAAATCTGTATACCAACTTTTGTGAATATCGGTCCATAATTGACCCTACCCGTATAACCCTTTTATCAGAAAAATATTTTATTGTCAATAAACAAAAAAAACCCACATGATACATGATACAAGATTCGCCAGAATAGATCTTCGGTGTGAAACACTTAGGAGATGTATTAATCGATATGTACAGGTTAAAATTATTAACGATTTAATAAATATCTATTCGTTAATATAAGGCCACAAAAATCCATCACTATTTACACAATATGAAACTCTACTAAAGTAGAAAACTTGAATTAACTATCTGAAGTGTAACAAAAACCACTATAAACATTCGATGTTTAGATGGAACTATACGCAGTTGCTACTAACTATTCAATAAGTTCGCTAGTAAAACGAACGTTTTATTAAAACAACTAAATAAACTAAAGTCACTTAACAAAAATTGTAAAATAAAACTAAAAGATAACAGTTTATAGATAGATTTATTTCAAGTGCAGTGTCAACAAAACTAAAAGAAAGAAAAAAAGAAAAAACTATGGCAAAATTGGCGCCTTGTGTAAAACTAAGCAATGGACAAGAAATGCCGGTGGTTGGATTGGGTACCTGGCGTTCCTGCGAAAACGAAGCAGAGCAAGCGGTAAAAGATGCCATTGATCTAGGTTATCGCCACATTGATACAGCATTTGTCTACAAAAATGAGCATGAGGTGGGCAGAGCAATTAAAGCCAAAATTGCTGAGGGTAAAATTAAAAGAGAGGATATGTTTGTGGTCACTAAATTGGGAGGCATATATCATGATCCACAACTAGTAGAACATGCCTGTCGCAAAAGTTTAAGTAATTTTGCATTGGATTATATTGATCTCTATCTTATGCATTTTCCCGTGGGTCAGGTTTATCAGGGAGATGAAAATGTACAAAGTGGCAGTCAATTAAGTGATACAGATTATTTGGATACCTGGAAAGCCATGGAAAAATTGGTTGACTTAGGTTTGGTTAAAGGTATTGGTCTATCTAACTTTAATGCCGAACAAACTGAACGTGTGTTACAAAATTGCCGCATACGACCACTAGTCAATCAAGTCGAATGTCATCCGGCTCTTAATCAGAAAAAGCTTATTGAATTTTCTCGTAACAGACAAATTTTTATAACGGCCTATGCTCCCTTGGCCAGACCTAAGCCTGATCAGCAATGGCCAGCATTTTTATATGATCAAACTGCGCAGGAATTGGCCAAACGTTATGGTCGTACGCCCGCTCAAATATGTCTGCGTTATTTAATACAACTGGGTTGTGCTGTTATACCAAAATCGTTAAAGAAATCACGTATTGCTGAGAATTTCAATTGTTTTGATTTCGAGCTGTCTCCGGAAGATATGAAGATAATGGATAGTTATCACACTGGCATCAGATTAATACCATTTACCGCCATGAGTCATCATAAATATTTTCCATTTAATGCTGAATTTTAAGTTTAGTTTTAGGTAGATTAAATAGATTAATAAATATTGAAAGAAAATTGATTTACATAACAAAATTAACAAAATGTTTTGTGATAAAAATGTTTTTTTTTTTTGTTATTATTTAAGGACATATTGGTAAGTAAAATATAATCTTTGTAGGTCTTTAAGTTATAAATAAGATATTATATATGAATATATTGGGAATTGATTTGTATTATAAAAAAACTCAAATTTTTTAAATGATTGATAACTTCATAAATACCACGATTTAAGGGAAAATAAGCTCAATCGGTGATCACTAATATTTTATACCAAAAATCGTTTTTTAGTATAAAAAGCGTGAACTCAATTCTCACTCAAGTTTCTCTAAGTAATCTTGAGTGTAGCCACTTTAGAAGTTTATTTTGTACTGCACTTTTTGTGATTACTACGTACAAACTGCTTTTGTACAAATTGTGTTGGTATAATTCATATAGAGTTTGTTTTCTTTTAGCTTAAGTATATTTCTAGTGTGAAATCAATTTTCAAGTAACCAGTTAGGTGGCTAGTAACCAGTAACCAGTTAGGTAGATAATAAGGTAACTGACTTTATGTAGCCGGTATGTGAATCCAATGCGACAGCGTATTTGTAATTTATGTAGGCTATGCTTGGGACACGCACATGTTAAACAACTAATAACATATCTATTTATATCACTAGTTCGGGACAGTAACCCAGAACTGCTGGGTTCCCAGCATAGGTAAAATAATAGTTAAAAACGAAAAAGAGAAAGAGAAAGAAACATCAATGTACAATAATCAAATATGTGCCAGCAAATACATCCTAGCAGTTTTGAGTGACTTTACGAACTAGTGATTTTATCTATCATTTAGGGTGACAACTAGTTACATAACTAGCTACTTGACTATTTATTTGATTACAAATAGTCTGTCTGATACAAAGTAGTCAACGCATTGGATTCACATACCGGTTACATAGAGTCAGTTACCTTATTATCTACCTAACTGGTTACTTGATCAGCTACATAACTAGTTATTTATACATGTACGACTGCTAATTGACCTTTAAATAGTCAGTTTAAAATACGTCTCATAATCGATTGCTTGTAAACAAACCTTCCTCCGATAACTCTCCAATAGATTACTTTTGGTGGGTAAAATAACAACTTCTCTTCTTCTATTTTCTCTCTGCACTACAAAGACCACATACGTGTCAAATGAATTAAAATATTTTAATTGGAGTCAGCCAAGTGATAGGACATTAATGACAATTACTTGACAATATGTCCTAATAATGACAATATGACCTAATAGCAGACCGTGTGAATGTCCCAACTGTCTATAAGGGATAAATTGACTACTTGCTTAACTGCTGGGTTATTATAGCTTTTTTTGAACTAATACAAACATAATAAACACATAGCTTGGACACAAACCAACACAAATTCGGTACGGTAAAACGATGAAAGCTTTCAAACAAAAGTATTTAAAATTTTTCTTTTTTTCCCAAGATTTTCCCCAACAATAAATAAATACTAAATAAACTTGAGACACAACAACCACACAATACTTAGTAAATAAAATATTATCAACAAAAAAAACAGGCAAAAAGAAACTTAAAATCAACCACAAATACAAGTGATTAATAAAATACGCAAAATATTAAGAACAATGACGAAATGAAAATGTTGAACAACAAAAAAAAAAAAAAGCAAAGAAGAACACACCACCAGCGCACAACAGGGGTGGTTGTTTTGCTTCGCCAGTTGGAGAAGAAAATCGTGTGTGAAATGTGAAAAATTTTTAGTTCTTCTCGGTTCTTTCTTTCCTATAAAATTAATACAAATTATATATACACACTACATCTACATCTAAGTTTAAGTTTTAATAAAAATCATTAGAAAATTAATAATACCAAACACAACAAATCAAATAAAATTTAATAAAAATGTTCAACAAAAAACACGTGCCGTTTAAAAAATTAAATTATAATAGTGTTAAACGTTAAAAATTTGTTTTTTTAGATAACAAACAAATCCAATAAAAAAAAATAAAAAATAATAAATATCAACGAAATACGTCCCTCCCTCACCGTTCGCAGAAAAAATAAAAATACAAACAAATAAATAAAGTGTATAATAGCAACGCACGGTCGACGGTCAATCGGTCGTTACGTATTTGTATTGTTGGTGAACGGGGAATCCGAAATCGTCAACTGTTCCAAATTTAAACATAAATAAATAAATAAATTTAGTTAATAATAAAACGTATTTAATAAAACGGTTCTAAAATTCCTATTCCCTATTAGTTGTTGTAATTGTTTATGTTAACAACGCGTGTAGTTCAAGGTCAGCCAGTCAGTCAGTCAGTCTTCATTGCAATCGAGAGAGAGTAAAAAAGCAGCGTAAAGATTTTGTTGCGTTTTGCGGGGCCAGTGTGGTTTTCCGTCTCGCCTATCAGCTAAATGGCTGGTGATATGTCGTCGTTAGGGTGTGCTGCCCTTAAGAAATCATCCAAGCTGAAGCTAGCCAACGATAAGGAGAACAATGCCAGCATTAATAATGCGGGAGGTGGAATTGGTGTTGGCTTTGGTGGACGCAAGGAGAACGGGCATTTGGCCATGAAACCCCCAAATGCTCCTCCCCAGAATATGCGTGGCGGTTTGCGTGTCTACAAAATTGTTATTTTGGGTGATGGCGGTGTCGGCAAATCGGGTAAATTAATGGCTAATATGGATTCATTTATTTATTTATTTAATATTTCTTCGTCTTCAGTGAAAAATCAATAAATTTTCGTTACCACTTTTTTCTTTCTATTTCTTTTTAACATCGAATTTCTTTGTTTTTGTTTTGACGACTTTTGCTGGTTTGGCTGTTATGATTTGGTTCTTCTTCTGCTTGCTCTTGCTCTTGCCGCTGTCGCTGTTTTGATGGCCCGTATACATTTTCTTCGTTTATTGGCGTTTTGTTTCGCTTTCATTTGCTGTTTTTTTTTTATGGCGTATCTGTGTTTTGTTTGGGAATGTGTGTGCGAATACAAAACACAAAACAGCTGTTACGCTACAATTTGTTAGCCACAATTTTTTGGATTATCATGACCCAACAATCGGTAAGTAACATTAATTAAAACAAACATTTTTTAAAACAAATACCTCTGGTCTGCTGATAACTATATACAGTGGTGGCCATGAGGTTAGCACACTAGCTACTTGCTATTTTTAAACTCAAATATTTCCTATATTTCTTAATTTTTTTATGATATCTTTTGCATGCGTGTTACTTGTCCTTCTAAGATCACGTCCCATCATGTCCAGCATTATTCCTTTATATATATTTTGCGTTTTTCTATCCAGAATTGAATAACCTCAAAAAAACACTGGACAGTATTTTAGCACAAAATAAAAAAGTTTATTCATATTAAAAAAGTAACAAAACAAAAAAAACTTATTTCACTAAAAACTTAGTACTTAGTTGGATACCCTTTATTTTTGATCACAGCTGCTAGTCTCCTTGGCATACTTTCTACAAGGGCCATACAGCGATCCACTGAAATATCATTCCAAGCTTTTCTACTTCTTTCCATAAATCGGCCAAATTTTTAGGCTTTTCTCTTATTACATGCTGCTCCACATCATTCCAAAGGTTCTCAATAGGATTGAGATCTGGAGATTGGGCTGGCCATTTTAACACGTCGATATTGTTCGATTCCAAGCAACACCTCACTAAACGTGAGGTGTGTTTTGGATCATTATCTTGCATAAATCGCCACCTAAGTGGCATGTTGTCCTCTGCATAAGGTATCATTGTATTTAGAAGTATATTCTGGTATACATACTGGTCCATACGAGTATCAATCTTTTTTATAGGACCAACACCATACCCAGAAAATGCTGCCCACACCATCACATTACCCCCTCCGTGTTTTATTGTTTTACTGGTGTACTTTGGATTATGTTGCATGTTCGGAGGACGCCATACATACCTCTTACCATCCGATCCGAATCTACAAAATTTAGATTCATCACTCCAAAGGACATTTTTCCAAAAAATTAACGGCTTTTCCAAATGCTCACGAGCAAAGGACAACCGAGCTTGTATGTTCTTTTTTGAAACATGTGGCTTATGCTGAGAAATGCATCCACGTAAATTTTTTTCATTAAGTCTTCTTCTTATCGTTCTGCTGGACCAGTTGATACCATATTTTCCTGAAATTTCTCTCTGGATTACGGTGGAGCTCTTAAAAGGATCTTCGACAGAGGCTCTGTATATTAAAGAGTCCTCTTTACGTGAAGTTTTTCTGGGCCGAGGAGCCTGTGTAACATTTTTAGATGTTTTATATTTCTGAATATGTCTTAATGCATTATAAACCATCTTCCTGGAGCATTCCAAAGTATAAGCAATCTCACTTATACTTGTTCCTCTCGAGTTCATTTGTTGAATAATCTTTCGTTGTTCCTCTGTACACCACTTTTTTTTAGCCATATCTAAATAATGTTTATTAAGTCAGTTTGTCTTCCTCATTGATTAAATAATACCTAAACTTACCAATTAATATTTATACCCTCAAAAAACTTTTAAAAAATTTAATTATACTTATATGTGCTAAAATTGTGTCCAGCTTATTTTACATATTACTGCACTAAAATGCAAATTTGAAAGAGAATAGCGATAGAATGCAAAAAAAAAGTAACGGGACTTATTGATCACACCATAAACAACACTAATTACCAAAAACTTTAGTTTATAATTGCAATGAAATGAAATAATTTGCTTTAGAAAACAGCAAGTATGAAGTGTGCTAACCTCATGGCCACCACTGTATATAAACAAAATATTTGTAGCAGACATTCTGTATTAGTACACTATCACTCTACAAGTTATCATATATTCTTGATTGGATCTGTTTTTAAGGATTTAGAGCCGATTTTAGGTTTTTCATATAAAAATCGATTTTTGGTGCAAAATATAAGTGATCACAGATTATCATCCTTTTCTCGAGTGGAGCTGTTTTTAAGGATTTAGAGCCGATTTTAGGTATTTCATATAAATATCGATTTTTGGTGGAAAATATAAATGATCACAGATTATCATCCTTTTCTCGATTGGAGCTGTTTCTACGGAACTAGAACCGATTTTAGGTTTTTCATATAAATATAGATTTTTTGTGGAAAATATAAGTGATCTCAGATTATCATCCTTTTCTCGATTGGAGCTGTTTTAAAGGATTTACATCCGATTTTAGGTTTTTCATATAAATATTGATTTTTGGTGGAAAATATAAGTGATCACACATAATCATCCTTTTCGGGATTGGAACTGTTTTTAATGGTTAAGAGCCGATTTTAGGTTTTTCATATTAATATCGATTTTTGGTGGAAAATTTAAGTGATCACAGATTATCATCCTTTTCTCGATTGGAGCTGTTTTAAAGAATTTAGAGCCGATTTTAGGTTTTTCATATAAATATCGATTTTTGCTGGAAAATATAAGTGATCACAGATTATCATTCTTTTCTCGATTGGAGCTGTTTTTAAGGATTTAAAGCCGATTTTAGGTTTTTCATATAAATATCGATTTTTGCTGGAAAATATAAGTGATCACAGATTATCATCCTTTCCTCGATTGGAGCTGTTTTTAAGGAACTAGAACCGATTTTAGGTTTTTCATATAAATATAGATTTTTGGTGGAAAATATAAGTGATCACAGATTATCATCCTTTTCTCGATTGGAGCTGTTTTAAAGGATTTAGAGCCGATTTTAGGTTTTTCATATAAATATCGATTTTTGCTGGAAAATATAAGTGATCACAGATTATCATTCTTTTCTCGATTGGAGCTGTTTTTAAGGATTTAGAGCCGATTTTAGGTTTTTCATATAAATTTTGATTTTTGCTGGAAAATATAAGTGATCACAGATTATCATCCTTTCCTCGATTGGAGCTGTTTTTAAGGAACTAGAACCGATTTTAGGTTTTTCATATAAATATAGATTTTTGATGGAAAATATAAGTGATCACAGATTATCATCCTTTTCTCGATTGGAGCTGTTTTAAAGGATTTAGAGCCGATTTTAGGTATTTCATATAAATATCGATTTTTGGTGGAAAATATAAGTGATCACACATAATCATCCTTTTCGGGATTGGAACTGTTTTTAATGGTTAAGAGCCGATTTTAGGTTTTTCATATTAATATCGATTTTTGGTGGAATATATAAGTGATCACAGATTATCATCCTTTTCTCGATTGGAGCTGTTTTTAAGGATTTAGAGCCGATTTTAGGTTTTTCATATGAAATCGATTTTTGGTGGAAAATATAAGTGATCACAGATTATCATCCTTTTCTCGATTGGAGCTGTTTTTAAGGAACTAGAACCGATTTTAGGTTTTTCATATAAATATAGATTTTTGGTGGAAAATATAAGTGATCACAGATTATCATCCTTGTCTCGATTGCAGCTGTATTAAAAGACTTAGAGCCGATTTTAGGTTTTTCATATAAATATCGATTTTTGGTGGAAAATACAAGTGATCACAGATTATCATCCTTTTCTCGATTGGAGCTGTTTTAAAGGACTCACAGCCGATTTTAGGTTTTTCATATAAATATCGATTTTTGGTGGAAAATATAAGTGATCACAGATTATCATCCTTTTCTCGATTGGTGCTGTTTTTAAGGATTTAGAGCCGATTTTAGGTTTTTCATATAAATTTTGATTTTTGGTGGAAAATATACAAGTTTTAAAGGATTTAGAGCCGATTTTAGGTGTTTCATATAAATTTTGATTTTTGCTGGAAAATATAAGTGATTACAGATTATCATTCTTTTCTCGATTGGAGCTGTTTTTAAGGATTTAGAGCCGATTTTAGGTTTTTCATATAAATTTTGATTTTTGGTGGAAAATTTAAGTGATCACAGATTATCATCGTTTTCTCGATTGGAGCTGTTTTAAAGGATTTAGAGCCGATTTTAGGTTTTTCATATAAATTTTGATTTTTGGTGGAAAATATACAAGTTTTAAAGGATTTAGAGCCGATTTTAGGTGTTTCATATAAATTTTGATTTTTGCTGGAAAATATAAGTGATCACAGATTAACATCCTTTTCTCGATTGGAGCTGTTTTAAAGAGTTTAGAGCCGATTTTAGGTTTTTCATATAAATATTATCATCCTTTTCTTGATTGGAGCTGTTTTAAAGGATTTAAAGCCGATTTTAGGTTTTTCATATAAATATCGATTTTTGCTGGAAAATATAAGTGATCACTGATTATCACGATTGGAGCTGTTTTCAAGGATTTAGAGCCGATTTTAGATTTTTCATATAAATATTATCATCCTTTTCTTGATTGGAGCTGTTTTAAAGCATTTAAAGCCGATTTTAGGTTTTTCATATAAATATCGATTTTTGCTGGAAAATATAAGTGATCACAGATTATCATCCTTTTCTCGATTGGAGCTGTTTTAAAGAATTTAGAGCCGATTTTAGGTTTTTCATATAAATATCGATTTTTGGTGGAAAATATAAGTGATCACAGATTATCATCCTTTTCTCGAGTGGAGCTGTTTTAAAGAATTTAGAGCCGATTTTAGGTTTTTCATATAAATATCGATTTTTGCTGGAAAATATAAGTGATCACAGATTATCATCCTTTTCTCGAGTGGAGCTGTTTTAAAGGATTTAGAGCCGATTTTAGGTATTTCATATAAATATCGATTTTTGGTGGAAAATAATTGATCATAGATCCTTTTCTCGGTTAGAACTGTTTTTAAGGATTTAGAGCCGATTTTAGGTTTTTCATATAAATATCGATTTTTGCTGGAAAATATAAGTGATCACAGATTATCATTCTTTTCTCGATTGGAGCTGTTTTTAAGGATTTAAAGCCGATTTTAGGTTTTTCATATAAATATCGATTTTTGCTGGAAAATATAAGTGATCACTGATTATCATCCTTTTCTCGATTGGAGCTGTTTTAAAGAATTTAGAGCCGATTTTAGGTTTTTCATATAAATATCGATTTTTGCTGGAAAATATAAGTGATCACAGATTATCATTCTTTTCTCGATTGGAGCTGTTTTTAAGGATTTAGAGCCGATTTTAGGTTTTTCATATAAATATAGGTTTTTGCTGGAAAATATAAGTGATCACAGATTATCATCCTTTTCTCGATTGGAGCTGTTTTCAAGGATTTAGAGCCGATTTTAGATTTTTCATATAAATATTATCATCCCTTTCTCGATTGATCACAGATTATCATCCTTTTCTCGATTGGAGCTGTTTTTAAGGATTTAGAACCGATTTTAGGTTTTACATATAAATATCGATTTTTGGTGGAAAATATAAGTGATCACAGATTATCATCCTTTTCTTGATTGGAGCTGTTTTAAAGGATTTACAGCCGATTTTAGGTTTTTCATATAAATATAGGTTTTTGGTGAAAAATATAAGTGATCACAGATTATCATTCTTTTCTCGATTGGAGCTGTTTTTAAGGATTTAGAGCCGATTTTAGGTTTTTCATATAAATATAGGTTTTTGGTGAAAAATATTATTGATTACAGATTATCATTCTTTTCTCGATTGGAGCTGTTTTTAAGGATTTAGAGCCGATTTTAGGTGTTTCATATAAATTTTAATTTTTGGTGGAAAATATACAAGTTTTAAAGGATTTAGAGCCGATTTTAGGTTTTTTATATAAATTTTGATTTTTGCTGGAAAATATAAGTGATTACAGATTATCATTCTTTTCTCGATTGGAGCTGTTTTAAAGGATTTAGAGCCGATTTTAGGTTTTTTATATAAATTTTGATTTTTGCTGGAAAATATAAGTGATTACAGATTATCATCCTTTTCTCGATTGGAGCTGTTTTTAAGGATTTAGAACCGATTTTAGGTTTTACATATAAATATCGATTTTTGGTGGAAAATATAAGTGATCACAGATTATCATCCTTTTCTCGATTGGAGCTGTTTTAAAGGATTTACAGCCGATTTTAGGTTTTTCATATAAATATCGATTTTTGGTGGAAAATATAAGTGATCACAGATTATCATCCTTTTCTCGATTGGAGCTGTTTTAGAGGATTTAGAGCCGATTTTAGGTTTTTCATATAAATATAGGTTTTTGGTGAAAAATATAAGTGATCACAGATTATCATTCTTTTCTCTATTGGAGCTGTTTTTAAGGATTTAGAGCCGATTTTAGGTTTTTCATATAAATATAGGTTTTTGGTGAAAAATATAAGTGATTACAGATTATCATTCTTTTCTCGATTGGAGCTGTTTTAAAGGATTTAGAGCCGATTTTAGGTTTTTCATATAAATTTTGATTTTTGGTGGAAAATTTAAGTGATCACAGATTATCATCGTTTTCTCGATTGGAGCTGTTTTAAAGGATTTAGAACCGATTTTAGGTTTTTCATATAAATTTTGATTTTTGGTGGAAAATATAAGTGATCACAGATTATCATCCTTTTCTCGATTGGAGCTGTTTTAAAGGATTTACAGCCGATTTTAGGTTTTTCATATAAATATAGATTTTTGGTGGAAAATATAAGTGATCACAGATTATCATCCTTGTCTCGATTGGAGCTGTATTTAAGGATTTAGAGCCGATTTTAGGTTTTTCATATAAATATAGGTTTTTGGTGAAAAATATAAGTGATTACGGATTATCATTCTTTTCTCGATTGGAGCTGTTTTTAAGGATTTAGAGCCTATTTTAGGTTTTTCATATAAAAATCGATTTTAGGTGGAAAATATAAGTGATCACAGATTATCATCCTTTTCTCGATTGGAGCTGTTTTAGAGGATTTAGAGCCGATTTTAGGTTTTTCATATAAATATAGGTTTTTGGTGAAAAATATAAGTGATCACAGATTATCATTCTTTTCTCTATTGGAGCTGTTTTTAAGGATTTAGAGCCGATTTTAGGTTTTTCATATAAATATAGGTTTTTGGTGAAAAATATAAGTGATCACAGATTATCATTCTTTTCTCGATTGGAGCTGTTTTAAAGGATTTAGAGCCGATTTTAAGTTTTTCATATAAATTTTAATTTTTGGTGGAAAATATACAAGTTTTAAAGGATTTAGAGCCGATTTTAGGTGTTTCATATAAATTTTGATTTTTGCTGGAAAATATAAGTGATTACAGATTATCATCCTTTTCTCGATTGGAGCTGTTTTTAAGGATTTAGAGCCAATTTTAGGTTTTTCATATAAATATAGATTTTTGGTGGAAAATATAAGTGATCACAGATTATCATCCTTGTCTCGATTGGAGCTGTATTTAAGGATTTAGAGCCGATTTTAGGTTTTTCATATAAATATAGGTTTTTGGTGAAAAATATAAGTGATTACAGATTATCATTCTTTTCTCGATTGGAGCTGTTTTTAAGAATTTAGAGCCGATTTTAGGTTTTTCATATAAATTTTGATTTTTGGTGGAAAATATACAAGTTTTAAAGGATTTAGAGCCGATTTTAGGTGTTTCAATTAAATTTTGATTTTTGCTGGAAAATATAAGTGATCACACAGATTATCATTCTTTTCTCGATTGGAGCTGTTTTTAAGAATTTAGAGCCGATTTTAGGTTTTTCATATAAATTTTGATTTTTGGTGGAAAATATAAGTGATCACAGATTATCATCCTTTTCTCGATTGGAGCTGTTTTTAAGGAACTAGAACCAATTTTAGGTTTTTCATATAAATATAGATTTTTGGTGAAAAATCTAAGTGATCACAGATTATCATCCTTTTCTCGATTGGAGCTGTTTTAAAGTATTTAGAGCCGATTTTAGGTTTTTCATATAAATTTTGATTTTTGGTGGAAAATATAAGTAATCACAGATTATCATCCTTTTCTCGATTGGAGCTGCTTTTAAGGAACTAGAAGAACCAATTTTAGGTTTTTCATATAGATTTTGATTTTTGGTGGAAAATATAAGTGATCACAGATTATCATCCTTTTCTCGATTGGAGCTGTTTTTAAGGATTTAGAGCCGATTTTAGGTTTTTCATATAAATATCGATTTTTGGTGGAAAATATAAGTGATCACAGATTATCATCCTTTTCTCGATTGTAGCTGTTTTAAAGGATTTACATCCGATTTTAGGTTTTTCATATAAATATCGATTTTTGGTGGAAAATAATTGATCATAGATCCTTTTCTCGGTTAGAACTGTTTTTAAGGATTTAGAGCCGATTTTATGTTTTTCATATAAATATCGATTTTTGGTGGAAAATATAAGTGATCACAGATTATCATCTTTTTCGGGATTGGAGCTGTTTTTAAGGATTTAGAGCCGATTTTAGGTTTTTCATATAAATTTTGATTTTTGCTGGAAAATATAAGTGATCACAGATTATCATTCTTTTCTCGATTGGAGCTGTTTTTAAGGATTTAGAGCCGATTTTAGGTTTTTCATATAAATTTTGATTTTTGGTGGAAAATATAAGTGATCACAGATTATCATCCTTTTCTCGAGTGGAGCTGTTTTAAAGAATTTAGAGCCGATTTTAGGTTTTTCATATAAATATCGATTTTTGCTGGAAAATATAAGTGATCACAGATTATCATCCTTTTCTCGAGTGGAGCTGTTTTAAAGGATTTAGAGCCGATTTTAGGTATTTCATATAAATATCGATTTTTGGTGGAAAATAATTGATCATAGATCCTTTTCTCGGTTAGAACTGTTTTTAAGGATTTAGAGCCGATTTTAGGTTTTTCATATAAATATCGATTTTTGCTGGAAAATATAAGTGATCACAGATTATCATTCTTTTCTCGATTGGAGCTGTTTTTAAGGATTTAAAGCCGATTTTAGGTTTTTCATATAAATATCGATTTTTGCTGGAAAATATAAGTGATCACTGATTATCATCCTTTTCTCGATTGGAGCTGTTTTAAAGAATTTAGAGCCGATTTTAGGTTTTTCATATAAATATCGATTTTTGCTGGAAAATATAAGTGATCACAGATTATCATTCTTTTCTCGATTGGAGCTGTTTTTAAGGATTTAGAGCCGATTTTAGGTTTTTCATATAAATATAGGTTTTTGCTGGAAAATATAAGTGATCACAGATTATCATCCTTTTCTCGATTGGAGCTGTTTTCAAGGATTTAGAGCCGATTTTAGATTTTTCATATAAATATTATCATCCCTTTCTCGATTGATCACAGATTATCATCCTTTTCTCGATTGGAGCTGTTTTTAAGGATTTAGAACCGATTTTAGGTTTTACATATAAATATCGATTTTTGGTGGAAAATATAAGTGATCACAGATTATCATCCTTTTCTTGATTGGAGCTGTTTTAAAGGATTTACAGCCGATTTTAGGTTTTTCATATAAATATAGGTTTTTGGTGAAAAATATAAGTGATCACAGATTATCATTCTTTTCTCGATTGGAGCTGTTTTTAAGGATTTAGAGCCGATTTTAGGTTTTTCATATAAATATAGGTTTTTGGTGAAAAATATTATTGATTACAGATTATCATTCTTTTCTCGATTGGAGCTGTTTTTAAGGATTTAGCGCCGATTTTAGGTGTTTCATATAAATTTTAATTTTTGGTGGAAAATATACAAGTTTTAAAGGATTTAGAGCCGATTTTAGGTTTTTTATATAAATTTTGATTTTTGCTGGAAAATATAAGTGATTACAGATTATCATTCTTTTCTCGATTGGAGCTGTTTTAAAGGATTTAGAGCCGATTTTAGGTTTTTTATATAAATTTTGATTTTTGCTGGAAAATATAAGTGATTACAGATTATCATCCTTTTCTCGATTGGAGCTGTTTTTAAGGATTTAGAACCGATTTTAGGTTTTACATATAAATATCGATTTTTGGTGGAAAATATAAGTGATCACAGATTATCATCCTTTTCTCGATTGGAGCTGTTTTAAAGGATTTACAGCCGATTTTAGGTTTTTCATATAAATATCGATTTTTGGTGGAAAATATAAGTGATCACAGATTATCATCCTTTTCTCGATTGGAGCTGTTTTAGAGGATTTAGAGCCGATTTTAGGTTTTTCATATAAATATAGGTTTTTGGTGAAAAATATAAGTGATCACAGATTATCATTCTTTTCTCTATTGGAGCTGTTTTTAAGGATTTAGAGCCGATTTTAGGTTTTTCATATAAATATAGGTTTTTGGTGAAAAATATAAGTGATTACAGATTATCATTCTTTTCTCGATTGGAGCTGTTTTAAAGGATTTAGAGCCGATTTTAGGTTTTTCATATAAATTTTGATTTTTGGTGGAAAATTTAAGTGATCACAGATTATCATCGTTTTCTCGATTGGAGCTGTTTTAAAGGATTTAGAACCGATTTTAGGTTTTTCATATAAATTTTGATTTTTGGTGGAAAATATAAGTGATCACAGATTATCATCCTTTTCTCGATTGGAGCTGTTTTAAAGGATTTACAGCCGATTTTAGGTTTTTCATATAAATATAGATTTTTGGTGGAAAATATAAGTGATCACAGATTATCATCCTTGTCTCGATTGGAGCTGTATTTAAGGATTTAGAGCCGATTTTAGGTTTTTCATATAAATATAGGTTTTTGGTGAAAAATATAAGTGATTACGGATTATCATTCTTTTCTCGATTGGAGCTGTTTTTAAGGATTTAGAGCCTATTTTAGGTTTTTCATATAAAAATCGATTTTAGGTGGAAAATATAAGTGATCACAGATTATCATCCTTTTCTCGATTGGAGCTGTTTTAGAGGATTTAGAGCCGATTTTAGGTTTTTCATATAAATATAGGTTTTTGGTGAAAAATATAAGTGATCACAGATTATCATTCTTTTCTCTATTGGAGCTGTTTTTAAGGATTTAGAGCCGATTTTAGGTTTTTCATATAAATATAGGTTTTTGGTGAAAAATATAAGTGATCACAGATTATCATTCTTTTCTCGATTGGAGCTGTTTTAAAGGATTTAGAGCCGATTTTAAGTTTTTCATATAAATTTTAATTTTTGGTGGAAAATATACAAGTTTTAAAGGATTTAGAGCCGATTTTAGGTGTTTCATATAAATTTTGATTTTTGCTGGAAAATATAAGTGATTACAGATTATCATCCTTTTCTCGATTGGAGCTGTTTTTAAGGATTTAGAGCCAATTTTAGGTTTTTCATATAAATATAGATTTTTGGTGGAAAATATAAGTGATCACAGATTATCATCCTTGTCTCGATTGGAGCTGTATTTAAGGATTTAGAGCCGATTTTAGGTTTTTCATATAAATATAGGTTTTTGGTGAAAAATATAAGTGATTACAGATTATCATTCTTTTCTCGATTGGAGCTGTTTTTAAGAATTTAGAGCCGATTTTAGGTTTTTCATATAAATTTTGATTTTTGGTGGAAAATATACAAGTTTTAAAGGATTTAGAGCCGATTTTAGGTGTTTCAATTAAATTTTGATTTTTGCTGGAAAATATAAGTGATCACACAGATTATCATTCTTTTCTCGATTGGAGCTGTTTTTAAGAATTTAGAGCCGATTTTAGGTTTTTCATATAAATTTTGATTTTTGGTGGAAAATATAAGTGATCACAGATTATCATCCTTTTCTCGATTGGAGCTGTTTTTAAGGAACTAGAACCAATTTTAGGTTTTTCATATAAATATAGATTTTTGGTGAAAAATCTAAGTGATCACAGATTATCATCCTTTTCTCGATTGGAGCTGTTTTAAAGTATTTAGAGCCGATTTTAGGTTTTTCATATAAATTTTGATTTTTGGTGGAAAATATAAGTAATCACAGATTATCATCCTTTTCTCGATTGGAGCTGCTTTTAAGGAACTAGAAGAACCAATTTTAGGTTTTTCATATAGATTTTGATTTTTGGTGGAAAATATAAGTGATCACAGATTATCATCCTTTTCTCGATTGGAGCTGTTTTTAAGGATTTAGAGCCGATTTTAGGTTTTTCATATAAATATCGATTTTTGGTGGAAAATATAAGTGATCACAGATTATCATCCTTTTCTCGATTGTAGCTGTTTTAAAGGATTTACATCCGATTTTAGGTTTTTCATATAAATATCGATTTTTGGTGGAAAATAATTGATCATAGATCCTTTTCTCGGTTAGAACTGTTTTTAAGGATTTAGAGCCGATTTTATGTTTTTCATATAAATATCGATTTTTGGTGGAAAATATAAGTGATCACAGATTATCATCTTTTTCGGGATTGGAGGTGTTTTTAAGGATTTAGAGCCGATTTTAGGTTTTTCATATAAATTTTGATTTTTGCTGGAAAATATAAGTGATCACAGATTATCATTCTTTTCTCGATTGGAGCTGTTTTTAAGGATTTAGAGCCGATTTTAGGTTTTTCATATAAATTTTGATTTTTGGTGGAAAATATAAGTGATCACAGATTATCATCCTTTTCTCGATTGGAGCTGTTTTAAAGTATTTAGAGCCGATTTTAGGTTTTTCATATAAATTTTGATTTTTGGTGGAAAATTTAAGTGATCACAGATTATCATCCTTTTCTCGATTGGAGCTGTTTTTAAGGATTTAGAGCCGATTTTAGGTTTTTCATATAAATATAGATTTTTGGTGGAAAATATAAGTGATCACAGATTATCATCCTTTTCTTGATTGGAGCTGTTTTTAAGGAATATAAGTGATCACAGATTATCATCCTTTTCTCGATTGGAGCTGTTTTTAAGGATTTAGAGCCGATTTTAGGTTTTTCATATAAATATCGATTTTAAGTGGAAAATATAAGTGATCACAGATTATCATCCTTTTCTGGATTGGATGTGTTTTTAAGGAACTAGAACCGATTTTGGGTTTTTCATATAAATATAGATTTTTGGTGGAAAATATAAGTGATCACAGATTATCATCGTTTTCTCGATTGGAGCTGTTTTAAAGGATTTAGAGCCGATTTTAGGTTTTTCATATAAATTTTGATTTTTGGTGGAAAATATACAAGTTTTAAAGGATTTAGAGCCGATTTTAGGTGTTTCAATTAAATTTTGATTTTTGCTGGAAAATATAAGTGATCACACAGATTATCATTCTTTTCTCGATTGGAGCTGTTTTAAAGGATTTAGAGCCGATTTTAGGTTTTTAATATAAATATAGGTTTTTGGAGGAAAATATAAGTGATCACAGATTATCATCCCTTTCTCGATTGGAGCTGTTTTTAAGGATTTTGGTGGAAAATACAAGTGATCACAGATTATCATTCTTTTCTCGATTGGAGCTGTTTTTAAGGAACTAGAACCGATTTTAGGTTTTTCATATAAATTTTGATTTTTGCTGGAAAATATAAGTGATCACAGATTATCATTCTTTTCTCGATTGGAGCTGTTTTTAAGGATTTAGAGCCGATTTTAGGTTTTTTATATAAATTTTGATTTTTTCTGAAAAAAAAAATTGATCACAGATTATCATTCTTTTCTCGATTGGAGCTGTTTTTAAGGATTCAGAGCCGATTTTAGGTTTTTTATATAAATTTGGATTTTTGCTGGAAAATATAAGTGATCACAGATTATCATTCTTTTCTCGATTGGAGCTGTTTTGAAGGATTTAGAGCCGATTTTAGGTTTTTCATATAAATATCGATTTTTGGTGGAAAATATAAGTGATCTCAGATTATCATCCTTTTCTCGATTGGAGCTGTTTTAAATGATTTAGAACCGATTTTAGGTTTCTCATATAAATAGCGTTTTTTGGTGGAAAATATAAGTGATCTCAGATTATCATCCTTTTCTCGATTGGAGCTGTTTTGAAGGATTTAGAGCCGATTTTAGGTTTTTCATATAAATAACGTATTTTGTTGGAATATATAAGTGATCACAGATTATCATCCTTTTCTCGATTGGAGCTGTTTTTAAGGAACTAGAACCAATTTTAGGTTTTTCATATAAATTTTGATTTTTGCTGGAAAATATAAGTGATCACAGATTATCATTCTTTTCTCGATTGGAGCTTTTTTTAAGGATTTAGAGCCGATTTTAGGTTTTTCATATAAATATCGATTTTTGGTGGAAAATATACAAGTTTTAAAGGATTTAGAGCCGATTTTAGGTGTTTCAATTAAATTTTGATTTTTGCTGGAAAATATAAGTGATCACACAGATTATCATTCTTTTCTCGATTGGAGCTGTTTTAAAGGATTTAGAGCCGATTTTAGGTTTTTAATATAAATATAGGTTTTTGGAGGAAAATATAAGTGATCACAGATTATCATCCCTTTCTCGATTGGAGCTGTTTTTAAGGATTTTGGTGGAAAATATAAGTGATCACAGATTATCATCCTTTTCTTGATTGGAGCTGTGTTTAAGGATTTAGAGCCGATTTTAGGTTTTTCATATGAATATCGATTTTTGGTGGAAAATATAAGTGATCACAGATTATCATCCTTTTCTCGATTGGAGCTGTTTTAAAGGAACTAGAACCGATTTTAGGTTTTTCATATAAATTTTGATTTTTGGTGGAAAATATAAGTGATCACAGATTATCATCCTTTTCTCGATTGGATTTAAAGAGGATTTTAGGTTTTTATATAAATATCGATTTTTGGTGGAAAATATAAGTGATCAAAGATTATCATCGTTTTCTCGATTGGAGGTGTTTTTAAGGATTTAAAGCCGATTTTAGGTTTTTCATATAAATTTTGATTTTGGTGGAAAATATAAGTGATCACAGATTATCATCCTTTTCTTGATTGGAGCTGTGTTTAAGGATTTAGAGCCGATTTTAGGTTTAAAATATGATTAAGAACAGATTATTATCCTTTTCTCGATTGGAGCTCTTTTGAAGGAACTACCTTCGATTTTTATAAGTGAACACTGATAATCACCCTTTTCTAGAGCTGAACGATTTTTGGTTGAAAATATAAGTGATTAGAGATTGTTCTTTGTTCTTATTAAGGAAAAACAGTCTATCTTATTTATAGCTATAAAATAGAAACAAACACTCATACATAAATCTCTTTACAGAGGATTCATATCAACAGCAGGCGGTTATTGATGGCGAAGCGGCATTATTGGATATACTCGACACTGCAGGACAGGTTGAATTTACGGCCATGCGTGATCAATACATGCGATGTGGCGAGGGTTTCATTATTTGTTATTCGGTAATTGATCGTCACAGTTATGAGGAAGCCTCCGAATATCGCAAATTAATACAAAGAGTACGTTTGACAGAAGATATACCAGTGGTATTAATAGCCAATAAAAGTGATTTAGAGTCACTGAGAAAGGTAAATATAAATAAATATAAACATTGAAATATGTAATAAAACAAATATATATTCCTATATCAATAGGTTTCCACCGAGGAAGGTCGCAATTTAGCCAATCAATTTGGTTGTCCATTTTTTGAAACATCTGCCGCATTACGTTTGTACATTGATGAAGCGTTTTACGCTTTAGTACGTGAAATACGACGCAAAGAGAAACAAAAAGCCCTGGGCAATGGCACCAGCTCAGAAAAGTTACACTCAAGACGACGCAGTCGCTGGTGGCGTATACGTTCTATATTTGCTTTAGTATTTCGACGAAGACGTAATTTAAACTAAATTTGTTTTGAGTTTTAAATTGGTATGATTGGTTTTGCTTTCATCTACATACATATTTAATTGAGAATTAGTGATGTTATCGATTTATATTTAGGCATAATATGATCTACAAAACTCTTTTAAACGATCTGTTATGAATAACGATCGATTGATTGATTGATTGATTAATGATCACTCCCTACTACTTACTTACTTACTTATTAGAAGTTTTGTTTAAACGAAAAATTATTTATTTGTTTAGTAAATCTAAGTTAAAACGTTGCATAACATGAATTTATATAATTGTTGTAAAAGAAGGACAAAATAGTAACGAACGAATAAGGAAAATGTAGAAATTTCAAACAGTTTAAAATGGTTTTAAATAACTTCTGTTTTAACTGTTAGATTTTTTGCAATAACACTGCTGTTGTGCTAGAAAAGTTTTGTAAATTAATTAAAATCAACATTCTTAAAGAATGTTTTTCAAATCTACATACTGCTAACTACATATTTCTAATCATTTTTTCAATCTAGTGCAACATGTGGATGTGGAGTAGTAGAACTCGTAGGTACATTTTGTGATGCCTCAAAGTATAACATGAAATTATATGTTCCATAAAAATATTTTTTGTCTCATAAATACATTATTAATACATACATATTTATTAAAATAGAAAGTAATTGAAACATTATTAACAATGTTGAGTAGTTAATATTTTAAAAGCAAAAATAATAGAAAGAAACAATGAAAGAAAATACATATATATGTATGTATGTACGTACATATGTATGTATAACCGCAAATGCAAAGAATTTATTAAGAGTTGATATATATATTTGTGTATATTAATGAAGGAAGAGAAGGAAGAAAAAGTATTCAGAATCAATGACTTGTGTATTTCAGAACAGCCCAAAAATAAAAACTAGTTTATAAGTTTCATAACAAATATCTGCGTTAATAAGATGATGATGATATATGTAATGTACTTGCAAATACTGAAAATTAATTAAGTTACAAGGTCCAAAACACACACAAACAAACACATAATTATAAATAATGATGATACTAATTTAAATAATTACCAAAAAAAAAAAAACAAATAAGAAAAGATATACAGATGTTCTAAATACATATTTACTTATTATATTTTTGTTATAATTTAGTTGTTAGCTATAATTTGTTACTTATTTTATAATTAAAAATAAACAAACAAACAAGCAAAAAATCAAGTTTCCTAAAAAAATAAAAAAAAAAGATTATCTTAAGTTTTGGTTCAAAAAACAAATATAAAAAATCTCCTAACAATAATTCAGAATACTGTAGTACTACAGGAGTTAGTTCATTTGAATTAAACGAATTTTTTATTTAACTTCTTGTAAATCTCCCCAACTGTTACTTATCAAAAACCAAATATTGGTTCTATCTATGACTTTCCAAGTTACCGAAATATGGCTCACCGAAATTTGCCCACAAATCATGGAATTTGTGCGAAGTTTTCTCCAAAAGTATATTCAATAATTAATTATATTCAGCAATAAAAATAAAGAAAAATGTTAAATACTTATATGTATGTAAATTAAAAATATGTTAGCATCGAATTTTTTATCTTAATGTATGACTTAAAAAGGCGGAATTTTATCAAATAATTAGCCTTACTTTTGAAACATTTTTACAATATAAATTTATTTAAAGTATTGGCCATTGGCTGTGACCTTTTCCCATCTTTCTGACAACATATGGATTCCGAGCCAAAATAACTGCTCATCTTTTGACGCCAAGTACGAATTAAGCCAATACTCTGTTCCAAAGAGAATCGTATCCCAGAGAGAGCATTCTGCATTGAGTACTCTGGACGGCGTAAGTTCTGGACTACAAAGCGGGTGAGGCAAAATTTCCACCACTTCATTCTAAATACTTTTTAACAGGTATTACAACATGTGGCCGAGTGTTGTCATGATGGAATGTTACATGGTTTCATGTCTGGCCGCATATTCTGGGCATTTTTCGGCCAATGCTCGCTTCAAACGAATCATGCATTCGGTATAGGTTCCCTATGATGGTATGTCCACATTTCAGCAGCTCATAATAGATAGGACCCTTTTGTCCCACCAAATACAGAGCATTACCTTAGCGCCACAGATATTTGGCTTTGGTGTCGATTTGGCTGGTTGGTCGGGCTTCACGTACGTTCTCTTACGCTTTGTGTTATTGTAATGCAACCACTTTTTATCGCAAGTAATGATTCGGTGCAAATATGATTTAATTTTCTTTTATAAGTAGCGTTTAAATATCATTTCGGACACGCAAAATGTCTTGGTCTCTCGGTCCAATTTCCCTGCTTTTGCATGTATCCTGCTACTCGTATACGCTTTGATGTGGATAGTAATGCCTCCAATTCTTGGTCTTTAAACATTTCTGGCTTGCCTGGTGGATCTTTGTCTTCCATGTCAAAATCACCACTTCTGAACCGCACAAACCATCTCTCGCACGTTGAAAGCGATGGAACACATTCACCGTAAGCTATAGGTCTTCAGGCAGCCGTCCAAAACCTTCGTCTCGTACAGCTCACTTGGGTCCATTGGGTGGTTTCCCTTTGTTAAGCAATCGGTGTGCTTCAGCGGCACTTTTTTTTCAAATAAAAGAAGTAAAACAAAACTTCCCACATATGACTATTCTTGACACAAAATTCGACATTTTCGAAGCAAAAAAAAACATTTTTGTTTACACTATAATGTTCAAAATCTAAGTGAGAATAAATGACAGATATGTACCCGCATTTTTAACTCGTACACCCAATAAACTAATTTATTAAGCTAAATTAATAAAAAATATTGACTCCTTTCGATATTATTTCGTAATCCAGCCATTAATTTCTGAATTTCTTTTGTATCGATGGTTATTAACTCTTTTTTATTTTTAGTTGAGGAATCTAAATTTTGTCCACGAAATCCTTTTCTATAAACCTTTCACTATATTCGCCTAAAAAGTTTTTCTGGATCCAACGTTCAGAACATAGATGCATTTACTGCTATTCCGCCAAAACCTATCTAGAAAACTAAGTAGTAGTTTTACTTATATTATTGAATGTGTTTGTTATTTAACTTTCCCTCCATTCATTAACATTAACTATGAGATTCGACTCGTCAACCCGTCTCAAACTTTGTCTTGGATTATATTTTAATAAACAACTTGTAATTAATATAGTTTTTATTTAAAAACCGCGTTTATATTTTACATATTTTTTTGCCCAAACGTTTGTTGACATTATTCTTCTTAGAACAATGGTCACAGGGACGAATTCAAGCAAATTGAGGCGAATTTATTAATTTTTTGTTATATTTTGCAATTTCTAAAACCAGCTGTTTTCTCAATGTCATCTTATTATATTCGCCTTGGAATACATGTCACTAAAAACGTAGCAATTAAGCGGAATCAATTCGAAAATGATGGTGAACAGTTCTTTAATGGATTCGAACAAACATATGTATGCTAAAGTACATATGACCACAATAGGAGCTTAATCATATAAAGCTGTGAAAGATAACGAGCCTTAAATAACTGTGGTATAAGTCTGCATGAACGTATGTTTACTATAAATGATGCCAGCTCTACTCTATTAGAGTGCTTCAATACCGAAGGATAGAAAATAAAACTCACTACCCCTAGAATTGCAAAATACTAGGCTGATATGATAACGTTAACCCGTGCCGTGAAGATTTTTTATAGCACAGTCTTTGTAGAGGTTTAATGTTAACATTCATCTCTAAGGCTGTCCACTATCAATGCACACGTTAAAATTGGTCGTATTACACTTGTAAATAGCCAGCGTGTCATATTCGGACTTATGCTCTATTTCGAACATATTGTTCTTCTGCAGAAACCCCATATTGCATGAGATTATTGTATTTTGCTATCAATGTGGTCCTTCCAGGATAGTCTCCAATTGATTACTAATCCCATGCATTTGACATTTTTCATTAATTATATTGTCTTATTTTGAAAGACAGATCATTCATAATTGAGGATTTTCCGCTTTTTTGTGGAAATACAATACAAATTTTAGCCTTATCCATATCACATTAAGTCTTCACTCTCTGGCCTAGTTATAAGGTTAGAGCTTCCTTTCACATAAAAAGTTTGAATCCTTTCCTCTGATAATGATCAAGATGTCGTCTGAATAATAAATGGGTTTGAAACCTTTGACAGATAGCATCGTTAGTAGACTATGTATGGTGGCTAACCAGAGCATAATAGATTCTCTACATACTCAGCCTCGAGCTTTATCCATCTGTTTCATAACAAATGACCTACCCAGGAGGTCCAATTTCCGTAGGGAATCAATAAAACTTGAGTTCAGAACATTATTGAAAGCTACTTCTATACGAATAAATATGCCAAGGTTGATACATGTATTTTCTTGTTGAGTCAGCCATAACATTTGAGAGAGAGTTATTATTTTTACTCTAAGCTTACTCTCAGTTCTATCCTACGACAGCAACATTTACTATTCATATTCCTTCTATTCTAAGCCAAAACTTTTTTAAGATTGGTTCTCTGGGGCAAATCATGATTGATACGCTTAACCTTTTCTAGTGTCGAAAGAACCATGAAAGAGATACTTTACTCCATCTATCTCCTTACTATTTGTATCACTTATATCAAACCGAAAATGAAATATTACTCTGGGTCGGTGATTCAAAGTAGATTTTGGACCGTAGCTTCGTTTATAGTTGAAATATTTATTTTTTTTTTATTTTAGTTAACGCATTTATTGTACAAGTAAATACGTCATTCCTATTGGAGCTTCAGCAACAATGTTTGATAATATATATATGGAACGTAAATATTTCTACAGTGTTTGAATAAAACTTCTAAATCGTATCCTATCTTATTCAAGATGTCTGAGTTGTGGTCATGAGAACCCCTTGCTTCTAACTCTTCTTCCACCGATCTTCATCAGGACGACCACGATTCCTACGTTCCTGGGGATTCCTCTGTAAATATGATTTGGCTATATACGTGTTGTCCTTTCTTAGGGTGTGACCAATCCACAGCCATTTTCTTCGACGGATTTCTGTTTCTTTTAGCATTGAGTTTCACCTTTGGAGCAGATCCCGGATACTTATACGCCGCAACCAAAATATTTTTAGGATCCGCCTTAAAAATTTGTTCACAAATACTTGTTGTCTCTTGGAGATTGAGTTTGTAACCTTCCAGGTTACACTTCCGTATAGCAAGACCGATTTTACGCTTGTATTAAATATTTTGGTTATATGGGAAGACTGCCAAACTCTGCAAAGAGAAGCGTATGTATGGCGAGCTTTTAACATCTGCATCCGCACCTCCGTCAGTGCTTATCACACTAAACTCAGTGATATTCTCAATGGAATCACCATTAACAGTTACTGCAGTGTTGTTGTTGGTCGAAATTCGCATACATTTTGTCTTACGTAAGTTGATCTTTAACCCAACTTTGAGGTCAATTTCATATAATTTGTTCAATAAGTATATGCGACATTAAACACAGACCGTCAGCATTCATTGGATGCCATCCGATGCCTCAGAGTTTGTCTTCGATATTGCCATATTCAGTACTACAAATAATAGTGTTGGCGATAGTACACAACCTTGTCTTACTCCACAGTTAATATAGAAACTATCACTATCCACTGAAACGGGCTTTACATTTAGCTTCACAGTATAGCATCTGTAAAATAGAAATTATCTTGTCTGGAATGCTTGCATTACGAAGACATTTTCAGATAGCTTCTCTATTTATTGCGTCGAATGCAAACTCAAAATTGACAACAATTATATACAGTAGTGACTTTTTTACGATTATTCTCAAAGAGTTGATGTGGTTTATATCCGATCCAGATCCTTACTCTATCCAGAAGCAATTATCTCTATCTCTATAAACTCTATCCAGAAGCAATTATCTTCTGGATAGAGTTTAGGAGTGTTGAAAGTTGAAATATACATTTATGTAAATATTTAACGTTTAATTCAATTATTTTTTCGGCTGGTCCGAATCGTATACACTTCCCTTGTGAAGTAACAAATAAAGGTAGTTTGTTTACACACTAAGGATGTGGGCAAAGATTTCATGATTTTATTACAAAATAATACAATTTCCTACGTTATTCTATGCATCAGTTAAGAAAATATTTGTAAAACAAGACTCTTTTTTAAACAAAGGCGAATTCAGGCAAACTTAAGCGAATTCGTTCGTTTTGTATATATGGAGTTTGACATATAATGTAAATGTCAAACTCCACATATAAAAAATGAATGAATTCACAAAAATTCACCAGGAGTCGCCTTTGCAACCAGTCACCTGTATCAATATGACTGCTTTCTAATGCTTATGTAGTAGCAAGGCGTATTAACAAGGTGAATGCGTCAAATGTAAATGTAAACCAAGTTTGACAGAGGTCCTATCATAGGCTAACATAGAGACGAAACGTAATTGTCAAAAACCTAACTCTTACCATAACAAAATACATGCTAGTCAATGTGTTTTGTTTAATTTGTCGTATTTTTGTATGACAAATCGTAGTGTCTCATCTCTATGTATAATTCTCTATGAGACCTACATTAACTCTCAACTGGTATCGTGGGGCTACTATGTACATAAGAAAAAAGTTATGTTATATACAAAATGAATTAATAAAACTTTTATTTCTATATAAGAAAGTGTTGTTTAATTTAAAATATAAAAAAAAATTTAAATTATGTTTATACCAGTAAATATTTAATTTCTTCAATAAGGTCAATTTGGACCCCCGATACCACCTACTTAACTGGAAATATCGACACCAGTTAAGGGTTAAATCACGGTGAATTAAGAAACAGCTGATTTGTTAATACGCCTTGTGCAGCATTTTCAAAATTTTTATTATTTTGATTTCATTTTAATTTTATTTAAAAAAGTAATCAAATTTCTATGAAGAATACAACAACAACAAAACGTCCTATCATTGGAATTTAAATCTTTCTTTAAATCTTATAAATAAATCCCTTTAATAAAAATAAATTACCACTGTTAAATTGAACTATGAACATTAATAACACACTAATAATAGTTAGATCTGCATACAATAAACCAATAAAATAACTAATTTAATAAAATTGTATTAAGTAATAAAAGTAAAACCAAATACATATTGTTAAAATAACACTATTTCAACATTAAAAAAAAACACACACGAAATCCCTAATACTAACTAAATACTTAAGAGATTTTAAACAGCTAAATCGAATTTATACATTTTCCTTTCAAACTAACTATCTAATCAATACCTAATAGTTATTTGTCATGTAACCATTTTTATTCGAGCCATTAGAAAAGTGAAATAGCGAAATATAAGGTCTGTTCGTGTGCTTGCTAATTTGCTAATAATAAATGGTGCAGGCATATGATTAGATTGATTTGCATACATATTGAAATATCACAGTAGTTCCTTTAGTTAATATATTTTCAATAATTAATAAAACAAGCAATCAATAATCAATATTTTCAATAAGTATTCAATTATTCAATTTTTAGCCTCACTGCCCAGAAAAAATGAACTTATTTTCAGACAACTTTCTGAAATTGAACCACGTATTTAGTTTTAAAACAAATAATTATTATTTTATTTACTTGTGAATTGCACAAATTTTAAAGAGTCCTTTTCTAGTTTTTTACTCTGAAATACGATGCGATTGGAACAACTTTTGAATTACTATATAACATACAAATTCAAACATTTTCATATTCGAAACAAGTTACAGTTAACCGCCACTGCACCCTGGGGACGATGTACCGCATTCGTGTTCTAATAAAATTGACCGTAATTTTCTTATTTGAGGTTATGGCATTCGATATCGAGCATCAAATCGATATAAATTCGTCATCGAAATTCTATTTGACCACGAATGCGATAATTCGGCCCCTGGTTAGAATAAATATAGAAATGTACTTACTGTGGTGTTATTTTGTAATTCGTTTCAAAAAGAAGCCCGTTCGAATTTTTATGCTTTATATATTTTATTTATATGCGTTTTTAACCCTTTGACTATCACGGGGACACCGGTGTCCCAACACAAAAATATTGGATAACTAAATAACGAAAAAAAGAATGGGTTCCATTTAAATTAGTTCGTAAACGTGTCTCTTATTAAAGAGTTTAGATTAAAACAAGTTCGGTTACAGCACTCATTTTTTATTGTCAGTTTTATTGACAGTTTTATTGTTCAAAAATTAGTCTTATAGCCGTGAAAGCGTTAAAAGAAAACAATTTCTATTTAAAACATTCTTTGCTTTGAGTTGAAATCTTAAAAAAGAAACAACTAGAAGAAATTTTAGTTTCTTAATCCTTGACTGAACACTTGTTATAAACTGTCTAAACATAGACCTTATTATAAAAATTTTTAAGCACAATTTATGTTTAAACTCTAACTCTCTCTCTCTCTGTTAACAAAGTTCCTTTATTATTTGCTCATATTTGATTAAGCAAAATGAATACCTATAATTTATTAATTTTTTTATATAGTACAGCTTATTATTTATTAAAATTTAAAACAAAATCATAAATCATTATTGTTATAAAAAAAAACATTTGTTATTAACTATTGTTATATTTTGTGTTTTTGTTTAGTATTAAAAAAATAATAATAATAAAAACAAAAATATCATCACACATCAATAAAGAGAAACAAAACTAAACAAAAAAAAAAAAAAAAAAACAAAATTATGCAAACAATAATTATCAGAATTTATTAATAAAATAGTGAAAATTGTTTATTATACATACTTTAAAACAAAAATTAAAGAATACTTATTAAAATAAAAAAGAGTTTTTATGTTAGAAATCTCATTAATAATAAAATTAATATTAAAAAAAACAAAAGAAAACAAAAGAAAACAAAATTGTATTGAATGTAAAACGTTAAGAAAAAAAATATTGAAAAATAAAATTTATCAACAAAAAAAAAAAATTAAGAAAATATGTAGTTTGTAATTATTATTCAAGTCAAGGAGAAGGGGAGGCAAGTCTTTAAAAAAGCCACAAATATAATAACCTAATTAAATCCTACTGGGTAAAAACTACCATTTTTACCTTTTAAAAACGGTGGTCAATAGTTAAAAATAGGTTTAAAATTGCAAAAACAATTGCATTTTTACTCTAATCAAGGTTAGTTTATTATAAAAAGTAAGAAAAAATAAATCAAAACATAAGAAAACCATGCCATTCCAAGGTTTTTTGTGGAGTGTGGTGGTTAGTTTACTAACCACAGTGGCTGTTGGCAATAAAAATGATTATGATACAAATTTTCGTACATGTAAATTTTTTTTAAATCTAATAATTTTGACAAAATTTTCTGACCAAACCAACGAAATGGCAAAGTAACACTGAATTCAATGAACAATAAACATTCTGTGCTTTTATTGAGTTATTTTCTAATTAATATATTTATCAAACCAGAGCACTCTGACTTCAAAGTTTTGCAAAAAACATAAACGATGGCTTCAAAAAATTTAATTGTTTAGCAAAATGCCAACAAACAATGTTTTAAAGACTAGAGAAAAGGTGGTTAGTAAAGTGACCAATAAACCTCAAAGAGTTAATACGTACACTTTTATTGCACACTTTAAAAACACACCTTATAATGTCCAAGAATACACTAGTTAATTCTAACAACGCCTATGATAAACTGATTCACTGCAACCAGCTGTTACTATTTATATTCACAGTGTCATCTTCTAGTAGTTTCATGAATTATCTTCACGGACAAAGCTGGAATATTAGCAGATTTAACAGATAATGCCGCCATACCCACAACATTGCTGATAAGTAGAAGTTTCGAGCACTGGAAATGTTTATAAACATGATGAATGTTGCATGCAGTTGTTAAGCCGTGTTTCTACTACCAAGTTTTCTTGCGGAAGTTGCCTCCAGAAGTGACTTCCAGAAGTTTTTGTCATGTAAACACGTATTAGAAGTCGACTTCCAGAAGTCACGGCTTATAGAAGTTGCTCGCAGCAATTATGTGGTACCACGTGTTTGTTGCTTGCTGGAAGTAACTTAAACGGCATGCCGTGAACTGCAAGTGTTTTGAAGACTTACAGAAGATGTCGGGTATACATCGGGTAACCGGTTAGTGGTATTCTCTTATGTATTCAGTTTTGTGTTTTTTTTTTTAGTTTTTTTCCAAATTATAAAAATGGACAAAATAAATTCTTTTGGAGTAGTGAAAAAAGACATTGACAGGACATTTTAATATCCTGCTTTTGAATGCTTGTTTGAATTAAAGATAAAATGTATTCAACATCATCATTAGACATTCTCAGGAAATTTTTCAGCAGCAAGGAATCTTCGGTCCGCAATTCTTCAAGTAATATATTTTGGACCCAATTTCTCACCCAAACACTTATTACACCCCTTCACCTTCGTGAGAAGGGTATATATAAGTTTGTCATTCCGTTTGTAATTTCCACAATATAATTTTCCGACCCTATAAAGTATATATATTATGTATCCTTATAGATAGCGGAGTCGACTTAGCCATGTCCGTCTGTCTGTCTGTTGAAATAAATTGTCTGACGACCCCAGATATCTTCGGAATGCAAATCTTCAATAATTCTGTCAGACATGCTTTCGAGAAGTTTCCTATTTAAAGTCAGCAAAATCCGTCCATAAATAACGGAGATATGAGCAAAAATCCGAGACAACCTCTATTGTTGGACTATTTTTGATCTATATCTCGATTACTGTCATAAATATAGACAATATGGATATCTAATGATAGATATTTCAAAGTCCATTACAATGATGTATATTAGGATTAAGATGGGTCAAAATCAGGAAAAATATATTTAACCCGAATTTTTTTTTTCACAAAAATTTTTTTTTTTTATAAATTTTGTTCACTAATAAATTAAAAAAAAATTGGAAAAAACTTTTAAAAAAAATTTTTAAAATTAAAAAAAATTTTTAATTTTATTTTAAAGTATAATTTGGTGAAGGGTATATAAGATTTGGCACAGCCGAATATAGCTCTCTTACTTGTTTTTGTTTATTTTTATTAATTTGTTGTTTAAAATCCTATTTTCCCACAAGACATTTTAATACTCTCATTTGTGCAAGCTGTGCTCACATTGTGTGGAAACACGTCTGCAATATCTAGCAGCAAGTTCGTCGTAATAACTTCTGCAAACTACTTCTGAAATCAGACTTTCGCAAGTTTCGGTTTGAGTGGAAACACTTCAGCAAATACTTGCAGAAGTTCTTCCGCAAGTGACTTGCTAGTGGACACACGGCTTTACACACCGCTAAATTAAAATTGATGGTCCTATTTCGTTACAATATTTTTTTTGATTTTTTTTTTTTTTTAAATTCGGCTGAATTAACTTTAATCTATAGGTATTTTATGCAATTTATTTCTTCCAAAACGACAATCCTTTAAAAAGTTTAAGGGCCATTATTACAACTTGCCTTAATGTTCCCAATAGTAAAAGTTAACTTTAAAGCAACCTTTTTCTATTACTTAAAGTTACCTTTTACTATTACGAAATTAAGGGCAAGTTGTAATAATGACCCTAAGATTGGCAAATTAGCAACTCTTTATTATTTATCGAATTCGAGTTTTCCAATTTTATTCATACATATTAATATTTATTTAATTATTATAAACAATTCATTTTACTAGTAAAAATCTAAATACACTTACGTTTTTTATAACAGGGCAATAAATCAGCTGCAAAATTACAATGTGGAAAACAATCAAGTCTGACCGGCATTTTGAAAATAAAAAGAGGTTTAACACTATTTTCACAACACAAATATGTATAAAAACACACACTAACAGCTAAAATAATATTTTCTTATATATTCTTTTAATTATATTATTTTTTGGTTGTTTTATAACTTTTTTTTCACTTAAACCCAACTATGGCGCAGGCCAATGCAACTAAAATTGCAATAACAAACATAAATATAAATAATATAAACAGAGAATAAAGGAGAACAGCGCAGTTTTCTTTCTCTTTGATGTTTAAACTCTGCGGCAGCGCATCTCTCTCAGCCTCTATTATATTTAAGCCGGCATTTTTATTTACACAAACACACAAACATATAATAATAATTCCACAACTTTACTTTCGTTTTCTTATTGGAAAATATTAATGATAAAGTATTTTTTTGTCACATTAACTGAATTGAAAACAATTATAAACTTATTTCAGTTATTATAGACTTTATTTTCACTGATATATTAGTATTAATTCTTATTAAAATAAGCAACTTCTTGCTACACTACCACTCGTTTTAACTGCGAACATTGTACTAAACGTAAACATGTTAAAGAAGGTACTTTGTGACTTTTGCTCTATTGAAAGTTATCGAATAGTATCGATACTGAAAAGAATTTTGCTGCATTAGCGGAAGTTTAAATAAATTTGAAATTTGTAATGTGAGAAAACAAATTTAAATTAAAAAATGAAATGCTAAAATTGTTTGCATTTGAATATGATTGTCTTATTATTGATATGATCAGTCCTATAAATAATTTGCATCTGTATGCTTTTTGTGATAATTAAATTATTGTTGCAACTTTTATATTTATAAAAAGAAAACTGATTTGTACGTCCATTTTAAAATTGCAAAATAAAATGAGTTATTTATTAATATTACGAATGAATGGACACCACTGTACATATTCAGGTATGTGATGAACATCGATTTTCATTTTTATACGTTTGAATAAATTTATATCAAATTTATTGACAATTAACACCTAATTCAAAATCTCGTTCGATTTTGAGTGGAACAAAATCTTACCGTTTAACATACCATTTTGGCAATTTTTATAATTTTAGTTTGATAACTGGATTGTCAACAAATCCAACACAATCGCTAAAACACAAGTATATTTTTTCAATGAATCACTAAACTTTTTTGAAATTTTATATGCATTTGCGATTGAAATTTTATTTTTATTTTAATTATTTCAATTATTACATACATAGTTGCAATTTACTAACCCTCTGAAAAAAATGCAGTATTGTATTTTGAAATTTATCGATAATCTGTAAAATCAAATAAAATTTAAATAGATTTTGGCAAAATCCCATTAACAACTAGTTCCATTTACACCTAACTAAAAATCTCGTTTGAATGCTATTTCGAGTAGAACGAAATCTAAACCGCTTACATAAAGGGTGTTCTTTTAAGCCCGATAGAACTTGAAATTATAAAAAAATACATGGCCACATTGGCTGTTCTTGACGAAGCGCACTCTGGACGTCCCGGCTTCATTTTTAAAGAAATAAGGTCCGACGATACCACCAGCGTGTAAACCGCACCACACGGTGCATTTTTCTGGGTGTAATGGAGTGTGTAGTTTCTGTTGCGGATGTGTATCACTCCATATGTGGCAATTTTGTTTATTTACAAACCCGTTACCCAAAAATTTGCCTCAACTCTTAACACAATTTAGCTGAACACAATCGTCTATAAGTTGCGCGAATCGATGAGTATATAATTTAGAAACATACAGTGACTCACTCACAGCTTATTTGATGCAGTCAGACAAATATAATAAAATTTCAATGTATATTCAATGATATTACAAAGATAAATCGTACGTTATTTATATTGTTAAACTATACGTTTTATTTAAAAACAAAAATTAACACAAAATTAACACAAAAAAGGAAGATATAGCAAATTATTTAATTCTGTTAAGTGTTGAGCTCACAGCTTAAAAGATGCACTAAATTAAAAAATATAAAAAGAAACTTTAATATTTCGAACTTATTATGTGGTTAATACTTAGTGGGGTATCTGTTTTGATAGAGAACAGCTTTCAATAGGGATTTCACAGATTCTACCATTTTTGCTGTATAATCGGATCTAATTTTTACCCATTCTTTCTGTGGTGCCCGTTTTAAATCAGAAGTATTGTGCTTTATTATATTATTTACCAGCAGTGACCACAAAATCCTAATGATGTTGAGCTCTGGACTCTCTGCAGATGTCTGTATTATGTGTGGGCAGTTCCAGTCAACCCAAGTCTTTACAATACCTGATGTATGCTTACGATCGTTGTCTTGGTAGAACCTTAATGAATCCCTAATGCCATGTTTCTCCGTACTTTGTACTAAATTATCTTTAAGGAAATCCAGATACATCTTAGTATACATGTTTCCTTCAATAAATGTCAGATTTCCAACCACTGAATAGGTCATACAACCCCATACCATTACACTGCCTCTGCCGCGTTTAACTTTAGAGGTAAAATTACATAGTTAAGGCTTGGTGTTTGCATTCTTCCAAATACAGGACTTCCTATCGGACCTGAAAACGTTATATTTGCCTTAATCTGCAAAAATGACGGACTTCCAGAATGAAATGTCTTTGTTCAAATGTTGTTGACAAAACTCTATTCTTCGCCTTCTATTAACAGCATTTATCAAAGGTTTATTTCGGGCAGTCCTTCCATGAAAATTTGCCTCGCGCAGAACCCTTCAAACCTAAATATTTTTCAACTTCATTCTTCAACTTTAGAGCACTTAAATTGCGTTTTCTTCATTATTAAATATTTAATTTGGTGCAGATCTGTCCTTATCGTCTATTATATTTTCGTGGCGAAACCTTTCTATAATGTATTGGTGAGCTGTGAAACTAATTGCAAAAATATCAGCAATTTTTCGTTAGATTTTGCACTGTTTAAAATGACGAATCACGTCTTTCATTCCCTTTTTCAACAGATGTTTGCTTTTTGCCATTTTTTTTTTAATTTAAAATCTTATCAACTTTTTTTTTTAAATATTCTTTAAAAATGACTTTAGCTTAGCTCCTAAACCGAAAAAAATACATTGCACCATTATTTCATTCTCGAAAAAAGTATAAAATACACTGCATCATTTAAGCTGTGAGCATATTTTAACGAGAAGATTATTTGCATACAGAAATATACATAGAGCGGAAACTCTCCTGTCAAAGACCTAACTCAGTTGTCAAAAACCTATGTGCTGAGAATGTATTAGTGAAAAACTATGTGTAATTATTTTGAGTAAAATTTTTGTTTGAGTTTTTTTCTAGTTTTCGCTCTTGTCCATAGATAAATACACATAGATCGGAAGCTCTCCTGTCAAAAACCTAACTCAGTTGTCAAAAACCTAAGTGGTGAGAATGTATTAGTAATAAAAACTATGTGAAAACAAAAACAACACTCGTATGTGTAACATTTTTGAGTAATTTTTTTGTTTGAGTTTTTTTCTAGTTTCCGCTCTATGTTTCTCTATGCTCTTGTCTATGATTATTTGTTTCTTTAATATTTCTTCAATTCGATTGATATTTGTTATTGTTTCTATTGGAATATATTGAATATCCGCGATTAAATATTTTAAAACAATATAAAAGTTTTATTTAATATTATATATAAAACGTGTTGAACAAAATTTTTAAAACGAATGAAAAAATAATTGATTAGAAAAATTATTATACAAAATATTTTTCAATGCAAACTAAAATATTCATGTTGTTATATAAAGTGTTTTTACAATAAGTATTATATCCAACACTCCTCCTCAACATGGATATTCTTTACAAATTAAATTATTTTAAATACAACAAATCAACAAAATGTAAATGCTTAGCCTTTGGTAAATTCTTCGTAAATACATCAGCAACCATGTGTTCAGTTGGACAATATTTTAATTCCACTTCTTTGGATTGAACGACATCTCTTATATGATGATACTTAATATCAATGTGTTTGCTCCTATTGTGATACACTGGATTAGTTGCCAATTTTAAAGCACCTTGATTGTCGACATTTAATATTACGCTTTCATCTTCCCAAAAACCAAGCTCTTGCAACAATCTTCTTAAATATACTGCTTCTTTTGATGCATTAGATATTGACATGTATTCGGCTTCTGTACTGCTAAGTGCTGTTGTAGATTGCTTTTTTGATTCCCACGAAACAACACTTTTACCAAGATAAAATACAAATCCGGAATATGATTTCCTATCCACAGAACATCCACCCCAATCTGCATCTGCGTAGCCTTCAAGAATTTTGCTCCCACAAGAAAAATTTAGTTTAAAATTCTTCGTACCTTTTAAATAACGTAGTATACTCTTAGCAGCTACCCAATGTTCTACATGCGGTTCTGAATTTCTTTGTGCTAATTTGGAAACAGAGTGTATAATATCTGGTCTTGTTGTCAAAGCTAAATACAGCAAAGCTCCTATCAGCGATTGATATGTGGTCTTGTCAACTTTTTCACAATCATTACGACAACTTATTTGAAAACCAGGGGTTAATGGTATAGAAGAAGGTTTGGAATTTTCCATGCCATATTCTTGTAATAATTCACTGATGTAAACTTCTTGACTTAACTTAATGTCACCAGTTTCTCCATCACGTTGTACTTCCATCCCCAAGAAATGTTCTAGTAATCCTTTGTCAGTTATTTCGAATTCACAACCAATTTGCGATTTAATTTTCAAAATTTGATTTTTATCTTTGCAACCGATAATGATGTCATCAACATAAACTGCTATTATAATTAAATTATTGTTGCTAATCATTTTATACAAACACGGTTCATTTTTGCACCTTTCAAAGCCAATTTTACAGAGAACATCATTTAGTTTCGAATTCCACTCTCTTCCTGCTTGTTTTAGACCATAGAGTGATTTGTGTAGTCGTAAAACTTTCTTCGGATGTAACTCATCTATAAATCCTTCAGGTTGATGCATGTAGATTTCATCATGAAGTTCGCCATTTAAATATGCTGTTACTACATCCAGTTGATGCAAATGCATTTTATATTCTACTGCTAAAGCCAATAACATACGTATTGTTGCATACCGAACTACAGGGGAAAATGTTTCTTGGTAATCAATGCCATACCTTTGGCTACAACCTTTGGCTACGAGTCGGGCTTTGTAGCGTATTACTTCTCCTTTTGGATTTTTCTTCAAAGCATAAACCCACTTACATTTAATTGCTTTACATCCACTTGGAAGTTCTGCTAATGACCATGTACCTTTTTCTCGTAAAGATGTCATTTCTTTTAACATCGACTCTTGCCACTTATCACAATTTTTACTAGATAATGCTTCTTTAAATGTTTTAGGAACTTGATGCTCCACCACATTATTTAGTAAATTTAAATTTTTTCTTGGACGTCCAGGTTTGCCGGTTCGCAAAATTTTTGGTCTGCCTGGTCCACGGGTAGCATTTCTACTTTCATCAGGGATATCTTCTACAGGCGATGTAAAACCATTAAATTCATCCATATCATAAAATTCTTCTGAATATGTGTCGTCATTTTCATCTTCGGAAATAATGTCTGTTACATTTTCTTCTGTTATAGTTGTGTCAACTTGATTTTCATGTTCAATTACTTCTTTTGTATCTAAAAAATCATTAAACGAAACAAACTCCTTGTTTGAAGTATTTTCTTCTCTTCCAGGTAAACAGTGTTCATCAAATAATACATCTCGACGTTCGATTACCTTATTTGTTTCCTTATTGTATAATCTATAAGCTTTGGAAACTAGCGAATATCCAACCATTATTAACAATGAACCCTTTTTATCAAACTTGCCTTTTCTTTTTTTATTTAATGTCACAGCTGTTGAACCAAAGACCTTCAGATGTTTTACATTAGGTTTTCGACCTGTCCAGACTTCATGAGGGGTTTTGTTGTCTAAACTTTTGGACGGACATCTATTTCGCAAGTAAGCTGCGGTTGCTACAGCTTCAGCCCATAATTTGTGATCAAGTCCAGAATCTGTCAGTAAACATCGTGCCATTTCTACCAGCGTTCGGTTATATCTTTCCGCGACTCCATTTTGCTGAGGCGTATAAGAAACTGTAAGCTGACGTTGAATACCGCATTCTTCTAAATATTGATTAAATTTGTTGTTGATGTACTCTCCACCATTATCACTTCGTATTGCTTTTATTTGATGACCAGTTTGACGTTCTACCATACTTTTGAATATTTTAAATTTATCAAACACTTCACTTTTCCGGTTTAAAAAATATATCCAAATTCGTCTTGATTTGTCATCTATAAACGACAAAAAATATTTCGATCCCCCTAAGGATTCCACATTCATTGGACCACACAAGTCTGTATGAATCAAATCTAGAACTTCTTCAGATTTATTTTCAGTTTGATTCGGGAATGATTTTGCGTGGATTTTACTGACCATACATGTTTTACACTGTCCATGAGCTTCATTATTCAAATTTAACCCATTCACCATTTCCTTACTACACAACTCTTTCAAACTTTGATAGTTAAGATGGCCGAATCGTTTGTGCCACATTTCATTATTAGTACCCATCACATTCAATTGTTCCTTAGATTCATCAGTATTGAACACAAATAAATTATTTTCATTTTTAGCATGTATGAGTATATTTCCATTTCCATCCATAAGAAAAGCTCCTTTGTTATTAAATTTTATTGTTCCACCATACTGTACAACCTTGCTAACTGACACAAAATTAGCTTGTAAATCTGGGGAGTATAGTACATCTTTAAATTTAATATTATCGCCATTAATTTTTAATGTAACAACACCCTTTCCCTTTGCAGATATTGAATTTTTATCAGCTAACGTGATAACATCATTATTATCTTCAAATGTTGTAAATAACTTACGGTCAGAACACATATGGCTTGTGGCTCCACTGTCTATGTACCAAGCTGATGAATTTTGATTGTTATTGCTTGCCATTGCAATTAACGAAAACGATTTCTCTTCATTTTTTGCTCTACATTTGTTAGCATAATGACCTTTCTTTCCGCAATTAAAACAATTACCTTTAATATTTTTGGAGTTCGATGCATTTTTATTACTTTTATTGTTTTTGTTAAATTTATCCTTTTTTATGGCACCAAAGGCTTGTTGAGTAGTTGATCCTTCAAGTTCTTGATTATTTCTGCGTTCAGCCTCTTCTAACAATTTAAGTTTGATTATCGACAAAGAAGGTAATACATCTCTTGTTTCTATAATCATCACAAAATTTTCATAATCCTTTGGAAGACTTGAAAGTAGGATTATAACCAGCAACTCATCTTGTAATTGAATACCTACTTCATTTAATTTTTCAACAATATCGAAAAATGTATTCAAATACTCCACCATGTTGTTGCTTTCCTTCATGTTTAGACTTAAAAGTCTTTTGTATAAACTGACCTTTTGTATGGGACCATTAGGTTTATAAATCTGCTTAAGTTTCAACCAGGCTTCGTGAGACGTTGCACAATTTTTGATGTAGTTTATTTGAGATGTTTTAATACTCAACATTATTGTAGCTAATGCTTTCTCATCTGCGGTATCCCATTCTAATTTTTGGCCGGCATCCCATGTTGCAATTTTCTTTTCATCTCCATTTACATACCTCCAATAACCGCTATGAATAAGCACACTCTTTATATGAACACTCCATGTTTCAAAATTCTTTTCATCCAATTTCTCAATTTGATAAAGCGATGAAGATGCCATCTTGTGATATGTAGATTCGTTTTTCAAAATTGATGCTTGATTGGTTTTTGTTCACAACACCTTTTTTTACTTTTTTATATATTTTTATTCTTTACCCAAACGTTCTGGGCCCATAACCTATTGGAATATATTGAATATCCGCGATTAAATATTTTAAAACAATATAAAAGTTTTATTTAATATTATATATAAAACGTGTTGAACAAAATTTTTAAAACGAATGAAAAAATAATTGATTAGAAAAATTATTATACAAAATATTTTTCAATGCAAACTAAAATATTCATGTTGTTATATAAAGTGTTTTTACAATAAGTATTATATCCAACAGTTTCTTCATCAGCATTATATCATTTTATATTATTCTTTTTTGATAAATTCTGTGAACATTGACTAATTTTCGTTTTTCTGAAATAATATTACCTGCATCAAATAAGCTGTGAGTCACTGTATGTTTCTAAATTATATCCTTTTTATGGAATTAATGGAATCAATTTTATACAGATATGAATCAGCTCGTTCCAGTAATACGGCAATAAAAAGCAAACAAAAGAAAATGTCAAAATGTTTGTTGTTTGGAAAGACGGAAAAAATATAAATCTAGTGATTTCTAAAAACGAATTGAAAAAGCAGGTTTATTTATTCAAAAGTAAGACGAGTAAATCATATGGATTCAATTTAGAGAAGACCCAAATGTGTTAATTTGCTTTAAAAACGAAATTGTTACTCGGATTCGGTTTACAGAACTGTGGATAATAAATATCATAACATAGAACATTTCAGTAGTTTGTAGGAGAAGATGGGTATGGGGTCTCTATGGACGCTAATTAAAACAAGTGCCATCTTTAATAAAAACCGGTATTTGACAAAAACACATTTTAGTTTTTTTTTTATTTATTTTTTTATTTTATTTTTTTATGGTTTTTTTATAGTTTGTTTTTTTTTATTATATAATATGTATGTATTAGTAAAATATTTTTTGTTTTTATTGTAAGGAATATTACGCATACAGCATAATATAAAAAAAATGTTTTTTTTTTAAAGATTTTTCATACTTTTGAAATGATTTTTTTGTTTTAAATTAAAAAAAAAAAAAAATTAAATAAAACGAACACCAACTTTATTACACTGATACAGAAAAAAAAAACTCAAAATAATTATTTGATATTAAAAAACAAAAGAAAAATTATATAAAAACAAAACAAAAAAAAAATTGCTTTGAAAAAAGACACACAGAAAGATGAATAATATAAACCTAAAATATGTAAAACAGCACAATAATTTTTAAGTTCTTTTTAAAATAATAAAATTTATAAAAAAGCTAAATTGTTTTTTTTTTTTTTTTGTAAAATAGTGTTCTTTAAATATAAATAGTTGTTTGTTGGAGGTGTTAATGAAATTTTTAATTAATATTTTTTTTACAAAGTTTTTTTTTTAAGAAAAAAATGTATTTTTGTGATTTTTTTTTTAGATTTTTTTGTTTGTTTTACTTCTTAAGATTTCTTGTTATTTTATTTATTTTATTAAGAAAAAAAAATATGAATGCATTATTTGTGGTAATTGTTGTAGTTGTTTGTTTTTTTTTATTTTAATATATTGGCGGTTTAAATGTATATAATTTAATTTTTATTCTTTTCATACGTTATTTTTAAAAAAATATCAGTTATTTTTTGTGTAGGTTTTTTGTTTTTATTTTATGTCGTTTATTTTTTGTTTTTTTGAATGGAGAAACGTTTACACATGTTATGTTAGACATTTATTTTATTTTGCATGTATGTAGATAGTATTTATTTTATTACGAAAATATTTTTTTGTGTTTTATATTAAATTTTTACGCATACGAAGGAGTACAACGACAAGGACACAGAACAAGTAATAATGTTTGTATAAAATAGGTGGTTAATAAAAATAAAATTAAAGTTTATTTTTATTATAAAAATATACAAAATCTACTTGTTTGCTTTGCTGTAAAATGACAAAATTTTTAAATAAAAAAAAATAAGAAAAAAACTATCGGTCGTAGCAGTTCCATTTTGTGTTGTTTATATTATATATAAAGGTAATGTAATTAATGTATTTTCTTAATTTTTTTTTAATGAATTTTATTTTTACATGCAATTTTTTTCAAACACATTTTTCATACATTTTAACGAATGCGTAAATTTTTATGGTTTTGTTTGTTTTGGGTGTTTAGATTTTTCTTTACCTTTCTCTACAATAAATAAAAAATGTTTAAATTTTCTTTAAAACTCCCCATTTTACTTGTTGTTGTTGTTTTGTAAAAATTAAATGTTTTTGTTAAAATAAAAGCAAAAAAACTAAATTTTGGAATCATAAAATATTTATGAGAACATAAATAAATGTAAATAGCGGTTTGTTTGGTTAAAAGAAAAACAAAAAAAGTAACACGTTTTTTTTTGCAATTAAATTATTTAAAAAAAAATATTCTTTCTCCTTGATGATGATGTTGTTGTTCTTTTATTTATTTAGATTTTTTTTTTGTTGATAATTTTTCCGTGTGCTGTTTAATTATTTGTTGTGTGTAGATTTTGTTGTTGTTTTGTAGTAGAAGTAAATTTCTTTTGTTGTTGTTGCTGTTGGTAGTTGTTTTGTTTTTTTTGTTTTTGTTTGTATAGTTGTTGTTGAATGAACTCTTTTAGAGCAAATGGCATTTGGTCCTCTTCCTCTTTTTAACTTGCAATGCAGCTCTAGTAGCTGTTTCGAAGACTTCTCGAACACCCTCCTTGGACTTGGCCGAACATTCCAAATAAGCAAAGGCATTAATTTTTTCAGCCATAGCGCGACCCTCTTGCGGCTTGACTGGTTCCTGTTTCATTTTTGAAAGATCCTGTGCAACAAACAAGCAAATTATAACATGTTTAGTATAATAAAATAAATTGGAGGTTATGATTTGTGCAGACTTACCCGGATTGTATTGGGATCATTTCTCAAATCTTTTTTGTTACCCACCAAAATAATGGGAACATTTGGACAAAAGTGCTTGACCTGCAACGAAAATAAAAGAAAATTATTTAAAAACAAATTTAAACTGAAATTAAGTATTTATTCTGTATAATTGTTCGTTTACACATTTCGTTCGGAATAGTTTCAGTTCCGTCCGATTTAGATTCCTTTTGGATTTTGATTTTTTAATTAGACAAAGTTTATTTATTAACCTTCATCTCACCCTTGTGTGGAAAACCATAAAAAATAAATCTTTTTCTATAAATTAAAAAAAAAATTGTTAAGCAATGTTCATTAAATTTCTTGTTGACTTTTCCTGCCGCATCAATTTAGCACTGAAAACTCATAAATTTACAAAAATAGCTAAAACTACAATTTTAAAATCTACCAAAGCCTACAATTGACGTTGCATACCCTGGTGTGTGGTTTTCCACACGTAAGAAATTTCAATGTATTTTGCTTAAAACAGCAAATGTGATGGTGTCAAATTACGTTATCGAATGAACTATCCTATTGAAAAATAATTTCGATATCGAAATTATAATATATTGTACTAATCACCCCTATCGCGAATCAATATTTCACATGAAATATGTTCCCTTTTCCCATTTCTCGTTCATCAACTTTGTTCAAGTGAAAAAATTCCCCATGTTGTGAAATGTTTAGATAGAATTTTGTAAACAATAAACAAAACTAACTATTGTGAATGAACAGTTTATGGGAATATCACGATAGCAATTTTCCCTTCGAGGGGAATGGATATTTCTTGCTCGATATCGAATGACATAATCTCAAATAAAAATATTACAATCAGTTTTATTCGATATCGAATGCGGTAAATTATCTTCCAAAAACATTATTCTATAGAAAAGTGTCTCATCTGTCGCTATTGTGAAACATTATATAGAAAAGAGTCTTCCAAAGACATTATTCTATAAAAAACTGTCTTCCAAAGACACTATATTATAGAAAATTGTCTTCCAATGACACTATATAATAGAAAAGTGTCTTCCAAAGAAACTATATTATTTCAAAGACACTATATTATAGGAAAGTGTCTTCCAAAGACACTATTGTATAAAAAAGTATCTTCCAAAAACACTATTCTATAGAAAAGTGTCTTCCAAAGACACTATTCTATAAAAAAGTGTCTTCCAAAGACACACTTCCAAATTGTCACTACAAAAAAAAAAATATGTTGCTAGTGTAAAGTACGTAGACATACCATATGTGTTGAAAACAACACACGAGGGTAATCATCGTAAAATTTTTTGAGGGTGAGATGAAAGTTAAAACAAAACTCCAAATTTTGGTAAAGAACTTGATTCAAAAATTTAGGAAAATCAATTAATTACACACCAATATCAGTACCACTTTAGTTTCATTCCCAAAACATAGTTTGATTTTACTTTTTCCGAAGATGCAAATCATGAAATTAGTACCATTTCGACATTTTTTTTTTTTTATTTAAAATTTCTTTAAAAAAAAATGAACTATATTTACCTCTGGTGTCCATTTCTCAGGAATATTTTCTAAAGAATCTGGTGAATCAACTGAGAAACACATTAAAATAACATCTGTATCTGGATAACTGAGTGGTCGAAGTCTGTCATAATCTTCTTGACCAGCTGTATCCCATAAGGCCAGCTCAACCTGTAAGATAAAACAAAAATAAATATGGTACAAATGTTAGATTTTTATGCATGTAAAAGCTAAATATAACTATATTATGCTTAAATGTTGATTGATGTGTTTAAAACATTGATTCTGCGTTTGTGTTTTATTGTGGCTCGTTTAACAATAAGATAAGAAACCAATAAAAATCAATACTCATCAGACGATGATAGTAAATAAATAATAAAACAATATACATACATATGTACATATAAACAAATAAATAAAATAAATATGTATGTATGTATGCATATATAAATAAATGTAGGTTTGTTTTTATAACATTTTTATAACAAAACAAAAAAATATACTGTTGAGCACATACTTTTTTCTGTTTGGTTTGTTTTATACATTCTGGAATATTGGCTATTAAAGAGGAAATACCACAATTATTAATCATCAAAAAGTGTTTTACAAATAAACAGCAAAAAGTGGAAGAGGTAGGTAATGACTGTAGTGAAGTAGACGGTTTATAATATGCAATTTAACACGTTTTACTTTTTAAAACTTTTATTTTTTACACATATTTTCAGTTAAATCTAAAAATAATTTAGTTTAATTAAAATTTTATGATATTTTAAATGTTACTTAATATTATATTTTAATTTAAACTATGTTAACAATCAGCAGCATTGAAGATCGTTTTGATTAAATAAATGTTACAAAATTTAGAAAATACTAAACAAAAAAACCACATTATTATATAATTTCAGTTTTAGTGAAGGTTTTGTTTAATCTCAAGCAACATTTTAGGGGTCACAATTAATTTAATAAAGCAACAAAAGCTAACAGCAGCTTTTTATCGTAATGCTTACAAAAAAACACCACAATTTTATCAGTAAAGTTCAACAATTGTTTTTAGATTTTTATTTTTAATATTCTTTTAAATTTAGATGTAACGCATTTTACCAAGACTTAATACATTAACAAAGAAAGATTTGGTTAGAAATTTTAATATGATTTACAGTTTGTTTATTAATTTTTAATTGATTGTAAAGCAGAAAGTATACATTACAATACAATAAAGTTCAGAGATATTTCAAAACTTTATTTCCAACATTAGTTACGAGGGCGGGTCAATAAATCCGTGACTTTTAGAATGAATCACAGGTTTTTGGATAAAAAATTATTTTATTTTTCAACATTGTCATGTTTCTCCAACTTTTTTATACCTTCCAAAAAAAAGATTTGTCGAAGTCATCAAAATAGCTATTTTTTGTGAGATGATTTCATCGTTGAAGGCGACTGTCTTTCCGCCAAGTCATTTCTTCAGTTTTGAAAACAAGAAATAGTCACTCGGTCCAATTCGTAACCTAATTCATGGATGTTTGTCATGGAAACTGCACATACGTGCACCCTTGCATTGGCCTGTTGAAAAAGGAATTTTGTGCGGTTGTTTTTTGCAAATCCTCATTAACTTGACCCAGTAAGTTGGCATAATATTCGCCATTGATTGTTTTACCCTGTTGAAGGTTGTTACTTCGGATTATACCGCATGCATCCCAAAAACCGGTCGCCATGTCTTTATTGGCAGACAAACCCAACTTGGACTTCTTTGGCCCCGATTCACCCCAAAAAAACACTGTTCTGACTGCTGTTTGGTCTTTACGGATACGAAACGGCACAAAAACTCGTCCATTTTGCGAAAAGGTCACACGATTGTGTTTGTGATCGATTGTGAGCAAACCATCTTGCGAAAAGCTTGTAATTACTCAAAATTGAAACCACTGAGCCATGTATGTGTGACACCATATCGTAAATCTATTTCAATTCTTTTGGGTGCCGAGACCTCAACTGGGCGTTCAGAACCTTGGACATCTTTCGTGCTTGTACGACCACAACGAAATTCAGTAAACCACTTTTTCATCATTGAGTTTCTCATAGTATTTATCAAGCTTAGCCGTGGTTGGTTCCGCAAAAAATGATAACACGAAATTCACTTTTTCCCATTTTCTCCTCAAGTCACGCAGTAGTCTGCTATCAATGGCTTTCAAACAAAAACCAAAAGACGCCGCTTGTTCATATTTTGACAGGAGTCATCTGACATATGCTGTTGACAGCAGCAGTGTTGTCCTTTCAGTGAAGAGACGGAAATTCAAATAGTCACGGACTTATTGACCCGCCCTCGTATATCGCTGTATTGTAGGTAGGTGAAATTATTTTTCAAATGAACATTTTTAAATTCTAAAGCAAATCAATTTAAAATTTATACAAACTAGACTGTGAATTCAACAATTAAACCAGAGATCAGTAAAGAAAAGTGTGATTTTTAGCAATAAGCATGATTAGAATGTTATGTCATACTGTTTGCAGACTTGAAACATTTGCCACAAACATAAACTAGAATTAAAAGCACAAAATTTGGGTAATAAAACACAACCTTTGTAACCCTAAGTGCAGTACATTTTGATCAAAGGAAAAATAAGAAATATAAATTATTCAATTATTTCGTTTCAGATTCAGAATAAATTCATATCCAATTCCTTTGCTAAAATACATTTGCACATCCATGTTGTTGAGATTATGTACGTTTGTGTTAATCACTTGAAAAAAAAATTTCCTACAGTTAGTTATACATACGTTTCGTAGCGTCTTGACGCAACCAAAAGAAAAATAAAGATAAAAAAATGAAGTCATGATTCGCGTGTAAAAGGTGTGAGTGTGTAAGTAAGTTTGTATTAATTTGTTATATTGTTTGTGTGCTAAAGTAAACAAAAAAAAATACCCGGTATTGTATTTACAAATAGATGATTAACTACTACGCTAGTAGATATAATTGCAAAAATTAATAATTTAAAAATAAATTTTAATTTTGTTGCCATAAAAGTTAAATTCTTTAAAGAACATTTTGGTTCAGAAAAAAAAAGAAAACAATTATATTATTGGAAATTAATGGTATGTATGTCACATTATCTTTGATTTAATACAAACAAAATGATGATTCTTACAAATACATTTCAAATAAATAAATAAATTAGTTCTCTCTGTTGCTCTCTAAGTCCCCTATAGTAATTCTACTAAATATAGTAAAAAAGATCAACCAGCTGTTGTTGTTCATTTGTGTGCTAGAGGGGGAAATTTATGCGGTTTGTTTAATTTTTGATAAAGTTAATAGAAATCAGTTATGACTCAATTGTTTTAACAAAAACAAATACAAAACAAAGACATTTATTAACCCAGTGAAATCATACTTAGAAAAGGTATAGGGGCAAAATTAAGAACAATTTTAATATTACATATAAACTTTGTAAGAGCTTAGAAAATTTATATAAATTTTTAATAATCATAATAATTTACAAGTGCATCACACCACCTCTTCAGTAGCTCTCTTTTGTAGGTATGTTGTGTACTTTTATTACATACATACATACATTAAAAAGAAGCCCCTCGCAAAAACGTCTCTTTTCCAGCTTTTTGCCTCCCCTTTCTACCTTACTTCCTTCCTTCGTACCTCCCTCGCTTCTTTACTTGTTGTATTCATTTGGGTCTTGTGAGTAGTAGTGAGTGATCTCTTTAGTATATTCATAATTTCATATAATGTCTAGTTAAACAACCGCATTTGAATAAAGTTGTCTGCGCATTTCTTTATTGTGTGTTGTGGTAATTGTTGTTGTTTCTGTTTCTGTGTTTTTTTTTTTCAATTTTCTTTGTACTTTGTATGTTTATTTTTATTGAAAGTGCTTTCCATATATGTGGTATAACTAATATAAAGTGCTAAAGCTATGATGACGATGTCTTTGCCTCTGTCACTGTCACTGTGTGTCTATCTCTACCAATTGAATGTCTCTTGAAATGTTTGTAATATAGAAAATGTATTGTTTACTTTTATTAATTTAAATCGCTATACAAATGATAATAATGATTTTGTCGGGTGTTTTCTTAAATTCACCAAAATTTTCGCTGAGATCATGTATGAAAAACAAGTTACAGAGCTATATTCGGCTGTGCCAAATCTTATATACCTTCACCAAATTGGAAGAATTTCCGATATATTGATGTATCAATCATGTTTGTTAGTTATTTAGAGGATTTGGAAAGTTGATTTCAACCACTAACCCCAAACTCCTAAGGGTACTTACTATAAGATGTCTAGATTAATGAAAATCCAATCAGAATTTTCTGAGATACGTATATGCTAATTGGACTAAATACACTTAAAAAACAAGTAACAGTGCTATATTCGGCTATGATGATTCTTATATACCCTTCACCAACACATAATTTAAGATAAATATTGAAAACATATTTAAAAAATCTATATAGACGTGATTTTTTATTTGAGCCGATTTTCTAGATTTCAAATAGCAAACGAACCAGAACTATGTATCAATCATGTTTGTAAGTTATTTGGGGGCATCGGAAAGTTGATTTCAACAGACAAACGTCGAACATGGCTATATAGATTCCTCTATTTATAACGAGGGTGACATGATTTACCTTAATTTGCATGTTTTAACGTTATTTCAATATTCATTTTCTTTTCATTATATACCTATTTTTGTAATTTTATTCCTTTTTTATTGCATAGTTACTAAAAATGGATAGAGTCAAGTCAGTTTCAAAAATTATAAAATAATTTCGTTAGACTAATGCAATAACTCAACAATTAGGAGGAAGAGCTCTTAAAACTACTTCAAGACAATTTAATACCAAGAGTTTAAGAAATTACCAAAAATTACTTATAAACTTAATTTTTTTCGCGAACTGTTAGCCGCAGAGCAAATGAGACTGGTACTACTCGTACCAGATCTAAATCCTATAAGAAATTGTAAATAAAAAAATTATACCTCAGAAGAGGCTTTATCAGATGTAGTTATAAGGGAACGGCGAAATATTTCAAAGGAGACGATTGACGTTTTAATTGGCACAATGCATCGTCGCTGAGAAGCAGTAATAAAAAACAATGGATATCCAACAAAATACTTAGTCACTAAAAGTTCCCTTGCCCGTTATGTAATCGAATCGTTGTCGTGGTTTGATTACTCGAAAGTAAAACGATTAAATCATGTGGATCCGATATACAGAACTCAAACATATGTGGATACGTTTTAATAACGAAGACGTTACTCATTTACAGAACAAAATTATACACACTCTTTTTATTTCAGGTTTTTACATGTCTCGGTTTTACTTTGTGTGGCAATGTAAAAACACATTTAAAATTTGATAAGTCTATAATAGAAATTAAATTTAATTTCAAATTCTATACCACAAATAAATATGGCATTTAATAAAGAATCTCAATTTCACAATTAAACGAAATTATTGTCACTATTTTGAAGAATTAAATCATTTAATTACACAAATTTCAAGTAGTAGTATCCCTAAAACTAATAAATATATGTACATGTAACAAATACAATGTCCTAAAAAACCTCCAATTGCTGTATTTCCCCATTAACACAGTAAATTGCCAATTTAAAAGCAACTGTATGGCAACATTTTAACAGCGAACAAGGATGACATAAAAAAATAACAAAAACATAACGAAAGCAAATAAAAACAAAAATGAGACAAAGATCCAAAAAGAAAAATAAGGAAAGATCATATACAACGAACAAAATAAAATTAATAATGAAAAAATAAAATTAACCCACTTTCAAAGAAATATTTAAAACAAACTGATAAATTTATATTCATGTACACATGCAGACGTAAATAGTAAGTAGCCTTACCTGTTTGCCATCTACTTCAATGTCGGCCACATAATTTTCAAATACAGTGGGTACATAAACTTCGGGAAATTGGTCTTTGCTGAAGACAATCAATAAGCAGGTTTTACCACAGGCACCATCGCCAACAATGACCAACTTTTTGCGGATCGTCGTCATTGGTTCTGAAAAATAAAAATAATGGAAGATTTTTAATAATTTTTAAAAATTTTATAAAAACAAAAAAACACCCACTGTCAGGATAACATGATGAAAATAAAGACATTTTCTTTAATTGATTATATTTGGCAAAAACTAATGTTTGCTATTTTTAAATATATTTTAAAGCACTTTAAAATATGTCTATAAAATTTATTTTGTTACAACACAACAGCGTAGTTCTTGTTGTTGTTTTCAGTTTAATATGGTAACTCTGTTGAGAAACCTATTCGAGACGATGACAAAAAAAAAACGAGACACAAAATAAACGTTATATAGTGCTCCTTAATTGTAACTTATTGAATTCCCTTTCATTGTCTATTTCTGGTACGATTGGTCCAGCAAAACCAAATTTTTTGTTTACAATTTATTTCCAAATAAATATCTCTTTTGTCATCATTCTTCTTTACACACTTTGACGATTGGCTGTGTGCGTATATGAATATGTGTGTTTGTTTTAAGGTTGACGTATTACTTGACGATGGCGAAGTTTTTTTCGTATATGTATATTTTTTTAATTTTAATGTTCTTTGTTTTTTTTTTAATTTTTATTTTCTAAACACAATAATTATCCGACCGACCGTCCATCTAGTTGTCCACAAATAAATAAACTAAAATAAATAAAACGTATCAATCCCATCAATTAACGAGTAATGGTTATGTATTTTTTTTTTTTTTGGTAAATTTTTAATTCGTTTTTATTTTTAAACAAACAAATAAATGATTAATTTTCTTTGAATAATCTCATTTTGATTTAATAAAACTTATCGAGTTTTCTTTTGATAATCATTACTCCAAAAGAAAGACGACAAAAAAGACTATAGAGCAGGCAACACCCTGTGTATGAGTTTGCCCTTCCTTTTGCACTCCCCACAACCCTTATGAGTGCAAAGAAAATACAAAAAACCGTATGTATACATTCCACCTTAATCATTCAGTTTTTTTATTGTTGTTTTATTTCTTATTAAACACACACACAAAAACATGCTCCAATACACACACATACACAATCATCACCATCATCATATTTTAACTTTTTTCTCAACTTTTTTAAACAAATATACTTTTCGAATTTAGCACGAATCTAAAGAAATATATCTTTATTTTCACATTTTTAACAATTGGAGTTTTTCTTTTTTTGACATATTGTTTTCCTATTGACTAAATCTTTTTGATTTTATTACTTTGGTACCTACATTTTTTATATTTGTTTGATTTCCTTTCGTAAAACGAAGAAAAAGAAATCTGTTAGTTTTTCTTAGTTAATCTTTTATAACAAATTCGTTTGTTTGTATTTTGAGAAGTTTGCAATTTGTTTTAAATGTATTTAGCAATTTGTTTCTATTTCAAGCACTTTTTTCTTGTTTTAAATAAATTAAATAAAAAATGTTGGATTTTCTTCTTCTCATGCAAAAGTCTACTGAAAAATTATGATGACAACGCCTTCAAAATTTTTACGTCCGATGTTATACGAAGAAAAAAAGAAAATGGCGTATATTCAAAGCAGTGTTGCCAGAAAATGAAAGAGAACAGACATGGAAAACTCACATTTTGTCGGTATCAAAATGGTAATTCAATAACACTTTAATTTTCAGAGTATTAACATTTTTAATGATTTTCATATACCAGTTCAAGCTTCATCACAGCTAGCTCTTCTAAAATAATTGGTAAATCGCATGTTAAAATATATTTGTGCATGTATGATTTTTACTGAAATATTCCTATTTTTTAGACTTTCAACTCTGGAAAATATCGAACACCGACTTCGCTAGAAATACTTTTTTGTATATCAAAATTTTCATTTTTTTTTTTTTTTTGTATCACTCTGACTTACATATCCAATTTGGTAATTTGCATGTAATTATGGATAATTTCCCCACATTCTCTTATGCTTATAATTAAGAGATCTATAAAAAAATTATTAAAATATGTACAAGTTGTTTATTGTTGTTATTTGTCATAATCTTCATTATAAACAAATTATTTGTCTATGAACCATTCCCAATTAATTTATGTTTTGAGTAAATTAAATCTAGTTTCTAGTTACCTTATAAGGAATTGTGCCGAAATATGGATCAACACTAGGCTTAACGTTTGCTGTCAAGGCAAAGTTGTCTGAGCAAAAGCAATAACAATATTGTCATAACGATGCAATAATACTAATAAATAATGTTTTATCTTGACAACCATTTTGACGTTTATCATGACAAAAATTTATCAGGATAATAATGTAGCTGGTGACAAAAAAGCTATTATTTACAATAAGTGACATGTTTTTGAAAATTCTTACAAAATTTGTAGAGCTGAAATTTTTAATAATTTGGTTAAAGCAAATTTTCGTCAAATTATGACAATCTTTAATTTTATCAGTAAGTTTTTAAAACTCTACAGAAACGAATAAATTTTCAAGGCTGTACGATTTTGAACATTAAATAGTATAGAGAGTCCCATCTCTGGAACTCAAAAATGCAAAATCGTCCACAAAAATAGCTAAAATATTCTGGCATTGCCAACCATTAATGGAAATTTTGCGATTTTTGTCAATTGTCACGAACAAATAATTATAAGAAAACAAAGTAATTTTCATACAAATTTTAAAAATATTCTAATATATAAAAAACGCATAGAAAACTCAATTTGAAAGTTTGTTTGGATATATAAGAAATCTTTTATTAAGGCAATCCGATACTTAAATCTACCTAAGTTTATCCACTTCGGCAAGATGTCATCTAAAGACATTTCAAACTGCTCAAAACAAAATTTTAAAACATATTTATAATTTGGCGTGCTATTATTCCACTCAAACTTTTTTGTCATATACGATAAAATTGAAAGGTTAACAGTAAATTCTACTAGTATAACTAAATATATGACATGTTCTATTCTTAAGTCCTAAAATTATTTTATTTTAGTTTATGCTTTTTTATAACATACTGCATTTGAAAAGTTTTTTTGTTTATAATAATACATCAATATTGAAATGTACCTATAAAATATTTGAACTAAGTACTAAGAATGTGTGCTAAACGGTATCAACGTATTTAGCTAATTAAATATTATAAAAGGAGCATAAAATTTAATTTCATAAATTTTCGACATATGAATAAAAATTTTGACAAACTTAAAATAAATTAAAAAAAAAACTATGTTCGAAAATTACAATTTGAAAATTACAATTGCAGCAGTCCATACTTATTTTATTTAATCATTTTATTATTTAAACCAATATTTGAACTTAACGTTTAGTTTAAGATACAACTCTGTATGAATTTTGTAAATTTGTTTAACTTTTATTTTTAAATGCAACTATGTATGAAGACATACTAATATTTGAATTTAACGTATAGTTTCATGTTTAATAACTTGACTATGGAACAATTGTAACATAAAATGAATTTATTTATTAAACTCATGCGCTTTTGTTGCTGGCGTAAGACAAATTTTCTCACCATTGGAAAATTACAATTGGAAAGTTATAATAATTAGTACTCCTACCATTTGGCACATATGCTCAAAAGTAACGTCAAATTTCCTATTTCATTGGGATCACTTATTAAACTAAGTTTAAAACTCGAAACAAAAGAATTGATTTTTACGATATTACTGAAAGTTTAATTGAGTATTTTGCATTTTTGTTGAAAAAATTCATTTCATTTTAATATTTTTCACCAAAATTTGCTGCTAAGTATAATAATAAAACGGCAACACAGTTATTTTGCAATAAAGGTGTTATCAAGGCGAATTTACAATACAATAAATTCGCCTTGGGTGTTATATAACTACAAACTTATGTATATATCACAAGTACAAGGTTGCAAGTAAAGGTATTAATTGAAAGAACCAGGTAACTCTGGTAACATGTGCTACCTTTTGTTTATCAATTTGTTTCGTGCACGTTCTTGTTTAAAGTAATATTTAAATTTTTTAATAATCCATAATATTTTCGTGTATATTCCTTAAAGGATGAGTAAAATGCAAGAAAATACTTCTCCCCAGGAAAAAGAAAAACTGAGAAAAAGGTTGCAAAAGCTTTTTCAAAATCAAGAAAATTCAGAAGAGCCTGCAGCCGGTAACTCTAGCAAAAAGAAACGCCAGCGCAAAAATAAACATAATAATAATCAAAAAATTGAAGGACAAATGGATCAACAAGTTACAACTAATAAATTAAAACATAATAAAACAAGTCCTAAGAACGTAAAAAAACAACAACAATCTCAAAAGAAAAATCCAGTCACCTCAGACGAGACTTCAAAACAAAATGGTTTTGTAAAAGCAACTAACCCAGCAACTGGGAAACAAAATTTAAATAATTCAGCAAAACAACAAGGTTCTGTACAAAATAAAATTAAAACAAAAGAAGCAAAGTTTCAACAGAATAAAGCTGCCTTAGACAAAAAGACACGTGAAAGTCCTCAGACTAAAGCCTCCCCCTCGAAGCAGCAAACTAAGCCTGCTAATAATGCAAAAACTATTAGTCCAAAAACGATTAATAAAATTAAAAAGGAAGTGACAGAAATTTTTCAGAAGAAGAATAATCAGAAATCTTCTGCAGAGATTAAAAACAAATCTCAGCCAAAATCTCAAAAAACCAGTGTGAAAAAACAACAAGACGAAAATGTTTCAAAATCTGACCAAACTTCAACATTCAAGAAAAATAATTGCACAACAAATGTCCAGACAAAAGTTAATAACAATCAAAAGAATAAAGCCAAAAAACGTGCTGCCTCTGAAAACATATCAATACAGGAAACTCCAATAACATCAAAGAAAAAACCCAAATTATCCAAAAAATCTAATAAAACAAATGAGAAGGCCACAACATCCAATAAGAAAATTAAAACTAAAGCTAACTTATCTAACTCATCATCCTCCAAACTAGAGGAGGATGAATTTAATATCAGTGATGACATAACAGGCTACGTACGGGGTGGTGACTTTGATTCAGATTCTGAAGAGGATGATAGGGAACATAACTATTGGATACAGGAGGAAAATTATAGCAGTGATGACAATGAAAATAGTGCTAGTGATAGTGAGGTTCAAAAACTTAAGAAAAATTCCGAAACAGAACTCGAACAATATAATTATAATGAAGCATCTGGCAGCGAGGAGGAATATTTTGATAGTGAGGATGAAGATGACGAGTTTGATGATTATTTTGATGATGATGATTCAGATGAGGAAGAGGAGGAAGAAGATGAAACATATTCTGACTTTGATGAAAATGATTATGAGGAGGACGAGGATAGTTACAATTATTCCATGGAGAGTGATGATGATGATGATTGTTCTTCGAATTATAACAACATGTCATATGATTTCAATGATGATGAGAATGATGATGAATACAAGTTGCCTAAACATATTCCAGAGGATTTAATTATCCATAAAGGTAAGACAAACTTTGTTTTTAAAGTTGTCTTGCAGTAAGAAAATACTTTAAAAAAAAAAACTTTTATTTTACAAATACATTTTATAGATTTTCGCATAAAATCCTTTTTTACATTTGTACTTCAAAGTTTATTTAAAAACAAATTTCTTATTTTAGGAACTGCTACCAAACGAGACTTAAAACCCGAAGATAATGTATCCTTTGACAGTGATAACGAACAGTCTCAAATAGTTGAACTAGAGGTACAGAATAATGTTAAAGTGGTATACCAGCCGAAAGCGTATGAAAGAGAAGAATTGTTAAAATTAAAGTACGAAGAGAAACCAGTGAACTCAATAACATTCCACAAAAAGAATACAACAGGATCATCAAGTGACACGGAGGATTGTCCAAAACTAGTGCCAATAGTCGATGAAGATGGATTTCAATTGTACAATCCAAACGAAGAAAGCGATAATGAAGAACAGGAAGAAATGGAGGGAGAAGAGGAAGAATATGAAAACGATGAAGAAAAATCATATGAGATTGAATCAATGGAAGAGTATGAAAATGATGACATGGATGATGTAAGTTTGGGCAGTGAATATATGGAATTAAATTCTGACGATGCTGATTCTTTGCTATCAGAAGATATCAATGAAAAGTACTTAAATAGAGGTCATGATGACAGTGAGAGTGATTATAGTATTGATGAGGATATGTGGAATAAAAAACACAAAGTTGATGTTATTGATGCTACCGGCTATGAGTGTGAGATAAAGAAACTTGACTCTGACAAAGAACACTCCGATATAAGTTTAAATGACGATATCAAACAGATACCTTCACTCAAACTTTATGAAAATGTTGATTTAAAGACTGGAAGTAGTATTTTAAGTACTACCATTATAGATAAAAAGCCATTTAAATCAATTGATAATAATATTGAAAAGGAATTAAGCTTCAAACCTAAAGCAATACAAGAAACACAAAATAATACAACTCAAACGGAAAGCTGGCCAGAAGAACCAGCAAAAGTAACTGAAATATTGCAGCAAGA